>OX451741.1:830557540-831780040 GCA_948472305.1 Vicia faba
CCCTTATGAAATGATGTTTAATTTCTATATGTTTTGCCTTAGAATGTAAGATAGGATTTTTTGAAAGACAGATAGCAGAGGTATTATCACAGAAGATAGGAATCTTACTTTCATAGAGATGATAATCTTCCAGCTGGCTCTTCATCCAGATCATCTGAGTGCTACATCAAGTAGAAGATATATATTTTGCTTCAGTTGTTAATAGTGTAATAGTGGCTTGCTTCTTGTTGTACCATGAGATAATGTTATCACCCAGAAACTGACATCTTCCAGAGGTGCTTTTTCGTTCTATTCTATCTCCAGCAAAGTCAGCATCATAATAACCTACTAGTTTAAATTCTCTGGATCTTCTGTAACACAATCCAAGGTTAGTAGTACCTTTCAGATACCTCAGAATTTGCTTAACAGCAGTTAAGTGAGATTCTCTAGGATCTGATTGGAATCTTGCACATAAACACACACTGAATAATATATCTGGTCTAGATGCAGTCAGATAGAGAAGAGATCCAATCATACCTCTGCAGAGTTTCTGATCTACTTTCTTACTTACCCTCATCTTTTCCCAAAATGCATGTAGAATGCATTGGTGTCTTTGCTTCTTTACTTTCTGATAGCTAGAATTTCTTCAGGAGTTCTTTAACATACTTTGTTTGATGTATGTAAGTACCTTCTAAAGTCTGATTTATTTGAATTCCCATAAAGAATTTTAGTTCTCCCACCATGCTCGTCTCAAATTCAGCCTGCATAGACTCAACAAATTCTCTTCCAAGAGAGACATTAGAAGTTCCAAAAATAATATCATCTACATATATTTGACAAATTAAAATGTCATTTTTAAATTTTTTTTCTGAATAAGGTAGTGTCCACTTTCCCTCTGGTAAAATTATTTTCCAAAAAGAAAGTTACTTAGACGTTCATACCAAGCTCTGGGAGCTTGTTTCAGACCATACAGAGAATTTTTCAGTTTAAAAACATGTTCTGGATATTTTGAGTCATCAAAACCCGAACGTTGGTGGACATAAACTTCTTCTTCTATGTAACCATTTAAAAATGCACTTTTAACGTCCATTTGATATAATGAGATGTTATGTTGAACAACAAAAGAAATTAATAATCTAATTGATTCTAACTTGGAGACTGGGGTAAAGGTTTCGTTATAATCAATTCCTTCTTGTTGACTATAACCTTGTGCAACCAGTCGTGCCTTGTTTTTGACAACCTTTCCTTGCCTATTTAACTTGTTTATGAATACCCATTTTGTTCTTATGATATTCAGTCCTTTAGATTTTGAAACTAGATCCCACACATTGTTTCTTGAAAATTGATTTAGTTCTTCTTGCATAGCTAGAATCCAATCATTGTCTTGTAGAGCTTCCTCTAATGAGGTTGGTTCAATCAGAGATACCAAATCAAACAGTGATTCTTCATTGTTTCTGAAAGAGGATCTTGTTCTGATGGGATCTTCTTTCTTTCTAATAATCACATTTTCTAGATGTGCTGATGTGATTCCGGGGAATCTATTCTGTGAGGTTTGTTAAAAAATTATTAGATTATCCAGAGCATTTGCAATAGAGGGATCTTCTGAGTTATCCTTTGCTTCAGACTCTTCAGAGTTTGTAAGATGATCTTCTGTACCTACAGGATTTTCATTCTGCTTTGACTTTTGCTAGCCAAGCTTATCATCAAATCTGAATTTGATTGATTCTTCAACAATTAGAGTTTCTGTGTTGTATACCCTATAGCCTTTTGAGCATTCCGAATATCCAAGCAGAAAACACTTTTGTGCCTTAGAATCAAACTTGTTCAGATTATCTTTAGTATTCAGAATATAGCAAGTACATCCAAAAGGATGAAAATATGAAATGTTGGGTTTTTTATTTTTCCACAATTCATAAGGAGTCTTTTCAAGAATAGGTCTTATAGAAACTCTATTTTGAATATAACATGTTGGGTTCACTACTTCTGCCCAGAAGTGTTTAGCCATATTGGTTTCATTAATCATGGTTCTGGCCATTTCTTACAAAGTTCTATTCTTTCGTTCTACAACTCCATTTTGTTGGGGAGTTCTAGGACAATAGAAATCATGAGAAATTCCATTTTCTTTAAAAAAAAATTTCAAAATAATGATTTTCAAATTCTCCTCCATGATCACTTCTAACTTTTATGATTCTAAACTCTTTTTCATTTTGCACTTGGTTGCAGAAGTCGAAGAACACAAAATGTGAGTCATCCTTGTGTTTTAAAAACTTAACCCATGTCCATCTGCTGTAGCCATCAACAATGACCAATCCATACTTCTTGCCTCTGATGGATGCAATTTTAACTGGTCCAAACAGATCAATGTGAAGAAGTTCCAACGGCCTAGAGGAAGAAACAACATTTTTTGACTTAAAAGAAGGTTTTGAAAATTTTCCTTTCTGACATGCTTCGCACAGAGCTTCTGAGTTGAACTTCAGATTTGGAAGTCCCCTGACCAGATTGAGTTTGTTAATTTGAGATATTCTTCTCATGCTAACATGTCCCAATCTTCTGTGCCAGACCCATTGCTCATTGCTAACAGACATAAGGCATTTTACATTCTGAGTTTTAAGGTCAGAAAGATCAATTTTATAGATGTTGTTCTTTCTCTTGCCAGTAAAAAGGATTGTTCCATCTTTTTGACTAACATCTCTACAATATTTTTGATTAAAGATTACGTCATAACCGCTGTCACTTAATTGACTTATGGACAGCAAGTTATGTGTTAATCCTTATACTAACAAAACATTAGTTATAGAAGGAAGGTTACCGTTTCTAATGGTTCCAAAACCAATAATCTTTCCTTTCTGATTTCCTCCAAATTTGACATCTCCTCCAGATTTAAGTTCCAGACTTTGGAACATAGACCTTCTTCTCGTTATATGTCGCAAGCATCCAGAGTCCAGGTACCATGACTGGTGTTTCAACTGTGATGTTAAGGACATCTGCAACATATATTATTTTCTCCTTAGGTACCCATATCTTTTTGGGTCCTTTTTTGTTATAGTTTCTAAAGTTATGTTTGAACTTTGATTTAGCATAAGAATTTTCAGAGTGAGATGTGTATTTGATATCATGTGTGTGCCCAAAACTAAATTGTTTGTGTAGTGGTTTATATGTGATAACCATTTCCTCAACATGCTTAGGTTTATATGTTTATTTCCGTTTGGGAGTTTCATATCCAATGCCTCTTCTGTTATTTCCACTAACACCATAGATAATTGAAGCCATTATGCTTCTATCTATGCTTTTAGCAAGAAATGTTTGAAAACTAGAGTCATATTCTTTAAGAATATCTCTTGAACTTGAAGCAGAATCTGAAATAGAAATCTTTTGAACTTTTTGAACTTCCTCTTTGAGTTTAAAAATGTTTTCTTTAAGTTCAGAGTTTTTTGTTTCAAGTTTCTCAAAATCAGATGTAAGGTTCTTTTTGAGTTTCTTGTATTTGATTTTGAGTTGACTGTAGTTTTCAAGAAGTTCTGATAAGCTTTCAGCAAGTTCGGCTCTAGAGAATTCAAAGAATACCTCTTTCGATTCTGAATCAGAGTCTGAGTCATCGTCATCTGATGTGGTAGCCATAAACGCTAGGTTAGCGTGTTCATCTTCTGAGTCAGATTCAGCTTTAGAAGATTCTGAATCATCCCAGGTGGCCATCATGCCTTTCTTTCTTCCAAAAATTTTCTTTGGTCTTTCTCTTTGTAGCTTAGTGTTGTACCCCAAAATTTGCCCTCCCATATTCTTCAAGATTTTCCAAGATCAATCTCCAGATGATTCAAAATCTCTCAAGGATTGCACAGTCCAATTGCCTCCTAACACAGTCAAAATTAGGGTTTTGGTTCTGGCAAAGAAAATGAGGTTTTCAAGGGTCCAATCAAGTCCCATATGCCTATAAACATTGTCAAGCATCCATATGCCAAGTTTCAAGACTCACAGCATCAAATTGCACATTCAAAAACCCTAATTACTCCACAGTCAACTGCAGGGGCAAAATGGTCATTTGACAGTCAAAAGTCAAAATTTTTGGTCAACATCTTATTTTGAAGCCACAATCATCATTTGATCAATTCCTGATCATGATTCCACAAGCATGGCTCAAAAAGTCTCAAGATGCAAAAGTTTCTATTTTTGGACAGTTGAAAAAGTCAACTGCAAATTGACCAAGGCATAACTTCCTCATGGTTTATCAGAAAAATTCCATCCAATGCTCATTTTGAAGATGATGACATTTCCTACAACTCATCTTCACACTTCAAGTCCAAGAAATGCTCTCACAAAAAGTTATCAATTTCAACATTATAGGTCATTTTCAAAAGTCAACAAAAAGGCACTTTAAGTCAAAGACCATAACTTGAGATTGGTAAATCAAAATGACATGGGACAAAAGGAATTGGTTAGAGGACTTCAAGACCTTTCCAAAATATCCAAGAACATGATCATAGCTTCAAAATTGAGCAAGATATGCATCGGAGAAGTTGGGAAATTTTTGGGAATTTTCAAAAGTCAACTTTGCCTAAAACACTTCAAAATTGCTAATGGGCCTCAAATTCTTCCTTGAATCATTACCCAAAGCCTATGCACGACCCCTTGAGCTAAAAATGATTTATTTTATTATTTTTAATTAATTAATTGAATTTTTATTCATATTAATTCATTTAATTAGATTTAATTATGAGAAAATATCAAATAATGCTTTTTCAAATCTTTTTATGCAGCAAATATACTCCAAATATGCTAAAGATTTCGTGCATCATCTCAAGGGGACAAGATCTTCCATAATTGACAAAGTTTCCATGGAAAAAGATTGGAAAATATATGATTGGCAATCAAAGATTCAAGTCATCAATTCATGGACTTTTGGGCTCTTTCTTGACCTAATTTGCTTCACATACTTATGCACAACCTAACCCTATTCCACAAGACACAAAAAAGCTGCTAAGGAGCCATAACGAATTTGCAATTTTTCAACAAAAAGCTTGAAACTGATTTCATATTTGCAGGGCGATTCAAGACTCAAAACCTGTTCTATTGCATTACTGACATTGCTAGGAAGCTGTTGGCATCAAGAACAAGCTTCCATACTCAAAGAAACGGTAGAACCGAGTCACGTTTCTTCATAAATATTTCATAATCGAATTTTAATTTCCACGCATCATTCATGTGTTTTGATTATTGATTTATGCTACTAACATCTTCCTGAAGCGTTTGGTATAGTTTAATTGTTCTAAAATTGTTCGAATCGAAATCTACCATTGATGAAACCTAGGGTTTCAGAAGCTTCAAAATAGGGCTTTCCTTGTATGGAAAAATTGGACCTTTAGACCTATACAGCTGAATTTAGAAGCTCAAGACGAAGCAAACCAACTACTCGCGCTCAATTTATCTTATCTGTGGGCATAATCGCTATTTTCCACACTTTCAATTTGTGGGGGTTTAAAACCCCCGCTACTTGTTTCATATAATTGCAGGCAAACGAAGATGAAGCACGTGTGGCATACGGTGACTGGAGCATTTAAAATCTGGCGCGTTTTTTTTGTGTTATACCACTAACATTTGTTTTCTTACATAATGATTTTTGTCTATTATAATTACAAACAAACGCAAATGGCCTGGTGGTTGGGGACGTGTACTGCAGGCATTGGGACCTGGGTTCGATTCCCAGGTCCCCCCACGTAATTCATGACTTTTGTTTTAATGCTTTCCTATGTAGCGCTCATTCAATGGCTTACCATGAGTCTCACGCCTGTGCTTGCCAAGTGGCCAGGAGATCTCATCCAATGGTCAGAAGGTGAATTCCATAGTACACTCCAGTCAACAGCATGCACTCAAGCGTGGAAAGTCAAACAGGCTTTGTCTAATGGGCCAAGATTCTTCCAATAACACCTCCATTTGGGCCTGAAACCCCCTTGGTTTGCTTTATATTTTTTATTCTCTTTTCTTTTCTTTTAATTTCTTTTAATCATTTAATTGTTTTAATTGTTTTTTTATTTATTATTATTTTACCATAAATTAATTTTCCATAATAAAAACAGAAAAACCAAAAAATAAAATATATTTAATCATTATTAATTCATCACTAACATATTTTTATAAATAAACTCTAATAATTAACTTAGTTTAATTTAAGTTTTAAACTTTAATTTTTTTTCTTAATAAATAAAAATATCTAGAATTAGGTTTTTTGACATCTTCATCTTTTTCTTAATTAATTATTTTTCTCATTATTTATTATTATAATTACTATTTATTTTTGTAAATAAACATGTACATTAATTAACTAGTAAATTAGGTTAACTTTAATATTTTCATTAATAACTAAAAATAATCTAGATTTAGGGTTTTCTTTAATTCTTTTTTTCTTTATTTTCATAAATACAAAAAACACAAAAAAACACCTTTCTTTAATTAAATAATTTAGCTTTAATTTAATTTAATTTCTCAAAAGGGTCAAAACCCTCGGACGTCCAATTTTATTTCTTTCACGCTTTTTTTTCTCATCGATTATTTTGTAACTGTTCAAGGAATGTAATAGTAATTAGGTATTCTTTTACTTTCCGCACTTTTATCAAAAACGGGTCTTTGTACTTTGGCGATGTATAGACCCGCGCCTTGTAATAGCGTAGCTTTTATCTTTCCGCCTTTTAATTTTCCGCACTCTTAAATTCTAACTTTGTATGAAAGAATGTATGCTAATTAAAAACAAGCGTAGCTCACAATGCCATGATCAAAGATAACTATTAAACTGAAAACAACACACAAATACACACACCACTTCTAGGGTACGCCTCACTTGTTGCCTTCGAAACGTGGTCGTCAAGTATAGGACGTTTTAGTGAGTCCTTATGTCCATGATCCAGTTGCCTCGAAACAGTTGCCTCGGAACAGTTGCCTCGAAATAGTTGCCTCGAAACGGTTGCCTCGGATTAAAAAAGGATCAAGGACATAAGGGTAGCTTCTAAGGTGTCCTACTTTTGCTTCGGTGACCACACTGTCCCTACAATCGAATTGACCCGAACACCTCCAACGGTGGTGCTACCTACCTCTCAATGGTGGGATGGAACTACCTTAAGGACTTCTACACAGCTTAATTCCTTAGGGTAGGTAGATGACTCATAGATACTTGCTCTCTTCAAAAAAAAATCAAAACTCTTTTCACACCGACACTTTCAAAAAGCTTTCAAAACAATTTTTCAAACACTCTTGAGGACAGATCCAAGAGTTATTCAGAAATCTTTCAATGAAACTTTTTCAAACCCACTCACATTTTGAAAAGCAAACAATTTTGAAAACATAAGAGCAAGTATCTAAGAGCCCATGGATAACCATGGATAGAAAGGGTGCAAACACCTTCCCTTTCTATAAATCTACCTCCCGAACCGAGAAACGTTCTCATAAGGAATTTTGATGTGCTTTTGTCCTGTCCATATTGGAGAAAATAAAAGACGGTGGCGACTCTTGCTTCCGCGACATACGCGAAACCAGCGTTAAACAGTCAGTTCTAAATCCACCGATCACACTTAGGACAACCACTTATGTAATGTCCTGGTTCTTTACATTCATATCAGACTATATCTCTCCTGCTTGACTTCTTATGTCCAGAAGATTCTGGTTTATCTTCTGACCTCTTGTAGTTTCTGAACTTCTTTTGTCTGTGCTTCCACATCTGGTTGGTCCTTCTGGAGAGTAGAGATAACTCATATTCTTTTGATGCAGAGTCTTCAGAGTTTTCTTCTTTTTCCTGAAAAGCGTTAGTTTCACATTTTTTAATAGATTTAAGGGCGACAAACTTAACTTTCTTCTGAGGCTCATGTTCATCAAGTTCTATCTCGTGACTTCTTAATGCACTGATGAGTTCTTCAAGGGATACATCATTCAAATCTTTTGACACTTTGAATGCAGTAACCATAGGTGCCCGTCTTCTGGGTAAACTTCTGATAACTTTCTTAACATGGTCTGCCTTGGTGTATCCTTTGTTCAGAACTCTCAGGCTAGCGGTCAGATTTTAGAATCTTGGGAACATAGCTTCAATGGACTCATTTTCTTCCATTTTGAAGGCTTCATACTTCTGGATGAGAGCCAGAGCTTTCGTCTCTTTTACTTGAGCATTGCCTTCATGAGTCATTTTGAGAGACTCAAACATGTAATGTGATATATCTCTGTTGGTGATTTTCTCATATTCCATTTTAGAGATAGCGTTCAGAAAGATATTTCTGGCTCTGTGGTGATTTTTGAAATCTAATTTTTGTTTTTTATCCATGTTCTTTCTGTCAATCTTGTTTCTGTCTTTGTCTTTTGGATATGTGTAACCATCTAGGACCATATCCCATAGATCAACATCATGACCTAGAAAGAAACTTTCTAGTCTATACTTCTAGTATTAAAAGTCTTCTCCATTAAACACAAGAGGTTTGGTGCAGTTGTTGTGACTAACAATACAATGCACAAGCCAACTGCAAGTGACTAACACCTCTAAGACTCAACTAGTCCTGGCCCTCTTGAGAAATCTGACCCAACTAGTCTCTCAAGGAACACTTACAAAGATTAACTCTTAACAGTAGTGAATCAGAATGCTTCTAATATGTTGTATCACAAACTGTGATTTATCACTAATATTTAGCCCAGTACTTAAGAATTACCCACTATATACAATGAGTTTACAAGAATTAAAACAGTGAGCTTCAATATGTTTTTCGTGGATCAATAACCTTGCTTTGAAACAAATTGTCTTCTATATATAGCTTCCAGTCTTGACCGTTACTGCCTTGAAGAGAGTGTATGCATTAATGATGCGTGTTAGCTTGGTCTTTATATTTCCAATGTTCTCGTGCGTAGTACCACTTGAGTGCGTTAGTCGTCTTAGCATTAAATGATCAACGGTACTGTCAGAGCTTGTCTCTGGAAGTTTAAGAGTTTGCTTGCAGCGTTGCTACTTCAGAGTTTGCTTTAACTTTTCTTCTATCAGAGTTTGCTATATCTTTTCTTCCATCAGAGTTTGTTATATCTTTTCTTCCATCAGAGTTTGTTATATATTTTCTTCTATAAGAGTTTTTCTTCATTTTATGTTCATCAGAGTTTGCTTCAACTTGCATTATTAGATGTTGCTTTCAGCGTGCTTCTTTCAAATCTTTGCTTCAGCTAGCTTTATCAGAGGTTGCTTAAGATTTCTTTTCAGCTGAGTTTGCCTTGGAGTGCTTCCTTCAGAGTTTGCTTTAGACTTGTGTAGAATGATGTTTCTCTTTTGAGTATGCTTGAGTCAGAACATCATCTGAATTAGAAAACATGCACATCAGAGTATAAAATATATTATACAAAATTTATTTCATTGTTATCATCAAAACTCTAAGATATGATTAGAACCAAACTTTGTTCTGACAATCCCCCCGCCCATTTTTGATGATGACAAAACAATTCAGATTTTGAAAAAAAAATTGTACAAGAGTGAAGAATCTCCCCCTGAGATTGATAATCTCCCCCTGAGATAAATATTTCTTCTTCTGAAATAAATAATAAAAAATTTAAATGCATAAGGGAAACTTCCTGAGATTGTTCTTTAGAGCTGTTAGACATTTTTCTTTTAGAGTTTCTTTAAGAGCTCCTAATCTTTTCTTCAGAGTTTCTTTGCCAGATGATGTTTTGAGCTTAGTCTTCCAGAGTCTTGAGGTACATGCATATATCTTAAACAGGGAAAAAACTTTGTATTTTGTTAGGAATGTTTGAGACTTAGTCCCATAATTGTTATCATGGATCAGATCAAAATCACATTTTCTCCCCCTTTTTGTCATAATAAAAAAAGCAAAAAAAATAATAAAGAGATTCAAAAGATTTTTATATAGAAGATGTCAAAAGACAGAAGTACAAAACAAAAACAAAAAAATAGAAAATTGGAAAAAGAAATTAAAACTAAGATTGACGAGAGACAAGGGAAAGAAGACGATTCTTGATTTTCATTGAGGATTCCTCTTGTTTCATCATCCAAGTTCTGATTTCATTGTTTGTTTCATCCTGTTTATCCAGACGTTCATGGATGGATTCGTTTTCCTTCTTCAGCTCATTCAGAGTGTCAATCACCAGTAAAGATGGAGCAGATGTTGAGGCAGCTTCATAAGATACAACCTTTGGAGAAAAACCAGCAGAGTCTGAGCCTACAACATTGGAAAAAAGGGTGCCAAGATCAATCAGAAGAGTTGGCACTTTCTTAGAGGCAGCTTGAGTAGAAGGTTGGTGATACAGAGTCATTGCCAAGGGATTTGGATATGACTCAGAGCCATCTTCAGATTCATCTTCTGAAATTTACATGTGGTCAGCAAGTGGTAAAAGAGCGTTGGTAATCTGCAGAAGAGACTTCTTATCCTAGATATTTACCACTTATGTCTTGACATTCTCAACTTATATAAGTGAGACAAATTGGCTATTCATATTTGGGTATTTCTCCACATAGAAAGGGAGTCCAAACCCAAGAAATCTTCCCCCACAACTATATGGAGGAAATCGCCAAACCGACGATATCACAACAAGCTTCAAACTCCCCTCTTGGTAATGCTTTATGAAGGGTGAGAAAACACTTAGAAGGGGGGTTTAATAAGTTTTTCCTTTTTTTTTTCTCGCGTAATAATAATGGAAGGACACAAGTATTTTTATCCTGGCTTGTTTGAAACTCAAACTACTCCAGTCCACCCGCCAAGGTGATTTCGCCTCTCTCAACGAGGACTTAATCCACTATAATCAAACTGATTACAAATGCACAACCAAACTGTTGTGACTAACAATACAATGCACAAGCCAACTGCAAGTGACTAACACCTCTAAGACTCAACTAGTCCTATCCCTCTTGAGAAATCTGACCCAACTAGTCTCTCAAGGAACACTTACAAAGATTAACTCTTAACAGTAGTGAATCAGAATGCTTCTAATAAGTTGTATCACAAACTGTGATTTATCACTAAGATTTTAGCCCAATACTTAAGAATTACCCACTATATACAATGAGTTTACAAGAATGAAACAGTGAGCTTCAGTATGTTTTTCGTGGATCAGTAACCTTGCTTTGAAACAAATTGTCTTCTATATATAACTTTCAGTCTTGACTGTTACTACCTTGAAGAGAGTGTATGCATTAATGATGCGTGTTAGCTTGGTCTTTATGTTTCCAATGTTCTCGTACGTAGTACCACTTGAGTGCGTTAGCCGTCTTAACATTAAATGATCAACGGTATTGTCAGAGCTTGTCTCTGGAAGTTTAAGAGTTTGCTTGCAGCGTTGCTACTTCAAAGTTTGCTTTAATTTTTCTTCTATCAGAGTTTGATATATCTTTTCTTCCATCAGAGTTTGTTATATCTTTTCTTCCATCAGAGTTTATTATATCTTTTCTTCTATCAGAGTTTTTCTTTATTTTATGTTCATCAGAGTTTGCTTCAGCTTGCATTATCAGATGTTGCTTTCAGCGTGCTTCTTTCAAATCTTTGCTTCAGCTAGCTTTATCAGAGGTTGCTTAAGATTGCTTTTCATCAGAGTTTGCCTTGGAGTGCTTCCTTCAGAGTTTGCTTTATACTTGCATAGAATGATGTTTCTCTTTTGAGTATGCTTGAGTAAGAATATCATCTTAATTAGAAAACATGCACATCAGAGTATAAAATATATTATACAAAGTTTATTTCATTGTTATCATCAAAACTCTAAGATATGATTAGAATCAAACTTTGTTCTAACACTTTAGTCATCATATCAGAACCATTATCATCTGTATGAACCTTAGCTAACTCCAACAACTCAGTATCCAAAACACCACGTATTAAATGATATCTCGCATCAATGTGTTTGGACCTAATATAAAAAGTCGAATTCTTACGAAGTTGAATAGTGCTTTGACTATCAACAAATAACACATATTTGTATGGAACAAACCAATCTCCTGAAAAAACTTCTTCAACCAAAGTAACTCTTTGCATTCTTTGGTAATTGCAATAAACTCAGTCTCTGTAGTAGACAATGCTACACACTTTTGCAATTTGGATTGCCAAGCCACAGCTTCCCCTACAAATTTAATCATGTAGCCCAAAGTGGAATTTCTGGAATCAATGTCTCCAGCCATATCAGAGTCAGAGTATCCTACTAGAGTAGGCTTATCTCCTTTAAAGCAAATCCTTATAGAATTAGTACCACAAAGATATCTTAAAATACATTTTACAACATTCCAATGCTCTCTACCTAGATTTGACAAAAATCTACCGATTGTACCAACAACATGTGTTATATCTGGTCTTGTACATACCATTGCATACATCAAACTACCCACATTGGATGCACAAGGAACACATTTTATATCAAACGCTTCATATTCACTTGAAAGACTTTGGTTATAACTCAATTTGAAATGGGTAGCAAGATGAGTGTTTACTGTCTTAGAGTTTTCCATTTTGAATCTTTGCAACACTTTTTCGATATAATGTTCTTGTGACATCCAAAGTTTCTTATCTTTTATGTCACATATGATTCTAATGCCAAGAATATGTTTATATGCTCTCATATCTTTCATGGCAAATGACTCTCCCAACTGCTTCTTTAACCGGTTAATGTTAGAAATATTTTTACCTACAATAAGCATATCATCAACATATAACAACAGAATAATAAAGTCATCATTAGAAAATTTTCTAACAAAGACGTAATGATTTAAAGTAGTCTTCTGGTATCCTTGATCACACATAAAAGACTCAAACTTCTTGTACCATTGCCTTGGAGCTTGCTTTAACCCATATAGACTCTTTCTCAATCTACAAACATGATCTTCTTTGCCTTTAACTTGAAAACCACTAACTTATTTCGTGTAGATCTCTTCCTCCAAATCACCATGAAGGAAAGACGTTTTCACATCCATTTGCCCAACCTCTAAATCAAGAGTAGCACTTAAACTCAACATGGTTCTGATTGATGACATATTTACAACAGGTGAGAAAATCTCATCAAAATAAACACATTTTCTTTGACGGAAACCTTTCACCAATAATCTGGCTTTATATCTTGGAGACTTAGAGTTGCTTTCATGTTTAACTCTATAAATCCACATATTTTCCAAAGTCCTTTTGCCTTTAGGCAAATTCACAAAATCATAAGTGTGATTATCATGCAATAATTTCATCTTGTCATGCATTGCATCCAACTAATTTTAATTTTAATCACTTCCACGACCTCTTGAAAACACTCAGGCTCACCCTCATCAATCAAGATCATATACTCATCAGAATTATACCTTGTAGAAGGTTGTCTCTGCCTGATAGACCTCCTAATTTGAACTTGAGATGACTCTGGAGATTCACTAAGATTCTCATCCCGTGCCATATCACTTTCCCCTTCATCATCATCATTAGTTGGAATGTTTACCTCATCTCCAAGTTGTTGATCATCAACAGAATCATATGGATCACCATTATGATCATCACCACCAATAGCATTTAGATCATGATTAGGTAATCGAACTGGATCAACATTAAAAAAAAAATGATATCTTTCTTGGGTGCAGTCTTCTCTACCTTATTAATATCTTCAATATTTGGTCTTCCATGAATACTACATCGCGGCTTCAGATAACCTTCTTTCCTACAAGATCATACAACTTGTAACCAAACTCATCTTGCCCATAGCCGATGAATATACATTGTTTTGACTTTGCATACAACTTGGATCTTTCATCCTTTGGAATATACACAAAAGCCTTACAACCAAAGACTCTCAAATGATCATACTTGACATTCTTTCCAAACCAAATTTTATCTGGAACTTCACTGTTCAAAGCAATAGTAAGAGTAAGATTAAAAACATGCACCGCCGTGTAAAGTGCCTCACCTCAATAATGATTTGGAAACTTAGCTTCAGAGAGCATACACCTTACTCTCTCAATTAGTGTTTGACTCATCGTCTCTGATAAATCATTTAATTGAGGAGTTTTAGGAGGTATCTTTTCATGTGCAATACCATGCTGCTTGGAATAGGCATCAACTGGTTTCCAATTAGCTCCTATTTTTTCAAGAGTAAAAAAATACACATGAATCAAAACATTGTTACAAGATTAATATTGTTAATGAAAAGTTAATAAATAAAAATAAATAAATTAAATTAAAATACCTGTAGTCGAGTAGGATATCTGCCGAGCTGCTTGCAAGTGAACGTGGAAACATCTTCGAGATGGCTGTAGAGGGCGACCAATGCAGCTGCTGCCTAATTGTATCTCCCACATCCCTCAAAGTACTAGAATAATAATAGATATCGATCCTTAACAAGCGTAAAAGTCTTGTCGGGAAAAATCATGGAACCCACCATCATCATATATGCTATGGTCGCACAATCCCATCTACCATTAACTCGATGCCATGTGAATAAGTGGTGCTTCCACTCTAACTTATAATAATCACCTTTGTAGAGACAGACATGTGATGCTGCCTGACTATATTACACTTCCAAGTAATCAACATCCATTTCGACATCAACTTCTTCAGTGACTTCTCGATGGAGTCCAGAACACGTCTTCCTTGATGGGCAGGTGAAGTAGATAAGAGACGTCGTCTAGTATAATAGTCATCTCACCAAATGGAATGTGAATTAAAGATTTCTATGGATGTCACCTCTCCACAAATGTTGATACTAGGTTTGTGTCTATCTTTGTTAAACTGGTTCTCTAAAGTGAAGATAGACCATACCTAGTCATCCTACTCTCTGTCTCTAATGGGAGATAATGAGGAACCTTCATGTGAGCTTGAGACCATGTGCAACAACCTTCAACTCTTTCTTCAAACCTCTCTCCTAAAAACAATTAAAAGTATACATATTATAAAACACAAAATTACAAATTAAATATTTATACCAGAAGAGACTATAAATTATTTACCTCACTGAATCATAAATGACGATCAATATGATGCTTGTACTTTATCAGAAGAGATATATCATACGACCCTTCTAAAAAGCCAACTGACTATGACGCAGATGCACCAATATACTCATGCTCACCTACCAACCTCGATGAAATGCCTTGTCCTAAACCACACTCTAAAATCCGATAGTCCTTGCCTCGTATTCGCGCCATTGTCAAAATAACAAAAAAGTAAGAAATTAAAGAAAAAACTTAAAACTATAAGCAAAACACATATTTCCGAAGAGTTCCGGTGTGTAGTTGTGTATCAGAAGAGTTGTTTCATGAGTTCTGTTGGTACATTAAAATCAAAAAACTTATTGAATCAGAATTACAAAGTGATTATTGAAAGACCTGTGAGAAATATTCTATAATATAATATAATTTGGGTGGATCAGAAGATTTAAAATCGAGAATAAAGAAAAGTAAAAAATTATGGAAAATAAAATATTTATATGAGAGCATTTTAGTAAAAAAAAAATGTAGAGGAGGAAGAATAAATATAAGGGTATGTGGTAAAATTTTGCAGGAAGAAACCTCGGGCCAAATACAGCGCAAAGCCCACAAATATTTGGATCCTAAGTCCATTGAATTAGTTATTCTAGGGTAGAACTACGGTTTACAAACAAAAGCCGCAGAGAAAGAGTTATATAAACGCAGATTCTGAAAACCTAACAATCATAACAATTTTCTCCATCTCATACTATTGCGGCTGGTAAGCTTTTTCGAAGATATTCTCGTTTGATTCTGAGATCTGTTATTAACTGTTGAATGTTTTGGATGTGTTAATTGTAGTAAGAAAAAATGTCTCACAGAAAGTTTGAGCACCCGAGACACGGTTCTCTCGGATTTCTCCCAAGGAAGCGTGCTGCCCGTCATCGCGGAAAAGGTTTCTTACATCTCATTCTCACTCTTTATCACTAAATCAAATTAAGCATTTTCTGTGCATTATCTATCATGTTATTGCCATTTCCTTTTGTGATGATTGAACCTGCTTCCATGGATAACTTGTTAATCAAGGCTGGAATCTCAAAAACGGCTTATCTTCCCTTAATCCTTTTATAGGGTTTTGGTTTGGAATACAAATGAGCTTAGAGAATTGGCATTCTTTTGCCATAGGCCTTTGGTTTGGAAGCATTTCTTCATTACTTTTCGATTTTGGTCGTCTCATGATCAATGCACTGAGATATGCTTTTTCAATCATCATTTTAATATTGTATCAACTAAATGATCCATCTATTGGATTTTACTGATTTTTCAATATTCAAATTTGCTTAGTTTTTAAATTATTGTTACATAAATTATGAAACAATAACTAAAAGGTATCCTGTTTCCTAAAACATCATTGTTTACTTTCTGCATTTTCCCCAAGGTAAGTATTGGTGTGGTTTTGAACTTTTCTTATCCACCAATTTGAATTCAACTGTTTGAAAATAAGATATTGCTGTTTGGTATCTGTGTTTGCTTTACTATTTAATATCTGCTTTTTTTTCTTCTGTTATCTATTTTATAGTATTAGTTCTGTCTCTATATCTATGTTTAATGATTATGTCTATATCTCGTTTATCTGTCTCGTTTTTCTTCTGATAAGTTTGATGACCAATTTTGAAATACAAATCAAAGGTTCTAGAGCCTAATGGCAACATGTTTTTTGTTTATTTATGTTATGCGACTAGCTTTCATATGTTTGGTGGTTATTAATGTTATGCCACTGTTCTTTTTCCCTGAACACCTCATCTAATTTATCACTACAGTGAAAGCCTTTCCAAAAGACGACCCTACAAAACCATGCAGCTTGACTGCTTTTGTTGGCTACAAGTCTGGGATGACACATATTGTTAGGGAGGTGGAGAAACCTGGATCCAGTAAGTGTCATGTTTTGACATTCTTTTCTGCTTATCACATGATCATTTTCTGTTTTTCTCTTCTTATAGTTGCTTACAGATATGTACTGATAATATTCCTTGCTGTTGTAGAGCTTCATAAGAAAGAGACATGTGAAGCCGTCACTATCATTGAAACTCCTCCACTTGTTGTTGTTGGAGTCGTGGGATATGTGAAAACACCACGCGGCCTTCGCACTCTGAATACTGTTTGGGCTCAGCATCTTAGTGAAGATATCAAGCGTCGTTTTTACAAGAACTGGTGCAAATCAAAGAAGAAGGCCTTTACCAAATATTCCAAAAAGTATGAAACCGAAGAAGGGAAGAAGGATATTCAATCTCAGCTTGAGAAATTGAAAAAATATGCTACTGTCGTCCGTGTTCTTGCTCATACTCAGGTACCAAAAATGTTTTTCTTTTATATTTTAAAAGTATTTTTTTTTTGTTGCTGTTAATGTCATGTTCTAGTATCATAAATGTCTCCTATTGTGTAATATCTGTTCTTGTTAAAGGTGTTAATCTGTGTCAATTTTTTTACAAATTAAAAGTTCTAGAGTTATTATATTTGGTGGACTTGAAACTACTATGGTTGTAACACAGTGTTATGTCTTCCTTTATTGAAGATAAGGAAGTTGAAGGGTCTAAAACAAAAGAAAGCTCATTTGATAGAGATCCAAGTTAATGGTGGAACAATAAGCCAAAAGGTGGACTATTCATACAGTTTCTTTGAAAAGCAAGTCCCTGTTGATGCTGTTTTTCAGAAGGATGAGATGATTGATATCATTGGAGTAACTAAAGGTAAAGGTTATGAAGGTGTGGTAACTCGTTGGGGTGTGACCCGCCTTCCACGGAAGACACACAGAGGTCTAAGGAAGGTTGCTTGTATTGGTGCTTGGCACCCTGCTCGTGTTTCTTTCACAGTTGCCAGGGCTGGTCAGAATGGATACCATCACCGTACTGAATTGAACAAGAAGATCTACAAGGTTGGCAAGACTGACCAAGAGTCACACACAGCCATCACAGAATTTGACAGGTATTGCGGATAAAATGTGTATCTTTAGGAAAGCTCAGAGGTCTTGAATTGTGGTAATTGAAATTTGATTAATGATGTTCTTTGTGTGATTTGTTTACAGGACTGAGAAGGATATTACTCCTATGGGTGGATTTCCTCATTATGGTATAGTGAAGCATGACTATCTTATGGTGAAGGGAGGCTGTATCGGACCAAAGAAGCGGGTTGTGACACTTCGTCAGTCACTACTGAAGCAGACATCTCGGTTGGCTCTTGAAGAGATTAAGCTGAAGTTCATTGACACCTCTTCCAAGTTTGGACATGGTCGCTTCCAGACTACTCAGGAGAAACAGAAGTTTTATGGTCGTTTGAAAGCCTAGTTTTGTTTTTTATCGGTCTTTATTTGTTAAAGTCAGTCGTTGTTTGCATTTCTCACCGAGAAAACAATTTTGTTATTTGCCCTGGAACATGATGTCTGTTTGTTAAAGTCAGTTCGTTGTTTACATTTCTCAGAGACAATAATTGTTATTTGCGCTGGAACATAAATATCTGTTTTACTTTGTTATTTGCCTTCGTTGGTTTTTTTATAGTTATATTTTCTGTTAGTTCGAATGCTTCCATCACGTTTGTAAGACAACTTCTGGTAGATGGAACCAAATCTATGGTGCCAATTTTCATTTTGTAATAGAAAAGTTGATATAATAATGGGAAAAATAATTATTAGTGCAGTCAGAAAACACATGAATTCTCTCCCG
Organism: Vicia faba; assembly: GCA_948472305.1. NCBI lineage: Eukaryota > Viridiplantae > Streptophyta > Magnoliopsida > Fabales > Fabaceae > Vicia > Vicia faba. Next base: position 830,576,108 of record OX451741.1, read on the forward strand.
GTCAAAGGTGGTCTAATTTGAAAACAAAGACCTGGCAGCATTGGTAAAGGATGGCATCTAAACACTCTATTCTATCAAAAGAGATGGCATCTAAACAAAATAGAATATACTCCTATTTATTTGAAGGGAATAGATTTGAGAAAAAATGAGTAATGTTTTAAAACCGGAACCAATTATTAAATTGGTCAAATTATTGGGTCACTAGATTAGTGGTCGGACCAATGAGTCACTAATTAGACCACATAACTTTTAATAATGTAAAAATTTAATTTAATTTTTCTTTGATAATATAATTTTTTCAAATTTTTATTAATTTATAGTATTATTCTACAGTAAAATTAATTTCTAACTTTTTAAATTTATTATATTATTATATTGTATGATTATTTATTAATAAATTTAATGACAATTCCATTAGAGAGAAATGTTATAATTATATAATATATTACTCTTTTTTCTTTGACTAAAATTTGTTCTCGCGAGACAACTTTTCGACAGTTTTCTTATATCTAATGAGGTGGTGGATTACGCTACTAAGAAATCGAAAAGTTGTTCTCTCGTGAAAGTTGATTTTGAGAAGGCATACAATAAAGTAAGTTGAGGGTTCTTGAAGTATGTAATGAGGAGGATGGAGTTTGGCGCTTTGTGGATTCGATGGATGGAAGCGACGATGTTTAATAGTCATATGTCGGTTCTTGTCAACGGGAGTCCAACAAAGGAGTTTAGAGTGACTAGGGGTTTGAGGCAGGGCGACCCTTTATTGTCGTTTTTATTTGTTTTAGTTACCGAAGGTTTAACAGGGCTGGTTAAAAGGTCCGTAGAGGAGGGTGAGTATTTCAGAATCAACATTAAGGGGGATTGTAAGGTGGATATTCTGCAGTTCGCAGACGATACCTTGATGGTTGTTGGTGATGGGAGTTGGAATCACTTGTGGGCTTTAAAGACGATTTTTAGAGGGTTTGAATTAACTTCTGGTATCGGGGTTAACTATCATAAGAGCAAGATCATTGGTATAAATCTCAATCCTAATATTATGAACGCGACTGCTCATTTTTTTATCCTGCAGGATTGAGAATAAAGAGTTTACTATTCTCGGGATTCCGATTGGATCCAATCCAAGAAGAATTTCGTTTTGGTAACCGTTGATTAGTAGGTTAAGGAATCAATTATCTGGTTGGAAAGGAAGATTCCTTAGATTGGGTGGGAGAATCACATTACTAAAGTCGGTGTTAAGCAGTTTACACATTTTTCATATGTCTTTCTACACGGCTCCTGTTGCGATTCACAAAGAAATAACGAGAATTCAGAGCAAAATTTAATGGGGTGGTCCTGAAGTTAGGAAAAAGATTCATTGGGTGAAATGGGACGATGTCTATTTACCGATTAATAAAGGTAGTTCGGGGCTGAAAAGAGTCGAGGATTTCAATGTCGTTTTATTATTGAAGTGGAGATGAAAGATTTTGCAAGGGAGAGAGTCTTTATGGATGAATTCTTTAAGGGCCTGATATGGTACATTGCAAGATCAAGTGTTATCTGGAATGGGCAGAGTAACTCAAGATTCACATCTTCTTAGTGGAAAGACTTGTTACGTCTGAAGAAGAGAAATATAAAGGGACTTTTCGAGTCAATTTGCAGAACTGTTTTAGGCAATTGCAAGAATACTTCTTTTTGGCATTCTAATTGGTTTAATGACAACATTCTAAAGGTAGCATTTCCTATTATGTTTTCCCTATACGCGTTAAAATTTTCTGCAATGAAGGATTTGGGAGTTTGGGAAGAAGACGGCTGGGCTTTGTTGTACCCCAAATTTCCCCCCTAAGATTCCTCTATCATATCATATTAATTCAATCACAACAAGATCACACACTAGGGTTTGGTTCTTCATCCCATCTTTAGGGTTTTCCACGGGAAATCACCAAACACCTTGACTTGTATTTTGTGATCATTTATGTTTTGCATTGATCCACTTTTTTACTAATAAGTACAATGAATATTTGCTCTAATTATTGGTATCATAGGTGAAAGCACAATACATTCCATCAAATTGATCCATAGGTTCATGAGTTTATTTTCATGCCTTCTTCAACAAAGTTTCATTAAGATTTAAGCTTCATCATTGAAGATGTTTTTAAGTGATATCATGATAAAGTCTATTATGATTCATCATGCCTCAAGCTGTCAAAAATAGTTCAAAGGTACAAGGGTTGATTGAAGAAGTTTGACCTAGTTGGACAAGTCTTTGGTTTCATTGATCACAAGTGCATATCTCCCTCAATTCTCAATATTTGGAAGTGGTTTTGGTTGCTATGGTTTCTCCTTATCATCATCAACAACTTCTATTTACATGACAAAAGTATTTGTACAAGGAAGTTTGTCCAAATTGCAAAGGTTTCCTAAGGCATTTTGTTGCTCTAGGAGCTAGGGTTTTGAACTTCAAAGGGGTATAACTTGCTCATCTTTTGGTATTTTTGGGTGATTCAAAATACATCCTTCTCTTAAAAGAGATATCAACAAATAACTTCAAGAGTTTCAAGTAAATTTTGTAAGGAAGACACCTAATGATGAAAAAAGATTACAAGTCCTCTAAACAAATCATCAAATTCCCATATATGACTTCAAAAGATCATAACTTGGTCAATTTTTATCACCTTGAGCCCATTCCTTTTCCACATTGATCTTAAGGATGTGAACTTCAACCCTATTTTAAGTGTAAAGTGTGAAAATTAATGGAAGATGCCCTAAGGATGTAAAAGATTATAGGTCATTTTTTGAAATTATTCCAATTTCAACAAGTCATAACTTTCTCATTTTTTGGAGATTTTAAATGGTTCAAGGCTAAAATGTCATTCAAGAGATCTACTTCATGCCATCTTTTTTGGTCAAGATCAAATTTCAAATGGAAGGCCATGTTTGGATGCAAGACATTATAAGTCATTTTTGAAGAAAAACTTAGAATTTTTCTAAGTACAAAAGTCAACCTCTTTTTCTCAACTTTGACTCATCACAATTTTCAGCTCAAGCATCCATTTGATTCCATTCTTTTCACATTGTAAAACCTGTGATCTCATCTTTATAAAGCTTCAAGAATCATGTTCTAAGACTCCTTGAGTTGAGAATGCCATTGATTTGAACTTGGTAACTTTAAGCTGAAGTTTCTTCAAAAGGCATAATTTGAAATCCTTGATTTATCTTCTAAACACATTTTTTCTGCGCGCTTTTGCTTCTAAACATGTTTAGTGAACCTCCAAAAGTGATTAACATATTAAAACGCATGGTTTGGATGAGTTTTGATCAAATTAGAAGTCACACTTTTCTTGTTTGCAACTTCACACGATTTCCCTCCAAACTTCATCATTTCACACGTTTGAGCATTCAATCAGCTTCCCTTTAAATAGAGGATGATTCCTCATTCATTTTCTCAAGCTTAGAGAGCCAGAATCACCCTGCACAACTTTCTCTTCAACTCAATTTTCTGCAACTTCGAATTTGCTCTTACAACCTTTCTCAATCATTTTTCTTTGTCAATTCACATTCCTTGAACCTCACTGAAGCTAACAGAAGAAGACTTAAGCTCTAAGACTTGCTAAATCGTGCTAGCCATGTCCAGTTTCAGAGCTCTGCAACTTAACTTCAATAGGTAGATTCCTTCATCAATTCTCTCAAACTTTGATACTGTTATGAAGCTCTCATCATCATGATTCTAGTCGCAACACTTATTTTCATCTGGAAGTACATTTTAGCCATGAAATTTCAAATCCCTTTTCAGAACATCTTTTCAAAAACGACTGAGCTACAATTTATATAAACTTTTCGCGAAGGTACCATTGGAATCGTCTTGAAGAGCCGAAGCGAATTGTATCAGTCTCGTGTCCTAATTTTACAGTTTCTGAAACCTACAGATTCGTTGGCTGAAGGTTGAAGATGACCAACATGTCATCTATCAACCAATGAAGGCGTGCCACACATTTTTTAAATCTGATTTAAATAATTGATCCCATGCTTTATTCACTAAAGATCATGATATGCACAACGCGTCTGATCCATTGGATTAGCTTACTAACACGTTTTGACTCTCATCCATTGGTCCATATTTTTTTGACTTTATTTTTATTTCTGATTTTTATATTTAAATTGTTTTAAACATCAAAAAATCATAGAAAATTCATTTTAACTTCAAAAAATCTGAAAAAAATTATGAAAAAAACTTTTGATTTTTCTCTTTGTGATTATTATTTTTTCACAATTTTATTTTGTGTTCTGATATTTTTTTATAAATTTTCACTTTATTTGAATTGTTTTAAATGTTTAAAAATACTTTTCTTAATTTTTAAATTCTGAAAAAAAATATGGAAGGATCCAATGACCCTTTGATAAACATTAGTGACCTCATTTTATTTTTATTTCTGACTATACTATTTTTCACAATTTTTGGTTTGTTTGGCCTATTTCTTTTAATTTTAAAAATAGTTCCTGACTTTAAAAAAATTACCAAAAATTTTATATAAATATTTGAGCTTATTTCTGATTTTTCTATGGCCTTGTTTGATTTTTCTTGGATGTTTTGAATACAGTTTCTATTTTCTACTTCTATTCCCATTTTTAAACCTTTTTTAAAAATATTTTTCTTTATTTTTTTAAATATATTTTATCTTGTATATGTTCTGGCTGATCTTGGACTATGAGATTTTGATCACGAGCTTTATTAACAACATTGGATCCATGGTGTTGAGTTTAACTCCACAAAAATGGATGAATGATTTTAATAATAGCTTGATTAAATTTTTGGTTCAAATATGGTTTAATTCTTACCCCATTCCTCTTCATCTTGTCCCCTTCTTATTGTACTAAATATTTTTGGAGAATGATTTCCATATCATTTCTCAAAACATATGGTACATAGATTGCTATTGACCGACCTCAAAATAGGTGCGACTTCTATATAAGTCCACTTACGATTGCTTAACATAGCGCTAAATTTTGTCCAGATTTGAGAAAATGATCATTCGTGGCTCAAACTCATATTTGTAAGCCCAAGTATGTTAATTTGAACCCTTTGATTCAATAACCTTGAGATTCATGGTTAGGAGGCTTGGGTCCTACCAATCCTCTAATGAATTTTCATCAACTTTGGTCAAATTGGATCACTTAAGCATCGTTGATCATTTATTGTTGCCTTGAGAATATTTAAATGGATGATATACTTGACAAAAAGCAAATGAAACTTGTTGTTGAGAGGCTTTGATTTTATCAATCTTCTAATGAGTTTGAAATGCAAGTTTCAAGATGGTCATTCAACTAACCTCTAATTCCTAACAATTGACTTTATTTTGAGCCTTTACTTTATGCTCTTTACTTTAAGCACATTTATTTTAGCTTTTACATTTCATGCTATTCCCATCTTTGCTTATTTGAGCATTTACTTTTATGTCATTTTTATTTTTGCTCACTTGAGCTTTTCATTTTCTTTTTGAAGATACCTAATAATCAACTCGAACCATAAAAAACTTTAATGTTACTTGGATTACTTGTTTACTATCCTTGGTATTATGGAAATTGTGGACTTCTTGAACTTAGGATTAGAAGCTGTGACCTACTTTGAGACCTTGTGACCTCAACTGTTATTTTGTCTGGAGTTCTTGGGGTTTACCCCTAAGATATTGAGTTGTTTGTTTGTTTGCTTTGTGTGCAGGTTATTGTGATTACATGCTTTGTCTGTGATCGGGAATTCATCTGTATACAGCCGTTACTCTGCCCAATTTTTGTGAAGACTTAATGCAATTGAAGCTTGGTTTTCTTAAGAGGTTTATTGTCTTTGCTTGTTTGGTTTCAAATCCAAAGGAGAGAAATTCTACATTGACTCATTGTGTCAAGTGTTGACTTCTCGTTGGTTAGATGGCTCTTTTCCCTAGCTTTTACCTTATGCTTTAGGATAGTCCCTTCATCTCCTCCTATCTTATTTAATTTCAAAAATCTTCTCCCTCTTTTTTGAAAAATCTTCTTGTTTCAAAACTTGAACCACTTTCATAATAAATTTGGACTTATGTCCATGCATTTTCAAAACATTTTCTTAATCAAACTTTAATTAACTTAATAAAACTTTGACATTTTTGTGAGAAGACTAAAATTCCATCAATCTCATTCAAACCATTTTGCCATTTTGGCTTTTTACTTTAAAATTTTCTCAAAAGATTAGACTCTTGTCAATCCTTGTAGTGATGCGAGCTACTATACTTCTACGATATGTAGTAAAGTGAGATATTTTCCACTTGGGTGTTGAGTGAGGCTTTGTTGATTTTAAAATCCAAGCCATATCATCCACTTTGAGATGATGCAAATTCTCCTTTTTCATAATCGTGGGTAGTAAGTATGTTTTCCACTCGGACAAGACGATGATGTCTCATCTCTTAAAATCAATCAACACACCTGTATTTTAAAATTTTTAAAAGGTGAACTACGAGTACCATGATCCTATTGTACGGAAGGTGGTACGTAGGCACTAAAGGTTTGCAACCGCGATGGGTGCAAAAATTATAAAAAATACTTATTTTTTCATCTCTACAATTCATTTTTTATACAACATTTATAGCCAAAATACACAGATTTACAAAGAGGTTCCTACGGAGTACCATAGATGTTTAGGGTGCTAATACCTCCCCTTTGCATAACAACCCCCCGAAATTAGATTCTCTCCCCCTATTTTTGGGTTATTCCCTCTTTTCTCATTCCTTTGGAAACAATAAAGCATGATGGCGATTTTTATATTGATCTGTGCGAGTCAAGTTAATCCAATGGCTGAGTCTCAATATTTCTACCACTACAGACTTAAGGAGATTTAGGGATCCAAGTTGTGGCTGGTTAGTGGAAGCAAACAGTCTGAATTATTTGAGAAGCTTATTAGCTTCGGTTGCAACGAATACCGAGGCCGAGAATTCTGTTTTGTGGAAGCCTAATGTCACGGAAAGATTTTCGGTCAGTTCTCGCTATGGTTTGTTAAATGAGCAGCAGGTTCTGTCCATTTTTACAACGATGGAGAGAAGGCGTTGGTGAATGTTTGGAAGGTCTTTGTTCCGTTTAGAGTGAACACATTTGGTCGGAGATGTATGTTCAACAGACTTCCCACTAAGAATTAATTATTTATTCGAGGTTTCTTTTCTTCCCCTTCAGATTTGTATTACGTTTTCTGTAAGGACGAAGTAGAAACTTTGGACCATATTATGCTTTTTTGTGAAGTCCCTATAGTTGTTTGGTGTTCAATGTCTAATTGGTAAGGAATGGAATTGGGCAAGGAAGACAATGTTTCGAAGAGGTCGTTTAGTTAGTGGTGTGTTGGAGTATTTGGTTGAAGAGAAATGCGGTAGTATTCTATAATGATTTATGGAGTGTCTCGGATTTAGTTTGGATTATAAAGATTTATCTTGAAAATGGTCTTTCCATGACGAAATTACTTATGTCAAATGTATATTCTTTTTTAATTTTGCAATGATCATTGGTATTATTTAGGATAAGTTGAAATTGGTTGGTAATTTCTTTTTTTCGAGTTTTAATCGATTTTTGTATTCGGGATTGAGTATCCCTAGTGCTCCCTTAATATAATCCTTGCTATTTTTACCATTATTTAAGAAAAAAATTTGTGTCCCCCTATTTATTTAATTGGTTTTGTGATTATTCAGTTATTTAAATGAATTTTATATACAATTGGTTATTTGGTATGTTTATGTGGTAGTTAGTAGAAATAGAGTTAATTATTTAGTTAATTCAGTAGATAATTAAAATAATGAGAATTATTATTTAATGGATTAAATGCCTTATATCCTATGTCATATTTAGGAGTGGCAAAACGGGTCCGGTCCGTTGGTCATGCCCGTTTTACCCGCACTTTAGTGCGGGACGGACCAAGAATTTAGACCCTCACCCTTTAATGTGCCCGCCCTCTCTGTTTTCTTCGCGGGCTTTTGCGGGCATGATTATTAGCATAAAATTTTACATTTTTAGGCCTAAAAAGTGCAATGTCCACGGGCTTTCTCCGTCCCGTAAAAAAGTGAGTGCGGGACGGGCATGCCTATTTGTCATCCCCAATCATATTAACATGTTTTGATTTACCATTATTTAAGAAAAAAATTTGTGATCCCCCTGACATGGTAGTTTAGATTTTTATTTTATTTTTGTTATAATTTAGTCCCACACCCTCTAATGTAACCGCCCCGCTCCATTTTTTTCGCGGATATGATTATTAGCATAATTTTTTGTATTTTTAAGCTTAAAAGGTACAATGTCCGCGGGTCTTCTCCGTCCGCAAAAAAGTGAGTGCGGGGCAGACATAATTTTTTTTTGTATTTTTAAGCTTAAAAGGTATAATGTATGCGGGCTTTCTCCGTCCGCAAAAAAGTGAGTGCGGGGCAGACATAAAAATTTGTGATCCCCCTGACATGGGAATTTTATATTTATATTTTATTTTTGTTATATTTAGAGGTGGCAAAACGGGTCCGGTCCATTGGACATGGCCGTTTTACCTGCACTTTAGTGCGGGACGGACCAATAATTTAGACCCTCACCCTCTAATGTGACCGCCCACCCTGTTTTTTTCGCGGGCTTTTGCGGGCATGATTATTAGCATAAAATTTTACATTTTTAGGCATAAAAGGTGCAATGCTCACGGGCTTTCTCCGTCCCGCAAAAAAATGAGTGTGGAACGGGCATGCCTATTTGTCATCCCTAATCATATTAGCATGTTTTGATCTACCATTATTTAAGAAAAAAAATTTGTGATCCCCCTGACATGGCAGTTTAGATTTTTATTTTATTTTTGTTATAATTTAGGCCCCCACCCTCTAATGTGACTACCCTTCTCCGTTTTTTTCGCGGATATGATTATTAGCATAAATTTTTGTATTTTTAAGCTTAAAAGGTATAATGTCCGCAGGTTTTTTCCGTCAGCAAAAAAGTGAGTGCGGAGTAGACATAAATTATTTTGTATTTTTAAGCTTAAAAGGTACAATGTCCGCGGGCTTTCTCCGTCCGCAAAAAAGTGAGTGCGGGGCAGACATAAAAATTTATGATCCCCCTGACATGGAAATTTTAGATTTTTATTTGATTTTTGTTATAATTTAGGCCCTCACCCTCTAATGTGACCACCCTGCTCCGTTTTTTTCGCGGATATGATTATTAACATAAAATTTTGTATTTTAAGCTTAAAAGGTACAATGTCTGCGGATTTTTTCCGTCCGTAAAAAAGTGAGTGCGGAGCAGACATAATTTTTTTTGTATTTTTTTTTTGTATTTTTAAACTTAAAAGGTACAATATCCGCGGGCTTTCTCCGTCCGCAAAAAAGTGAGTGCCGGACAGACATAAAAATTTATGATCCCTCTCCGTCCGCAAAAAAGTGAGTGCGGACAGACATAAAAATTTATGATCCCTCTAACAGGTGGATTAATTTGTTTTATATAATATATTAATTAGTTAATTATATTTTATATTTTCTTGAATTATTTTGTATTACAGCCCTTAATGACCCATTATCTATTCAGCCCAATACTTGAAGATTTGGTAATAATTGTGCAATAGAGCATTATAAACACTGTTATTTGTTTCTCAAATTTTGATGTGCGACTTCTCTTAACAATACATCATCAATTCATCACCACTCCGGATACACCATTGTCCCAACTTCCATATATGATCTATTCCTTCTCTCTACAAGCATAATGCCGTTTACTAATGCAGGCTCCTGATGAACAACACCACACGTTGAGACAACTTCTTTATCACAAACAACTGCTACGTATTATTCTGAAGTTGTTGAGGAAAAACATGCAGGAATTCCAACTGAGTCTTGCATTGTTCTTGATGAGAAATGAAAGTGAGATATCTGGATTTCATCAGGTGAGTTTTTCAATCATTTTCCTCCATAATTTTCTGAACCAAAGATGTTTAACATCACTTGATTTCTCAGCATGATAAATATCGAATATTCCTTTTCATAATATTCTCTTTTTGGAAAACAAACGCAAAAGATACCTGCATCTTTAGCAGCACCTGGAATTTCAAATGATTTTCAAATTGATCCCAGTTGAATTTTTGCTGAAGTGTCATTGATGACCGTGTTTTACACTTAGGGACCAATTAACAAGTTCAAATGACCGTGTTTTGTGATTTAACTTGCTAACAAATTACTAGTTACTCTAACAAAAAATAACCAACTAGAGCAATAGCTTATTAGAACCAAGTTAACAGAGTATGTGATATATGCCATCAAATATAGTTTCCTAGTGTCAGAAATGAATTAGAACATAGTTGTACCTGTATTTCTTAGATAATGAGATAGAGTTGTATATTATCATTTCAAAGAAAAGAAAGCTATTAATTAAAAAAGTTAAATTTATATCCAAGAGAAAATGGAAGGACAATTAATGTGAAGCAACTTCCAACAATGCAACTCAAAAGTTCACAATTGAGTTACTGGAAAATTAAAATGAGCTGTGGCACATTTGTAATATTTTGTTAAACAATTTCCAAAAAATATTAATAAAATTAATTTATGAAAACGAAAAAAAAACTAATAAAAAAAGTAACAAAATATAATATATATATAAAAAGTAAAACAAAAATTAAATAAAAATTAAGAAATTTCACGTGACAATTAAAAATTAATTTAAAAATAAAAAAATTCTGCTAGAAAGCATTTAACTTTTATTAAATTAAACTTGAAATAGAAAAAATAGTAAGAGTTCAATTGGAAATTAGAAATAATAGAAATAAAGCACTAATGAGGAGAAAGTCCTAATAGCCAATCAATATTGGTTTAATATGTTTTTGTATCATTTGTCTGGTGGGGAATGGACATCCTCGGACCGTTCGTACAAGGAACATTGCAAAATAAATTCCTCATCGTGGCCATAGACTATTTCACCATAGATAGAGGCCGAAACCCTAACGAAAATCACCTCACACAACATCCTCCATTTTTACAAACGAACCGTGCTCGCTCGGTTCGGGATACCACGAGTGCTCGTCACGGACAACGACACACAATTCACCGACCAAGGTTTCCAAAGCTTCGTTGCCAAACTCGACACCAAGCAGCATTTTACCTCGGTCGAGCACCCCCAGACCAACGGGCAAGCTGAAGCCGCGAACATGGTCATCTTGCGAGGACTCAAGCGCAGGTTAGGTGAAGCCAAAAGGGGATGGGTCGAAGAACTACACAGCGTTATATGGATTTACCGCACGACGCCCCATTCGACGACTGGCGAGACGCCATTCCGACTGACCTACGACACCGAGGCCGTTATCCAGGTAGAAATCATGGAGCCATCTAGGCGAACTGAAATTCCCCTTGATGAGGAGATGATTGACGAGGCCCTCAGAGATGAGCCCGACCTTGTCAAAGAAAACTGTTCAGGAGCAGCCTTTCGCGAGGCCACGCTGAAATAGCAGGTAGCTCTACGCCACGACAACAAAGTCATAAAACGCGAGTTTCAGGTCGACAACCTAGTCTTGCAAAGAAACCAAAAGGATTCCCGCGAAGGAAAATTGGCCGCAAATTGGGAGGGACCTTACTGCGTCCAGGGAGCTACGGGCACCAGAGCGTATTACCTCGAGCAATTGAACGGAGAACCACTACCTCGACTTAGGGGTGTTCAAAACCAAACTGGCCCAATAGAAAACCGCAAAACCGAACCAAACCGAAACCGCAAAAAACCGCATTTGGTTCGGATGTGTTTGGGTCATTTTCTCGTGGAACCGCACGGTTCGGTTTGGTTTGCGGTTTGTATTTTACAAACCGAACCAAACTAAACAAAACCGCATTATGTTATAAAATCTTACTAACCAATATATATTTCTTTAATTCTTTAGAGAAATCAACATGTATTATGTGTATATTTTATCATACTTTGTATTATATTCATTTTAATTTACAAATCATAAAAAATAAAATATTATTCATTTATAAATACTATTTTCACAAAATATATTTTATCATATTCTTTGTATAATATTTATTTAAGAATGCAATCTTGTTGATATCATTATTTAGATTTAGATAAAATTATAATACGCAATTTTATGTATCAAATTATAAATTTATTTTAACAATTATAAATTTTTTATGGTAATGTATGAACAATTAAATATAAAATTATATTTTCCTATATATTTGTATGTATGACATAATAATTATTTTTGTAAAAAACTGAAACAACCGAACCAATCCAAACCGCATTAGTTTGGTTTGATTTGGTTCAGATTTATTTTTAAAAGTCAACCGAACCAAACCGAACCACATGTTTTTTTCTCTTGCGGTTCAGATGATTTTTTGCTTCAAAACCGCCTAAACCGCACCGCGAACACCCCTACCTCGACTCTGGAATGCTGCAAAGCTAAAACAATATTATAGCTAAGTCCCTCACCTGCTGAGGATTTTTGCTGTCGAATATTCATCTTCAGTCGACGAAGGGAAAAGCTCGACCATGTAGGCGCGTCGAGGTACGGACGCGACCTACCAACCAACAAAAAGCAGGATGTCGTTCATTTTGAAAAATAACATCCTTGCCCGACAGGGACACCTCGATCGAGCTCTACTGTCGAAGTACCCCAACATGACAGAACACCCAACTCACGATGGGCAGTTCACGCCACGAGCGTAGGATCTCGATCGTGATTATACGCCCGTCCCACGGATTCCCACTCCGCGCCCTCGACACATTTCGACGTGTGTCGAACTGATATTAGGGTCGAGCGCATATCTCCACACGAAAAACACGAACTTCGTGGAAAATTCATAAACGACCACAACAATGGTCGGACACATATATCCAAAGGTTATACCAAGTATTCATCAAATAACCAGTAAAAAACAACGACAAACAGTAATAACGATAAGCATTAAATAAAGTGAAATAATTGCCAAAGACGACCACTTAGGTCGAGGATGTCTGAATATTACAAATATTACGGGCATGCAGGCCCAAATACAAACTGAAAAACAAAAACATCAATCACTCCCCGGAGTGCTAACTTTGGCATCAGGAGAGTCAGGAGGAGGGACCACCTGACCATCAACAACCTGGGACAGAACCCCAGTTCCTTCAGTATTCAACCCCGGGTTCAACACAGACAGTTGATTCACAGTAGACTCAAAGTCCACGCGGGCTAAGGCATCAACACAGTCTGATTCCAAGAGTTGAATCCGAGCGATAAAATCATCACGCATGCGTAAGTTAGCCACTCCTTCAGGCTCCCCCCCCGCTGGCAGCATAGCGGCCCTCAAATTTTCAACCTCCCTTAGCAGCCATTGGTTCTCACTCTCCAACCGCTCCTTATCAAGCTGGAGGCATTCTTTGTCTTCGAGGACTCTGTCGACTCTCTCCTTCTCCCCCGCCAGCACGTAGGACTGCTCCCGAAACATCTCCTCGCTCTGTTCAAGAGCAGTTTTCAGTTTTCGGGTTTTTGTCACAAAAGTCGCCTTCTCCGACTCCAGCTCCTTGACCCGATCCAAGGAGTCTGTCCCTTCACCCGCAAGGACAACCTCCATCTCATCCATCTTCACCACCCGATCATGCTGGAAGCGAGGTGCTTCCTTCGACCTTCCTTGTCGAGCCGTCTGATGATATCGGCCTCGTTGTCGGACACAATCAAGGGAAACCCCTCAAAGAAGTCTTTTTCCAAAAAACAGGGTGGCAGGCTGAAGGCCCGGGCACCCGCCCCTCCATCAGTCACATCAGCTTGCCCGCCTTCTGGTCGACTCTGTTTTTTGCTCAACAGTGCAGGTTGGCGCTCGATGTCACGAGAACCTGAGGACCCACTGGATCCTTTCCTGGCCGGCTCGGGGGCTGGACCCATACGCGTAGCTTGCTGCGGCTTCACCATCCTTTTATTGCTCTTCTTATCTTGGGTCAACTTTATCAATCTCTCTCATCGTTCCGCCATGTGACCTGCAAAGAAAATGTGCCCGGTTAACTACGTCGAAGAAACAAAAAAGGCTATAAATATAGTAAATTAAGCAAGAAACCTAAGAGATCTACGGCCTGCCCGTAAGACTGACACTCGATGAACGCCTTGGTATTGATCGGACGTGCCTCGAACATTGGTTCGCCGTCCTCATCAAGGACGTCGTGTCCTTCCCTCTTAACCCACCGAGCGGGGAAGAAATTGTCGAAAAATTTATTTAGGACCCCATATGCCTCCTCGTCCTCGACGCTCATACCGTCGGCGAGAGTGTGGTAATATCCGGGTCCATGGTCGTAATGGGCCGAGCACCACTGGATGGGAAACTTTGAGATTCTCCGCATCTCAGGATTACCCTCAGTGTCCAAACACGGCTCCCCATCCTCGTCCACCACGGTAGCCGGGTCGAACAGTGAATCCATGGCTATTTAGGAAGATAGTTGCAAGATGTACCATTTGTCCTAGAAATCCCGAACAGAATCCATGTACATCCTAAACAACCTTTTCGACTGCTTAAGGGACACCTAACTATGTTTCCCTCCTCGGGACTGCCATTGCAAGTGAAAAACCCTGAAGAGCTGGGGAATCGTCGCCCCGATCCTCAGGAAACGACACGTAAGTTCGAATGCCCGGATAAAGGCAATCGCGTTGGGATGAAGCTGGGAGGGAGCCAAGTTCAAATGATTGAACACTCCCATCTGGAAGTCGTTGAAAGGAAGCCGGAGCCCGAAGTCTTTGAACACGATCTCATACATGGGGAAGGCATCCTGAGTAAACTCCAAGCAAATACGAGCGTCCTGTGTCAGCCTAATGATTTTGAAATTTCTTCGAAATCCCTTCTGGCCGCCGCCATACTCGACGATCGTATAGGCTTGCCTACTGGTGTAACTATATATCGAGGCTATCCCTCGGGGTTCCGCACCAACCTAATCCAGAGTAGGATCATCGACGGTGTCGACCAGATTAATTCTCTCCTCGACTGTGCTGGTTCCTTCAGTGTCAATGTGCTCCGAGGACTCGGGAGTGTCATCCATTTACCTGCAAAGTACAGGAAACTGGTGAATTCGACAGCAAATCCATTTTTCCGCGACACAGATGGGGAGGTTAAGCAACACTCTGACCAAGTCGATGGCCATTCGTATGGAAGAAGGGGAATATGTGGACCTCAATCAAGCATCGATCCTAACGACGAACACCTATGTCTATCATAAATATACCGCACACAAGAAGAATATGGCGAGCGAAGAATGAATTCCACGACCAAGTTCATAAATTTGTTAGCCAGATACAAGGAGGTCACGGGGAAAACTAGCCTAGATACTGACGAAAGAATGAATTTCACGACCAAGATCATAAATTTGTTAGCTAAGCGCATGAACGTCACGAGGATGATCATAAATCATATGTCTAAACGTATGAACGCCACAGGCATGCTCATGAATCAAACGCCTAAAACGCTTGAATTCCCCGGGCATAACCCCCAGACACGAAATCCTACTACTAAACACCATCATAATCTATCTACAACAGAAGATATCAAGGAAAAATAACTCTTACGCGGAGAAAAGATGAAGAGCGACAATTGTTAAGGTAGGTACGCGGCGGTATGTACGGCGGTCTCAAAGATTCTGGGAAAATGCACGGTGTTGACGACAGAGAAAATTTAGAAGCGCGAAAATGTGAAAGTAAGTTATGAGCCCTAAAGCCCTATTTATAGAGTTGATGTGGAATGTGAAACTTCGCGTCGGGAAGTCACAAGCCACCTTTCTCCTTGACACCTACGTGTACAGGCAATGATGGCCTCTACTCCCTAAGCTATCATTACTGTTTACAAGAGCCACGCCATGTGTCTGGAAAGCGTATCGTCCTCTCCACGTGAGTCCTCCTCGAACATGTTTCGACCGTTGTATGGAGAAAAATCATGAACCGACAATGTTCTCCACTCACGGTAGAAAAACTCCATGTCGGGCAGTGAAACTACGCGGTCGGAACCTGTCATCTAGATGTAATGAAACATCAATAGATTCACCACCGAACGTATTTTATCCCACCGAAAGGGAAAGGTAAACATCGAGAAAACCTGAAAAGGGAGAAATCACGGTCTTTTGACCGAGAGATCAGGTAAGGGAGTCTGTTACGCAAGGGGAAGGTGTTAGCACCCCACATGCCCGTAGTACTCTACGGTATCCACTCTTGTTGTCTAATCTAAATGGGTGTGGTCAAATCCTATGTCTATGGGTTAACACTGAAAAGGGAATGCATGCAAAAGGAAAGAAGAAAATAATGCAGGGAAAATAAAAGTTGTGCTCAGTTGGGCCCTACCCCAATGCATACGTATCCCTTTTAAGGAATCAGAGCAGCCGTAGTTCGGCTTATGTGTTTTGGTTGGTTTATGTTTTTTAATTAAGACAAACAAAAACAGTTAAGATGGCAAAACATCAAAAGAGACAACAAACAAATGAGCTGATCAAACATCGACTAAATAATAACAACGTAACATGTCAAAGATGGCGAGACATCAAATGGTCAAATAACACACCTAACAGTGACATTGTGGGTCAAAGTTGGATAATCAAACATGTGCGATGGCGAAACATCGGCTTCAAACAAATGTGCGATGGAGAAACATCGGCTAAGAGATAACAAAGATATCATGACAAAGACGATAAAACATCAATAAAACAGATGACAAAACATCACACTTAACAATGATATTGAGAATCAAAGTAGGATAACAAACATGTGCGATGGCGAAACATCAGCTTCAAGATAACAAGATATCATGGCAAAAATGACAAAACATCAATAAAACGGATGACAAAACATCACACCTAACAATGATATTGAGAATCAAAGTAGGATAACAAACATGTGCAATGGCGAAACATCGGCTTCAAGATAACAAGGCAAGGCAAAGATTGGTTTGTATCTTTTACTTTGAAGAGGAGTTTGAGTTTATTAGAGGTGTTCTTGTGATTTGCCAAGAAAACAAATTTTTGTTTTAAGATGCAGAATGCAAAGAAAGGTGAAAACAACTAAGGGAAGCTAGCCTAGCACTATCCCTAGTGTTATCATACAATGGTTGACCCTAAGGTTGAGGATAAAGGAAAATCCTATCCTAGGTTAACATGTTAAAGAGAGCTTAACAAAACTATCCTATAGGGAATATGCAATGAGAGCGAAGTCGTAATCTCAATTTCTAAATTGAGTGACTCATCGATCAACAAATAAAGAAGAAAAGCAATAAACATCCTATAGGGAACATGCACTGAGAGCGAAGTCGTTATCTCAATTTCTAAATTGAGTGACTCATCGATCAACCAAATAAAGAAGAAAAGCAATAAACATCCTATAGGGAACATGCAATGAGAGCGAAGTCGTGATCTCAATTTCTAAATTGAGTGACTCATTGATCAAAAACAAACACAACACATGCATCAGACAAAAACTAGAGGGCCTCCTGACATATATCAGCAACAAAGGTCCCATCATGCAGTCAAAGATTTATGCAAAATGAAGATGGGATAAAGGAAGTGGTATAATACCCAACAGATAAATATCTATAGTAGTCAAGCAAGAATAAAAGAAACCCAGAGAAACTTCAAGCAAGCTGGCATCAGTAGACAAATTGAGTCAGGGATTACACCATCAGGATGCAAGCAATTTGTCAGGTATGAACAAATCCCAGGACAATGTATGACATTCACAATCATATGTATGTATATCCTGAATAAATCATCAAACATGCCAAGCACAAGAATAATGCCAATATAGTGAATTGTGTTCCACAAATAAAGTGAAACACCCAAAGCCTCAAGCCCAAAAGTAGCAACTTTCTCAGAGTACCTCGCACATTCAACAACCAAGTTAGTATTCCATAAGGTGAATGATGGCTCATACATGGGATGGATGCAACATGATGAAGTGAGAACAACATAGTAACAATTATCAAACATTAAAAATGATAGAAAAAGAGGACACATGCATATGCACATATTAGGTCAAAAGAATCAAAGGAATGTTGCTCCTTTCTATCACCATGTTGAATTGACAATTGAACATCAATCAAGGATCATAAGATCTTGAGAATAATATGAAAAAAGACCATAAAGGTCAGTAGCAAGCACATTTTAATCATGCACAATTAATTCAATCACAACTTCATGAACACAATAGGAGATGAAACCTACATAATGCATTAGATGGTTCAAAATATTCAAATATGAGGCTTCTAAGTGAAATGTCTTAAGCTAACATGGATAATCAGAATCAACATGATCATTAGGTTCCCAATTATAGGCCTCACTCAAGTTCATTGGCCATCAAACAAATTGCAATAAGACATGCAAACATAATTGGGTACCTTCACTTCAAAATTACATCAAAAATGGAAATAAGGGTCCATAATTCAAACCAAAAAAATATTAGCATCTTTGAAAGGTATAGAAGTCAGAATGAAAGCCCTAGGTTCATGAATGATTGAGGAGAAAACCAAATGAAATCCAAAGTTCAAGACTAGTTGGCAAAACTACCAAACTAGACAAGTTTCAAAATAATTTGTGGAAAAAATGTTAAACCAAGTTAAAAAATCAAGATAAATGGTTTTAAGATCCTCAATACATTCATGAACCCTAATCAAGACTTGAATCCCATAGAAAATCCCAGGCATGGGGGTTTTTAAAATGAAACTTGCACCATGAGCAACAAAACCCTAATTTTTGACTTTTAATCTCAAATATTGATTAAGTGAGATCAAAATTCAAACAAACTAAACCAAGATCATACAAATCATCAAGAAACCCTAAATGTCAAAATATATTTTTTCACATTTTTTGAATTAAAGAAAAGTCAAAGATGAAATTAAATTCAAACAATTAGCCAATTAACAAATATTCACATATCAAAATAATATTTAAATCACAAAGTCAGAACAATGGCCAACCAAAATTATATTCAAATATTAGGACTAAAAACACACATCCCTGAATTTTTGTAGAATTTTTGAATTAAAGGAAATATTAAAATAAAAAATAAACAAACAATTAACAATTAAACTATTTTTTAAGGGAAAAAATGTAAACCCTAACCAAAAATCACAAAAAGGTCAAAAATGAAATTATATTCTGACTCCATGACTAAAAACAAACTTACATGATTTTTTTTTGAATTTTTTTGATTAAGGGAAATTTTGAATTAAAAATCAAACAAACAAATATTACAAATAACCTTTGAAATTAAATTTTAAATCAAAAATAAAGAAAATGATAAACCAAAGTCAGAATCAATTTTTCCATTATTTTGTGAGTCTAGGACAATTTTTATGGAATTTTTTGGACCAAAGAAGTATTAAAATAAAAATCATTCTTCAAATAAACAATTAATTAAGCCTATGAGTTTTTTAAACCAATCTGTTATACCCCAAAATTTGCCCTCCCATATTCCTCAAGAAATTGCCAAGCCAAGCTACAAAATTCCCCAAGAGTTGCACAATGCAAAGGCCTCCATACAGTCAAAACTAGGGTTTGTGTGTTGATCAAGAAAAGGAAGTGTTCAAAGGTCCAATCAAGTCTCATATGCTTACAAAGAGGGTCAAGCATCCTCATATCAAGTTTCAAGGCATTCAGCTCAAGATTGCACAGTCAAAACCCTAAATTGCACTACAGTCAACTGTAGGGGCAAAATGGTCATTTGACAGTCAAAAGTTCAAATTTTTGGTCAACATATCATTTTGAAGCCACAAACATCATTTGATCAATGCTTGATCATGATTCTCAAAATTTGGCTCAGAAATCATCAAAGATGCAAAAGTTGCTATATTTGGACAGCTGAAAAAGTCAACTGAAATTGACCAGGGCATAACTTTCACATGGATTATCAGAAAAATTCCATCCAAAGCTCATTTTGAAGAGAAAGACATTTCCTACAACTCATCTTCATACTTCAAGTCCAAGAAATGCTCTCACAAAAAGTTATCAATTTCAACATTACAGGTCATTTTCAAAAGTCAACAAAAAGGGACTTTAAGTCAAAGGCCATAACTTGAGATTGGTAAATCAAAATGACATGGGACCAAAGGCATTGGTTAAAGGACTCAAAGACCTTTCCAAAATGTCCAAGAACATGTGAAAAGCTTAAAAATTGAGCAAGTTATGCCTTGTAGAAGTTGGGAAATTTTTGTGAAATGGCAAAAGTCAACTATCCTTGAAAATCCAATTTTGACAAAAGGGCCCCATTTTTCTCACTTTGTTCATCCTTGTCATGCTACACACGTGGCCCATGATTAGTTTCAAGACCAAATATTGATTTTTTTATTTTATTTAATTTTTGATGAGTTAATTCATTTTAATTCTTTGAAAATTCAAATAAAATTTAAAAATCAATGAAATAGGGTCAAATGAACTTGGACAATTTCCATGTATCATGAACCAACTCAAAAATCAGGCTAAGGTTCATTTGCACACTAGGTCTAGGTTTTGGCTAAAAAATAGGAAAAATGGTTAATGGAAGAAACCCTAAGGCCAATTCTTTCCCAAGCTTGAATTTAGGTCAAGAAACAAACCAATTCCATTCCATAAGATGCATTGAGTCAAACCCTAACTAGAACATAGCAAAAAGCTCGCTGAAAAAGCCATTGGAACTTTGAAAATTTGGACATATATTGCAAATCTGAAATCAGTGCTGGGGATCTTCTCAAGCCTTAATTTTTGTACCAATAGCTTCCTGAGACAATTTTGAACGTATCCCAAATCATAACATCTTCCAAAACTCCTTGAACTGGTATCCATGAGTCCAACTGCATCTTCAAAATTTTGAAATCATATAGCACGATTCAAGCACATTCTTGCAGTTTTTTTTAGATATTCATACTCATGATGAAGTTTCTGAGCTAACCCTTGCATTTAATTTCATTTTTGTGCCATGAATAAGAAATTGCCATTTTCGAATCCTAGGGTTACAGCTTTCTCAAATTAGGGATTTTGCCTAGGGGAAAAATTAGGGTCCCTGACTACCATGGTTGAACTCAGTACACCCAGACGAAGAAGAAGATACCATCGCGAACAATTTATATAGCCTATATGGCTATTCGCTATTTTCTCATAGCATGTTTAAAACAACGTTTCAAAACCGTTGCCTTCTTTGTTTGTATTTCAGGAAATTGGAAGGGACGATGGCGTGGCACAAGTGGATTGGATGAGTTTGAATTTGCGCGCGTTTTAAATAAGCACTAACCATTTTCTTTTATATATTTTATTGACTATTATATGTTAAATGAAATCAACATAGCTCAGCTGGCCAAGACACGCGCATGTAACCATCAAAGACCTGGGTTCAAGTCCCAGGTCTTGCAAAATTTAATGTTATTTTTCATTTCCAATTCACATGCAGCGCTCACACTGATGCTCACCATACTCCATCAGAATTCAACCTCCACGTGTCCCAGGGCCTCAGATCCATGGCCAAGATGAAGAGTGCACCATACATCAAGTCAGCAGGCGCACACTTGAATGGAAAAAGTCAACAAATTGCCAGCAAATGGGCCAGGCTTTTCAGGCTTGCACCTCCAAATTTGGGACCACACCCTCCCGGTTCTATCTTTTTTTCTTTTTTTTTCAATTTTCTTTATATTCTATTATTTTTAAATTTACTTGTGTTTTACTTTCTGATTTAATTAATTCTTACAAAAATATAAAAAAAAACATTAAAAATACAGAAAGGACAAAAAAAATATAATTAATTTTGATTACTTTTATAAATAAATTAAAATGTAAATCATTTAGTTTAATTAGGTTTTAATTTTAATTTTAATTCTTTTTTCATAATAAAAATCCAAAAAATGTAGAATTAGGTTAATTATTAATTTTTTATATCCTTTTTTTAATTTTTTCCTTTTTTTCACAATATTATTATTTATTATTTATTTTCTATAAATCAAAAATTGTACATAAATTAGTTTAGAAGTTAATTAGGTTAGAAATTAAATCTTTTTTCATAATAAACTTAAAAAACATTAAAACTAGGGTTTAGCACTTTAATTCTAATTAATTTTTTCTCTTTTTCTTTTAAACCTAAAAAACACAAAAACATTACTTTTCATTTAATTTTTAATTTTAGATTCCTTGATTAATTTTAATTATTTGTAAAAGGGTCCAACGCCCTAATTTTGTTAATCTCTTTATTTCGCGCATTTGTTTTATATTGTGTAAATAACTCTGTATATGCCCCAAAGCCTTGTAATAAGTTTAGATTTATTTCTTGCACTTTTTATTTTATCGCTTTATCTATTTTCGGTCAAATCGGGTTTGGTTTTTTTGGCGATGTGGACCCGCGCCGGTTGTAATAGTTTAGATCTATTTTCTCGCAAATATAACTGTTAATAAATATGCATGAAAGAATGAATGCCCGAAAATAAAATCGAATCGTTAGATCACCATTGCATGACAAGACAAACAATAAACTGAAAATGACACACAATTCACACACCACCCCTAGGGTACGCCTCACTGTTGCCTTTCGAAAGGTGGTCATCGAGTAGAAAACGTCTTAGTAAGTCCTCATGATCCGGGAACCTGGCATGAGGGTAGCTTCTAAGGTGTCTTTCCATTGCTCCGGTGATCACCATGTCCCTAAAACTCGAATTGACCCGAACACCTCCAACGGTGGTGCTACCTACCTCTCAATGGTGGGATGGCACTACTTTAAAGAACATTTACACAGACGAATTCCTTAGGGTAGGTAGGTTCTCAAGGATACTTGCTCAAATTTCAAACAAATCAAAATACTTTTCACACCGACACACTTTCAAAAACTTTCAGAACAAACTTTTCAAACACTCTGACGTACGAGTCGAACTGAAACTTTTCAAAGAACATTTTTGAAACCCACAATTGAAAAACAAGCACACATTTTGAAAACACATTGAGCAAGTACCTAAGAGCCCATGGATAACCATGGATAGAAAGGGTGCTAATACCTTCCCTTTCTATAACCTACCTCCCGAACCGAGAGCAATCTCTTTAAAGGAATTTTTCTGTGCTTTTGTCCTTTCCTATTGGAGAAAATAAAAGACGGTGGCGACTCTTGCTTACCGCGACATTTCGCGAACCAGCTTTAAAACAGTCAGTTCCAGATCCACCGATCACACAATCAAATCATTTTGAAAAAAATCCAAAACAATATGACAAATACTAGAAAATAATATTGACCTATGGTAAATTTTTTGTGATTTTTGAAAGTGTTTTGATCAGAAAATAAAATCAAACAAAATGTCAAATAAAACAAAAATTCAAATAAGCCAAAAATTTGAACGGACCAATCATGATGTGCCACCACATCATCTTCAACCTCTAGACATTTCAAAAACGTGCGCAACTTCTCAGGTTTAGGGCTCATGTTCAGACCAGCATAGCATACTCAATTTCGCATCATTTTTCATGAAATCAAATGCAAATCAAAGCTAGCATTTCATACTTCACATTGTAATTTGAATCAAATCAAAATATCAACCACATTGTTCACAATCAAGTCAGGAATATGAACAAAACCATTCTGAATCACGAGTTTCAGAGTGTCCAATCATGCATAATTCACCAAATCAAATGCTATAAAGCTTCAGAAACATTCCATTAACATCATTGAACATAAATCCAAGCTCAAACACCTCAATAAACAAGCGTATCTCAGAAATTGAAGTTTGGAAGCATTACCTCAAGGCGAAAATCGTTCTACTGTCTCCTTCACTCCAGATGCAAACAAATGGTGCTAGCTTGATCTACTCACTTTGCTGAAGCTGAATCCACAAGAATTTTGAAGAAAACACCAAGGAAATGAGAGAATCGAATCAAGTTGCAGAAGAAGAAAGCAAATCTCAAATCTGAATTTCTTGAAAATGGCGCGTTCTCCCCCTCTCTCTTTGCTTGCTTCCTCTTATATAGAGTTTGTAGAGAAGGTTAGAAAAGGAATTTGGTCTTCCAAGCTGTCCTAGGGCTTGATTGGAAAATTTTGGCCAAAATGAAGTATGCACAGAATTGGCTGTTTTGCCCGTGCATTCTTTGGCTTCTTAGGAATTTCGTGGGCCAAATAACCTGCATCGCTGACTGGTATTATCCTCGAACATGGCGAGCAACTACTAACCTTTTCTCGCGAGGAGACAACCTCATCACGCAGAGACAACACCCGAACAGACTGAGGACGACCATTACCCCGACCATAAAGGCCTTGTCTACCAAGATTGTTTCCCTTTTGCGCTCGCGGGGACTATCCCTGACGAGCAGGCGCTTCTCCCAAGCATATTCCCCGTAGGGCTGACTACCAACGTCTTCGGATATTATGGAGTCTTCGTGGTCTCGAAAATATCGCGTCCATATCCTCCTGAACTTGCGGAGGACGTCATCCAGGTAGGGGGCCACGTGCGGGTCCCCATTAATCACGTAGAACCTGACAATCTCTATGTTGGGCCTGTTTGATCAGTCCAATAAAGAGACCTTGGCCCAGCGCTGGGGTTTATAAATACCCTCTCTTCCGAGAGGGTCAGGTATTCAACACTTTCTAACTCTTACACTTGCTTGATCATTCCACAACTTACTTTGCCATCGAAGTGTCTTGCAGGTACCCCCCTTATCTCGTTCAACTTCTGCCCGAGCTAGCTGTGACGGTCCATTCTGATTCGGTAAGATCACTACCAGTTACCAGTGTTTGCGGTGGAAGATTACAGAATTGAAAATGGCGTATCTGAAGTTCCGTAACTCTGCTTGACGCATAATTTGAAGCGTTGGAAAACTTACACGTAGTGTTATCTCATAGTGATGCCTTAAGAGGCTTATTATACACTTAAGGATGTGAATATAATGTTTTATTTAATATTCAATGTTAGTGGTTGTATTTTTAGTTGATGAGTTGAGTTTTTTGTGTTGTTTTATCGCACGGTTCATGTTAACTATTGTTGGGCATATTTTGATGACTTTAATTAATTAAATTCATAACTAAACTGTGTTTTTGAATGATAATAATTGATTTAAAAATTATATATGTTTATAATTAAATCAATTATTCCATTTGATGTTGTTGCATATTTTGGTGAATAAGTGATGTATGCCTAATTGTGATTGTTATATTATGGTGGATTCTTATTAAAGGTTGGATAATAATGGGGTTATTTGAATGTTGTTATTGAGTTGTATATTAATGATATTGTTTGGTGATGTGAATAATTATATAAGTGTATATAACTATGAATTGTTTGTTGTGCATAGTTTTACGTTGTGAATATTACTATGTGTATTATGCGTGCATAATTATATGAGATTAATTATGTGTTGATGTTTTGATAAATAGTTCAAATGTGAGGATTATTTGCATGCTTGTATTGTTGTCTTTGTAAGTGTTGGACAATAGCTTAGATGAGACTATTATTGTGTTGTCAATGCATGATTGTTTATGGTCAGAAGGGGGGCCTTAGACAATGTTGTTGTTGTTTTTGAATTGAGTTGTATGACATGCATCATTATATCATTGTTGTTGAAAGATGCAAATTGAAAGTCTAGAAGGGTGGGTTCAGGGTCTAGAAGGGTGGACCAAATTTGTATTAAGAACCTTCATTGATTGATACTACATGCATGAGTTGAGTCGTTGTTTGCATTGCATGATGTAGTAACATAAAGACTTATGGTTTGTTTCCTCTTCACCAACCGCTTCGTCTTCAGCTTCAGATGCCTCAAATAAACAATCATATTTCGCTGGCAGTACTGACACGATGTTACATTGGATGGTAAGATTATCTTCTAAGCTTTCGTCGAAATTGTCAGAGACCACTTTGTCATCAAGGTTCATCATATGAATCTCAAATTTATCCTCTAAAGCACTTGCACTTGGAGCAGCTAAAGTCAATCTTTATTTTGCTAGCTTTCTTGTTGGCTCTCTTCCTTCGACCTCACCTCTTGTTAGACCAAGTTTCTACGTTGCTTCTCTTGCAACCTTCTTGTTTCTTTGGAATCGCCTCTACTGGGTTCTGGTAATTGGATTCCTCCCCTTATAAGTGTGGTAAACATGAGCTTTTTTTATGGTCATTCCAGTTTGACCTAGCAGAGACGAACATGATCCTTTTTCAATTACTTGTCGTTTTTGGCTTGATCCTGATCCCTTTTCGACCACCTTCCGCTACTAATTTACCCTCTCCCCCTGGTATGCAGGGCGAACCCACTTGTCCTTAGGAGCATTGATTTGTGGCACAAATTTCCTTTGATAGGGGAATTTGTTTCTTCCCTGAGGCATCTGAGTATTGTGAGCCACTTCATCTCTGTCAACTATGAACCTCTCGTTTCTCCCTAACCTGCAAGTCCTCTCCAGTTCTCCCCCCTGATTGCTTTAATCTCTTTTGCAGCCTTTTCATCATAGGCAACATTTCACTTTGGACACAACATGGGTCAGGAGTTTCCTAGCTTGCACCTGTTCCAATTCTTTGACCCTCTGCATCACTGTTTCACCTTCTTGGACTATCAGTTGGTACCTACATTGGAGGAGTTCTCCCGACTCCTGAAGATCCCTATCCTTGATCAGCTACCCTTTAACGGTACAGAAAAGGAACCTAAGCTTGAAGAAATTGCTAAAGCCTTGCACCTACAGTCATCTGACCTCAAGGGACATTGGGAAGTTAGAAGTGGTATCAAAGGGTTCTTAGCTAGGTTTCTGTTTGAAAAGGCCTATGACTGTTGGAACTCTCTTGACTTACAAGCTTTTGAAAAGGTTGTGGCCCTTCTTGTTTATGGTTTGGTGTTGTTCCCTAACCCAGATCAGCTCATTGATATCAGTGCTGTCCAGATCTTTATGTCCAGGAATCCTATACCTACGTTGCTGGGGGACATCCTTCACTCATGTTACACTCGAACCATGAGAAAAAGAGGTGTCCTAATGTGTTGCACTCCTCTCCTGGGAAAGTGGTTTATTTCGCACCTTCCACAATCAGTCCTGAAGAACGAGCGGGGTTTGAGATGGTCACAACGGTTGATGACTCTTACACATGCAGATATACATTGGTGCCCTAGGTCCAGGGAAGATGTCACTATCATTGATCGTTGCGGGGAGTATCCTAATGTTCCTTTACTTGGAATCAGAGGGGGTATTACTTATAGTCCATGCCTGGCTTGGAGACAGTTTGGTTATGCTCGGAGGGATGGTCCTCATGACATGTTGATTCCTGACATAGTTTTTGATTTCGACAACGATACTCAAGGACTTCGCCAGAGGTTTATCAGAGCTTGGAGGATGCCTAGTAGGATAGACAGCAAGACACTGGGGCACAGGAACTCCATCCCTTTGGAGCCTTACCTTAAGTGGGTACGAGCCCGCTCTCAGAAGTTAGTAATGCCTTACCCTCACATGCTTCCAGTAATCAAAGAGCCTGCCTTGGAAGGAGAGGTGTCTCATGTTATTCAGCACCCTGATATGCCCACATCCTGGGAAGAGATGCAGAAGAGTTGGATCCAGCTTAAGGAAGAGCGGAATTCTCTTGAGACTAGTTTGCATGCCAGTGAAAAGAAGGTTTTGGAGCTCACCCGTCTGTTGCACGAGGAAAGGAATCTCAACACTTACATAGCTCCAGAGAAGATGCGCAACATATTTTGGATGTGACTTGATCTTTTTGTATTTTTGCCCATGAGGCTTTGATGTATTAAAACAATGATTTTCTTAATAATAAAGTGTGTTCCTTTTGGTCTACAACAAATTTGAAATTTCGAACTCTTGAATGCATTGCATAAACACATATCATTCATCATGTGCATCATAGGTACTTTTCTTTTCAGGTTGTTTACCGTTCTTCGCTGTTTATTTCAGCATCATGAACCCTCCTGAATCATCAACCGATGCGGCTATCAAGGCTCTTCAGGCGCAAAACGTCCAGTTTCAGGCGCAAAACGCCCAATTTCAGGAGCTGATCAAGGGCTTGTCTCAGGGTCAACAAGAGTTAAAGACCATGCTGTTGAAGAAGACTAAGAAGAAGAGGAGGACTGTGCTATTTAACACTGGGCGCAGACTCGGGAACACTTTGGTTGTTGAAGCTGAAAGGACTCCTCCATCTGTGACGGAAGGTAGTCACCATGAAAGGGAGGTCACTACTCCTGTGGGCTCTGATACTGAAACAGACTTCAATGACGACCAGTACCCTCCTGCTGAAGACCGGTACAAACAGCTGGAAGACAAATTAAAGGCTGTGGAAGTTCAACGGGTGCCTGGATTGGACTTCGGAGACTTGGGGTTATCTACTGGGGTGGTGATCCCCCACAAGTTCAAAACACCTGCCTTCGTGAAGTATGATGGGGCCTCCTGTCCCAAGATGCATCTCCGTTCTTATGTAAGGAAGATCCAGCCTTACACAACAGACAAGAACCTTTGGATCCACTTCTTCCAGGAGAGTCTTTCAGGGACTCACCTCGATTGGTTCTATCAGCTAGATGGAATCAGCATTCGTAACTGGGAGGATCTGGCCACTGCTTTTTACAAGCAGTATCAGTATAATGCCGACCTCGCTCCTACGCGTACCCAACTCCAGGGTATGTCGCTAGGGTCGAGTGAAGGTTTTAAGGAGTACGCTCAGAAATGGAGAGACCTGGCTGGCAGGGTGCAGCCACCGTTGACGGATCGGGAGCTGGTAGATATGTTCTTGGGGACCCTGTCTGGTCCATTTTTCAATCATCTCATTGGTAATTCCTCTGCCGGGTTTACCGATCTAATCCTGACTGGTGAAAGGATCGAGGCCGGTATAAAATCGGGGAAGATACAGAAAGTTGCCTCCTCCAGTACTGAGAAGAAACCCTTCAAAAAGGAGGCTAGTGCTGTATATAACTCCCGGAGAACAGAGCGACCTGAACACCGCCAATCTGTCAGTGCGGTAATGATTGCCAAACCTGCTGCCGCTCCTCGGCCAACTAATCCTCAAAAGTTTGAAAGACCCCGGAGAGAGTTTACCCGGTTAAGCATGACCTTATCACAAATCCTGCCACAGTTGCTATCCACCAATCTAGTGACTGTCAAGGAGGCTCCAAAGTTTCCCAACACTGCATCCCCCAAGTTCAATCCAAATGCTCGCTGTGCTTATCACTCTGATAGCCCGGGGCATAACACAGATGACTGTTGGGCCCTAAGAAATAAGGTTCAAGATCTCATTGATGCCAAAGAGATACAGTTTGAGGCGCCCGAGAGGCCGAATGTTGTAAATGCTCCCATGCCCCAGCATGGAGTGAATGCTGTTGAGGATAATTTGTATGTAGCTTCGGTGGATGATGTTGCTACTCCGTTGTTGATGGTCAAGAGGAATCTGTTGCTAGCCGGTTTATTTCCGGGATGTAGCGAAAGTTGCCCTCTATGTGTTGCTTCCCCTGTTGGTTGTTCTCTGTTGAAGTCAGGCATCCAAAACCTGATAGATAATAGAGAGATTTTGTTTGAAAAGACTGTTGTTCCTGCTGCTCCTGTTGAAGAAGTGTCAATCGTTACCATCTTCAACAACTATTCCGAGGCTCCTTCAAAGAAGCCTATACAAGTTTTGTCCGTTCACAAGAATGTTCCCATCACCATTACTGTTTCGGGGCCTATACCCTACAAATCTGATAAGGCTGTCCCATGGCACTATGGGGCGGATGTTTATGTTCTGGGTGTGAAACAAGAGTGCAACATTGATACTGGTGTCTCCAACATCACCGGGCCTGCTAAGGTCACTCGTAGTGGAAGACTGTTCTCGCCAGACATTGCTCCTCCAGCAATTCATAGGCCTTTGATCTTCACACCTGCCAGAGTGCCTGTTTCTCCTTCTGACCAAGTATCCACCCCTGCTGCTGAGTCATCTGATACTCGAGGCAAGGGAACTGCTGCTGATGTGCCTGCCAGGACGGAGGCACCAAAGACCATTGTTGAGGCTTCCAAGCAGGAAATGGAAGAAATTCTCAAGATAATAAAGAAAAGTGATTTCAATGTTGTGGAACAGCTGGGGCACACCCCCTCTAAAATCTCCATGTTGTCACTGCTGCTGTGTTCAGAGGCCCATGCAAAGGCTCTGATTGCTTTCTTAAAGACTGCCCATGTACCCCAAGATACGACTGCTGACCAGTTCACCGATTGTGTGGCCAACCTAACTGCTGATAATGGCCTGGGTTTCTCTGATGCCGATCTGACAGCAAAGGGGAAGAACCATAATGATGCCCTGCATGTCTCCATTGAATGCAGGGGCACTACTCTTGCTCATGTGCTGGTTGACACAGGTTCCTCATTGAACGTGCTGCCCAAGAAGGCTCTGGATAGGCTGGATTGTGAGAGTCTAGAGCTCAAACCAAGTAGCATTGTTGTCCGGGCCTTTGACGGGTCCAAAAGAATGGTGCATGGTGAAGTGGACATCCCAATCAGGGTTGGGTCACAAGTATTTGATTCAAAATTTTATGTGATGGACATCCATCCGTCCTATTCTTGTTTGTTGGGTCGCCCATGGATCCACAAGGCTGGAGCGGTGACCTCCACATTGCATCAGAAGCTCAAGTACCCGGTCAGGGGGAGGATCGTAACAGTGCAAGGGGAGGAGGAATACATGGTCAGCCACCTCAACTCTTTCAGATACGTGGAAATGGATGGGGAGTTCATTGAAACCCCCTTTCAACATTTTGAGGAGGTACCACCAACCTTGGCAACAGCAGAAGATGAAGAGGTTTCTCCTATGAAAATGGCCTCCTTAAAGGACGCCCGGGCTGTGATCGAAAAAGGTGAATGTGCAAATTGGGGCAAGCTCCCTGATCTTACTCCTAAGACTAACAAGTTTGGGCTGGGTTTCACCACGGAAGCTCAGAAAGCGGTGCGCAAGGCAAGAATTGGAAGACCTCCGTTGCTCATCACTCAGCATGGAGTGAATGCTATTGGAGAGGAAGATGAAGTGGGAGAGTCAGAGTTCGATAGCTGGATCTACCCAACGGCCGACGGTGGATTGACCAATTGGACTGCTAAAGATTTTGCTCCCATAACTTTTGTTCCCCAGTAATGAATTTCTTTGTTTTTTGATTTGTAATAAACAATAATTTGAGACTATATGGCCCGGTGTCTTACCCGGGGCACCGTGGTTTTATTTATGAGGGCTTTTTGTTTATCACTATCATATATCATGAATAAAAGCATTGGACGTTTTTCACATTTCAAATTTTGCGCTCCTTTTCTTTCCTTTCTTTACATGTTGCAAAACAGCTGTATTTACACACACACTCACTCATACAGGTTTCAATCCACTCTGGATCTCACTGGTAACGACTCTGCTACTGCCAGTTATGACTTCGAAAATCCGATCAACTTGGCCGCAGACGAAGGTGAAGATGATTGCGAAGTGCCTGGTGAACTTGCAAGATTGTTACAACAGGAAGAGAGGGCAATTCAACCCCATGAAGAGCCAGTGGAAATAATAAACTTGGGTACGGAGGAAGACAAGAAAGAGGTGAAGATTGGTGCTAACCTAGAACTCAGCGTGAAGCAACGGTTGACTCAGATGCTGCATGATTATAAAGAAATCTTTGCCTGGTCCTACGAAGATATGCCCGGATTAGATACCGACATTGTGGTCCATCATTTACCAACTAAAGAAGATTTCCCTCCGGTTAAGCAAAAGGTCCGTCGTATGCGTCCAGAGATGTCTGAGAAGATTAAAGCCGAGGTTATGAAGCAGTTTGATGCCGGGTTTCTTGCAGTAACTTCTTACCCTCAGTGGGTTGCTAACGTGGTTCCGGTACCTAAGAAGGATGGCAAGGTCAGGATGTGTGTTGATTACAGGGATCTGAACAGGGCCAGCCCCAAGGATGACTTCCCTCTACCCCACATTGATGTCCTTGTTGATAATACCGCTCAGCATAAAGTGTTCTCTTTTATGGATGGCTTTTCAGGCTACAATCAGATCAAGATGGCACCTGAAGACATGGAAAAGACTACTTTTGTTACTCAGTGGGGCACCTTCTGTTACAAGGTCATGCCGTTCGGGTTAAAGAATGCTGGGGCAACCTACCAACGGGCCATGGTTACCTTATTTCATGATATGATCCATCACGAGATAGAGGTGTATGTGGACGACATGATCGCTAGGTCCCAGACTGAGGAAGAGCACCTTGATCATCTGCAGAAACTGTTTGACCGTTTGAAACTATACAAGCTGAGGTTGAACCCGAACAAGTGCACCTTCGGGGTAAGATCTGGAAAGTTGCTAGGCTTTGTGGTCAGTGATAAAGGAATTCAAGTGGACCCTGCTAAGGTCAAAGCTATTCAAGAGATGCCGGTTCCTAAAACAGAGAAGGAAGTCAGAGGCTTTTTAGGACGCCTGAATTACATTGCTCGCTTCATTTCTCATCTGACGGCCACCTGTGAGCCAATCTTCAAGCTGCTGAAGAAAGATCAGGTAGTACGTTGGAATGATGAATGTCAGGCTGCTTTTGATAGAATCAAAGAATATCTCCAAGAACCACCCATCCTTATGCCACCAGTTGAAGGGAGACCTTTGATACTTTACCTAACAGTGCTTGATAATGCAATGGGGTGTGTGCTGGGGCAGCATGACGAGTCTGGCCGAAAAGAGCATGCCATTTATTACCTTAGCAAAAAGTTTACCGACTGTGAGACCCGATACTCACTGCTTGAGAAAACTTGCTGCGCTTTGGTATGGGCTGCTCGCCGGCTGAGACAGTATATGCTGACTCACACTACCTTGTTAATCTCAAAAATGGATCCTATAAAGTACATATTCGAAAAGCCTGCTCTGTCTGGGAGAATTGCAAGATGGCAAATGATCTTGACGGAATACGACATTTAGTATACGACCCAAAAAGCCATCAAGGGAAGTGTATTGGCAGACCACCTAGCACATCAAGCTGTGGATGACTACCAATCAATGAACTTCGAGTTTCCAGATGAAAGCATCATGATAGTAACTGACTGTGAAATACCTGGACCGGATGAAGGACCTGAACCAGGATCCCGATGGTCTATGCACTTTGACGGAGCCTCCAATGCTTTGGGAAATGGTATCGGCGCCATAATCGTATCTCCACAAGGTACTCATACTCCACTCACCGCCCGGCTGTGTTTCAACTGTACCAATAACATGGCGGAGTATGAAGCGTGTATTATGGGTCTTCAAGCTGCGATTGACCTGAGGATCAAATTTCTAAGTGTCTTCGGAGATTCCGCTCTTGTGATCAATCAGATCAAAGGAGAGTGGGATACGAAACATCCAAACTTGATTCCTTACAGAGAATGTGTGTTGGCTCTGATCCCCCACTTCACAGAAATAACATTTGAGCACTTTCCAAGAGAAGAGAATCAGCTGGCGGACGCGTTAGCTACAATGTCTTCAATGTTCAAGGTTAAATGGGATAATGAAGCTCCCCGGATCATCATCTGGAAACTGGACGAACCGGCATACTGTTGTGATCTCGAAACTGAATTGGTAACTGAGAAGCCTTGGTACCACGAAGTAAAGAGATATTTGGAAGCACAGGAATACCCTGAGGGAGCATCTGTCAATGATAAGAAATTCCTGAGGAGGTTTGCAGCCAAGTTCTTTCTTAGCAATGGCATCTTGTACAAGCGAAACCAGGATTCGACCCTACTGCGTTGTGTAGATAAGACTGAAGCGGAAAGAATCATGGAAGAGCTACATGATGGGACCTTTGGTACACACTCCAGTGGACATACCATGGCAAAGAAGATCCTACGGGCAGGGTATTACTGGTCTACAATGGAAGCTGACTGTTACCAACATTCTAGGACATGCCATAAATGCCAAATCTACGCAGACAAGGTGCATGTTCCTCCGGTTCCCCTGAATGTTCTGACTGCGCCTTGGCCATTTGCAATGTGGGGCATAGACATGATCGGTGAGATAAAACCTACGGCATCCAATGGACATCGCTTCATCCTAGTGGCAATTGATTATTTCACGAAGTGGGTTGAGGCAGCATCCTATGCTACGGTAACCAAGACTGTTGTGGCACGGTTCATTCGGCACAACCTGATCTGTCGGTATGGCGTCCCTGAGCGGATTATTACAGACAACGGTACCAATCTGAACAATAAGATGATCGCTGAGCTCTGCGAACAGTTCAAGATACAGCACCACAATTCTTCTCCTTACAGACCGAAGATGAATGGGGCTGTAGAAGCAGCTAATAAAAACATCAAGAAGATCGTGCAGAAGATGACAGTAACGTATAAAGATTGGCACGAGATGTTACCGTTCGCTCTGCATGGGTATCGTACCTCAGCTAGGACGTCAACCGGGGCAACTCCTTTCTCTCTGGTTTATGGCATGGAAGCAGTCTTGCCGATTGAGGTACAAATTCCTTCTCTCCGGATAATGAAGGATGCAAATCTGAATGAAGATGATTGGATCCAGACACGACTTGATCAGCTCAACCTTATTGACGAAAAGAGACTTGCTGCTATCTGCCATGGTCAGACGTATCAGAAGCGAATGATCAGGGCATTTAACAAAAAGGTCAGACCACAGGAATATCAAGTCGGGGATCTGGTGATCAAGCGAATCATCCTTCCTCAGAGTGATCCAAGGGGCAAATGGACCCCTACGTACGAAGGGCCATTTGTGGTTAAGCATGTGTTCTCAGGAGGAGCAATGATATTAACCAATATGGATGGTGACGACCTTCCTCACCCCGCCAATGCAGACATAGTTAAAAAATACTACGCATGAAAAAAAGACCCGCTAGGCTGACATGCTTAGGCAAAAGTTAGGGCTTCCCGTCGAACCAAAAGGGTTCGGGCAAAATGAAGGGATGAAAATGAAAAATCTGTACACCCGGCAAGTCGAAAACCTGAAAAGGCGGCTTGGGCAAAAATGGGTATCCCGGTGGACTGAAAACCCGAAAAGGCAGTCCAGGCAAAAGTTAGGGATAAAAGCGTAATACTATGTCTCATGGGATCACTTTGCATCCAGAATCCGGTATCTACATCAAGACGGCATCGATCAGTCAGCTTCATTTTCAACCAAGGTCATCAAATGATGAGACGCTCAGAGTTATAAAGGCGATAGCGGAGTTGAAACCCAGTGGATCATTCATCTTTCACACAGCTGTTTTATTTTCTTTTGTACAAAACTTGTATAAACTCTTATTCGGCGACGTTCCGCTTACCAGGACGTCAGCCTCTTGTACACAAAAACGCCTATTCACAGGCTATTCAAAATCAATACAAATATACTTTTCAGTTAAACGTGCCAACTGTTTTTTCTTTTTTGGTTTTGCGAAAAACGTCCAAGGTTCAATTTGTGATATATGCATTGATAATAATTTGCTAGCTCATAAATATTTGCATACGAGACAAAGAACTAATTGCAGGTGACACTAGAAACAGGGGCAATAAAGAGTTGTTTGAGCAGTCTAATTGTTCTATCCAAGGTACCAAAGTAGGTTCAGCTAAAGAACCTAACCAGACATCTTAAATTCCCCCAAAGAGTGAGACAGCAAGTCAGTGCATTCTTCCCCAGCATATCAAAACTTCCCCAGGAGAGTCCCATCCAAGTTCCCCAGGAAAGATGGAATTCATCTCCCCAAGCAGTAAGCTTATCCCCAGTAAATTCTGGAAGCTTATCCCCTCGCAGGACACGAACGCGTCGTCCGGCTTGATTTAAAGAGTTATTTCCTTAACAGGATATAACTGGGTTATCCTCAGCCAAAAACCAAGGGAAAGTCGTCGTCAACGTAGTTCTTTCCTATCCCCAGCGAAGTCAATTCACACTTCCAATACAACAACGGTATCCCAACAGAGTTACTATCAACATTCAGCAAGGTATCACTCTCCCCACAGAGTATTGCTTCCCAGCATGATCACTAAAGTATCTTTTCTCCCCGCAGAATCTCCCATTCGCCAAGTTTATTCCGCAACGGAGTCATCTTCTCCTACCGGTATCCTTGCAGTTATCATCCCCAGCGGAAGCAAAATCTATTCTTCGACATCAGCCCAGGATACGACTTCCCGGCACCCGTCAAGGATTTACTTTCCTGGACGAAAACATACATAAAACATCACATACATCATTATAACATGCATAACGCACTGCATCATACAAATCTCATTTATGTTGAGAACATCATTGCTTGATCCATATCATGCATTGCACATGACTGACTTTTATCTTTCAGGAAAAATTCAGTTAAGTTCTCAAGCTACATTTCAAGACCTAGACTGGTTCAGTCAAAGGCCTTCTCTGGTTCAGTTAAATCGTCCCAAGATTTTCCTGATGCTTATCCCTTTGAAGACATTTCAAGACCTAGACTGGTTCAGTCAAAGGCCTTCTCTGGTTCAGTTAAATCGTCCCAAGATTTTCCTGATGCTTATCCCTTTGAAGACATTTCAAGACCTAGACTGGTTCAGTCAAAGGCCTTCTCTGGTTCAGTTAAATCGTCCCAAGATTTTCCTGATGCTTATCCCTTTGAAGACATTTCAAGACCTAGACTGGTTCAGTCAAAGGCCTTCTCTGGTTCAGTTAAATCGTCCCAAGATTTTCCTGATGCTTATCCCTTTGAAGACATTTCAAGACCTAGACTGGTTCAGTCAAAGGCCTTCTCTGGTTCAGTTAAATCGTCCCAAGATTTTCCTGATGCTTATCCCTTTGAAGACATTTCAAGACCTAGACTGGTTCAGTCAAAGGCCTTCTCTGGTTCAGTTAAATCGTCCCAAGATTTTCCTGATGCTTATCCCTTTGAAGACATTTCAAGACCTAGACTGGTTCAGTCAAAGGCCTTCTCTGGTTCAGTTAAATCGTCCCAAGATTTTCCTGATGCTTATCCCTTTGAAGACATTTCAAGACCTAGACTGGTTCGGTCAAAGGCCTTCTCTGGTTCAGTTAAATCATCCCAAGATTCTCCTGGTGCTTATCCCTTTGAAGACATTTCAAGACCTAGACCGGTTCAGTTAAATCGCTCCAAGATTTTTCTGATTTTGTCAAAGGCCTCTCTGGTTCAGTCAGATCGACCTTAAGATCTCCCTGATTCTTATCCCAGTAGAAGACATTTCAAGACCTAGACCGGTTCAGTTAAATCGTCCCAAGATTTTCCTGATTGCTTACCCAGTCAAAGGCCTCTCTGGTTCAGTCAGATCGACCTTAAGATCTCCCTGATTCTTATCCCAGTAGAAGACACCCCAGATTTTTCTCAACAAGCGTTGTTGAAATTAAAGTCTCCCAAGGCTCTCTTACCATTCATGCTAAGGAAGTAATCATCCCTGGTTCTTTCATCACCGTTTGAAGCTCCAGACTCAGCTCCTGTAACCAGTCAGGACACATCTAAACATCAGCTCCTGCGACGTGTCAGGTACTCATTTTCTTTTACAGGTATGCAGGTTCTCGCTAAGGAATCTCTTACGCGATCAACATCCAGATGGCATCTATAAGCCCATCATCCTACCCATCAACATCCAGATGGCATCTATAAGCCCATTCCCATCATTGCTAACATGTGAGCGCAAATTTCCGGGCACTCTAGTGTCCAATCATCTTTTACCCTCGGATTACGAAAGGCACGCCAGCCAATCTGCATCCTCAGGTCTAAGAAGATTGAACAGGGGCAACTGTTATACCCCAAAATTTGCCCTCCCATATTCCTCAAGAAATTGCCAAGCCAAGCTACAAAATTCCCCAAGAGTTGCACAATGCAAAGGCCTCCATACAGTCAAAACTAGGGTTTGTGTGTTGATCAAGAAAAGGAAGTGTTCAAAGGTCCAATCAAGTCTCATATGCTTACAAAGAGGGTCAAGCATCCTCATATCAAGTTTCAAGGCATTCAGCTCAAGATTGCACAGTCAAAACCCTAAATTGCACTACAGTCAACTGTAGGGGCAAAATGGTCATTTGACAGTCAAAAGTTCGAATTTTTGGTCAACATATCATTTTGAAGCCACAAACATCATTTGATCAATGCTTGATCATGATTCTCAAAATTTGGCTCAGAAATCATCAAAGATGCAAAAGTTGCTATATTTGGACAGCTGAAAAAGTCAACTGAAATTGACCAGGGCATAACTTTCACATGGATTATCAGAAAAATTCCATCCAAAGCTCATTTTGAAGAGAAAGACATTTCCTACAACTCATCTTCATACTTCAAGTCCAAGAAATGCTCTCACAAAAAGTTATCAATTTCAACATTACAGGTCATTTTCAAAAGTCAACAAAAAGGGACTTTAAGTCAAAGGCCATAACTTGAGATTGGTAAATCAAAATGACATGGGACCAAAGGCATTGGTTAAAGGACTCAAAGACCTTTCCAAAATGTCCAAGAACATGTGAAAAGCTTAAAAATTGAGCAAGTTATGCCTTGTAGAAGTTGGGAAATTTTTGTGAAATGGCAAAAGTCAACTATCCTTGAAAATCCAATTTTGACAAAAGGGCCCCATTTTTCTCACTTTGTTCATCCTTGTCATGCTACACACGTGGCCCATGATTAGTTTCAAGACCAAATATTGATTTTTTTATTTTATTTAATTTTTGATGAGTTAATTCATTTTAATTCTTTGAAAATTCAAATAAAATTTAAAAATCAATGAAATAGGGTCAAATGAACTTGGACAATTTCCATGTATCATGAACCAACTCAAAAATCAGGCTAAGGTTCATTTGCACACTAGGTCTAGGTTTTGGCTAAAAAATAGGAAAAATGGTTAATGGAAGAAACCCTAAGGCCAATTCTTTCCCAAGCTTGAATTTAGGTCAAGAAACAAACCAATTCCATTCCATAAGATGCATTGAGTCAAACCCTAACTAGAACATAGCAAAAAGCTCGCTGAAAAAGCCATTGGAACTTTGAAAATTTGGACATATATTGCAAATCTGAAATCAGTGCTGGGGATCTTCTCAAGCCTTAATTTTTGTACCAATAGCTTCCTGAGACAATTTTGAACGTATCCCAAATCATAACATCTTCCAAAACTCCTTGAACTGGTATCCATGAGTCCAACTGCATCTTCAAAATTTTGAAATCATATAGCACGATTCAAGCACATTCTTGCAGTTTTTTTTAGATATTCATACTCATGATGAAGTTTCTGAGCTAACCCTTGCATTTAATTTCATTTTTGTGCCATGAATAAGAAATTGCCATTTTCGAATCCTAGGGTTACAGCTTTCTCAAATTAGGGATTTTGCCTAGGGGAAAAATTAGGGTCCCTGACTACCATGGTTGAACTCAGTACACCCAGACGAAGAAGAAGATACCATCGCGAACAATTTATATAGCCTATATGGCTATTCGCTATTTTCTCATAGCATGTTTAAAACAACGTTTCAAAACCGTTGCCTTCTTTGTTTGTATTTCAGGAAATTGGAAGGGACGATGGCGTGGCACAAGTGGATTGGATGAGTTTGAATTTGCGCGCGTTTTAAATAAGCACTAACCATTTTCTTTTATATATTTTATTGACTATTATATGTTAAATGAAATCAACATAGCTCAGCTGGCCAAGACACGCGCATGTAACCATCAAAGACCTGGGTTCAAGTCCCAGGTCTTGCAAAATTTAATGTTATTTTTCATTTCCAATTCACATGCAGCGCTCACACTGATGCTCACCATACTCCATCAGAATTCAACCTCCACGTGTCCCAGGGCCTCAGATCCATGGCCAAGATGAAGAGTGCACCATACATCAAGTCAGCAGGCGCACACTTGAATGGAAAAAGTCAACAAATTGCCAGCAAATGGGCCAGGCTTTTCAGGCTTGCACCTCCAAATTTGGGACCACACCCTCCCGGTTCTATCTTTTTTTCTTTTTTTTTCAATTTTCTTTATATTCTATTATTTTTAAATTTACTTGTGTTTTACTTTCTGATTTAATTAATTCTTACAAAAATATAAAAAAAAACATTAAAAATACAGAAAGGACAAAAAAAATATAATTAATTTTGATTACTTTTATAAATAAATTAAAATGTAAATCATTTAGTTTAATTAGGTTTTAATTTTAATTTTAATTCTTTTTTCATAATAAAAATCCAAAAAATGTAGAATTAGGTTAATTATTAATTTTTTATATCCTTTTTTTAATTTTTTCCTTTTTTTCACAATATTATTATTTATTATTTATTTTCTATAAATCAAAAATTGTACATAAATTAGTTTAGAAGTTAATTAGGTTAGAAATTAAATCTTTTTTCATAATAAACTTAAAAAACATTAAAACTAGGGTTTAGCACTTTAATTCTAATTAATTTTTTCTCTTTTTCTTTTAAACCTAAAAAACACAAAAACATTACTTTTCATTTAATTTTTAATTTTAGATTCCTTGATTAATTTTAATTATTTGTAAAAGGGTCCAACGCCCTAATTTTGTTAATCTCTTTATTTCGCGCATTTGTTTTATATTGTGTAAATAACTCTGTATATGCCCCAAAGCCTTGTAATAAGTTTAGATTTATTTCTTGCACTTTTTATTTTATCGCTTTATCTATTTTCGGTCAAATCGGGTTTGGTTTTTTTGGCGATGTGGACCCGCGCCGGTTGTAATAGTTTAGATCTATTTTCTCGCAAATATAACTGTTAATAAATATGCATGAAAGAATGAATGCCCGAAAATAAAATCGAATCGTTAGATCACCATTGCATGACAAGACAAACAATAAACTGAAAATGACACACAATTCACACACCACCCCTAGGGTACGCCTCACTGTTGCCTTTCGAAAGGTGGTCATCGAGTAGAAAACGTCTTAGTAAGTCCTCATGATCCGGGAACCTGGCATGAGGGTAGCTTCTAAGGTGTCTTTCCATTGCTCCGGTGATCACCATGTCCCTAAAACTCGAATTGACCCGAACACCTCCAACGGTGGTGCTACCTACCTCTCAATGGTGGGATGGCACTACTTTAAAGAACATTTACACAGACGAATTCCTTAGGGTAGGTAGGTTCTCAAGGATACTTGCTCAAATTTCAAACAAATCAAAATACTTTTCACACCGACACACTTTCAAAAACTTTCAGAACAAACTTTTCAAACACTCTGACGTACGAGTCGAACTGAAACTTTTCAAAGAACATTTTTGAAACCCACAATTGAAAAACAAGCACACATTTTGAAAACACATTGAGCAAGTACCTAAGAGCCCATGGATAACCATGGATAGAAAGGGTGCTAATACCTTCCCTTTCTATAACCTACCTCCCGAACCGAGAGCAATCTCTTTAAAGGAATTTTTCTGTGCTTTTGTCCTTTCCTATTGGAGAAAATAAAAGACGGTGGCGACTCTTGCTTACCGCGACATTTCGCGAACCAGCTTTAAAACAGTCAGTTCCAGATCCACCGATCACACAATCAAATCATTTTGAAAAAAATCCAAAACAATATGACAAATACTAGAAAATAATATTGACCTATGGTAAATTTTTTGTGATTTTTGAAAGTGTTTTGATCAGAAAATAAAATCAAACAAAATGTCAAATAAAACAAAAATTCAAATAAGCCAAAAATTTGAACGGACCAATCATGATGTGCCACCACATCATCTTCAACCTCTAGACATTTCAAAAACGTGCGCAACTTCTCAGGTTTAGGGCTCATGTTCAGACCAGCATAGCATACTCAATTTCGCATCATTTTTCATGAAATCAAATGCAAATCAAAGCTAGCATTTCATACTTCACATTGTAATTTGAATCAAATCAAAATATCAACCACATTGTTCACAATCAAGTCAGGAATATGAACAAAACCATTCTGAATCACGAGTTTCAGAGTGTCCAATCATGCATAATTCACCAAATCAAATGCTATAAAGCTTCAGAAACATTCCATTAACATCATTGAACATAAATCCAAGCTCAAACACCTCAATAAACAAGCGTATCTCAGAAATTGAAGTTTGGAAGCATTACCTCAAGGCGAAAATCGTTCTACTGTCTCCTTCACTCCAGATGCAAACAAATGGTGCTAGCTTGATCTACTCACTTTGCTGAAGCTGAATCCACAAGAATTTTGAAGAAAACACCAAGGAAATGAGAGAATCGAATCAAGTTGCAGAAGAAGAAAGCAAATCTCAAATCTGAATTTCTTGAAAATGGCGCGTTCTCCCCCTCTCTCTTTGCTTGCTTCCTCTTATATAGAGTTTGTAGAGAAGGTTAGAAAAGGAATTTGGTCTTCCAAGCTGTCCTAGGGCTTGATTGGAAAATTTTGGCCAAAATGAAGTATGCACAGAATTGGCTGTTTTGCCCGTGCATTCTTTGGCTTCTTAGGAATTTCGTGGGCCAAATAACCTGCATCGCTGACTGGTATTATCCTCGAACATGGCGAGCAACTACTAACCTTTTCTCGCGAGGAGACAACCTCATCACGCAGAGACAACACCCGAACAGACTGAGGACGA
The DNA here is from genome assembly GCA_948472305.1 of Vicia faba. Lineage (NCBI taxonomy): Eukaryota > Viridiplantae > Streptophyta > Magnoliopsida > Fabales > Fabaceae > Vicia > Vicia faba. The sequence continues at coordinate 830,618,420 of OX451741.1, forward strand.
CCATTACCCCGACCATAAAGGCCTTGTCTACCAAGATTGTTTCCCTTTTGCGCTCGCGGGGACTATCCCTGACGAGCAGGCGCTTCTCCCAAGCATATTCCCCGTAGGGCTGACTACCAACGTCTTCGGATATTATGGAGTCTTCGTGGTCTCGAAAATATCGCGTCCATATCCTCCTGAACTTGCGGAGGACGTCATCCAGGTAGGGGGCCACGTGCGGGTCCCCATTAATCACGTAGAACCTGACAATCTCTATGTTGGGCCTGTTTGATCAGTCCAATAAAGAGACCTTGGCCCAGCGCTGGGGTTTATAAATACCCTCTCTTCCGAGAGGGTCAGGTATTCAACACTTTCTAACTCTTACACTTGCTTGATCATTCCACAACTTACTTTGCCATCGAAGTGTCTTGCAGGTACCCCCCTTATCTCGTTCAACTTCTGCCCGAGCTAGCTGTGACGGTCCATTCTGATTCGGTAAGATCACTACCAGTTACCAGTGTTTGCGGTGGAAGATTACAGAATTGAAAATGGCGTATCTGAAGTTCCGTAACTCTGCTTGACGCATAATTTGAAGCGTTGGAAAACTTACACGTAGTGTTATCTCATAGTGATGCCTTAAGAGGCTTATTATACACTTAAGGATGTGAATATAATGTTTTATTTAATATTCAATGTTAGTGGTTGTATTTTTAGTTGATGAGTTGAGTTTTTTGTGTTGTTTTATCGCACGGTTCATGTTAACTATTGTTGGGCATATTTTGATGACTTTAATTAATTAAATTCATAACTAAACTGTGTTTTTGAATGATAATAATTGATTTAAAAATTATATATGTTTATAATTAAATCAATTATTCCATTTGATGTTGTTGCATATTTTGGTGAATAAGTGATGTATGCCTAATTGTGATTGTTATATTATGGTGGATTCTTATTAAAGGTTGGATAATAATGGGGTTATTTGAATGTTGTTATTGAGTTGTATATTAATGATATTGTTTGGTGATGTGAATAATTATATAAGTGTATATAACTATGAATTGTTTGTTGTGCATAGTTTTACGTTGTGAATATTACTATGTGTATTATGCGTGCATAATTATATGAGATTAATTATGTGTTGATGTTTTGATAAATAGTTCAAATGTGAGGATTATTTGCATGCTTGTATTGTTGTCTTTGTAAGTGTTGGACAATAGCTTAGATGAGACTATTATTGTGTTGTCAATGCATGATTGTTTATGGTCAGAAGGGGGGCCTTAGACAATGTTGTTGTTGTTTTTGAATTGAGTTGTATGACATGCATCATTATATCATTGTTGTTGAAAGATGCAAATTGAAAGTCTAGAAGGGTGGGTTCAGGGTCTAGAAGGGTGGACCAAATTTGTATTAAGAACCTTCATTGATTGATACTACATGCATGAGTTGAGTCGTTGTTTGCATTGCATGATGTAGTAACATAAAGACTTATGGTTTGTTTCCTCTTCACCAACCGCTTCGTCTTCAGCTTCAGATGCCTCAAATAAACAATCATATTTCGCTGGCAGTACTGACACGATGTTACATTGGATGGTAAGATTATCTTCTAAGCTTTCGTCGAAATTGTCAGAGACCACTTTGTCATCAAGGTTCATCATATGAATCTCAAATTTATCCTCTAAAGCACTTGCACTTGGAGCAGCTAAAGTCAATCTTTATTTTGCTAGCTTTCTTGTTGGCTCTCTTCCTTCGACCTCACCTCTTGTTAGACCAAGTTTCTACGTTGCTTCTCTTGCAACCTTCTTGTTTCTTTGGAATCGCCTCTACTGGGTTCTGGTAATTGGATTCCTCCCCTTATAAGTGTGGTAAACATGAGCTTTTTTTATGGTCATTCCAGTTTGACCTAGCAGAGACGAACATGATCCTTTTTCAATTACTTGTCGTTTTTGGCTTGATCCTGATCCCTTTTCGACCACCTTCCGCTACTAATTTACCCTCTCCCCCTGGTATGCAGGGCGAACCCACTTGTCCTTAGGAGCATTGATTTGTGGCACAAATTTCCTTTGATAGGGGAATTTGTTTCTTCCCTGAGGCATCTGAGTATTGTGAGCCACTTCATCTCTGTCAACTATGAACCTCTCGTTTCTCCCTAACCTGCAAGTCCTCTCCAGTTCTCCCCCCTGATTGCTTTAATCTCTTTTGCAGCCTTTTCATCATAGGCAACATTTCACTTTGGACACAACATGGGTCAGGAGTTTCCTAGCTTGCACCTGTTCAAAAAATCGACCAGTTCTTCTTCAGGCTGAGGAAATGAAACTTTCATCAATTCAGTCACATTACTTTCTGACATCTCCTTATTTTGTTCGCCAACTTCCACTTGTCTCTTAGCACCATCTCCCCCTTTGAGGGCTTCAGTAGCCTCGGCCATCATGATCTCCACATATTTGACAAAGTTAGCATCACCAACATGCTGAGGGTCAGTGTCCACTTTCATCGATGCTTTTGTCTTTTCGCCAAACTGCAACCTGCCATCTTTCATGGCTTTCTAAACCAAATACCTGAAATAACACATTGTGAAGTTTTATGACCCAAGAAATTATGATATTTACAAAAGCCTCTTTTTTCTTTTGCTCCAATGGTAGATTTTTTAAACCCAAAGGTACTATAATCTGACTATCTGATACCAACACATCAAATATTTGATCATATTTCGTAACATAAAAAATATAAGTTTTAGCAACAAACTTCTCATTTTTAGGTTCATCAATATTTTTTCCATTTGAGGATTTTAAATCTTTATAGGCATATGGATGACCAGGGTTCAGTTCTGCCACGTTAGCCTCCCCCTCTTCTATGTATTCGTTCGTAGCTCGGGCACTTTGAGTGTTTGCAAGACTTAAATAAAGTTGAAAGTAAATTTACTTGATATTAAAATGGAAAAAAGATGGTGATTCAAACATACATTTCCCTTGCTTGACTCATTTCGCTCGTAGCTTGGGCACTCTGAGTGTTTGCATAAGGTTTGAATAAGTTTGAATCCCCCTATAGCTATTTACAATGTCTTACTTATAGTATGAAAAGTAACTGCTTCTTTGACGGGCTCTTCTTCTCCAAGCGCCACGTGTTCGCCAGTTCCTCGCTTTTCTTTTGCATGTTCCTACATTCTCAAGCCTACTAGCGAACAACCTTTCTTCCGCATTTGTCTTCTCCCAACTGCATTTGTCTTCTCCCAACTGCCTACCACAAACATGATCTTCATGTCGCCGTTGTGCCTTCTGTCGACTTATCCTTCTTCCTTCTCAAAAAATTATTCTAAGTTCACATTCCTGATCGACCTCTCTCTTACACTCCTTGTGTCATCTTCGGTCATATTATTTTCCTTAGCTAGATTTTGTCTTTCAGATTGTTCATTTCTGAACCTTAATTAAATTTATCTTTAAATTAGATAAATATTTGTTTTTAAACAGATCCAAACTACACTATAAATACCTTTATTTTTAAGCATTTCTATTTTATTTCTTACCATTATAAAATTATAATTTCAAAAGTAAGTTTGAGTAATGTTAATTTGTGTCTTTGGAGCACAAGTTAAGAGCTAAATATATAGAAAAATATTTTTAAAAATTGTGTATTAATTTTATTAAAAACTTGTAATAATATTTTTATTGTTATTTTCAATACAAATTTTTTTATTTGTGAATATTTTTGTTTGTACTGTCTTAATCGATTAATCTAATTTGAGAGCCAATTCTAGTATCAAATAGTTCCAGTCCTCTCCCGATCACAATTGCAGAGATCGAACCATGATCCTTCCTATCAAATCCAATGACAATCACTACTAAGGGTATGTTTCAATTAGCGGTGGACAAAATTGATTCTATCATAATTGAGTTTGGTAAAATTGATTTTAACAGAATTGAGTTTAAAATGATTGATTTAGGTTTGGATACATTTATGTAAAAGTGAGTTGAACAATAAATTTCAGTGTAAAAATCATCCAAAATCAATTATGGAGGCAGAAGCTACAAATTTTAGCTTCAAGTAAAATCAATTCTGGAGGTAGAATCAATTCTACTTTTGATAAATCAAACACCTTAAAATCATCCAGAATCAATTTTACATCTCTAAAATTGATTTTGGAACTTCTAGAAGTCAATTCAAACATGCACTAAACCATATGCTTTTAACACCCAAATTAACATTATCCAATTTTTTAACTTATGCTTTTAAGGCTCAAATTAGATTATCCAATTTTAAACTATTAAATTATATGTAATATTGTTCTGGACTGGCCCATTGACTAGAATTAGCCCAATCTGCTTCTACCTCTAACATGGCCCAACATCTTTGGCCTACTAGCTCTGGTCTTTCAGTCAGGCACACTTAGTCGACTGCACCCCATGAACAGAGAGACAAACGATGCCCTGAGCCATGTTCTTGCCTGCATCAGCAACTACCTCTAGGTCTGCTTGACATGCGTGGAGCAGACAACCAAGAAACATCCATAACGCATATGCCTATAATCTCCACCTTGCTTAGAGCAACGACTAGTTATGAGCATGATTTCCAGTTTTGACTGAGTCCTGGTAGTTACCTATTTTTGAGGAACCTAACATCTAGGCCCAAAAATAGGAATCAATGGCCAAGTATAGGGGGCACTACATAAATCCTCACACTTGTGAGGGCCAGGTATCCAATAATCACTCTAAAAATCCTAATCTCTTTCTTGTATCTCTCTGCATTCTTTCTTACTTGAGCGTCAGAGTGCCTTGCAGATACACCCCCTCCTCTCCTCAAATTCCATCCTAGCAGATGTTATCTTCTCGACCCACTTCAGGTTCTGATTAACCGACAAGATCAATGGCACCGTCTATGGGAAACTGTTTTCCCCGTCTTCCTTTTCCTCAAAAATGAAGATCAAAGTGACTTTCACGACTTCTATCACGGCGGACTATGATGACAACCACTTTTCTGGAAAGATTGCGCTCTCCCCCATCCACAAGACGGATGGGAACAAAGAGTCTCCTCATCTTGAGGATATCCCCAACATCAGAGATGGCCGAACCGCGTCTCTTAACTCAGTAAATGCCAATTGCAAAGACATTCATTTCTTGGAGAACTAGAGGTCCAAGAAGTCCATCAAAGAGGAACTGCCAACAATCCTTCAACCAATTTCGATCCCTCCCAATGTCAACCCGACCATGGAAGCTCTTGTCGCTGCCCTCAACCAAAATAACGCCTTAATCCAATAACATAGCAACATGATTGGGGATTGGGAACATAAGCAGTCAAAATCTCCTCCTCGGAGACACCGACGTTATGACTCATGCAGTCCATCACCTCCAAGGTGTGGTCTTTTTCCCGCGCAGGAGAAGTAAGAACTTTCTTTCCTTCATAAATAAGGTCTCACACCTCCTCGTTAAGATTGATGCTCCCCGATATCCAAGAAGACGAAGAACAACTAACGACTTGATCGAAACTGCTCACAGTCGCCCAAGCCAAAGCAGTGACCAAAAAGCATATGTCTTTGTTGGTACAAAAACCCTCGATGAGGAAGAAACCACTAATCTCCACCTCCATCACCTGATCAGAGCGACGATGATGATCCTCGCGGTCCTTTGTCCATAGAAATCATGGATATTCTCCTACACGATGGGTTGCAGAAACCCCTCAACTGGGAACATACGATGGAACCACTAACCTCGTGAGAATATCGAGAACATCGACGCTCTTCTTGACTACAGAGGAGTCTGGGGAGAAATCAAATGCATACTCTTCCCTACAACTCTCAGAAAAGTAGCCATGGCTTGGTACAAGAGTCTTTTTGATGAATCCATCACATCTTGGAAGAACCTAGGGAAACCATTATCCATGCACTTTAAGGCTTCTCGCCTCCACCCCAAGTCAGAAGCATTGCCGGAGGCCATCATCTAGGGGAGGGATGAGTCCCTCCGAGCATACATTGAAAGATTCAACAAAGAAGCCGTCTAGGTATCCATGGGTAACAGGATAAAGAAGTACCTCCTTGAGCGAGGCTTACACCCTCAGAGTGACTTTTCCAAGGCAGTTGGCATAGAAACTCCTGCAACACTAGATTCCCTCATGCTTAAAGAATAGGCGTATATCTAGTATGATAAGAAGGAAGCTACCAACAACGTGTGAGACTCATGGAATTGTGAGAATGCAAAAGTTTCAAAGAACGATGAACCCTTGATATCCTGTCGGGGAGTAGAAAATAAAAGGGAGGATAAGTCCCGTGATTCGAGAGATTACAAGGGCCACCTGGTCGTTTCCACGACTATACCCCTATCAGCACTTCACGTGAGCAGATTCTGATCGACTGTGCAAACACAAAGTTCAAACAAATTGGGGTCTACTTTTTCCGCAAAACACCGTCTGAGCCAGGGAAAAACAAAAGGAAATACTACTGGTTCCACAAGAGCCACATGCACACAATAGAAGACTGCATCCACCTGAAGGATGACATAGAGAGACTCATTCGAGATGGGCATCTCAAGAAATATAAAAAGAAGGAAGGTCCCCGCGAGGATGCCCAGGAGTCCAAGAAAGTTGAGGAAGAGAAGCCTTCCCCCGAAGAAACCCTCATGCCCATCGTCATAAGAATCACCCGGCCAAAAGATTTCTACATCCCGACCTGGACGAGACCCCCTTGTACTTTGCAACATACAGTCCTTGTGATACATTTCCATAGGATATGGTTATATCTGGCTGGGGTTTCAATAAGTGTACCGTAGGCTCGATGAAGAGACGATTCGAGCAACTAATGGATGCTAGCTCCGACAAGAATGACACCCTCAACAAGTTTAAGGGAAGCTCTGCTCCCATCATATTTTTCCGAGACTAGCTTTCTGGCGGAGTTCCCAATTCCAGTATCTTGCTGCTCATACGAGCACGAATGGCCAATTTTGATGTCAGGCGTATTTCTCAATCAAGGCAGCTTGATTGATATGATGTAATCCCAGCTGCTCACCACCCTACAGCTCAACGAGACTCGCCTGACCCCGTATATAGGCCCCGACCTCTAGGGATTCAACGGTTATATCCCCAAACCTTATGGGTATGTCGAGTTGATCCTTACATTCGAGACGTTATAAATGACCAGGTCAATCAAGACGCAGTTCCTCATGGTGGACTGCCCATTATTGTATCAGTGCGTTTTCGAGAGGCCAACCCTAGCCGAACTGATAGCGGTGTCCTCCACCGTGCACCTGAAGATGAAATACTATACCGAGAAGGGACTCGTCGCCACCCTTCAAGGGGATATACATGTAGCAAGAAAGTGGTTTTAATTATATTCCAAGGGTTTAAGCTCCATCAACATGCAACCCAAAACAACCAACAGACTCGCTCTGCCCAATAGTTCTGAAGAGCCAAAGCCGTTGTCGCATGTCGACACAATCGATCTCGACAACTGCTTCATAAAATAAGATCTTTGTGAGCAGAAGAAAGGGAAAGATCCTATGCTAGATGCATGAAGCTCGTCCTCATCAGTGAGCACTAAGGAGCTCACACACCCTGTACGACCAATTCCGGACAGGGAGTTCGAAATTGTTCCCCTCAGTAGCGACCCATCCAAAGAAGTCATAATCGACGCTGATCTCCCCGACTTAATGAAGAGACAATTGGAGGTGTGCCTAAGGGAGAATGGAGACTTGTTCTCCTGAAGCGTAGTAGAGATGCCCGACCTGGATTCAGAAATAACTTGTCACTATTTGAAAATAGATCCTTCCGTTAAGGCAATTTCCCAACATAGGCGCAAGCAGTCTCCGGAGAAAACTGAGGCTACCAAGCAAGCTGTAAAAGACCTCCTAGAGGAAAATTTTATTTGTGAAACTAGGTATACGACCTAACTCTCCAATGTTATACTCATAAAGAAATCTAATGGAAAATTATGCATGTATGTTGATTATACTGATCTCAATAGGGCCTGCCCTTAAGATGCTTATCCTCTGCCCAATATAGATAAATTAGTTTACAATTCTGTAGGTTTTAAATTAGTTTCGTTAATGGATGCATATTCTGGATACAACCATATTCTCATGGCAAAAATAGACAAAAAGTACACGACCTTCATGACTGAGTCAGACAACTATTTCTACAATGTAATGCCCTTTGGTCTGAAGAACGCCGATGCTACTTACCAATGAATGATGAACAAGGTCTTCCGAGGAGAAATTGGAGACATGCTCAAGGTCTACATGGACAACATGTTTGTAAAGTCCAAAGAGGAAACTGACAATGCGCTCCACCTAAAGAAATTCTTCGACCGAGCAAGGAAATGAAAAATGCGATTTAACCAAGAATAATGCACCTTCGGTGTATGGGAAATCAAGTTCCTTGGTTTCTACCTAATAGAATAAGGAATTAAGGCCAACACTGACAAATGCCGGGAGTATTTTGAGTTTTCAATGCCGAACTCGAAGAAATCAATCCAAATCCTGAACGGAATGCTCACTTTATTATCCTGCTTTGTGGAAAAATCTTCCCAGTACATACTCCCTATTTTCAAACTTCTTCGTAAATAGGCAACCTTCAAATTGACCGATGAGTGAGAACATTCCCTCCTCCACCTCAAACAAGAACTATCATAACCATCAGTCCTTTCACAACCAGATAAGGAAGAAACCCTCTGTTGTACCCTAAAATTTGCCCTCCCATATTTCTCAAGACACGTCAAGAATAATCTCAAGTTGCTCAAGATGGCTCAAGAATTGGACAGTCAAATCATCTCCTAAGGCAGTCAATTCAAAATTAGGGTTTTGTGTTGCATCAAGGTCCTTACATCTAAATGGTCGCAAATTCTCCCCAATGTCCTAATATGTTATCAAGTTCATCCATGTCAAATTTCAAGCCTTGCAGAGAAAGTTTGGTCAGTCAATTGCTCAAGAGGTCCAAAAATCGACTGTGCTAGGGCAAAAGTCAACTATGACCTACAAACAGTCAAACCTCAAGACTTTTTGCCAACATTCTCATTTTGAAGGATAATTCATCATTTGATCAAGGGTTGGTCATGATTCATCAAGGATTGCTCAAAATTCATCAAGATTCAAAAGTTGCTAAATTATGGTTTTGTAGGAAAAGTCAACTCAACTTTGACCAAGCAAAACTTTCTCATACTTAATGAGAAATGACCCATAAAAAGCTCATTTTGAAGAAAATTAAATTTCCTACAATCCATCTTCACACCCCAAGATCAAGAAATGCCCTCAAAAAAAGTTACAAATTTGGACATTATAGGTCATTTTTGAAAGTCAACAAAAACACCTTTTTTCCCAAAGCTTATAACTTGAGCATGGAATATCAAAATGAGATGAGACCAAAATAGTTGGTTAGAGGACATCTCAAGGTTTCTAAAAAGTCCAATAACACTTTCAAAAGTTCAAAATTGAGGAAGTTATGCATTGTTGAAGTTTGGCATTTTTCCAAAATTGCCAAAAGACAACTATCCTCAAAACTCCAATTTTTGACAAAAGGGCCCACTTTTTTCCACTTGATTTGGTATTTTCACACCACACACGTGTCCCATCTTCAGTTTCATGTCCATTCATCAATTTTTCTATTTTATTTAATTTTTATTGAATTAATTCATTTTAAATCAATATTAATTCAAATAAAATCCAAAAATTGATGGAATGATATCTTTTTGATCATTACAGCTTTCAATGATCATGATACACATAATCAAACTCGTGCCAAGGCATATTGTGAACAAAATCTTGGATTTGGTAAAACTTTGGAAACTTTGTTAATGGTGATCAAATCAAATCTCCAATCTTCAATGCTCATGGATTAAAGCCCAAAGTTTAACCTAAATGCATTCCTTATTACTCACACAAGCTAGGCATATCAAGAACACGACCTAAAAACTGCAAAAACGGCAAAACCAAAACTGAAAAAAACCTTGAAAAGTTGGAGATCAAAATTTTGGTTAGAGCTCGATTCAGTCCAAAATCTCAACGTAGCTTCCTTGCCTGACATCCAGTGGAGCTAAAGCAATCAAAACCAAGCCTTGAGACCTCCTGAATTGCGCTGTAAGTGCCCACGAACATAGCCCTGTACATGGAATCTTGAATCTGTTTTCTTGCATCTTTTTGCCAATTTTTTTGTACCATCATGCTTAACGTTTAATTTCCAGCATTTCTACATTATTTGATTTTATTTTCATGGCCTCTAACGTGATACCCAAACCTATGGTTTCCATCCCTTGTTTTTAGGCATTTTTGATACATGCAAAACTAGGGAAAATAATTGGTACAGGGATGTTCAGGGAAGAGAGACGAACAAAGTGATGGTTTCCGTTTGCATTTTCATGGCCTGTAGTATATTTTAGAACGGACCTAGGGATGTTGCTGCGAATTCAAATTCACAGGAAATAAACCAGGTTGTTCAAGGAAGAAGACGACCACGCGTCCTCTCCCAATTGGCTCTTTCAAAATATCGCGCCTTTTTATTTTTTATTCTGGCATTTATTTGCTATTTATATATTATATTTGATTCCTAACCATTTAACAAAAGCGTGTCACAGCTCAGATGGTAAAGGCGTTATTGCAAAGTCCCATGGGACCTGGGTTCGAATCCCAGGTCCCCCCAAACGCTTATTATTATTTTGTTCTAGGTGATCCCATGTAGCATCAAAAGCGTGGCATATCATGTGTCTCCACTCAGATGGTAGCCAGATGGTTTCAGATCGAATCTAATGGCCCAGATTGCAAGCTCATCATACTCCCCAGTCAATGCATACGCGTGGGAATGTGGAAGTCAAAGCAGGCCTGAATGAAAGTGGGCCAAACAATTGCCGATTCCACCTCCTCTTGGGCCCAACACCCCTTTGGTTATTCTTTTCTTTTATTTATTTTGTTATTTATTTACTAATTATTACTATTATTTAAATTAACTAATTAAATCATTTTCTTAATAAAAATCAGAAAACATAAAAAATATTATTTTTATTTATTAAATTTAATTTCATCACTCTATTTTTTGTAAATAAACATTAATCAATTAATTTAGTTTTTAATTAGGTACAATTTTAATATTTTTTTTGCAATAAATTAAAATTAATGTAGAATTAGGTTTTTAATAATTTTAATCATTTTTATTTTATTTCCTTAAATATAAAAAACCCAAAAATATATATTTTTTATTTATTTAATAAATTAAGTAACTTAGGTTTAATTTAATTCAATTCAAAAATAACAAAAAAACATGCTTTCTTTCAAAAAGGGTCAAAACCCTAAAAATACGCCGATTTAATTTTCTCGCACGCGATCCATATTTCAATATTGTAATTGCTTCCGGTTTGTAATAGCTTTTAATTAGGACTTTATTTATTTATCGCTTTATTTTTACTTTCCGCAATTTAAATTTAAAGGGTTTGTTTTTGGCGATGTAAATACCCGACGCCTTGTAATAGTTTAGATTTAATTCCCGCAATTTAATTTCCGCACAATACTAACTGTTAGATGTTTGATAAATAGGCAATGCATGACAAGATCAATCTTTAACCTAAAATCAATATAGCTCACCCATGACATGTACAGATAAAATTAACCGAAATAACACACTCGCACATGCGCACTCTTAGGGTACACCTCACTTGGTTGCCTCGAACATGGTCATTGAGTATAGGAAGTTTTAGAGGTCGCCCTCTTGTCCAAAGATCACAGTTTCCTCGAAACGGTTGCCTCGGAAAAATGATCTAAGACATTAGGGTTACCACTAAGGCGCCCTAACATTGCTTTAGTGACCACACGTCCCTTAATCGAATTGACCCGAAAACTCCAACGACAATGCTACCTACTCCTCAATAGTGGGATAACATTGTCTAAAGGACATTAGCACAATTTAATTCCTTTTTCGAGTAGGTAGATGGTTCTTAAGTACTTGCTCCTTTTAAAACAAAATAAAACTTTTCACACTTACACTCTCTTCAAAACAAAAACTCTTTTCAAACCCACAAACACAAAGAAAAGCAAACTTTTGAAAACACAATGAGTAAGTACCTAAGAGCCCGTGGATAACCACAGATAGAAAGGGTGCTAACACCTTCCCTTTCTATAATCTACTTCCCGAACCTGAGAAACATCTTGAAAAAGGAATTTTTCTGTGCTTTTTTCCTTTTCTGTTGGATAAAATAAAAGGCGGTGGCGACTCTTGCTTACCGCGACATTTTGCGAAAACAAACGCAAAACGCGAACCAGCATTCCAAAACAGTCAGTTCTCATTCCCACCGATCACAGAACTGGCGACTCTGCTGGGGAATTATTAAAGTGAGGTGTACCTTAGGATTAGATCATTGTGTTTTCAATTGTATGTTTTGTATGCTTTAATTTTTTGGGCTTGTATCGGAGTTCTATAGATCCTAACCCGGATCTGGGGGTACCCTTTAGGTAAGTAGCAATAAACTGTGAGGGAACTGTCCGGCGTAGACCGACACGGTTGAAGCAGTAGCTACATTAGTGTGGCACTTTAGTCTGTACCGATATCCCTTGTGTTGGAACGAGGAGAATATGGGTCTTCTAAGGGGTCATTACGCACCAACTGACCTTAGAACCTTTAATTGACCAACTTGGCCATAGAACAGTAGCAGTATGCTACACTCATTGAGACTAAACTCTCGCGATGATTCCGGCCACAAGAAAAGGTTGCTAAACTGGAATTATGACCGATTGAGGGTAGTCAGTGATATTGAGATCCTCTAGAACCCGATTACTATTTTTAGGACAGGTTTAAACCAACTGAACTAAAAGAGGGTAGTACCTAAGCTCCATGCCAGCCTGAAATCTAAGGGCTCTCAGTGTGACTTGTGTGCCTTTACCATGTTTGCTATTTGTGGATACTTGTGGTGTGCTTACTATCATGACATCATGACATCATAACATTGCATACATCTTGCATTGGACTAAACTATTTCAAAGACAAGAGGGTTTCATCTTTGCTCTGTTTTGTAGGTCATCATGATGCCCATGCGTAAGAATACTATCCGGATCAACTTTGTCCAAGTCCCTACCTTGCTTAAAGAGTTGGTTTCCAAGATGCCTGACACTACTTCCTTCATCAGGAGGCATGGTTCTCTTCTCAATATAGTCACCTCCAAATTGGACGAGCAGATGATGAGTGTCCTGGTCCAATTCTATGATCTGCTGTACCATTGTTTTACTTTCCAAGACTTCCAGCTGGTTCCTACCCTAGAAGAGTTCTCTGAGCTGCTTGGTATCTCTGTTCTGGAGCAGACCCCGTTTACTGGTTGGGAGAAGACCCTTAGGCCCGAAGAAATTGTTGCAGCCCTTCATTTGACTAAAGAGGAGGTAATGGCTAATTGGGAGACTAGGAGTGGAGCAAAAGGATTTCTGACTAAGTTCTTGGTTGGCAAGGCTAACTACTTCTGGGATAGCCTAGACTTTAAGGTGTTCAAGGATATTCTGGCTCTTCTGATTTATGGCTTGGTATTGTTTCCGAATCCTTACACTTTTGTTGATGTGAATGTGATAAAGATCTTCATCTCTCAGAACCCTGTACCCACTCTCTTGGGTGACATTCTTCATCAGCTCTATGCTCGTATTTCCCGAAAGCGGGGAACCTTGATGTGCTGTGCTCCTTTATTGTCGAGGTGGTTTATTTTGCACCTCCCCAAGTCAGTGCTGAAGAATAAAGAAGGAATGGGTTGGGCTTATAGGGTGATGTCCCTCTCTCATAATGACATTATCTGGACTCTCAAGGGTATGGATGAGGTGACTATCATTGATCGCTGTGGAGAGTATCCTAATGTTCCATTGATAGGAACCCATGGAGGAATTTCTTACAACCCATGCTCAGCTCTTCGTCAGTTTGGAAGATCCAGAAGAGAAGGACCTCATGAGATGCTGATGCCTCATATCATCTTTGATTTTCAGGGGGATAGCGACGAGCAGCGTCGCAGATTCATAAGGGCTTGGGATAGAGTTCACCAATCTGATCCACATGAGCTGGGCCCAAAGACTTCTCTGCCAATGGAGCCATATCTCAGATGGGTCCGCATCCGTGCCCAGAAGCTAGGTATGCCATATGAAGCCGTCCGACCTGTCACTCTTGAAGTTGCTAATGAATAAGGGGTTCTTCCAACCATTCTACATCCTTATATGCCCACTGACATTGGGGCACTGAAGAGATCTTGGATGCAATTGAGGGAGGAACAGGATTCTTATCGGGAGAAGTTCAACGAGCAGGAGCAGAAGATCCAGAGGTTGACTAGGAAGTTGGAGAACGAGCGGATTCTCAACGACTATGTCCGCACTGATAAGAAGAGACCATGGGAGCATTGATGGACCTTTAATGATTTCCTTTCCAGTTTTTTTGGTTACTTTTCAGTATTTCCATTCTTGTAACGCCTTAAGGGAAATTTGTTGAACAATTTAAATTTTGGAGTTTAAATCTAATAAAGTGTGTTTCCTTTCTTGTTTACAAATTTGAATCCCGATTGTCTTTGAAATCATAAATCATACGCATTTCATCCCATGCACTTCATAATCAGGTACCCTTTACAGGTCTATTATCTTCTTCGCTGTTTATTTCAGTAATCATCATGTCTACTGAACCTTCAACTGAGCAAGCTATCAAGGCCCTCCAGGCCCAGGATGCCCAATTTCAAGAGTTGTTCATGAATCTAGCTAAGGGTCAGCAAGACCTGAAGACCCTGATTCTGAAGGAGAAAAAGAAGAAGAAGAAGAGGACAATCCTGTTCAACACTGGTCCTAGGTTTGGAAACAGGCTACGAGATGAAGTTGATATGACTACCTCATCTGGAGGGAAAGATAGTCCACAAGAAAGGAGGGCTCCCAGCCCTGTGGTCTCCGACAACGAGACGGACTACGATGAAGAACAGTATCCTCCTGCTGAGGATAAGTACAAACAACTAGAAGACCGTTTAAGCGCTATGGAAATTCAGAAGGTGCCCGGTCTGGACTTCAGAGATCTAGGTCTATCATCTGGGGTGGTGATTCCTCATAAATTCAAGGCATCAGCCTTTGCCAAGTATGACGGAGTTTCCTGTCCGAAGCTGCACCTCCGGTCATATGTGAGAAAGATCTAGCCTTACACTGCTGATAAGAACTTATGGATCCATTTCTTTCAAGACAGTCTCTCAAGGACTCAGCTTGAGTGGTTCTATCAGTTAGATGGAGCCAATATCCGCAGTTGGGAAGATTTGGCTACTACATTCTACAGGCAGTATCAGTACAACTCCGACCTCGCTCCTACGCGTACCCAACTCCAGGGTATGTCAATGGGAACGGGTGAAGGATTTAAAGATTATGCTCAGAAGTGGAGGGACCTCGCCGGAAGAGTACAACCACCCTTAGCTGATCGGGAACTTGTTGATATGTTTTTGGGGACCCTATCTGGTCCATTTTTCAACCACTTGATTGGAAGCTCTTCATCTGGGTTTACAGATCTTATTTTGACTGGTGAGAGGATTGAAGCTGGTATTAAGGCTGGGAAGATACAGAAGGGTGCTTCATCAAGCACCGAGAAGAAGCCGTTTAAGAAAGAGTCCAGTGCTGTCTACAGTGCAAGAATACAGAATAGACCTGAACACCGCCAAGCTGTCAATGCGGTTGTTATTTAAAAACCTGCTGGTGCTCCTCAGTACAACAATCAACAAAAGGACGAGAGACCTAAGAGGCAATTCACTCGTCTCAGCATGACCTTATCTCAGATTTTGCCACAGTTGCTGAAGACTAATCTGGTGACTCTAAGGGAAGCCCCAAAGAATTCAAATAATACGTCACCAAGGTATAACCCTAACGCCCGCTGCGCTTATCACTCCGATAGCCCAGGTCATAATACAGATGATTGTTGGAGTCTGAAAAATAAGATACAAGACTTAATTGATGCGAAGGAGATTGAGTTCGAGGCTCCCGAGAGGCCTAATGTTGTGACTGATCCCATGCCCAAGCATGGAGTAAATGCTCTAGAAGAAGACTTGTTTGTGGTTTTTATGGATGAAATTGTTACCCCTCTGTTGACTGTGAAGAAGAACCTTTTGCTAGCCGGTTTATTTCCGGGCTGCGACGAAGGTTGCCATATGTGTTCTATTTTACCTACCGGTTGCCCATTCTTGAAGTCAGGTATCCAAAACTTGATGGATAGTAAAGAGATCTTATTTGAGAAGACTATTTTCCCCTCAGTTCATTCTGAAGAAGTTGCCGTTATTACCATTTTCGACAATTCTTCCAAGGCTCCCTCGAGGAAGCCTGTTAGAATTACATCCGTTCCGAAAATCGCGCCTGTGATCATCACTGTTCCGGGGCCCATCCCCTACACCTCTGATAAAGTTGTCCCTTGGCACTATGGGGCTGATGTTTATTTTCATGGAGTTAAGCAAGAGTTGGACGCTGATACTGACATCGACAACATTACTGGACCTGCTAAAGTCACCCGCAGCGGAAGACTTTTCTCACCTGATATTGCTCCACCAACTGTCCGAAGACCTGTTGTTATTACACCTACCAGTGTACCCGCCACTATTCCTGATCAAGTTCCTATCCTTACCCCTGTCGCCGAGTCATCTAACGCTCGGGGCAAAGGGATCACCACTGATGTGCCTGCCCAGATGGAGGCACCGAGGACAATTACTGTTGAAGCTTCCAAACAAGAGATGGAAGAGATTCTGAAAATTATCAAGAAAAGTGACTACAATGTAGTTGAACAGCTGGGACAAACCCCGTCTAAGATTTCTATGTTGTCACTATTGCTGTGCTCATAGGCCCATGCCAAGGCTCTGATTACCTTTTTAAAAACTGCCCACGTGCCACAAGAGACATCAGCTGATCAGTTTATAGATTGTGTGGCTAATTTGACTGCTGATAATGGGTTGGGTTTCTCGGACGCCGACTTGACTACTAAAGGGAAGAATCATAACGATGCCCTGCATGTCTCCATTGAATGCAGGGGCACTACTCTTGCACATGTATTAGTTGATATTGGTTCCTCATTGAACGTCTTGCCCAAGAAATCTCTAGACCGGTTGGATTATGAAGGGTTGGAGCTGAAACCAAGTAATATTATTGTCAGGGCCTTTGACGGGTCTAAAAGGATGGTGCATGGAGAGGTTGATATCTCGATCAAGGTTAGTTCTCAGGTCTTCAACTCTACGTTCTATGTGATGGACATTCGGCCATATTATTCTTGTTTGCTGGGTCGTCCATGGATCCACAAAGCTGGGGCCGTAACCTTAACGCTCCACCAGAAGTTGAAGTACCCAGTCAAAGGGAAGATTGTGACAGTACAAGGGGAAGAAAAGTACATGGTCAGCCACCTCAACTCGTTCCGATATGTAGAAATGGATGGGGAGTTCATTGAGACTCCATTTCAGCACTTTGAAGAGGTTCCCCAGACACTGGCATCAGCCGAGACTTTGGTTGAAGATTCTCCTATGAAGATGGCTTCCTTAAAAGATGCCCGGGCTGTTATTGAGAAGGGTGAGTGTGCAAATTGGGGCCGACTCCATGATTTTACACAGAAGACTAACAAGTTTGGTTTGGGTTTTACTGCAGAAGCTCAAAGGGCTGTTCAGAATGCACGAATCAGAAGACCTCCCGTGTTCATCAGCAACTCGGGAGTGAATGCCATTGAAGATGATGTGGAAGAGTCTGAATTCGACAGCTGGATCTATCCTACGACCGACGGTGGACCAAGCAACTGGACAACAAAGGACTTCATCCCTATTACTTTTGTTACCCAGTAATGAAACTTTTGTTTTGAATTTGTAATAGACAATGTCTTAAACTTTATGGCCCAGTGTCTTACCCGGGGCACCGTGGCTTCATTTGTGAGGGCTTTTGTGTGTCATCTTCATATATCATTAATAAAAGCATTGGACCTTTTTTGCATTTCAAATTTTGCACTCCTTGTTTTTTTTATTATATATTGCAAAACAGCTATTTTACACACACTCACATATACAGGTCCTCATCCACTCTGGATCCTACTGGTAACGACTCTGCTACTGCCGGTTATGACTTCGAAAATCCGATCAACTTAGCCGAAGACGAAGGTGAAGATGATTGCGAAGTGCCTGGTGAACTTGCAAGACTGCTACTCCAAGAAGAGAGGGTTATTCAGCCACACGAAGAGCCGGTGGAATCAGTGAATCTGGGTACCGAGACAAACGAGAAGGAGGTCAAGATTGGTGCAAATCTGGAGCCTAGTGTTAAACAACGGTTGATTCATATGCTGCGTGACTACGTTGAGATCTTTGCCTGGTCTTACGAAGATATGCCTGGGTTGGATACTGATATTGTGGTTCATCGCCTGCCTACCAAGGAAAACTGTCCCCCAGTGAAACAGAAGGTCCGCCGAATGCGCCCAGAGATGTCTGAGAAAATCAAGGCTGAAGTTATGAAACAGTTTGACGCCGGTTTTCTAGCAGTTACTTCTTACCCTCAGTGGGTTGCCAATGTGTTTCCTGTGCCGAAGAAAGATGGTAAGGTCCGAATGTGTGTTGATTACAGGGATTTGAACAGGGCAAGCCACAAGGATGATTTCCCTCTACCTCACATTGACGTTCTGGTTGACAACACTGCTCAGCACAAGGTATTCTCCTTTATGGATGGTTTCTCCGGTTATAATCAGATAAAGATGGCTCCCGAAGACATGGAGAAAACAACTTTTGTTACTCAGTGGGGTACCTTTTGCTACAAGGTCATGCCTTTTGGACTGAAGAATGCTGGGGCAACATATCAGCGTGCCATGGTTGCTTTGTTTCATGACATGATCCATGATGATATTGAAGTATATGTCGACGATATGATTGCAAGGTCCCAGACTGAGGAGGAGCACCTTGACCATCTACATAAGCTATTTGACAGGCTGAAGTTGTACAAGCTGAGGTTGAACCCGAACAAGTGCACCTTCGGAGTGAGATCTGGCAAACTACTAGGTTTCGTCGTGAGCGACAAAGGTATTCAAGTGGACCCTGCCAAGGTAAAAGCCATACAAGAGATGCCAGCTCCCAGAACAGAGAAAGAGGTCAGAGGCTTTCTAGGACGATTGAACTACATTGCCTGATTCATCTTGCACCTAACTGCTACTTGTGAGCCAATCTTCAAGTTACTGAAGAAAGATCAGGTAGTACATTGGAACGATGAATGCCAGGCCGCTTTCGAAAGGATCAAAGAGTATCTCCAAGAGCCACCTATTCTGATGCCACCAGTTGAAGGGAGACCTTTGATCTTATACCTGACAGTGCTCGATAACTCAATGGGGTGTGTGCTGGGTCAACATGACGAGTCTGGCCGAAAAGAGCATGCTATTTATTACCTTAGCAAAAAGTTTACCGACTGTGAGACCCGATACTCACTGCTCGAGAAAACTTACTGCGCTTTGGCATGGGCTGCTCACCGGCTGAGATAGTATATGTTGACTCACGCTACTCTATTGATATCAAAGATGGATCCAATCAAGTATAACTTCGAAAAGCCTGCCTTGTCCGGAAGAATTGCAAGATGGCAGATGATGTTGACTGAGTATGACATCCAATATACGACCCAAAAGGCTATCAAGGGAAGTGTGTTGGCAAACCATTTGGCACATCAGGCAGTGGATGATTACCAGTCTATGAACTTTGAATTCCCGGATGAGAATATCATGTTGATAACTGACTGTGAGACACCTGGACCGGATGAAGGACCTGAGGAAGGATTCTGATGGTCTATGTACTTTGATGGAGCTTCGAATGCTTTGGGTAATGGCATTGGCGCCGTGATCATATCTCCTAAAGGCTCTCATACTCCATTTACCGCCCGACTATGTTTCAACTGCACCAACAACATGGCGGAGTATGAAGCGTGCATTATGGGTCTTCGAGCAGCAATTGACCTAAGGATTAAGTTTCTAAGTGTCTTCGGAGATTCCGCTCTCGTGATCAGTCAGATCAAAGGCGAGTGGGATACGAAACACCCAAATCTTATTCCTTACAAGGAGTACGTGTTGACATTGCTTCCCCATTTCGAGGAGATAACCTTTGAACACTTCCCTAGAGAGGAGAATCAGTTGGTGGACGCGCTGGCTACGATGTCTTCTATGTTCAAAGTCAATTGGGACAACGAGGCTCCCCGGATTATCATTGAAATATTGGACGAACCTGCACATTATTGTGATCTCGAAACTGAAGAAGTAACAGGAAAGCCATGGTATCATGAGGTGAAGAGGTATCTTGAAGCTCAAGAATACCCCGAGGGTGCATCTGTTAATGGCAAGAAGTTTCTGAGGAGGTTCGCGGCGAAGTTCTTCATCAGCAATGGCATTCTTTACAAGCGTAACCATGATTCGACCTTATTGCGTTGTGTGGATAAGATTGAAGCAGAAAGTATCATGGCAGAACTACATGAAGGTACTTTCGGAACTCATTGCAGTGGACATACCATGGCAAAGAAAATCCTCCGGGCAGGATATTACTGGTCCATAATGGAAGCCGACTGTTATCAGCATTCTCGGACATGTCACAAGTGCCAGGTCTATGCTGATAAGGTGCACATACCTCCAGTTCCTCTGAATGTTTTGACAGCACCTTGGCCTTTTGCAATGTGGGGCATTGATATGATCGGCGAGATCAGACCTACGACATCCAAGGGGCATCGTTTCATCCTGGTAGCGATTGATTACTTTACGAAGTGGGTTAAAGCAGCTTCCTTTGCTACCGTAACCAAGAATGTCGTAGCACGGTTCATTCGGCACAATCTGATTTGTCGATATGGTGTACCAGAGGGGATCATTACAGACAATGGCACCAATCTCAACAACAAGATGATCACTGAGCTCTGCGAGTAATTCAAGATACAACATCATAACTCTTCTCCCTACCGGCCGAAGATGAATGGGGCTGTCGAAGCAGCAAATAAGAACATTAAGAAGATTGTGCAGAAGATGACAGTGACATACAAAGATTGGCACGAGATGTTACCATTTGCTCTTCACGGATACCGTACCTCAACACTGACGTCAACAGGGGAAACACCCTATTCCTTGGTTTATGGCATGGAGGCAGTCTTTCCTATTGAAGTTCAGATACCCTCTCTTCGGATCATGAAGGATGCAGGTTTAAGCAAAGACGACTGGATTCAGACCCGGCTTGATCAGCTGAACCTAATTGACGAAAAGAGACTTACTGCTATTTGTCATGGTCAGACGTATCAAAAATGGATGATCAAGGCATTTAACAAGAAGGTTAGACGACAAGAGTATCAAGTTGGGGATCTGGTAATTAAGCGTATTATCCTACCTCAAGGGGATCCCAGGGGCAAATGGACCCCTACTTACGAAGGGCCATTTGTGGTTAAGAACATTTTCTCAGGAGGAGCTATGATTCTAACCACCATGGATGGTGACGACCTTCCTCACCCCGTCAATGCAGACATAGTGAAAAGATACTACACATAATCAAAGACCCGCTAGGTTGACTGGCCTAGGCAAAAATAAGGGCTTCTCGGCGAACCAAAAGGGTTCGGGCAAAAATAAGGGATGAAAATAAAAAAATCTGTACACCCGGAAAGTCGAAAACCTGAAAAGGTGGCTTAGGCAAAAATGGGTATCCCGATGGACTGAAAACCCGAAAGGGCAGTCCAGGAAAAAATTAGGGATTAAAGCGTAACACTATGTCTCATTGGATCACGTCGCATCCAGACTTCGGTATCGACTATCAAGCTCGGACGACACTAATCAATCAAATTCATCTTCAACTAAGCAACAAAGTGATGAGATGCTTGAAGATATAAAGGCAATAGCAGAGTTGGAACCCAGTGGGATTATTCACATAGCTGTTTTGTTTCCTTTTCACAAATTGTATAAATTCTATCTGTTCGGCGACGTTCTCTTACTAGGACGTCAGCCTCTTGTACAAAAACGCCTATTTTCAGGCCAAACTTCAAAATCAATACAAATTCATTTTCAGAAATTTCAAGTTGTTTTTCCTTTATCTGTTTTGTTTTGCAAAGAACGTCCAATGTTCATTTTTGATATATGCATTTGACATTAATTGTTGATCATAAATATTTACATGCGAAACGAAAGATGAATTACTGGTAATAATAGAAACAGGGGCAAATAAGAATTGTCCGAACTGTACAAGTTGCTCTGTCCACCAGGTGCCAAGGTATATTCAGCTGAAGAATATGGCTAAGATACCTTCACTCCCCGCAGAATAAGGCAGTAATGGTAGCTCTCCCAGCTGAGACTTGCAGCTATGAACAAATCAGCAATACTCTCCCCAAGCAGAGTTCATCCACCATCAGCGCTAAAAAGGTTTGGTATCCCCAGAAGGTCTTAATATTCCTCAGCGGAGTATAAAGACATTCCCCAGCAAGCATAAGATCATCCCCAGCGAAGTTCTTTCCTTTCCCCAAGCAGGAGTTCAATCCTCAACAGATTCAGTGTCACCAGCAACAGTAATCCATCCCCGGCAGAGTTTATCGTTGAAATCCCCAGCAAAGCTTATCAGCGGAATCCCCAACGGAGTTTATCGTTAAAATCCTCAGCAGAGCATTTCTCCTCACAGAGTAATTCCCCTCGGAGTAATCTCCTCATCAGTTTATTCCCCAACGGAGTTATCCTCTCCTGCAAGGTTATCACCTTCGTTCATCATCCCCAGCGGAAACGAAGAATCCAACTCTATTCTACAGCAGCTCCGGGATTTATTTTCCCCAGCTAAAACATCACATTTCCATACATCATGATACATGCATAAACGCATCATATAATACAATCTCATTTATGTTGAGAACATCATTGCTTGATCCATATCATGCATTGCATATGACTGACCTTTACTTTTCAGGAAAGATGCAGTTAAATTCTCAACTATGTCAAAGGAGACAAAACCAGTTAAATCGATTCCTAAAGATTTTTCTGAGGCCAATTCAGTCAATGGAGACAAAACCAGTTAAATCGATTCCTAAAGATTTTTATGATGCGAATGCAGTCAATGGAGACAAAATCAGTTAAATCGATTCCTAAAGATTTTTCTGAGATAACCTGTCAATGGAGACAACCCGTCAATGGAGACAACCTGTCAATGGAGACAACCCGTCAATGGAGACAACCCGTCAATGGAGACAACCTGTCAATGGAGAAAACCTGTCAATAGAGACAACCTATCAATAGAGACAACCCGTCAATGGAGACAACCCGTCAATGGAGACAACCTGTCAATAGAGACAACCCGTCAATGGAGACAACCCGTCAATGGAGACAACCCGTCAATGGAGAAAACCTGTCAATAGAGATAACCTGTCAATGGAGACAACCCGTCAATGGAGACAACCTGTCAATAGAGACAACCCGTCAATAGAGACAACCCGTTAATAGAGACAACCCGTCAATAGAGACAACCCGTCAATGGAGGCAACCCGTCAATGGAGACAACCTGTCAATGGAGACAACCCATCAATGGAGACAACCTGTCAATAGAGACAACCTGTCAATGGAAACAACCCGTCAATAGAGACAACCCGTTAATAGATACAACCCGTCAATAGGGACAACCCGTCAATGAAGACAACCCGTCAATGGAGACAACCCGTCAAAGGAGACAACCCTTCAATGGAGACAACCCGTCAATAGAGACAACCTGTCAATGGACCCGTCAATGGAGACAACCCGTCAATAGAGACAACTCGTCAAAGGAGACACCCCGTCAAAAGAAACAACCCATCAGCAAAGACAAAACCACCTACCAACAATCTCCAAATGGCATCTGTAAGCCCATTCCCGACATCACAATGCTGATGCTACTTCATGCGAGTGCAAATTTCTAGGCACTCTAGTGTTCAATCATCTTCCACCTTCGGATCACGAAAGGCCCGAACGCCAATCTATATCCTCAGGTTTAAGAAGATTGAACAGGGGAAACTGTTGTACCCCAAAATTTGCAATCCCATATTTCTCAAGACATGTCAAGAATAATCTCAAGTTGCTCAAGATGGCTCAAGAATTGGACAGTCAAATCATCTCCTAAGGCAGTCAATTCAAAATTAGGGTTTTGTGTTGCATCAAGGTCCTTACATCCAAATGGTCTCAAATTCTCCCCAATGTCCTAATATGTTCTCAAGTTCATCCATGTCAAATTTCAAGCCTTGCAGAGAAAGTTTGGTCAGTCAATTGCTCAAGAGATCCAAAAATCGACTGTGCTAGGGCAAAAGTAAACTGTGACCTACAAACAGTCAAACCTCAAGACTTTTTGCCAACATTATCATTTTGAAGGATAATTCATCATTTTATCAAGGGTTGATCATGATTCATCAAGGATTGCTCAAAATTCATCAAGATTCAAAAGTTGCTAAATTAGGGTTTTGCAGGAAAAGTCAACTCAACTTTGACCAAGCATAACTTTCTCATACTTTAAGAGAAATGAATCATCCAAAGCTCATTTTGAATAAAATGAAATTTCCTACAATCCATATTCACACCCCAAGATCAAGAAATGTTCTCACAAAAAGTTACAAATTTGGACATTATAGGTCATTTTTGAAAGTCAACAAAAACACCTTTTTTGCCAAAGCTTATAACTTGAGAATGGAATATCAAAATAAGATGAGACCAAAAGGGTTGGTTAGAGGACATCTAAAGGTTTCTAAAAGGTCCAATAACACTTCAAAAAGTTCAAAATTGAGGAAGTTATGCATTGTTGAAGTTGGGCATTTTTCCAAAATTGCCAAAAGTCAACTATCCTCAAAACTCCAATTTTTAAAAAAGGGCCCACTTTTTTCCACTTGATTTGTTCTTTTCACACCACACACGTGTCCCATCTTCAATTTCATGTCCATTCATTAATTTTTCTATTTTATTTAATTTTTATTGAATTAATTCATTTTAAATCAATATTAATTCAAATAAAATCCAAAAATTGATGGAATGATATCTTTTTGATCATTACAGCTTTCAATGATCATGATACACATAATCAAATTCGTGCCATGGCATATTGTGAACAAAATCTTGGATTTGGTACAACTTTGGAAACATTGTTAATGGTGATCAAATCAAATCTCCAATCTTCAATGCTCATGGATTAAAGCCCAAAGTTTAACCTAAATGCATTCCTTATTACTCACACAAGCTAGGCATATCAAGAACACGACCTAAGAACTGCAAAAACGGCAAAACCAAAACTGAAAAAAAACCTTGAAAAGTTGGAGATCAAAATCTTGGTTAGAGCTCGATTCAGTCCAAAATCTCAACGTAGCTTCCTTGCCTGACATCCAGTGGAGCTAAAGCAATCAAAACCAAGCCTTGAGACCTCCTGAATTGCGCTGTAAGTGCCCACGAACATAGCCCTGTACATGGAATCTTGAATCTGTTTTCTTGCATCTTTTTGCCAATTTTTTTGTACCATCATGCTTAACGTTTAATTTCTAGCATTTCTACATTATTTGATTTTATTTTCATGGCCTCTAACGTGATACCCGAACCTATGGTTTCCATCCCTTGTTTTTAGGCATTTTTGATACAGGCAAAATTAGGGCAAATAATTGGTACATGGATGTTCAGGGAAGAGAGACGAACACAGTGATGGTTTCCGTTTGCATTTTCATGGCCTGTAGTGCATTTTAGAACGAACCTAGGGATGTTGCTGCGGATTCAAATCCGTAGGAAATAAACCAGGTTATTCAAGGAAGAAGACGACCACGCGTCCTCTCCCAATTGGCTCTTTCAAAATATCACGCCTTTTTATTTTTTATTCTGGCATTTATTTGCTATTTATATATTATATTTGATTCCTAACCATTTAACAAAAGCGTGTCACAGCTCAGATGGTAAAGGCGTTATTGCAAAGTCCCATTGGACCTGGGTTCGAATCCCAGGCCCCCCCAAACGCTTATTATTATTTTGTTCTAGGTGATCCCATGTAGCATCAAAAGCGTGGCATATCACGTGTCTCCACTCAGATGGTAGCCAGATGGTTTCAGATCGAATCTAATGGCCCAAATTGCAAGCTCATCATACTCCCCAGTCAATGCATACGCGTGGGAATGTGGAAGTCAAAGCAGGCCTAAATGAAAGTGGGCCAAACAATTGCTGATTCCACCTCCTCTTGGGCCCAACACCCCTTTGGTTATTCTTTTCTTTTATTTATTTTGTTATTTATTTACTAATTATTACTATTATTAAAATTAACTAATTAAATCATTTTCTTAATAAAAATCAGAAAACATAAAAAATATTATTTTTATTTATTAAATTTAATTTCATCACTCTATTTTTTGTAAATAAACATTAATCAATTAATTTAGTTTTTAATTAGGTACAATTTTAATATTTTTTTTGCAATAAATTAAAATTAATGTAGAATTAGGTTTTTAATAATTTTAATCATTTTTATTTTATTTCCTTAAATATAAAAAACCCAAAAATATATATATTTTTTATTTATTTAATAAATTAAGTAACTTAGGTTTAATTTAATTTAATTCAAAAATAACAAAAAAACACGCTTTCTTTCAAAAAGGGTCAAAACCCTAAAAATACGCCGATTTAATTTTCTCGCACGCGATCCATATTTCAATATTGTAATTGCTTTCGGTTTGTAATAGCTTTTAATTAGGACTTTATTTATTTATCGCTTTATTTTTACTTTCCGCAATTTAAATTTAAAGGGTTTGTTTTTGGTGATGTAAATACCCGACGCCTTGTAATAGTTTAGATTTAATTCCCGCAATTTAATTTCCGCACAATACTAACTCTTAGATGTTTGATAAATAGGCAATGCATGACAAGATCAATCTTTAACCTAAAATCAATATAGCTCACCCATGACATGTACAGATAAAATTAACCGAAATAACACACTTGCACATGCGCACTCTTAGGGTACACCTCACTTGGTTGCCTCGAATGTGGTCATTGAGTATAGGAAGTTTTAGAGGTTGCCCTCTTGTCCAAAGATCATAGTTGCCTCGAAACGTTGCCTCGAAAAAATGATCTAAGACATTAGGGTTACCACTAAGGCGCCCTAACATTGCTTTAGTGACCACACGTCCCTTAATCGAATTGACCCGAAAACTCCAACGACGATGCTACCTACTCCTCAATAGTGGGATAACATTGTCTAAAGGACATTAGCACAATTTAATTCCTTTTTCGAGTAGGTAGATGGTTCTTAAGTACTTGCTCCTTTTAAAACAAAACAAAACTTTTCGCACTTACACTCTCTTCAAAACAAAAACTCTTTTCAAACCCACAAACACAAAGAAAAGCAAACTTTTGAAAACACAATGAGCAAGTACCTAAGAGCCCGTGGATAACCACAGATAGAAAGGGTGCTAACACCTTCCCTTTCTATAATCTACCTCCCGAACCCGAGAAACATCTCGAAAAAGGAATTTTTCTGTGCTTTTTTCCTTTCCTGTTGGATAAAATAAAAGACGGTGGCGACTCTTGCTTACCGCGAAATTTTGCAAAAACAAACACAAAACGGGAACCAGCATTCCAAAACAGTCAGTTCTCATTCCCACCGATCACACCCTCTATCTCTATCTGGCCATGACATCCAAGACCGTAAGCGCAACCCTCATTCAAGAAACCCCCGAGGGGGCAAAAGCCCATTTATTTCATGAGCAAAGCCTTACATGGTCCTACTGTAAGACACCAACAGATCGAGAAGGTAGCCCTAATGCTCATTAATGTAGCGAGGAGGCTAAGACACTACTTCTTGGCACACACGATTATGGTCCGAACAGACCAACCAATAAAGCAATTACTCGATCGACCTGAAATGGCGGGAAGGATGCTCAAATGGTCACTAGAATCTCTAAGTTCGACATAAAATACGAGAGCAGGAAATCCCTTAAAGCCCAAGTACTAGCCGACTTCGTAGCAGAAATGACCTTGCAACCCTCCCCCACAAGCGGAGTGCACAAATGGACCATCTTCATAGATGGGGCTTCCAGATCGACAAGTTTTTCTCTATGAAGCAATCATTATCCTCTTATTAAATGTTACTTGTAGGATCGACTATAATAATCCTAGACTTAGTGTTTTGAGTGTTTTTGGGTTCAAAACTGGTTGATATTGAAATAAAAAGGAAAAAGTGAAAGACAATTATAAAGTAAAGAAATTAAAGATAAGACTTGTAATTTAAAGTGAAAATAGAAATTTCTATGAATTTAAATGTGGAAGCATTCGTACATTGTTAAGCTGGAAACTCGTTTCTCTCTTAGATGCGGGTACTTGAGTATAATGCTCTAAATGTGAAGAAATGTGACCCATGTGTAAGTATAAGAGTGATCCTAAGAGGGGGGTGAATTAGGTACTTGAAATTTTTTCTGGTTTTAGTGATGATGGATATCATTTTTCTGGTTTAGTGCATGAGTTTACAAATGTGTTTCTTTCTTTTCTGGTTTATGACTAGTGATGAAAGCGGTAAATGCGGAAAATTAAAGAACACAAAGATGTATCCTGGTTCCCCTTACAGTCCGAGAGTACTCCAGTCCCCTTTCAACATGAAAGATATTTCCTTATTGTTAGATATCTAGACAAGACATCTTAGTCCTTCTATACAAGACTCTAACCAATAAAACCACCAAGAATAATCCTCTTGGACCAAGAACAATCCTCTTGGATTTTCACTATGTCAACAATGAGAACAATCCTCTCAAGGTGACCTTACTTGTATCCAACAATCCTGGAAAAACAAGATTACAAAACCACTTGAACTTATTTTCAACAATCCTAAAATATAAGAAATTGTATAGCAATATTTGATTGATAGAGTTTGTAGTGCAATAATCACTTTGAGTGATTTTATCAATGACTTGATCTTATCTTCCAATAAAAATAATATACAATGACTCAAGACTATAGAATGCTTAAAGTTTTCTGTTTAACAATATATGAAAATGTGCAAAAAAACTTTGTGTATGAAAGTGAAGAGAAAGCTTGAGTTTTGATATTTTAAAAATTGAGAAACTATTGATTGGAAAAGGTACAAAATGATTTTTAAAATTCAGTATTTATATGTTCATAGCACCCCTTTGAAACATCATAAATTTCTGCAAATGAATCATGAACAATTGCCAAGATTCAGTGAAAAGTTTCCATGAAATGGTGTTATGAAAAGGTATGTCCAAAGCTTCTGATTTTCAAAAACGTTCAGCATGAAATCGATTGCACCCTTGTGTAAATCGATTAGACGGGTTTTAACAGCTAAAAAAATTCAAATATTTACAGTGAGCAATCGATTGCACATGTGTGTAAATTGATTGCACTTTAAAACAATAGCAAAATTTGATAGAGAGCAATCGATTGCACAAACATGCAAATCGATTGCACTTAGAAACAATAACTAACATTTTGAAAATGTGAAGCATGCAATCGATTGCATCAACATGCAAATCGACTGTACTCAAGTGAAAATTGAATTTTTGCTTAGAAAACTTTAGAAAAAGTTTGGACAAGATAAGAACACTTCTTTTGATCATTGAGCATCTAATACTTAAGTTCATAGCAAGAATTGTTATTATACCTTATGAAATTTGCCAATATCTTGAACCATATACTTTTATCTATTGATGCTTTAGCTTGATCAACATCTTTTCCTTCTTGACAATATAGTTTGTCTTCATCAAAACAAAGTGCATTGAGAATCATTTGAGAAGCTTGATATTACATTCTCCCCCTTTTTGATGATGACAAATAATCTTTCTTGAATATTTGTTATTTCCAGAAAGAGACTTCTCCCCCTAAGATGTATAACTCCCCCTTTGTATGAGAAGATTTGAAATCATTTGGATTTTCTCATCTTGAAGGATTCTTTGTACCTTAAAAGTTTTTAAAACAAGGAAATACACAAGCATAAAGTGTAACATCCTTCTCCCCCTTTGACATTATCAAAAAGAAGGGAAATATGCATAAAAATATACATACATACATACATATACTAAACCTTCTCCCCCTTTGTCATTAGCAAAAAGGAATGGGGAAATAATTAAAATATATAATGAAATTATAAACATAAAAATATTTTTTACCTATGAGTTTTACCTCAAGAGTGACTTCATAAACTATTCATCTTTGATAAATTTGAAGCCTTTTCAACAAAGTTTTATTTTACTTAGAAGTTGTCTTTTGTTCTTCAACATAAAGTACATCTTCAATGGATATGAAAGTTAGTGTATGAACTTTGCCAATGTCAAGAATTCTTCCTTTAAGGTATTTCCCATATGTGAAATAATCCTTGAACTTGAACTAGATTTGAAAGTTAGTGTATGTATTCCATCAAATGCTTAGAGCCATCACTTATCAAAATATCATAGATTTAAAGTGGTCCTCAAGCAAACCTACAAAACAAATTAAGTTTTATTTGGTGCCCAATGTTCTTTGGGTCCATCATAGTTAGTTCCCTTCTTAACCCACACATAATGTCCACTTGTTACACTAAAGTTTCTAACATAGCAAGCATTAGGTGTATGGCCAACAATACCACAATAAAAACAAGTAGGTTCAAAGTTACTTCTATATCTAGGAGGATAAGATTTATTCTTAACAAATCTTTTCTTTTTAGGATATTGATGAACTACTTTAGGTTTGTTCATTTTCTCTTTGGATGATTGATCACTAGCCTTAACAAAGATAGTTTTATTAGAACTTGGTTTTGAAAACTTTGAATATCCAAGTTTACTTTTATCATTGGAATATCTTTGTTGGCTAAGAACACCTTCCAATCTAATTTGACCCTTTTCATATCTCTCAATAACTCTTTTTAATTGGATAATTTGTAAAGAGAGTGATTCATAATTTTTGCATACAAAATTATGCTTTTGCTCACTAAATTTTTGTTTTTCATCTTTGAGATCTTTTTCCATAGACTCACATTTTTCTTCTAAAGATGAAATTTGTTTCTTTTGAGATGAAATAGTTTTATACAGAATTTTGCATTCATTTAATAGCTCATCTATTGCACCTTTTACATAATTATCATAAAGATAAAATTCATTACTAACCTCATCATTTTCATCATTCGAATGATGTGAAGCCATTAATGCAAGATTAACACGTTGATTGTTTTCAGAATCGGAAGATGAACTTTCCCATTCTATATATGCTTTATTTGACTTATTATATTTATTTCTATTGAAATATTTCTTCTTCTTTTCAAGTGTAGGACATTCACTTTTAACATGTCCCCTTTCTCCACATTCAAAGCATATAACCTTCCTTGTTGGTGCTTCCCTTTTTCTTTCTTTTCGTAGAACCTTTTCAATCTTCTTGATGAGATCATCATCTTCACTACTAGTGGATTCATCCTCTTGATTGCTATCATGATTTTTATCCTTGTATTTAAAGCAATGTCTTTTGAATCTTTTACTTGGATTTCATTCTTTTCAAGTCTTGCAAGAACCGTCTCATATTCTTGAATTTTTCCGAACAACGTTGCGGAAGTCATTGAAGAGAGACTTTTCTTTTCTGAAATTGCCGTTACCTTTGGTTGCCATTCCCTAGTTAAGGATCTAAGTACTTTCAGATTTATTTCATCATTCGTCAAAGTCTTACCAAGAGCACTTAGATGATGTGTCAAGTGCATAAATCTCTTTTGCAAGTCAAGGATGGTTTCTCCAGGCTGCATTCAAAATAACTCGTATTCTTGACTCAAAGTATTTAGTCTTGATCTTTTAACTTCAACAGTTCCTTCATGAGTTTGTACCAAGACATCCCATATTTCTTTTGCCATTTTGCATGCCGAGACATGGAAGAATTCATCCATGCTAAGTGCACCATGAAGAAGATTGATTGCCTTTTTATCATAGAGGACCTTTTTCTTATCATCTTCATCCCATTCAGTTTTAGGCTTTGATGAGCCAGCCCCATTGATCACGGTTATAGGAATAAATGAACCACTCTCGACGGTATCCTATATTTATTATTCTTGTGCTTCTAGATGTGCCTCCATGCTTATTTTCCAGAAGTCAAAATATTCACCACAAAATAGAGGAGGCTTGTTGTTACTACCACCATCTCTGAAAACAGGATTTTGGTTTGTGGAAGCCATTCTGGATCTTTTAGGAACATGTTACCTATAACCTTCTCTGATGCCAATTGTAAGTATAAGAGTGCGCCTAAGAGGGGGGGGGTGAATTAGGTACTTTACATTTTTTTGGTTTTAGTGATGATGGATATTATTTTTCTGGTTTAGTGCATGAGTTTACAAATGTGTTTCTTTCTTTTCTGGTTTATGACTAGTGATGAAAGCGGTAAATGCGAAAAAGTAAAGAACACAAAGATGTATCCTGGTTCCCCTCACATTCCGAGAGTACTCTAGTCCCCTTTCAACATGAAAGAGATTTCCTTATTGTTAGATCTCTAGACAAAACACCCTAGTCCTTCTATACAAGACTCTAACCAATAAAACCACCAAGAATAATCCTCTTGGACCAAGAACAATTCTCTTGGATTTTCACTATGTCAATAATGAGAACAATCCTCTCAAAGTAACCTTACTTGTATCCAACAATCCTGGAAAAACAAGATTACAAAACCACTTGAACTTATTTTAAACAATCCTGAAAAATAAGAAAGTATATAACAATATTTGATTGATAGAGTTTGTAGTGCAATAATCACTTTGAGTGATTTTATCAATGACTTGATCTTCTCTTTCAATAACAATAATATACAATGACTCAAGAATATAGAATGCTCAAAGTTTTTTATTTAACAATATATGAAAATGTGCAGAAAAACTTTGTGTATGAAAGTGAAGAGAAAGCTTGAGTTTTAATATTTTAAAAATTCAGAAACTATTGATTGGAAGAGGTACAAAATGATTTTGAAAATTCAGTATTTATATGTTCATAGCACCCCTTTGAAACATCATAAATTTCTGCAAATGAATCATGAACAATTGCCAAGATTCAGTGAAAAATTTCCATGGAATGGTGTTATGAAAAGGTATGTTCAAAGCTGCTGATTTTCAAAAACGTTCAGCATGCAATTGATTGCACCCTTGTGTAAATCGATTGCACATGTTTTAACAGCTAAAAAATTCAAATATTTTCAGTGATCAATCGATTGCACATGTGTGTAAATTGACTTCACTTTAAAACAATAGAAAAATTTGATAGAGAGCAATCGATTTCACAAACATGCAAATCAATTGCACTTAGAAACAATAGCTAACATTTTGAAAACGTGAAGCATGCAATCAATTGCATCAACATGCAAATCAATTGCACCCAAGTGAAAATTGAATTTTTGCTTAGAAAACTTGAGAAAAAGTTTGGACAAGATAAGAACACTTCTTTTGATCATTGAGCATCTAAGACTTAAGTTTATAGCAAGAATTGTTATTATACCTTATGAAATTTGCCAAGAGCTTGAACCAAATACTTTTATCCATTGATGATTTAGCTTGATCAACATCTTTTCCTTCTTGCCAATATAGTTTGTATTCATCAAAACAAAGTGCATTGAGAATCATTTGAGAAGCTTGATATTATACCCTGACACAAATACAAACATTTGCTTAAATATAAATCCTAAGTATGTAATCATCGATGTTTACTAACCCACGTTGGGAATTTATGGAGAACTGCCCTAAACTGCTTTGAACATCCCCACGTTCTTACTGGCTTGCACGTTGATAATCGTTTTCGCCACCATAAATCCTTTCTCGTGGCCCCTACGCCTGTCGATGACTGCCTTCGATCCCATGTCTTTCATCGACTAGATCTTCTGGTCGATACCCTTCAACCTGGCTGACCTCTCTTGTTGTTTTCCACAAAATCACCCCTTTTCAGCCAAAGAAACCTTACATCTTAAGGCTTATTTCCCTAGTCGAAAATTTCTTGTCAACAAATTGCCCCCCAAAACGCCATGTTCATGGGAGAACTCTGGCATTTTCTCTTCCAAGTTTTCGACTGCATGTCTCTTTGGGATGACGTCATGCATAATCATGGTTACTTTCTATGCAATAGTTTCCCATGTCACTTCAATCACTTCTCATGATTACTCCTAGGTTTTAGGGCATGGGTGAAAAAGCTGGACGAACAATCATCGAGAAAATCAATGAAGTTGCCATCGTACGTTTTTATCCCATGGTAAGGGAAAGGTGAACATCAAGTAAACTTGATAAGGTTGAAATCAATGTCTTACGACCGAGAGATACCGGTAAGGGAGTCAATTACGTAAGGGGAAGGTATTAGCACCCCTTACGTTCGTGGTACTCCACGACATCCACTTTTGTTTTTCTAATCAAAGAGTGTGTTCAAATCTAAGTTTATGGGCTAAAGGAAAAAAATGAAAAGGGGGAATGCATGCAAAAGAAAACACGGGGAAAAGAAGGAATATTTACAAAGTTTTTCTCTCCTGGGCCCCACGACCAAATGCCTACGTATCTTTTTTAAGGAATCAGAGCGTCGTAGTTCGACTCAAAAGTTTCCATTTGTTTTGTGTTTTTTATGGATAATGACGCATTCGCATCCTTACAGTTAGGATTGCATTTCGTGCTTAGCGTTGCAGCTCGTAAAGAGACTCATGCTCAACCCCTCGCACACTTAGAATTTCCAAGTTGGTCGAATTTGAAACAACACATCCTTATTGAAAAGGTTTTAAATAGGAAAAAAAGGTCCGAAGACAAAAAAGGTTTGCATTGGTTTGTACTTTTTATTGTGAAAGAATTTGAGATTTGAACCGTAATAAAGTTCAGAAGTGAAAATAAAGTGAGGCTCAGTCTAAACCGACTCGCTCTACCCCACAAGACTCAACTGCATATGATTCGCATCTTCGTTTGTTAATTGTTTTGGAATTTTCAAAGAAAAAGAGGTTTTAGTCTTAAGAATGCAAAAGGGAAAGAAAAAACATCTAAGGGAAACTATCTAACTCTATCCCTAATGTTATCATACAATGATGGTCCTAAGGTTTGGATAACAAAGGAAAATATCTACCTAAGTTAGCATGCATAGATTATAACCTAATGTACAACTTGAATCGAAGACGAAACAAGCAATCCTAAGGGAACAAGCAAAGATTTAAAGAGAAGCACAAGCTCACGTGCAATCAAACAAAGTCGAGCCGAAGCCAAAATAAAATCGAGTACGAGCTAGCAACAAACAAAGAGTCCAATGGATCTCAAAATGGGAGTAATGAACTCTTTCTAATTGATTTGCTTAAGAACCGACATCGAGTAACAACTTGGAGCATCAACATTTAAAGAAATGTGAAATAACATCGTCGAAACAAATGACAAAGTGTGGGAGTTGGTTACAAACCCTTTTCCACTTTATTTGACTCAATGGAGAAGAATAGGCACAATTCAAAGCATCAAGCACGAGCTAAAAATGACACTGTTGTACCCCAAAATTTGTCCTCCCATTTTTCTTTAAAGCATTCTTTCAAGGCTCTTCAAATGGTTAAGACACTCAAGGATTGGCTAGTCAAGATGCTCCTCCTAGGACAAAGGACCACAACTAGGGTTTGGAATTTCTCAAGGAAATTTGGGTTGAAAAGGTCTCAAATGGCTTCCATAGTTCTTCATAGGTCCTTGCTGTACCCTAAAATTTTCCCTCTCATTTCTCAAGAATTTTATCACAAGATTTCTATTGGGTCAAGACTGTACAAGGTTTGATCAGCTCAAGATACTTCCTCAACACTGATGACTCAAAACTAGAGTTTGAATTTGCACAAAAACAATTGGACTTTTAATTCTCCATGTAGTTTCCATGGATCATATTAGCCTCTCAAGCATCAAATCGAAGAAGAGCAAGATTGTTTTAATTCATAAGCTTTGATTGGGCATCTGGCTTCCTTCGAGAAAGCTTGGTTCAGAGGCTTCGATTGGGCATTTTCCCTCCATCGAGCAAGTTTAATCCACAAGCTTCTATTGGGCATTTGGCCTCCTTCGATGCAAGCTTGGTTCACAAGCTTCAATTGGGCATTTGGCCTCCTTCAATCAAGTTTAATCTATAAGCTTCGATTGGGCATTGGCTTCCTTCAACCTGCTTCAATCCATAAAGAAATGGCTCCCTTCATGCCTGATTCGATCCACAAAGTAATGACTTCTCTCATACTTGCTTCGATCTATGAAGCAATGATTTCATTCATGCTTGCTTCGATCCACAAAGTTTCTACACTATGAATTACAATTTGATGTTTGGACAACTGATGGTTACTGGTAAGAAAGCAATCCAAAAATTCTTTTGTGTTGACTATGCCATTGAGATCATCTTGCATACTCAAAGTGGTATATTCAGATGAATACGGCCCATTCGAAAAACATGCAATTGGTGGAAACAATTAGTTTTGTCTGCTTTTGAGTTTGGTCGAAGGTTAGACCTACATGATCAAAACAAAAGGACTCAAAGTGGTATATTCAGATGAATATGGCCCATTCAAAAAACAAGCAATTGGTGGAAATAATTAGTTTTGTCTGCTTTTGAGTTTGGTTGAAGGTTGGACCTATGTGATCAAAACAAAAGGACTCAAAGTGGTATATTCAGATGAATATAGCCCATTCGAAAAACATGCAATTGGTGGAAACAATTAGTTTTGTCTGCTTTTGAGTTTGGTCAAAGGTTGGTGATCAGTGCATTTTGATGCATATTCTTTCATGATTGTACTTATGCATTTCCATGGTTTGTTTAGCTTATTTTTGTATTTTATAGTGTTTTTCTATTTTAGTTTATTTCTACTCTTATTTGATTTTCGCATTTTATTTTCAGCATTAGCAGTCTGCACGAATAAATTCATAACTTGAGCTACACAAGTCAGAATGAGGCGTGCTACCAGTTGATGGAAAGCTAAGAGAAAGAACTACGATTTTTATTCAGAAGTCTAGAGCTGAATCGGACTGTAGTAGGGCCATAAAATTCGTTGAAGTTGCAGCATTTTATATTTAAGTTTTGGGTCATTTGTTTTGGATCTGGGTTATGTTTTTGATCCAGTTGGGTTATGAACCGAATCCTTGTCCTTGCTATACCTAGCAGCCGCTACAGTAATTTAATTTAGACCTTTTTCATTATAGAGAAAAAAATACATTTTGCTTTTATGATTGTGATGAGGAACTAAACATCCAGAGTTGATCTACTGTAATTACGTTCCGATGCTTTGAGGTTTTTAATTTATCAATTCAATTTTATTTCTCTTTCAATTCTATTTTATGAAATTGTATTTGCTTAATCTATTATTTCATGGAATATCTTGATTAAATTCGTATGATTGTATTCCTAATCTTTAATCGTTGTTTACGTCGCTTAGTCGTTAAATCGCGTTCTATATCGTGTTTGCTTAATTCACGATTATATTAATCCATTTACTTAATTCGGAATGGGAATTCAATCAATTTTATATCTATTGCGCTTGTCAATTGGTATTGAAATCGAATAGAGGTCGAAGCCGCTTAGGGAATTGATAAGGTAAAAACCAATGATTAGCAGGAACCTGAAAACAGTAGATCGACTTATTTTTATAATCACTTATTTTAATCACTTATTTCGTGTTATGAATCAATCCTAAAACCAACCCCCCATTAGATTTCTATTAGTTAATAATAAAATCAAGAATCCTTGCGATACGACTCGAGCCATTGTCGCTATACTACACTTTACAAAATACTCGTTTTTGATCCGTGTGCGACAGCGGATCAAAATTGGTGCCGTTGCCGGAGATTCTTGTTGTTATTAATTAATATTTTAGTCATAGGTATAGTGTTATTGCTATTTTTTTTCTTGTTTTTTTGTTGTGTTTGTTGATTTTCAGGGTTGCAATTTCGGTTGCAGTACAGTGTTTCAGCCTAGCAGGTAAGTTTGAAACCTATTTTTTCGATTTGCTCCGAATTTTTTCTAGAAGTTCAGAAAAAAATCAAAGAACAATACTCCTTTAGAGTAGAATTCTAAAAGATTTCGGCCCTCAAAATTGCAAATTCCTCTTTTTCTATTTTTAAATGATTTTTTACTGTTTTCATAGTGTCGAAAAAATCCAGAAAAATTCTTAAAATTCTTATTTTGCTTCATTAGATTACATTTGGTGTTTTTGTATTTTTTTAAATTTATTTTAATCGTTTTCCTTCTTTCTATTTGTTTTTGTCTATTTCGGACATAATTGGTATTTTTGTGTTTATTAATAACATGGATGAACAAAGAACTTTGAGGCAGTTGGTTGTCCCTGATGTGAACTATAATTGTTTACATATTGACTATCCTACAACTGATGCACCATTTGAATTGAAATCAGATTTAATACATTTGTTGTGAAAGTTTATTGGTTTTACATGTGAAGATCCGCATAAGCATATGAAAGAATTCCAGGTTGTGTGCTAAGAACCTTCTGAACCTTCGCTAGAGGACATTGTCAAACAAATGGCTGCAAATAATCTCAAATATGAACAACAAATAGATTCTACTCTCCAGACTTTGCAAACACAAATTGAACAACTTGCCTCTTTGATGAATATCATGCAACAAGCTCAAGGATCTAACCAACAACCCTTGAAAGAGAATTCTATTTTTCCAATAAAGTTGCTTTCTGAGACTGTTGATGATACTTGTACTGATTTATTTGCAGCTAATTTTCCATCATTATCTGATTTTGATGATGTTTACTCTTGTGATGTTTGTACTGATATTAAAATTTGCTCTGTTTGTGCTGAAATTGAGGCCGCCTTGCAAGTTGATATTCTTACTGCATATGAGGTTGCAAATAAAGTTGTTCATGTGGATGAAGCTCTCGACACTCTGGCTGCCCGAAACAAATCATCCATCGAACAACCACCTTCCCGAGAGCTGAAACTAATTCCTGAAAATCTTAAATATGCTTATTTAGAGATGAATGAAAAACTTCCGGTTATAATTTCTTCTAAACTTTATTTTGATCAAGAAAGTAAATTTTTGCAGGTATTGAAGAAACATAAGAAAGGAATTGGATGGATCTTGGATGATATTTATGATACTAGTCCGTCCATGTGTATGCATAGGATCTCAATTGAAGATGTAACAAATATAATGAGGCAACCCCTCAATCTTTTGATCTTTGGTGTTGTGGAAAAGAAGATCATGTGCCCATTCAACACTTTTACTTATCAAAGATTCTTCTTTGATCCTGGAATAAAAGGTGAAGACACTAATAAAAATTTCAAGTTCAATGCACATTACCCAAAGCTACTCCATGAGAGTCCCACGTTGGAAGAAGAAACTATAGAAGAGATCTCGTTGGGAAAGGCTACTTATGCGATCATCTATCCGCCTTGACTTCTCGGGTGTGTTCTTTTCTCTCTCTCCTCTCTCTTATTTTATGCTTGTTTTTTTCAATGAGGACAATGTGTGTTTTAAGTGTGGGGGAGAAAATTATTTATTTGTTTTTTTTTCTTTGCTTTTGTTCGTTGTTTTATTTTCAGTTATAAAAAAAATAAAAAAATATGCATCTTTTTGAAAGTTTTGGGTTATAGATTAATATAAGGTTAGTTGTGGAGACTTGGGAAAAGTTCACAAGATCGGTATCGTCTTAACACTGTAAGTCTCATGCATATGGAAGTTAATTAGAATTTTTATTATGACGTAGCCTTGAATTCTCATCTTTTAATAGCTCTTGAGTAGTTTATTTCAGCAGTCAGCACCATCTCACACGCACTCTATGCAGGGAAGCCGATGAAAATAAGTGAGTGATTCAAGTTTTATTTGAAAAAAAAGGAAAGAAAAAGGAATGCGTCTTCTAAGTTTGGTGATCCTCACCCGGTCACTTAACCCAACGATCGTAGAACCTACAAAAAAAAGTTAATAATAAGACTTGTTGTTAGTTGGTTCAGCGGTTTCTGGTGCTGAACTTGGTAGGGCAGATTACGGTCTGATCCCCTGCAACTACAACCGAGTAAGCAAAGGGTTATGCCACGTAAGTACCAGAACCCCGTGCAAAAAGGATCAGAGTCACTAACCGGTCTCCTTGCTATGAGTGTGTGGAGATAATGGGCTTAATGTGATTGCGCCTGAATGAAAAAGTGCAAAAAGGAGGATGAGTAAGTTAGGCTTTGGCATAATAATATGATTCGAATTGGTTTGCATATTCAAGAGACAAGATTAGTGTTCCTACGATATCCTTAGTGTGCAAGATTAGTACCTATTGATGCAATCTTAACCGAAGAAGAGTTTGTAGCCTAGAATGAGTAGCTGATGATGTTGTTGTGTTTCTTTTGATTTTATTTTGCTCGGAGTGCAAGAGTTCAAGTGTGGGGGAATTTGATCAGTGCATTTTGATGCACATTCTTTCATGATTGTACTTATGTATTTCCATGGTTCGTTTAGCTTATTTTTGTATTTTATAGTGTTTTTCTATTTTAGTTTATTTCTACTCTTATTTGATTTTCGCACTTTATTTTCAGCATTAGCAGTCTGCACGAATACATTCATAACTTGAGCTACATGAGTCGGAATGAGGCGTGCTACCAGTCGTTGGAAAGCTAAGAGAAAGAGATACGATTTTTATTCAGAAGTCTAGAGCTGAATCGGACTGTAGTTGGGCCATAAAATTTGTTGAAGTTGCAGCATTTTATATTTAAGTTTTGGATCATTTGTTTTGGATCTGGGTTATGTTTTCGATCCAGTTGGGTTATGAACCGAATCCTTGTCCTTGCTATACCTAGCAGCCGCTACAATAATTTAGTTTAGACCTTTTTCATTATAGAGAAAAAATACATTTTGCTTTTACGATTGTGATGAGGAACTAAACATTCAGAATTGATCTACTGTAATCGCGTTCCGATGCTTTGAGGTTTTTAATTTATCAATTCAATTTCATTTCTCTTTCAATTCTATTTTATGAAATTGTATTTGCTTAATCTATTATTTCATGGAATGTCTTGATTAAATTCGTATGATTGTATTCCTAATCTTTAATCGTTGTTTACGTTGCTTAGTCGTTAAATCGCATTCTATATCGTGTTTGCTTAATTCACGATTATATTAATCCGTTTGCTTAATTCGGAATGGAAATTCAATCTATTTTATATCTATTGCGCTTGTCAATTAGTATTGAAATCGAATAGAGCTCGAAGCCGCTTAGGGAATTGATAAGGTAAAAACCAATGATTAGCAGGAACCTGAAAACAGTAGATCGACTTATTTTTATAATCACTTATTTAAATCACTTATTTCGTGTTATGAATCAATCCTAAAACCAACCCCCCCATTAGATTTCTATTAGTTAATAA
Organism: Vicia faba; assembly: GCA_948472305.1. Classification (NCBI taxonomy): domain Eukaryota; kingdom Viridiplantae; phylum Streptophyta; class Magnoliopsida; order Fabales; family Fabaceae; genus Vicia; species Vicia faba. The sequence continues at coordinate 830,659,575 of OX451741.1, forward strand.
TAAAATCAAGAATCCTTGCGATACGACTCGAGCCATTGTCGCTATACTGCATTTTACAAAATACTCGTTTTTGATCCGTGTGCGACAGCGGATCAGTTGGACCTACGTGATCAAAATAAAAGGGCTCAAAGTGGTTTATTCAGCTGAAGATGGCCTATTTGAAAAACATGAAATTAGTGGAAACAATTAGTTTTGTCTGCCCTTGAGTTTGGTCGAAGGTTGGACCTACGTGATCAAAACGAAAGGACTCAAAGTGGTATATTCAGATGAATATGGCCCATTCGAAGAACATAACAAAATCCTTATGCTATGATGCACAATCTTGTGTGGCAGGCCCACTTGCTGGCAAATCCCATCATAATTTAATGCTTACACCCACTTTTGAGTTATTACCCAAAGGTTTAAGTCTTTGTCCAAAGGATTTCTACATTTATGGGATAAAGTTATCATTGCTATTCTTGGAAAGCAAATCTTTTGGTACAAGTCTGTCTTGAGCCCACACTTTGTTTTCTTCTGATTCTGGCCCCACTATAAAACACAGAAAGCAACCCATCTAAACTATTAACTTTGGTATTTCATCTTGGGATCATGAAAACTTTACACAAGTGGATATTTGCTTTCCAACCAAACCATATTTTATTATCTTACAAATATGGTTACTCCCACTTCCAAAACCTTTTCTCTATAAATAGAGAGACCATTTGCAAGCTAAAGGGGCCAAATTCTCGTTGTGTTAAAAAATCTTCAAACACTCCCAAACTCTCAAAAACTCAGAATCAGCATCCAAAGCCATATTGTTTGCTATTTCTGGCTTGAAAAAAACACTCCAGAATCCTTCGAGCATCTCCCATTTCTTCCATTCGAAAATCATCCATACACCACATAAAGAGAGAGATTATTATCCTAGAACACTCCCAAACTCAAAAACTCAGAACCTACATACAAGCACAAAAAAAAACTTGGCACATTCTAACCTTACACACAAAATCTCAAATACCTCCTTGTTTCTTTTGGCCTTTCGATTCACTAAACCTCCCTATACCACCTCTTTGATTCAAGTGATTTTCAAATGAAATTAGTAACTGGAATAGCTTCAGGGAGGTCGAAACAGGCTTAATCCATCATCAAACGGTTCCTGGAGGTTCTGTCGAAGTCCCTCAAGTTTCACTCCAAGAGGTAAGCTTTCTTAAATTTTAAACTTTTCATTCAAACATCATTTGTATATACAAATAAAAGAAAAGATGTAGATATTCTATCTAGGAAGTTGACCATGCTCTTAGTTTCGATTATCACTGATTATACATTGAGAATCTCAGCTCTGACTAGTTAGTTTTTTTGATTTTGGTACGAAACAAATTTGTGCTAACCTCTGATTTGTAGCTTTCGAAAGTTACATAGTTAGATTTGTGTTCAAATGTTAGACATGTTTAATATTTACACTTTTCGATTTGGTTAGGAATTGAAGCTTTTAGAAGCTTAACATGGTGATACATATCCCTGCGCGCGCAAGGAAGAAGAAGCTGAGCATTTCAAACATTCAGAAACGAGTTCATTTTGTATCCAATCGAAGTTATCTTATGAACGGATGAAACAGACCACCCCAGTGGTACATACAATGCGCGCGAAAGGAATTTATGTATAAGGTCCTGGGATCAAACCTTGGGAGGACCAAAACATTTTTTTATCATTTGTTAGTTTCCTTTTCTTTTTAACAAACTTCAAACATTTTCCAACCAATCAAAACAACTCCTTTTGAGTTGATTTTTTGCACACTATTTATTTACAATGTTTATTTTATAAATATATAAAATATCACAAAAAATATTTCATTTTCATAATTATTTTAATTAACCAAAACCTTTCTTTAACAAAGATCAAAACAAATTCATTTCCTTATTCATTCATGCCTTGTACATTATATACATTTCGATTCTTGTACATTTATTCAAATTCAATATTGTTGTAATATATGATTAGGATTTAATTTATTGCAAATCCCCATTTGTAAATTTATACACCCCATCCCCAAATGATGTAATAGCATAGTAAATTTACTTTCCGTAATTTATCGCTTTCATATAAATGCTAGTAACTTAGGGTTTATATGGCAAGATAAAATCAACCGTTAGAAAACCCCAATTACAAAGACAAAAATGTATGCAATCAAACATACTATTCACACATGTGCACCTCTAGGATTACCTCGCTTTTTGCCTCCGAAAATAGTCATGTCCCTCGAATATGGGTGTTTTAGCAAAGACCCTTGATAAAAAGATCGTAGTCCCTCGATGTTTCCTTCGGTAAACGATCTAGTCACTTATGAAAATTGCTAAAACGTCTCATAGGTTGCCTTCTATGACTATACGATGACCCATGCCCGTCCCTTTACATCCAAAGATAAGGCTTCTTACCAATCAATGGTAAGATAGCAATATCAAAGGAAGGAATGAACAAAAAGACTTTAGAGTAGGTAGAACGTTCTTAGTTGCTTGCTCGTAATCCATATTCAAAACAAACATCTTTCAAACACACCAAACACTTTCAAAACATGAAAATGTTTTCAAAAAGTCCCACACTTTGTATGCATTCTTATAGAGACGACAATCATTACAAAGTTTGCCTCAATGAAGGCGCTTTTCAAAAATACTTTCAAAACCCACCACAAACACATTTTCAAACAAAGAAATATCAAGTGATCTAAAAAGAAACTAAGAGCCCATAGATAACTATGGATGAAAATGGTGTTAACACCTTCCCTTTTCGTAATCTACCCCCCGAACTCAAGAAAACATCTCAAAGGTGTTTCCTATTCTTTTCACCATTTCCTTATTGGATAAAAGAAAAGTCGGTGGCCACTCTTGCTATCTGCAACAATTGTGACCAAACACAAAACAACCAAGTTAGTTCTCCCACCGTATTACAGAACTGGCGACTCTGCCGGGGATTAGACTTAAAAGTGGGGTTACCTTAGATCTAGATCACATTTAATTGCTTTCATTGTTTGACGTGCTTTCTTTACATTTATGGGTCCTTGTTTGAGTTTATATTGATCCTCTACCCGGATTGGGGAACACCATTAGGTAAGTAGCAATACATTATGGAAATTGTATGGCGTAGACCGATATGGTTGAAGAAATGGCTACGTTAGTGTGACGTATTTGTTGGTACTGGTATCCCTTGTGTTGAATTGAGGAGAATACGAGGCCGCTGAGCGGTGTCATAAAGCACTAACTGACCTTAGAACCTTTAATTGAACAACTTGGCCATTAGGAAGTAGTGAGATAGCCGACTTTGGTGGAAAGCTGAAAATTGGTTGATACTCAATACTACGCTCATTGAGATCGGACTTTTGGGATATTTTGACTGCAAGAAAAGATTGATTGTGCTAAAAAAATGCCCAATGAAGAAAGATCAGTGATATTGAGATTCCATAGAACCAAATTACTTTCTAGGACAGGTTGAACCAACTAAACTTCAAGAGGGTACTTACCTATGAAACCCATGCAAGCTTAAACCTAAGGCTTTTGTGTGCTTTGTTTGTGATTATTATTCATGTCATCATAAACATCATAACATCATAAAGCATTCTCACTAACCATTTCAAGGATTTAGGAATTTATCTTTGTTCTATTTTGTAGGTCATGACTTCTACTCGTAGGAATACCATCCGAATTAACTTCGTGAAAGTGCATCCTCAACTTCAAGAGTTAGCATCAAGAGTGCCTGGAGATTCTCCCTTCACCAAGAAATATGGTCGACTTCTCAACTTGGCTACCTCAAACTTCCAAGAAGAAATGATGTGTGTGCTTTTCCAATTCTTTGATCCTATGCATCATTGCTTCACATTTCCCGACTACCAATTGGTACCTACATTAGAAGAATTCTCTCAATTGCTAGGAGTGTATGTGCTTGATAAAATGCCATTCAACGGTTTATAAGAGACTCCAAAACCCGAAGTTATTGCAAAATATTTACATTTAAAGAGATCTGACATTATGGAAAATTGGGAGACAAGAAGTGGAGTTAAGGGTTTCTTAGCCAAATTTCTGTTGGAGAAGGCTTGTTTGTTTTGGGAAGATATCAATTTTTAAGCTTTCGAGGATGTATTGGCCCTTCTAATCTATGGTTTGGTTCTATTTCCCAATCCGGACCAACTCATAGATGTAAGTGCCATCAAGGTTTCTCTCTCTCGTAATCCCATACCTACTTTGCTTGGAGACATTCTACACTGTTTCCACACACGCACCGTGAAAAAAAGCGGTACTCTTTTGTGTTGCATTCCATTACTCTCTAGGTGGTTTATTTCGCACCTACCTCGATTAACACTGAAGAATGAGCAATGATTGACATGGTCTCAAAGGTTAATGTCACTCACATATTCTGACATTCATTGGTGTTCTCAATCCTTGGAGGATATTACCATCATTGATCGTTGTGGGGAATTCCCTAATGTCCCACTATTAGGAATTAAGGGGTGGTGTCACCTATAACCCTTCTCTCGCATTACGACAGGTTGGGTACACATGAAGAGATGGTTCCCATGATGCACTCATCTAAGGTTTGGTATTTGATTACGAGGGTGACAACTAAGGCTATTGTTAAAGGTTCATACGAGCTTAGAGAATGATAAAAAAAGTGGATAGTAAGATATTGGGACATAAGAACTCCATACCCCTTGAGCCTTACCTTAAGTGGGTACAGACTCGTGCTCAAAGTCTCGTGATGCCTTACCCCGCCATCTTACCAATCATCATGGAGCTTGTTACTGAAAGAGGTGTTCCATATATTGTCCTTTATCCTGATATGCCTACTTCTCTTGAAGATTTGCAAAGAGCTTGGATTCATCTAAAGGAGGAGCGAGACACATTCGAAGCCCAGTTTTATGCAAGCATCCATAGGAAATTTGAGCCATTGTTATTGTATTTTAGTTCATTTTGTTTCTTTTGTTTCAATGTAAGCCCAAGAGGCTTGTTGTAATCAATTTGAACTTATTAATACAAATAATGTTTGTTCCCTTTTGTCTAAACAAATTTAAATCTTCTAAGTCCTTGAAATCATGTGCATACGCATTTTCATGCATCATAACATAAACAGTTTTCCACAACAGGTTTCCTTATCTTTCTACTATTTATTTCAGTAAGATGGATATCAAAAAAACAGTGAAAGACTTGCAAGTGCAAAATTCACAGTTCCAAGCAACCTTCCTGACCCTGGCCAAGGGACAACAAGAGATGATGACAGTGCTAACAACCAAAAAGAAGACTAAAAAGAAGGCCTTCATCAACATGGGTAAGAGATTCAAAGGACTGATTCGTCAGGTACAGATAGTCGAAGAGTCGTTTGAAGAGAACGAAAATCAAGATGAATAGGCAAGGAGCACCCATGTTGGGGGTGCAAATGATCAAGCTTCTGAAGATGAAGACTACTTTGATGAGCAATACCCTACGGATGAGGATAAATACAAGCAGTTGGAGGATAGGATAAAAGCCGTTGAAATTCAAGCCGCGCCTGGTTTGGATTTTAGTGAGTTGGCTTAGTACCTGGGGTCGTCATTCCCCATAAGTTCAAAATACTAGTTTTCGCTAAGTATGACGGGGTTTCCTGCCCAAAACTTCAGCTAAGGTCTTACGCGCGCAAGATGCAGCCGCACACTACCGAAAAAAAGCTATGGATCCATTTCTTCCAAGAGAGTCTGGCTGGGAATCAACTAGAATGGTTCTATCAATTGGAAGGTTCCCGTATCCACACATGGGAAGATCTAGCCATTGCTTTTTATCATCAGTATCAATACAATACCGCTCTGGCACCAACAAGAGTCCAACTTCAAGGTATGACAATGGGTACTAACGAAGGGTTCAAGGAGTATGCACAAAAATGGAGGGATCTTGCTGGTAGGGTCCAACCACCACTAACTGATAGAGAACTAATTGACATGTTCATGGGTACATTGACCGGCCCATTTTTCAACCTATTGATTCACAGTTCTTCATCTGGTTTCATCGAGTTGACACTAACCGGTGAAAGGGTAAAAATAGGCATTAAGAGCGGAAAAGTCCCAATGACATCTGCTTCCACATCCAACGCTGTAAAGAATAATTTCACTGGAAATAAGGAAGAAAATGTTGTGTATGGGGAAAGGGCCCATACCATGAAGAATCAGTGACCCTCTATTAATGCTGTGTTAATCTCCAACCCTTCGTCTGCTCAAAGGCAATCATCCAACAATCAACGACCCAAAGTTCATCGAAGACAGTTCACAAGGATTATCATGTCACTGTCCCAAGCCTTGCAACATCTATTGAAGGCCAACTTAGTGACACTGCATGATCCACCATCCAATCCAAACACTTCATCACCAAAATACAATCCTAATGCCAAATGCGCATATCATTCAAATAGTCCTAGACATGAGACAGATCAATGCTGGGCACTGAAGACCAAGATTCAAGATTTAATAGACATTAAGACAATTGAATTTGATTCACCTGCTACTCCAAATGTGATAACTGCACCAATGTCGAATCATGACAAAGGTGTTAACACAATTGATGATACTACTTTCGTCTCTTCCATTGAAGATTTAACAACTCCATTAACTATTGTGAAGGTTAACTTGCTGAGAGTCGCGGTGTCCCCTGACTGTTCTAAAGATTGTGTCTACTGTGATCAATAAGTAAATGGGCATACGCGGTTGAAGGAAGGTTTGCAATGCCTGATAAATAGCCGCGAGATTCTATTTAAAAAGATTCCTGCCATCAAGAGTTTGACCAACAAGACTAAAGACTTGTCTATAATAACAATTTATAATAAGCCTTTTAGGACCCCCTTAAAGGGTCCTATTAGAATTTCAAATAAACCGACCATCGCTCCTTTAATAATCACTTCCGTTGGGCCTATCCCATACTCCTTTGACAAAGCAGTTCCATGGAACTATGATGTCAAGGTTTATTATCACGAGATAAAACAAGATTCTTGGATCAAATATGAATCTGATGTCATTAATATTGTAGGTTCTAGTAAAATGACAAGAACATGGATGATCTTTTCCTCTGATATCTCACCACCCACTACTACAACTATTCCCGTCCTCATAACCAATGATAAGTCTAGCGTCAACACTAGAGGAAAAGAAAAAGAAGGTGAGCCTGCTGGGATAGAGGTACCTACCAAAAATGCTGACACTGAAGAACCCTCCACTCGAGAGATGGAGGAAATCCTGAAAATCATAAAGAAGAGTGACTTTAAAATAGTGGAGCAGCTGGGGCAAACCCCTCCAAATTTTCCATGCTGTCATTATTAATCTGTTCAGACGTTCATGCCCAGGCTCTGATCAAGTTCTTGAAGAAAACCCACGTGCCCCAAGAAACCACTGCTGACCAGTTCAAGAACTGTGTCGTAAGTTTAACGACTGACAATGGATTAGGGTTCTCCGACATTGATTTGACTCCTATGGGAAGGAACCACAACAAAGCCTTGCATATCTCTGTTGAGTGCAAGGGGACCACCCTAGCCCATGTCCTAATTGATACTGACTCATCTTTAAATGTGTTACCCAAAGGTGCTTTGGACCGGCTAGATTGTGAAGGACTGGTATTAAAGCCAAGCGAGATTGTTGTAAGGGATTTCGATGGGTCTAAGAGAATGGTTCATGGAGAGGTGGATCTCCCAATTAAAGTTGGCTCACAGATCTTCAATTCTACCTTTTACATAATGGACATACGTCCCACCTATTCTTGTCTACTTGGATGCCCTTGGATCCATGGGGCAGGGGCAGTAACATCCACCCTTCATCAAAAATTAAAATATCCAGTCCAAGGAAGATCGTTACTGTTAGCGGCGAAGAAGAATTTATGGTGAGCCATCTTAATTCCTTCAAGTATGTGGAAATGGATGGATAATTCATAGAGGCTCCGTGCCAGGCCTTCGAAATTGTTCCTCCTATGGTTTCCGCCACTAAAATCTCCTCCAACATATCAAAAGCTGATGAAGTTGTACCAAGAATGGTTTCGCTTAAGGATGCCCGTGTCGTGGTCAAAGATGGAAATTGTACTATCTGGGGCCAACTTCCCAACATTCCGTTTAAAGCAGACAAATTCGAATTGGGTTTCACCATCAAAGCTCAAAAAGAAGTCAGGCACGCTCGCGTGGGAAAGATACCTCTCTGCATTGGAAATCATGAAGTGAATGCTTTAGAAGACTCTGATGATGAATGCACTTTCAAAGAATGGATCTACCCTACGATCGAAGGAAAGCTCAACAACTGGTAGGAAAAGGATTTCACTCCCATCTCTTTCATTGAGGAGTAATTATTGTTTACTATTTTATGTCAATTCAAGAACTTTTGTCTGTAATCTTAATTTCCAAAACAATGACTTTAAAGCCATGTGCCTTTCCCGGGGCACTATGGTCCATTTGTTAAGGGTTTTGTTCATGTTCATTTATCATATGATCATTTAATATAAACTATTGGACCTTTTGGCATTCAAATTTTTGTGTTCATTGTCTTTATTTTCCTTTATTACATTTTTCTCTCAATAGCCATGTACTTACATGCATACACATACACACACACACACACACACTTGCAGATATTCATCCACTCCAGATATCATTGCCAACGACTCTACTATTTCCAGTTATGACTTCGAACATCCAATTTACCAAGTTGAATACGAAGGCGAGGAAGATTGTGAAATACCAGGGGAACTAGCCAGACTTCTGATGCAAGAGTAAAAAGCTATTCAACCTCATGAAGAGCCAGTCGAAGTTATCAACTTAGGTACTGAGACATATAAGAGAGAGGTCAATATTGGAGCCAACCTAAAAGATGGTATCAATAGCAGATTGGTTCAGATGTTACATGACTATGCTGAAGTGTTTGCTTGGTCGTACAAAGATATGCCCGGGCTGGATACTGACATCGTGGTTCATCTTCTGCTGATGAAGGAAGATTATCCTCCTGTTAAACAAAAGGTTCGTCGCATGCGGTCTGACATGTCTGAAAAGATAAAAGCCGAGGTAATGAAGCAATTTGATGCAGGTTTTCTGGCTGTCACATCTTATCCTCAATGGGTTGCAAACGTGGTCCCCGTGCCAAAGAAAGATGGAAAGGTTCGCATGTGTGTGGGTTATAGAGATTTGAATAGGGCAATCCCCAAGGATGATTTCCCTCTACCACATATCGACGTCTTGGTTGACAACACCACTGAACACATAGTCTTGTCCTTCATGGATGGATTTTCTGGCTACAACCAAATCAAGATGGCTCCCGAAGACATGGAAAAGACCACCTTTGTTACACAATAGGGCACCTTTTGCTACAAAGTTATGCCGTTCGGATTAAAGAATGCAAGGGCAACATATCAAAGAGCTATGGTAGCTTTATTTCATGATATGATTCATCATGAAATAGAAGTCTATGTTGATGATATGATTGCAAGATTGCAAACTGAAGAAGAGCATCTCGATCACCTACATAAGCTGTTTGAGAGGTTGGAGAAGTACAAGTTGAGGTTGAACCCTAATAAGTGCATGTTCGGAGTAAGGTTTAGAAAGCTTCTAGGTTTTGTCGTCAGTGGTAAAGGCATCGAAGTTGATCCTTCAAAGGTAAAAGCCATTCAAGAAATGCCAGTCCCCCATTTTGAAAAGGAGGTCAGAGGATTCTTGGGTCATCTTAATTACATTGCTCGCTTCATCTCTCACTTAACTTCTACTTGTGAGCCAATCTTCAAACTCTTGAAGAAAGATCAAGTAGTCAAATGGAACGACGCCTGTCAAGCTACCTTCAATAAAATCAAGGAATATTTGCAAGAGCCTCCTATCCTCATGCCTCCAGTTGAAGGAAGAACTTTGATCATGTACTTGACTGTGCTAGAGAATTCTACGGGGTGTGTGTTGGGCCAACATGACGAGTCTGGTTGAAAAGAGCATGCAATTTACTACCTAAGAAAAAAGTTTACCGACTGTGAAACCAGATATTCACTGCTCGAGAAAACTTCATGCGCTCTGGAATGGGCTGCTCGCCGGCTAAGACAGTATATGTTGACTCACACCACTCTATTCATTTCTAAGATGGACCCTATCAAGTACATCTTCGAGAAGCCTGCTCTGTCCAGACGGATAGCTAGATAGCAAATGATTATGACTGAATACAATATTCAATATACAACACAAAAGCCATCAAAGGAAGTATATTAGCAGATCATTTGGCTCATCAAGCTATTGATGACTATCAATCTATGAACTTTGACTTCCCATATGAAAATATCATGCTAGTGACTGACTGTGCAAAACCTGGACCATATGACGGACCTGAACAAGGATCCCGATGGACTATGGTTTTTGACGGAGCTTCCAGTGCTTTAGGCAATGGAATTGGTGCTGTGATTATTTCTCTAGAGGGTTGCCACACTCCTTTCACTGCTAGATTGTGCTTCAATTGTACGAACACTATGGCTGAATACGAAGCGTGCATCTTAGGTCTAAAGGCTTCCATTGACTTAAGGATCAAGCATTTGGATATATTTGGAGACTCCTCTCTGGTAATTAGCCAAGTAAATGGAGAATGGGACACCAAGCATCCTAACCTAATTCCATACAAGGAGCTTGTGTTAACTCTGATTCCATGCTTCGAGGAGATCACCTTTGAGCATTTCCCTAGGGAGGAAAATCAGTTAGCCGATGCTTTGGCCATAATGTCTTCCATGTTCAAGGTCAAATGGGACAATGAAGCTCCTATGATTACAATTGAGAGATTCAACGAACCTGCACACTACTACGATCTTGACGCTGATGAAGAGAAACCATGGTACCATGAGGTGAGGAGATATCTTGAAGCACAAGAATATCCTGAAGGGGCTTCCTTCAATGATAAGAAATTCTTGTGAAGATTTTCAGCCAAATTCTTTCTAAGAAACGGAATCCTATACAAGCGCAACCATGATTCTACTCTACTCCGATGTGTGGACAAGAAGGAGGAAGAGAAAATTATGGAAGATATGCCTGATGGCCTATTTGGGACCCACTCTAGTGGACACACTATGGCCAAGAAAATCCTGAGGGCTGGTTACTATTGGTCCATAATGGAAACTGATTGTCATCATCACTCAAGGACTTGCAATAAGTGTCAAATCTATGCTGACAAGGTCCATGTACCTCCTATTCCTCTAAATGTCATGACTGCTTCGTGGCCGTTTGTAATGTGGGTAATTGACATGATTGAAGAGATTAAACCTAATGCCTCAAATGGACACCGTTTCATCCTTGTTGCCATTGATTAGTTTACCAGGTGGGTCAAAGCTGCTTCATATGCCTCAATTACCAAGAACATTGTAGCCAGATTCATCAAGCATAATCTCATCTGCCGTTATGGTATCCACGAAAGGATTATCACCGATAATGGAACTAACCTTAACAACACTATGATTACGAAACTATAAACTCAGTTCAGAATCAAGCATCACAATTTTTCTTCGTACAGACCCAAGATGAATTACGCAGTGGAAGCTGCCAATAAAAATATCAAGAAGATTGTGCAAAATATGGTGATAACATATAAAGACTGTCATGAGATGTTACCGTTTACTCTCCATGGCTATCGTACTTCGAATCGCACGTCAACTGGAGAAACTCCTTTCTCCTTTGTCTATGGCATGGAAGCCTTCTTGCATGTAGAAGTTCAAATTCCCTCTCTAAAGATAATGAAAGAAGCAGGTCTAGGCGAAGATGAATGGATTCAGACTAGGTTTGATCAGCTGAACTTGATTGATGAGAAGCGGCTGGATGCTGTTTGCCATGGTCAAATGTATCAAAAGCGTATGATAAAGCCGTACAACAAGAAGATCAAGCCTCGAGTGTATTAAGCTGGCGACTTGGTAATAAAGCGCATCATTCTTCCACAAGGCGACCTCAGGGGCAAATGGATTCCCACTTACAAAGGACCATTTGTTGTAAAGAAAGTTTTCTCTGGTGGTGCCATGATGCTGACTACTATGGATGGCGAAGACTTCCCACATCCCATAAACATGGACATAGTTAAAAAATACTACGCATAAAATGACCCACTAGGTTGACACACCTAGGAAAAAATATGGGCATCCCATTGAACCCAAGAGGTTCGGGCAAAAGTTAGGGATATATGCAAAAGATTATACACCACAAGTCGAAAACCTGAAAGGGCGACTTGGGAAAAAATGGGTATCCTGGTGGGCTAAAAACCCAAAAGGGCGGTCCAAGAAAAAGTTAAGGATTAAAGCGTATGACTATGTCCCTTGGGATCTCTACAGCTAGGTTTATTACCAAAATCCGAAGTTCAAATGGTCCAAAATCAATCCAATCAACTTCGTTCAACAGAAAGGGTTTGCTCGAAGGCATAAAGGAAATAGCAGAGTGGGGACAATGAGATCACTTTCACATGGCTATTATTTTTGTTTTCACTATGTACACTTTTCATTTCTTTTGGTGATTTCCTCTTACTAGGATCTCCGTCTCTTTGTACAAAAAAGCCTATTCATGGGCAAAACATCAATACAAATATACTTTAAAGTACAAACTTTTTTGTTTTTTCTGCTTTGAGTGCGAAGATGTCCAATGAATAAAATTGAATGAACATATTCATATGAACATGATTAAACTTTTAGAAAATATATGCTTCAAAGCAGTGACAAGAATCTCCTTAATTTCATTTGAGATATCCCCAGAGTTATTTTATTAGCATTATCCTCACAAATTTGGATTCATAAACTCCCCAGCCAGAGTTTCAATCTCCGGAAGGTCCTCTCCCCAGCTGAGTTGTCCTTAAAATAGAGCCTTGAGAAATTCTTCTTAAGGAATATCCTCCCCAGCAGTTCATCCAATATCCTTTTCAACAGGGTTTATTGCCCCAACAAACGGCAAAATTCCCCAGCTTGAGTTTACCTCTCTGACTATTACAAATCAAGGGACCACAACTCCTCTTCCCTAGTAGAATTTTCTACAATCCCCAGTAAGTTACTATAAAGCCTGGAATTCGACCAGATAACAGTTAACTTCTTTATCCCCGGAAAGTTAGTGTGAAACCTGGAATCTGACCAGATAACCGCTAACCTTCAAGAGATAATTCCCCACTAGAGCAACGAATAACTAGAAATCATGAGTTTCTCTTCCCCAAACAGAAACCAACACTCTCCATAGAACCTTCTCAAGAAAAGTCAATATTCCCCAATGGAGTTTATCCTCAAATAATAGAATAGGAATTCCCAACAGAAAAGATCTAAATAAAGTTAAAGATACACATACTCTTCATCTCTAGCAGCAGTCTGGGATTCAGCTTCCCAAAACTCCCCAACATTTGTCAAGGATTTATTTTCCCAGACAAAGATACACTTCAATAACATTTCACATTCATACATCATATAACATACACATACAACACAATCTCATTTATTTTGAGAACATCATCACGCCATGCTTCTGCTTGAAACTAACCCTCTTCCTTGCAGGAAAAGTCAATCAAGTCCTCTTCTGGATGGATTCACTTCTTCCAGTTAATAATAGGTGATCAATCAAGTCCTCTTATGGATGGATTCCAGTTAATAATAGGAGATAAATCAAGTCCTCTTCTGGATGGATTCCAATTAATAATAGGCGATCAATCAAGTCCTCTTCTAGATGGATTCACTTCTTCCAATTAATAATAGGCGATTAATCAAAGACCTCTGCTGGTTAGATTTAGTTCTTCCAATTAAAGACAGACGAACAAAGACCTCTTCTGGTTAGATTTATTTCTTCCAGTTAAAAATAGGCGAATCAAAAACCTCTTTTGGTTAGATTTATTTCTTCCAGTTAAAGATAGGCGAATCAAAGACCTCTTCTGGTGAGATTTATTTCTTCTAGTTAAAAACAGGTGAAACAAAGACCTTTTCTATCACCATGGATGGCATCTGTAAGCCCATCTGTGACAACTCTCCATCATCTCTCCAAATGGAATCTATAAGCCCATTCCCAATTCAACACATCATCGAGTGCAAATTTATGGGCACTTTAGTGTTAAATCATCTTTCACCTTCAAGTCACGAAAGGTAGATCTTCCAATCTCACTCTTCAGGTTCAAGAAGATTGAACAGGGGCAGCTATTGTACCCCAAAATTTTCCCTCTCATTTCTCAGATTTTTCTCACAATATTTCTATTGGGTCAAGACTGCACAAGGTTTGATCAGCTCAAGATACTTCCTCAACACTGATGACTCAAAACTAGAGTTTGAATTTGCACAAGTATAATTGGACTTTTAATGCCCCATGTAGTTTCCATGGATCACATTGGGCTCTCAAGCATCAAATAAAAGAAGAGCAAGATTGTTTTGATTCATAAGCTTCGATTGGGAATCTGACTTCCTTCGAGCAAGCTTGGTTCAGAGGCTTTGATTGGGCATTTGGCCTCCTTCGAGCAAGTTTAATCCACAAGCTTCGATTGGGAATTTGGCCTCCTTAGGGAAAGCTTGGTTCACAAGCTTCAATTAGGCATTTGGCATCCTTCGATGCAAGCTTGGTTCACAAGCTTCGATTGGGCCTTTGGTCTCCTTCGATCAAGTTTAATCCATAAGCTTTGATTGGGAATTGACTTTCTTCAACCTGCTTCAATCCACCTCTTAACCTGCTTCGATCCACAAAGCAATGGCTCCCTTCATGTCTGCTTCGATCCACAAAGCAATGACTTCTCTCATACTTGCTTCGATCCATGAAGCAATGATTTCCTTCATGCTTGCTTCGATCCATAAAGTTTCTACACTATAAATTACAATTTGAGGTTTGGACAACTGATGGTTACTGGTAGGAAAGCAATCCAAAAATTCTTTCGTTTTGACTATGCCATTGAGATCATCTTGCATACTCAAAGTGGTATATTCAGATGAATATGACCCATTCAAAAAACATTTAATTGGTGGAAACAATTAGTTTTATCTGCTTTTGAGTTTGGTCGAAGGTTGGACCTACGTGATAAAAAAAAGGACTCAAAGTGGTATATTCAGATGAATATGGTCCATTCGAGAAACATGCAATTGGTGGAAACAATTAGTTTTGTTTGCTTTTGAGTTTGGTCGAAGGTTAGACCCACGTGATCAAAATAAAAGGACTCAAACTGGTATATTCAGATGATTATGGCCCATTCAAAAAACATGCAATTGGTGGAAACAATTAGTTTTGTATGCTTTTGAGTTTGTTCGAAGTATTGACCTACGTGATCAAAACAAAAGGACTCAAATGGTATATTCAGCTGAAGATGGTCCATTTAAAAAACACGCAATTAGTGGAAACAATTAGTTTTATCTGCCCTTGAGTTTGGTCAAAGGTTGGACCTACGTGATCAAAACGAAAGGACTCAAAGTGGTATATTCAGATGAATATGGCCCATTTGAAGAACATAACAAAATCCTTATGCTATGATGCACAATCTTGTGTGCCAGGCCCACTTGCTGGCAAATCCCATCATAATTTAATGCTTACGTCTACTTTTGAGTTATTACTCAAGGGTTTAAGCCTTTGTCTAAAGGATCTCTACATTTATGGCATAAAGTTATCATTGCTATTCTTGGAAAGCAAATCTTTTGGTACAGGTATGTCTTGAGCCCACACTTTGTTCGCTTCTGATTCTGGCCCCATCATAAAACACAAAAAGCAACCCATCTAAACCATTAACTTTGGTATTTCATCTTGGGATCATGAATACTTTACACAAGTGGATATTTTCTTTCCAACCAAACCATATTTTATTATCTTACAAATCTAGTTACTCCCACTTCCAAAACCTTTTCTCTATAAATAGAGAGACCATTTGCAAGCTAAAGGGGCCAAATTATCGTTGTGTTAAAAAAATCCTCAAACACTCCCAAACTCTCAAAAACTCAAAATAAGCATCCAAGCCATATTGTTTTCCATTTCTGGCTTGAAAAAAAAAACTCCAGATCCTTCGAGCATCTCCCATTTCTTCCATTTGAACATCATCCATACACCATATAAAGAGAGAAATTATTATCCTAGAACACTCCCAAACTCTCAAAAACTCAGAACCTGCACACAAGCACAAAAAAAACTTGGCACATTCTAACCTTACACACAAAATCTCAAATACCTCCTTGTTTCTTTTGGCCTTTCGATTCACTAAACCTCCCTATACCAGCTCTCCGATTCAAGTGTTTTTCAAAGCATATTAGCAACTGGAATAGTTTCAGGGAGGTCAAAACAGGCTTAATCTATCATCAAACGGTTCCTGGAGGCTTTGTCGAAGTCCCTCAAGTTTCACTCCAAGAGGTAAGTTTTCTTAAATTTGAAACTTTTCATTCAAAAATCATTTGTATATACAAATAAAAAAAAGATGTAGATATCCTATCTAGGAAGTTGACCATGCTCTTAGTTTCGATTATCACGGCTTATACGTTGAGAATCTCAACTCTGACTAGTTAGTTTTTTTTTATTTTGGTACCAAAAAAATTTGTGCTAACCTCTGATCTGTAGCTTTTGAAAGTTACATAGTTAGATTTGTATTCAAATGTTAGACATGTTTGATATTTTCACTTTTCGATTTGGTTGAGAATCAAAGCTTTTAGAAGCTTAACATGGTGATACATATCCCTATGCGCACAAGGAAGAAGAAGCTGCACATTTCAAACATTCAGAAACGAGTTCATTTTGTATCCAATCGAAGTTATCTTATGAACGGATGAAACAGACCAACCCAGTGGTACAGACAGCGCACGCGAAAGGAATTTATGTATAAGGTCCTGGGATCAAACCTTGGCAGGACCAGAACAATTTTTATCATTTGTTTGTTTCCTTTTCTTTTTAACAAACTTCAAACATTTTTCTAACCAATCAAAATAACTCCTTTTGAGTTGATTTTTTGCACACTATTTATTTACAATGTTTATTTTATTAATATATAAAAATATCACAAAAAATATTTCATTTTCGTAATTATTTTAATCAACCAAAACCTTTCTTTAACAAAGATAAAAACAAATTCATTTCCTTATTCATTCATGCCTTGTACATTATATACATTTCGATTCTTGTACATTTATTCAAATTCAATATGGTTGTAATAGATGATTAGGATTTAATTCCTTGCAAATCCCCATTTGTAAATTTATACACCTCATCCCCAAATGATGTAATAGCATAGTAAATTTACTTTCCGCAATTTATCGCTTTCATATAAATGCTAGTAACTTAGGGTTTGTATGGCAAGATAAAATCAACCATTAGAAAACCTTAATTACAAAGACAAAAATGCATGCAATCAAACACACTATTCACACACGTGAACCTCTAGGGTAACCTCTCTTGTTGCCTCAGAAAATAGTCATGTCCCTCGAATATGGGCATTTTAGCAAAGACCCTCGATAAAAATATCGTAGTCCCTAGATGTTGCCTTCGGTAAACGATCTAGTCCCTTACGAAAATTTCTAAAACGTCTCATAGGTTGCCTTCTATGACTATACGATGATCCACACCCATACCTTTAGATCCAAAGATAAGGCTTCTTACCTATCAATGGTAAGATAGCAATATCAAAGGTAGGAATGAACAAAAAGACTTTCGAGTAGGTAGAACGTTCTTAGTTGCTTGCTTGCAATCCATATTCAAAACAAACATAGTTCAAACACACCAAACAATTTCAAAACATGAAAATATTTTCAAAAAGTCCCACACTTTGTATGCATTCTTATAGAGACGAGAATCATTACAAAGTTTGCCTCAACGAAGGCGCTTTTCAAAAATACTTTCAAAACCCACCACAAACACATTTTCAAATAAAGCACTTTCAAGTGATATAGAAAGAAACTAAGAGCCCATAGATAACTATGAATGAAAATGGTGCTAACACCTTCCCTTTTCATATTCTACCCCCCGAACTCAAGAAAACATCTCAAAGGTCTTTCCTATTCTTTTCACCCTTTCCTTATTGGATAAAAGAAAAGTCGGTGGTGACTCTTGCTATCCGTAAAAATTGTAATCAAATGAAAAACAAGCAAGTCAGTTCTACCACCGTATTACAGTCCTCAATAAGGTTAATGTCAAGTTTCAAGCCCTACATCATAAATTTGCTCAGTCAATGGCTCAAATGTTTGAAAATCAATTATATTAGTCAAAAAGTCAACTTTGGTCAATATATAGTCAAACTTCAAGATTTATGGTCAACATCAACATTTTGAAGTGATATTCATCATTTGATCAAGGATTTATAATGATTCCTCAAGTAAAGTCCTTAAATCATCAAAAGTCAAGAATTGCCAAATTAGGGTTTTCTTAGGAGAAGTCAACTGAACTTTGACCAGGCATAAATTTCACATGCTTCATCAACTTTTCCCCAACCAAATCCCATTTTTAAAAGAATTCATTTCTCTACAACTTTTATTTTATTCTCAAGTCCAAAAGATGCTTCATTTGGAAGATATTATCTCATACATTATAGGCCATATTCAAAAGTCAACAAAAGACACTTTTTGTCAAGGCAACTTACATCAAGATAAATTCTTCAAAAGCAAAAATGACCAACGTAGAGATTGTATAGGACATCTCGGAATTTCCAAAAAGTCCAAGATCATCTTCAAAAGATGAAAATTGAGCAAGTTATGAGTATTTTTAGACCAATGAGCCTACTTTTTGGACTTCAAACATGTATATAATATCTTAGAGAACCTCTAAGTCCGTTTTTGCATGGCCTTGATTTTATTTGTATTTATCACGATTTTATTCAATTTAAAATCAAATAAATTAAGATAAAAATACAAGAAATAATGGGCCATGGCATTTGGGATTGACTTGATCCATTAAGGGGCCCAAACTTCGTGCAAGACACATAGAAAATGTCTAGGTTCATGCAAAATTCGAAAATCGCAAGAATCATATGATTTTGCCATTTTTTCAAATTGAGATTTTCTTGTTTTAATGCCATGGTTAATGGGTTTATTATCTTCCATATTTGTTTACCTCCTCCCTCCCTCTATATGAAGAGAAATAATTCAAGCAAGAGGACACACAAAAAAATTGCTAGAGAAACTCTAAAAAATTTCACAAAAAATACCAAAGTTGTCAAAACTTAAAAATCCACTTCCAACCTTCCTCCACCAAAACAAATCACATATTCACGCTCCTGAGACTCCCAGGACTCATCCTAGTCCTTCTTCCACGCCTGAAACATCCCATAACGGGCTAACCAGATTGCTTCAGTTTGGTAAACTTTCCTGATATTAAACTGTCAATTCATGCATTATTAATCAATGTGATACATTCATACATATTCATAATGATGTTTAGAACATATTTGACACATTATTTTTTAGGTTTGACGCAGGGATAGAAAAACACCATGATTAGAGCATAAAACTCAATTTGGTTCGCACCTCATGATGTAGTGGTTTTCAGACTAAACTAATACCATGGTTGGATCGGCAAACCCCGATTTAGGGGGGGTAGCCTAAATCTTGGGCCTCTAATTTTTCTTTTTGTAGGTTGGGGATTTCGTGCAACCGGAGAAGGTGATCGGAGTTTGACTCCGATACCTCTGGAACCCTTTGACTCTGATCAGTGCCTGCATGGCAAAAAACCATATTCTGATTGGCCCATATAAATACCACTGGACGCACATTTTGATTTGTAAATTTTTAATTTAATTTTTACAATATAATACTATTATGTCATTGTATTAACGAATGAATAAAAGTGATCCAGTGGTAGCAAGCGTGTGTTTAAGGCCTTCCTCTCCTAGAGCCTGGGTTTGGATCCCAGGTTTTGCCATTTTGTGTCAACATTTCTTTTTTTTTTTGCAGATTCGGGCTTGTTGAGTTGGGCTGGATCATTTGTTTCCTTGCACCTCCCAATTGCTTTTGTTGCAGTGCCTGGACCCGAGACATTTGGGCTTAAACTTTACTGATTCTCACCCCCAGTTTTCTTTACAGCAAGGCTCTTTTTATTTTTTTATTTTGTTTCTTTAATTTAATTCTTATTTTTTAATTTCATAAAAAATCATTAAAAACCTCATAAAATAAAACATAAAAAATATTAGAATTAGATTTTTTCATTAATTAGAATTAATTTTTAATTAGTTATTAATAATCACTTTTTAAAAATTAATTAATCAATTAGAATTAGGTTTTATTTTTCTTAATTTAATTTAAATATTTTCCTAAAACAAATAAAAACAACAAAAACATTTATTTTATCACTTAGAAATTTTTCTTATGTTTTTTCTTCATCCTTTCATTTTTCTTTCTTTCTACCCCCGCGCGTCTATTTATTTATTCGCATTATTTTTCATAATTATGTAACTGTATAAAGGATGTAATAGTTTAACCAAGACCTTTTTACTTTGTCTTTCCCCCATTTTTTTGTTTGTAATTCCCCCCATCCGGAAGCAATGTAATAGCGTAGATTCAAATTTCCGTATTTTTATTTTCCGTACCTATATTAACTGTTAGATGTATGCTAATAGGCTTGCATGGAAAGAATTAAAAACAAACGCTAGAAAACCTAACATTCAAGACAAATAACTGAAACACAACACACTCGCACACGCGCACCTCTAAGGTACCTCCACTTTATTTCCTTCAGAAAAATAGTCATGTCCCTCGAACGCGAGACACATTAGCAAAGAACCTCGATTAAAAATATCGTAGTCCATCGATGACCCTGCGATGTTGCCTTCGGTATACGATCTAGTCCCTTACGATAAAATTGCTAAAGTGCCCTACGAGTTGCCTTTATGACTGTACGATGACCCGCGCTTATCCCTCAAACATCCAACGATAGGGCTACCTACTGATTAATAGTAGGATATCACTGTCTAAAGAAAAAAAAGAAAAGAACAAAGACCATTCGAGTAGGTAGACCGCTTATAGTTGCTTGCTCACAAAAACAAACAAAACAATTTTTCACACATACACAAACTCTTTTCAAAATATTTTCAAAGATAAGAAACACTTTGTATACGTTCTCAATGATACGAGAAACATTACAAAGTTCGCCGCACTAAGGCGTCTTTACAAAAATATTTTCAAATACACTTACACAAAAAAGCATTTTCAAAGTGAGCTAGAAAATAAGAGCCCGTAGATAACTACAGGTGGAAAGGGTGCTAACACCTTCCCTTTCCATAATCTACCCCCTGAAATCAAAATATTTAAAAAGGTATTTCCTGTTCTTTTCACCCTTTCCTTTGTTGGATAAAATAAAAGTCGGTGGCGACTCTTGCTAAACGCAACATTTGTGATAAAACATAAAAACCAGTAAAGTCAGTTCTCCCACTGTATTACAGAACTTGCGACTCTGTTTGGGAGATTTCTTAAAAGTGTGGTTACCTTAGAGCTAGATCATATTTAAAATGCTTTCCTTGTTTGATTTGTGTTCTTTACCTTTCGGGTTTATGTTTGGGTTATTGTTAAGGATCCTACACCCGGATGTGGGGCACTTTTAGGTAAGCAACAATAGATCATGGAGACTGTACGGAGTAGACCGATATGGTTGAAGCAATGTCTGCATTAGTGTGACACATTTTTTGGTACAGGTATCCTTTGTGTTGAATCAAGGAGAATACAGGGCTGCTGTGTGGTGTCATAAAGCACTAACTGACCTTAAAACCTTTAGTTAAACAAACTTGACCATTAGAAAGTAGTGAGATAGCTGGCTTCGATATAAAACTGAGAATTGGCTGATACTCTATACTACACTCATTGAGATTGGACTTTCGGGATATTTTGACCGTTAGAAAAGATCGCTTGAGCTGAAATAATGCCCGGTGAAGAAAGATCAGTGATATTGAGATTCTTTAGAATCTGGTTACTTCTTTTAGGACAGGTTGAGCCAAATAAAACTTCAAGAGGGTACTTGCCTATAAATTCTATGCAATCCTGAACCTAAGGCTACTTGTGTGACTTGTTTTCTTTCATTATCTAACAACTTGAACTCCTTGCAGGGTTTTGTTTGTATTCGTTATCTAACGATGTGAGTTCCTTGTAGGACTTGTTTGTAGTCGTTATCCTATAACCTGGACTTCTTGCAAGACTCACTTATCTTCATCACCTTACACTTTTTCTTGGTTGATAGCATACACATCATGACATCATGCCATAGCATTTTGTTAACCATTTCAAGGATCTCTAGGGCCTGTGATGCAGGTTATGATAAACCATACGTCTAGAAAGGGAAAGGGGATTTATTTTCCTCTAGCCAATGCCGTCAAAAGACTAAAGCACCATAACTTGAGTCAGAGGCTATGACCCACTTGACATGGTGAGCTTAATTCTTGTAGAAGGACATTCAACGATACAAAGTTCTTCCGTCAAAGATGCAATCAAAATTCAAACATTTTCTTGTGTTTACCTTGAGAGATCCTTGAAAACATTGCATGTATGTGATTACATAACATGTATTCTCAAGACAGGTTTCTCATTTTCTCGCTGTTTATTTCAGAAAAGAAGATGGCTCTCCAATAGAACAATAGAGATCTCCAAACTCAAGATGCTCAGTTCAAGGAAATGGTCCCGAATCTATCCAAGGGGAAAGAAGAATTGAAAGAACTCCTCACTGGGAACACGGCCAAGAAAAATCCTGAAGATAACCAGGATGACCAGGTGGAACAACTGCAAGCTGAGATGGAAAGGATGAGAATCCAGATGAGTAGTCAGATGGATCTTATCCAAAATTTAGCTTGGGGATAAGAAGAGTTAATAATCCTCATCAATGAACTCCATCAAGACAGATACGACCCTTTGGGGCAAATTGCTAGAATTTAGAGCCTAATCAATGATCAATCTCTCTTGGAAGACAGGGAATCAGGTGACATGTTCATGTGGGAACATGTTGAAAATAAACTCAGGAGCGGTGAAATTCAGGGGACTGAATCTTCAAGTACTCATAAGAGATCATACAATGGAAAGAAGGAGTCTAATACTGTATACGGCCAGAAGGATCGTAATAAGAGAGATCTTAACCAATCTGTGGGGGTTGTACAAATCTCTAATCCAGCACCAGTGCAACAATGACAACAGGGTAATCAGCATAAGCAGAATACATCTAAAAGACGCTTTACCGAAAACAACGTGTCATTGGCTCAAGCATTGCAACACGTGTTGAAGGCCAAGCTGGTTACGTTGAAGGATCCTCCTCAGAATCCCAACACCGCCTCTCCAATGTACAATCCAAATGCACGGTGTGCATACCACTCCAACAATCCTGAACATGACATTAATAGATGTTGGACATTGATAAATAAGATT
The DNA here is from genome assembly GCA_948472305.1 of Vicia faba. Taxonomy (NCBI): domain Eukaryota; kingdom Viridiplantae; phylum Streptophyta; class Magnoliopsida; order Fabales; family Fabaceae; genus Vicia; species Vicia faba. Next base: position 830,682,824 of record OX451741.1, read on the forward strand.
CAAGACTTGATCGACGAAGGAGTGCTAGAGTTCATACAAGATGGTCAGACTGAATTCTTTTGCCATCCCTCAAAGGCACGTCGTCTGAAGTGACAAGTTCAGACAAAGAGGTATTTTGTTCGTTAGAATTTTCAAATTGTAATTTTCTTTTGATTGTTCGAACACTTATTTTTGTTAAACTTTGTTATTCCATTAATTCATTGCATATGTTTGTCTTGAATTAACCCATTCCATTTCACTATACTGAAACTATGCTTTTACTTCCTTTTTGTGATATTTGACTCTCGATTAAAAGTTGTAAGCCTTTAGAGAGAGGATGATAAAAAAGATACCACAATCTCTACAATATGCTTTTGAACAGACCTGGCTGACAATGTACACGTGTTGTTTCAAATCCTAAATAGTGGAGTTATAAGGAAGGTAATCCCTAGTCAACCACTTTGAGCCTAAGAAGTAGGAGTTTTCTTTTTCACACAAATTGAAACCTTTAATCATAACCTGAGGCATGGTAGTTTCTCAATTAATTCAATGGTGCATTCAATCGCAAGCTTTCCCTTTGTACACGACGAGTAGTGTCGGAAGCATCCTTCCAAAATAAAAGATGGTGATGGTTCCACATAATTATTAAAACAGGAAGTCATCATATCTCAAAAGAAAATCCCACTAAGTCAAAACCTATTAAGGAGACTTAAGAAAAAACTGGGGCATCCCGCTGATTGTAATAAAAAAAGAAACAGTTCAGGCAAAAGGTAGGGATAATAAAATCAAAAAAATAGGTTGCTTCAAATCCTCAACAAAAATAAAATATTACAAAAAATGACTGCCTCTTAAAAATAAACATTCAGTATCCGAACCATAACAAGAATATCAGGGCAAAGATTCCAGACTCAATTGGGATTTAAACGCAAAATTAACTGAGTATAGGACTGAAAAACATCATGAAGAACGGGTTGAGTACAAATAAATTTCGAGCCTTTATCCTTTGTTTCTTAAACCATGAACTAGGCCACACTAAAACCCTTAAAAGTCCTAGCTGAAGCATGGGCTTGTTCGATAGCATATTGTTACAAAAGGTATCTTGACTCCTATAAGGTTTACTATAAATCCTGAGTTGAATTCATATTCTTACAAAATTCTGTTTGTTTACTAAAAATGTATTTTTAAAACTTCAAGACAGACATAAGCTTTGCATTCTTTAAATACCATTGTTTACATATGACTAATCGTTCGACAGCAGAGGAATTCACACGACAGAAATTCAATGAATGTAAATCCTGTCAATGGACAGAATCACCTCAGATGGAAAGACATTTCCAGTAACAGGCCTTTCATAATCAAGGGGAATGACATGGTGTCTACCTGATCTGGGGGCAGTCGAGTCAAGATTCGAGGAATCACTCTAAAGTGCCAAATAGCCAGGGGTAGACCTTCGTCTGAATCACTTGGGGCATTAAACATGAGTTCCAGCAAAGGGACACATGCGATCAAGCAAACATATTTCTGGTAGTGCTACAACACTTACTACTATGGACTGTGACAATTATCCACACCCTGTGAACTCGGACATAGTCAGAAAATACTACGCATGAAAAAAAACCCGCTAGGTTGACTAACCTAGGCAAAAATAAGGGCATCCCAGCGAACCAAAAAAGGGTTCGAGAAAAATTAGGGATATATAAATAAAACTGTACATCCGGCAAGTCAAAAACCTAAAAGGCGGATTGGGAAAAAAAGGGTATCCCGATGGACTGGAAATCTGAAAGGACAGTCCAGGCAAAAGTTAGGGATTAAAGCGTACGACTATGTCCCGTCATCTCGTGACTTGCCTATCAGTAGAAGACTTATCACCCTGATCAGCATTCACCAAAGGCTTTAGAAGTTGAGATATGTTCAAGTCTCCACGAATCCCCATAGAGCCACTGCCATGAGATTATCCCCACAAGGTAATCTTCACAAGTTCGTACATTCCTCGCAATTTCTTCGGTAGATCACTCTGGCTGATAAAGGAGTATGATCTTCTCCCCGACAATGTCACCAACATACAAGATACCAAACATTATAGTCCATGGGAATTCCCCTTCCCAGTAGAGTTTTCAAAACTGTAAAAGCCCCTGCAGATTACTTCTCTCCAACAAAGCACATTCTCCTCGACAAAGAGCTTCCCTCAGCAGGATATTCCTCCATCGCTAGGGTTTATTTCCCCAACATGATTTATCTCCCCAGTGAGGTCCAACCTCCCCAGCTTGATTCTGTTACTCAGATGACAATGAGTCACCGACAAAACTCCCTTCCCCAGCGAAGTCATCACTATCCCCAAAGAGTTGCTATTGAATCTAAAATCGGATCAAATGTCAGATGAGCCAGAAAGTTATCCATCAGTGTTATCCAAAGTCAAGGTATACAAGGAATTATAATTCCCCAGTGGAGAAAAGAATGACCAAAGTTTTGAACTCTTCTCCCCCAAGCAGGAATTAACACTCTCCAGCAGAGTTTCCTCAGAAAGCAGAAATCAATGTTTCTCGGCCGAGTTATCCTCAAACAGCAAGCAGGAGTCCCCAGCAGGAAAAATATCACAGAAGATTGAAGATTACACATATTCTTCATCCCCAATGACAGTCAGGGATTTATTTTTCCAGACTAAGATGCTGCTTAAATTTCAAAAACATTGCACATTCATACATCATTTACAAAATATTATAGCATATGCATACGAAACGCATATGGCATGATCTCATTTATTTTTGATACCATCATTACGCAATGCATTTCATACACCATGACATTGCATACAACTAATTCTTTACCTTTTCAGGAAAAGATCAATCAACGAATATCATCAACTACTTATATGACCTTACAATCTTCTCAAAGAATATATCCGATGAAGAGCTATTTCAACATTTTTCTCAGAAGGTCATTCCCAAAATACCTCAGCTGGTTCAGTTTAAATTGATCAACGATTTATCCTGATTTGTTTTCCGGTAGACTTCTTTCTCTGGTTCAGCTAAATCGGCCCTAAGATTTTTCTGATTTGTTTCTAGTTAAAGATAATTCAAGACATCTACTGGTTTAGTTTAAATCGATCAATGATTTATCCTGATTTATTTTCTGGTGGACTTCTTTCTCTGGTTCATCTAGATCGACCCCGAGATTTTGTTGATTTGTTTCCAGTTAAAGATAATTCAAGACCTCTGCTAGTTCAGTTTAAATCAATCAACGATTTATCTTGATTTATTTTCCGGTGGACTTCTTTCTCTGGTTAAGCTAAATCATCTCGAAGATTTTTCTGATTCGATTCCAGTTAAAGATAATTTGAGACCTCTGTTGGTTCGGTTTAAATCGATCAACAATTTATCCTGATATATTTTCTGGTAGATTTCTTTCTCTGGCTCAGCTAGATCGACCCCAAGATTTTGTTGATTTATTTCCAATTAAAGATAATTCAAAACCTCTGCTGGTTCAGTTTAAATAGATCAACGATTTATCCTAATTTTTTTTCTGGTGGACTTCTTTCTCTGGTCCAGCTAAATCGACTCGAAGATTTTGCTGATTTGTTTCCAGTTAAAGATAATTCGAGACCTCTGCTGATTCGGTTTAAATCGATCAACAATTTATCTTGATTTGTTTTCTGGTAGACTTCTTTCTCTTGTTCAGCTAGATCGACCCGGAGATTTTTTTGATTTGTTTCCAGTTAAAGATAATTCAAGACCTCTGCTGGTTCAGTTTAAATCAATCAATGATTTATCTTGATTTGTTGTCTGGTAGACTTCTTTCACTGGTTCAACTAGATCGACCCCAAGATTTTGTTGATTTGTTTCCAGTTAAATATAATTAGAGACCTCTACTGGTTCAATTTAAATCGATCATGATTTATCCTGATTTGTTTTCCGGTAGACTTCTTTCTCTGGTTCAACTAGATCGACCCCAAGATTTTGTTGATTTGTTTCCAGTTAAAGATAATTCGAGACCTCTGCTGGTTCGGTTTAAATCGATCAATGATTTATCCTGATTTGTTTTCCAGTAGACTTCTTTCTTTGGTTCAGCTAGATTGACCCCAATATTTTTTTGATTTCTTTCCAGTTAAAGATAATTCAAGACCTCTGCTGGTTCATTTTAAATCGATCAATGATTTATCTTGATTTATTTTCCGGTGGACTTCTTTCTCTGGTTCAGCCAAATCGACTCGAAGATTTTGATGATTTGTTTCCAGTTAAAGGTAATTCGAGACCTCTGCTGGTTCGGTTTAAATCGATCAATGATTTATCCTGATTTTTTCCCCGGTATACTTCTTTCTCTGATTTTTCTCCAGTTAAAGATGATTCAAGATGCTTCCTCTGGTTCAGTTAAGGTCGCCCGAAGATTTATTATGATATTTCTTCCAGTTTAAGTCAACAGTTATTTAGGATGGCATCTATAAGCCCATCTTTGACGATTCTCCGTCACCCCTCCAAATGGGATCTCTAAGCCCATCCCCGCTATAATCAACCAATAGTGTTACCTCTTGCACATGCAAGTGCAAATTTTCGGGCACTTAAGTGTTTAATAATCTTCTACCTTCAAGTCACAAATGGCGGACATGCCAATCTAATTCTTCATGTTTAAGAAGATTGAACAGGGGATTTTGTTGTACCCTAAAATTTTCCCTCCCATTTTACTTTAAATCATTCTTTCAAGGCTCTTCAAATGGTCAAGACACTCAAGGATTGGCTAGTCAAGATGCTTCTCCTAGGCCAAAGGCCCACAACTAGGGTTTGGCATTTCTCAAGGAAATTTGGTTTGCAAAGGTCTCAAATGGCTTCCATATTTCTTCATAGGTCCTCAAGAAAGTTCATGTCAAGTTTCAAGCCCTACATCACAAATTTTCTCAGTCAACGGCTCAAATATTTGAAAATAAACTATATTGATAAAAAAGTCAACTATGGTCAATATACAGTCAAACTTCAAGTTTTTTGGTCAACATCAACATTTTGAAGTGATATTCATTATTTGATTAAGGATTGATCATGATTCCTCAAGGAAAGTCCTCAGATCATCAAAAGTCAAGAATTTCCAAATTAGGGTTTCCTTAGGAGAAGTCAACTAAACTTTGACCAGGCATAACTTTCACATGCTTCATCAACTTTTCCTCAACCAAAGCCCATTTTGAAGAAAATTAATTTCTCTACAACTTTTCTTTTATTCTCAAGTCCAAAAGATGCTTCATTAGGGTGATATTATCTCATACATTATAGGCCATTTTCAAAAGTCAACAAAAGAAACTTTTTGTCAAGGAATCTTACATCAAGAAAAGTATTCAAAAGAAAATATGACCAAAATAGATATTGTAGAGCACATCTTGGGCTTTCCAAAAAGTCCAAGAGCATCTTCAAAAGATGAAAATTGAGCAAGTTATGAGTTGCACAAGTTGGGGCATTTTGAAGAAATTCTAGAAGTACAAATTGAGCAAAATGGCATTTTTAGACCATTGAGCCTACTTTTTGGACTTCAAACATGTGCATAATATCTTAGAGGACCTCTAAGTCCATTTTTGCATGGCCTTGATTTTATTTGTATTTATATTGATTTTATTCAATTTAAAATCAAATAAATTAAGATAAAAATGCAAGAAATAATGGGCAATGGCATTTGGGCTTGACTTGATCCATTAAGGGGACAAAACTTTGTGCGAGACACATAGAAAGTGTTTAGGTTCATGCAAAATTTGAAAATGGCAAGAATCATATGATTTTAGTATTTTTTCAAATTGAGATTTTCTTGTTTTAATGCCATGGTTAATGGGTTTATTCTCTTCCATATTTGTTTACCTCCTTCCTCCCTCTATATAAAGAGAAAGAACTCAAGCAAGAGGACACACAAAAAGTTGCTAGAGAAACTCTACAAAATTTCACAAAAAATATGAAAGTTGTCAAAACTCAAAAATTCACTTCCAGCCTTCCTCCATCAAAATCAATCACATATTCACGCTCCTGATACTCCCAGGACTCATCCTAGTCCTTCTTCCATGCCTGAAACATCCCATATCGCACTAACCAGATTTCTCTGGTTTTGTAAACTTTCAATTCATGCAATATTAATCAATGTGATGCATTCATACATATTCATAATGATGTTTAGAACATATTTGATGCATTATTTTTGAGGTTTGATGCAGAGATAACAAAACACCATGATTAGAGCATAAAAATCAGTTTGGTTCGCACCTCATGATGTAGTGGTTTTCAGACTAAACTAATACCATAGTTGGATCGATAGACCCCGATTTAGGGGGGGGGGTAGCCTAAATCTTGGGCCTCAAATTTTTCTTTTTTGCAGGTTGTGGATTTCGTGCAACTAGAGAAGGTGACCAGAGTTTGACTCCGACACCTCTGGAACCCTTTGAATCTGATCACTGCCTGTATGGCAAAAAAATCATATTCTGATTGGCCCATTTAAATACCACTGGACGCGCATTTTGATTTGAATATTTTTAATTCATTTTTACCATATAATATTATTATGTCATTGTATTAGCGAATGAATAAAAGTGATTCAGTGGTAGCAAGTGCACGTTTAAGGCCTTCCTCTCCTAGAGCCTGAGTTTGAATCCTAGGTTTTGCCATTTTGTGTCAACATTTTTTTTTGCAGATTCGGGCTTGTTGAGTTGGGTTGGACTGTTTATCTCCTTACACCTCCCAATTGCTTTTGTTGCAGTGCCTGGGCCGAGGACGTTTGGGCCTAAACTTTGTTGATTCTCACCCCCCAGTTTTCTTTATGACAAGGCTCTTTTCCTTTTTTTTTTTAAATTTTATTTCTTTAATTTAATTCTTCTTTTTTAATTTCATAAAAAATCATAAAAATCTCATAAAATCAAAAATACAAAATATTAGAATTGATTTTTTTCATTAATTAGAATTAATTTTTAATTAGTTATTAATAATAATTTTTTTAAAATTAATTAATCAATTAGAATTAAGTTTTCTTTTTCTCAATTTAATTTAAATATTTTCCTAAAACAAATAAAAACAACAAAAATATTTCTTTTATCACTTAGATATTTTTCTTAGGTTTTTTCTCCATCCTTTCATTTTTATTTCTTTCTTCCCCCGCGCGTCTATTTATTTATTCGCATTATTTTTCATAATTATATAACTGTATAAAGGATGTAATAGTTTAACTAGGACCTTTTTACTCTGTCTTTCCTCCATTTTTTGGTTTGTAATTCCCCCTATCTCGAAGCATTGTAATAACATAGATTCAAATTTCCGCATTTTTATTTTCCGTACCTATATTAACGGCTAGATGTATGCTAATAGGCTTGCATGGAAAGAATTAAAAACAAATGCTAGAAAACCTAACATTTAATACAAATAAATGAAACACAACACACTCGCACACGCGCACCTCTAAGGTACCTCTATTTTGTTGCCTTCAGAAAAACAGTCATGTCCCTCGAACGTGAGACACTTTAGCAAAGACCCTCGGTTAAAAAGATCGCAGTCCCTCAATGACCCTATGATGTTGCCTTCGGTATACGATCTAGTCCCTTGCGATAAAATTACTAAAGTGACCTACTAGTTGCCTTTATCATTGTACGATGACTCGCGCTTATCCATCAAACATCCAATGATAGGGCTACCTACTGACTAATAGTAGGATAACACTGTCTAAAGGAAAAAAGGAAAATAACAAATACCATTCGAGTAGGTAGACCACTTATAGTTGCTTGCTCACAAAAATAAACAAAATAATTTTCCACACATACACAAACTCTTTTCTAAATATTTTCAAAGACAAGAAACACTTTGTATACGTTCTCAACGATACGAGAAACATTACAAAGTTCGTTGCACTAAGGCGTCTTTTCAAAAATATTTTTAAATGCACTTACACAAAAAAGCATTTTCAAAGTGAGCTAGCAACTAAGATCCCATAGATAATTACGGATGGAAAGGGTGCTAACACCTTCCCTTTTCATAATTTACCCCCGAACTCAAAATATTTAAAAAGTTCTTTCCTGTTCTTTTCACCCTTTCCTTTTTTGGATAAAAGAAAAGTCAGTGACGACTCTTGCTAACTGCAACATTTGCGATAAAACGCAAAAACCAGTAAAGTCAATTCTCCCACTGTATTACAGACACAAACTAGAATGCACATGGGTCTATTGTGGACACTTTGTTCCACTTATTTGACTCGATGGCAAGCACAAAATAAAAGGGAAATGGGAGCGGAGTGGGATTTGCCTCCGTCGATGTATTTTGCACACAAACAAACACAACATGGCCTCATTTTGAGGACTTTTAACAAAAACAAACATCATCTCCTTTGAGAACTTTAAACAGATTTTCCCGCCTAAAGTACTGACTCACAGTCATGCATCTCTATTCCTACTTCTAATGGAAAGGAAAAGAAAGTTTAATGCGGAAAATTAAACTAAAATCAGAATAATACCAAACAAACAAGAGTTCATAGCAAGCAAGCAAAGAAGAGAAACCCGGAAAAATTCGTGCAAGCTTCACCAAGCAACATAGAAACAATAAAAAATAATATCCAATATCAAAATCAATGTCGCAAATGCGAAAATAAATCGCATGCGGAAAATCCATTTTATCAAGTCAAAGTCCCCGCACAAGACAAATCTATACAACTAGACAATAATCCAAACATCACGTGTTGCACGACAAAGTCTTCGGAAACTTGCACAATTCACAAAACGAGTTATCAATTAACAAGGCAACATAATCGGAATCAAGTATCCACATCACAAATTAAATCACGATTAAAATGCGAAGAAACAAAATCCAAACAAGCATTGGAGCATCAACATCAAAAATCGGGCAGCATTATCGTCAATACATGAACCACACAAAATATCGATTCGAAATCATCACAACTTGACATAGATGTCGTCCAAGTACCAAAACAAAGTCGCTTGAGCATTAACCATTAATTAAAATGTGCCTTATTCTCAACTTACTGAAACCGGGCAGCATTGTGCTGTCACACGACATCGCATAAAATACCAGTCTGAAATCGAGCAAGCTTGATATAAATCCCAAACAAAAGCCAAGGCAAGTGCACTTATCCACAACACAACAATTAAATTGCACATTTGCACCAACTTACCGAATCGGGAAGCATTGCACCGTATCATAAAGTCATCGATAAAATCACGTCAAAAATGATATAGCTCAACACCAACGGTCCATAAACGCATAAACACGCTCAAGCAAGTATCAAACAACATTTGAAATGCGATTTACAAGCCATTTGCAATGTCTAGGAAGCAACACATACATGTAACAGAATCAGAAAAAAATGAGTTTAAAACTCACTAACGGATACACAAAAATAGTCATCGACTCATGTATCGTCGATTATAAATCACAAATGCTTTGAAAACAAATAATTCCATAATAAAATGTCAATTCCAAACTGTAGCGGTAGAAATCGTGAGAATAATCCATTGGATTGAGTTGACTAGCACAAATCAAATAAAAATTGCCACCGTGCTTTATTGTTTCCAAAGGAATGAGAAAAGAGTGAATAACCCAAAAATAGGGGGAGCTAATCTATGTTCGAGGGTTGGTTATGCAAAGGGAAGGTATTGGCACCCTAAACATCTACGGTACTCTGCAGGAACCTCTTTGAAAATCTCTGTATTTTGGCTATAGCTGTTTTACAAAAATAGATTGTGGGGATGAGAAAAGAAATATTTTTTACATTTTTGCATCCACCGCGGTTGTGAACCTTTAGTTCCTAAGTACCACCTTCCGTGCAGTAGGGGATCAGGGTACTCATAGTTCACCTTTAAAATTTTTTAAAACACAAGTGTGTTGGTTAATTTTAAGAGATGAGACATCATCATCTTATCTGAGTGGAAGAACATACTTACTACCCATGATTATGAGAAAGGAGAATTTGCGTCATCTCAAAGTGGAGGATATGGCTTGGATTTTAAAATCAACAAAGCCTCACTCAACACCCAAGTGGAAAATATCTCACTTTACTACATATCATAGAAGTATAGTAGTTTGCATCACTTCAAGGATTGACAAGAGTCTAATCATTTGAGAAAAATTATAAAGTAAAAGAGCCAAAGTGGCCAAATGGTTCGAATGAGATTGATCGACTTTTAGTCTTGTCACAAAAATGTCAAGGTATTATTAAGTTGATTAAAGTTTAATTAAGAAAATATTTTGAAAATGCATGGATAAGTCCGAGTTTATTGTGAAAGCGGTTCAAGTTTAAAAACAAGAAGAGTTTTCAAAGGAGAGAGAATATCTTTGAAAATAAAGAAAATGGGAGGAGATGAAGGGACTATCCTAAAACATAAGGTAAAAGCTAAGGAAAAGAACCGTCTACCAAATAAGAAGCCAACACTTGACACAATGAGTCAATGTAGAATTCTCATCCTTTGGATTGAAACCAAACAAGCAAAGATAATAAACCTCTTAAGAAAACTAAGTTTCAATTGCATTAAGTCTTCACAAAAATTGGGCAGAGTAATAACTGTATACTGATGAATTCCCAATCACTGACAAAGTATATAATCAGAATAACCTGCACACAAAGAAAACAAACAACACAATATCTTGAGGTAAACCCCCCAAAACTCCAGACAAAATAGCAATAGAAGTCACAAGGTCTCAAGGTAGGTCAAGGTCTCTAATCCTAAGTCCAAGAAGTCCACAATCTCCATAATGCCAAGGATAGTGACCAAGTAGTCCAAGTAACATTAAAGTTTTTTATAGTTCCAGTTGATTATTAGGTATCTTCAAAAAGAAATGAAAATCTCAAGGGAGCAAAATAAAATGACATAAAAGTAAATGCTCAAGTGAGCAAAGATGAAAATAACATGAAATGTAAATGCTTAAATAAATATGCTTTAAAGTAAAGAGCATAAAATAAAGGCATAAAATAAAGTCAATTATTAGAAATTGGAGGTTAGTTGACTGACCATCTTGAAACTTGCATTTGAAACTCATTAGAGGATTGATAAAATCAAAGCCCATCAACAACAAGTTTCATTTGCGTTTTGTCAAGTATATCATTCATTTCAAAATCTCAAGGCAATAATAAATGATCAATGATGTTTAAGTGATTCACTTTGACCAAAGCTTATGAAGATTCACTAGAGGATTCATAAGACCAAAGCCTCCTAACAATGAATCACAAGATTATTGGAACAAAGGTTTCAAATTAACATACTTGGGCTTGTAAACATAGGTTTGGGCCACAAATGATCATTTCTCGAATTGGGACAAAATTTAGCACTATGTTAAGCAATCATAAGTTAACTTATATAGAAGTCACACCTATTTTGAGGTCGGTCAATAGCAATCTATGTACCATATGTTTAGAGAAATGATATGTAAATCATTCTCAAACAACATATAGTACAAGTAAGAAAGGGGATAAGATGAAGAGGAAAGGGATAAGAATTAAACCACATTTGAACCAAAAATTTAATCAAGCTATCTTTAAAATGAATCATCCATTTTGACGGAGTTAAACTCAACGCCCAAGATCCAATGATGTTAATGAAGCTCATGATCAGAATCTCATAGTCCAAGATCAGCCAGAATATATACAAAAATAAAATTGTATTAAAAAAATAAAGAAAATATTTTTTAAAATGGTTTTAAATGAAAATAAAATGGAAAAATAGCATCTATATTCAAAAAATCCAAGAAAAATTCAAGATACCATAGAAAATTCAGAAATAAGCTCAAATATTTTATAAAAATTTTGGTAATTTTTTAAAATCAAAAACTATATTTAAAATTAAAAGAAATAGGCAAAATAAACCAAAAATTGTAAAAAATAGTAAAATCACAAATAAAAATAAAATTTGGTCATCAATATTTGTCAAGAGGTCATTGGATCCTTCCATAATTTTTTTAGAATTTAAGAATTAAGAAAATTATTTTTTAAACATTTAAAACAACTCAAATAAAGTGAAAAAATATAAAAGTATCAAAACACAAAATAAAATAATGTAAAAATAATAACCAGAAAGGGAAAAACAAAAGTATTTTTAAGAATTTTTTTAGATTTTTTTAAGTTAAAATTAATTTTTTATGAATTTTTGAAGTTTAAAACAAATAAAAAAATTAGAAAATAAAATAAAAACCAAAAAGATGTAGACCATTGGATGAGAGTCAAAACGCGTTAGTAAGCTAATCCAATGGATCAGACGCGCTGTGCATATCATGGTCCTTAGTGAATGAAACACTGAATCTTTTATTAAAATCAGAATTAAAAAAAAACAAATGGCACGATATCATTTGTTGAGAGATGACACGCTGGTCATCTTCAACCTCTAGCCACACGAATTGTAGGTCTCTGAAATGGAAAAATTAGAGCTCGAGACCGATACCATTCGCTTTGTCTCTTCATGACGATTCCAGTGGTACCCTCACAAAAAATTTATATAAGGTGTAGCTCAGTCGTTTTAGAAGGAAATATTTGAAAAGTGATTTGAAAATTCATGGCCAAAACTCACTTCTAGTTGAAAACAAATGTTGCGACCAGAATTAGAATGATGAGAGATTCATTACAGTACCAAAGTTTGAGAGAATTGGTGAAGGAATCTACCTATTGAAATTTAAATTCAGAGCTCTGAAACTTGACTTGGCTAGCACGATTTAGGAAGGCTTAGAGCTTGGTTCTTCTTCTGTTAGCTTCAGTGAAGTTCAAGGATGAAGAATTGACAAAGAAAATGGATTGAGGAAAACTGTAAAACAAAATTCGAAGTTGCAGAAGAGTGGGTTCAAGAGAAAGTTTGGCAGGGTGATTCTGGCTATCTAAGCTTGCCAAAATGAGTGGGATAGAGCCTGTATTTATAGGAGAAGTGAATTAAATCAAGAGAAGGGGTGAATGATGCAATTTGGAGGAAAATCATGCACACCTGTTTTCATGAGATAAGTGTGATCACATGTGCATCAAAACTCATCCAAATGATGTGTTTTGATACTCTAAATCATCCACACGCTTATGCTAATCATATTTAAGTAGAAAAACACACAAATTTGGTGATTAGAAGTCAAATTATGGAAATTGCATTCTGACTATTTGAGAAACTTTAGTTACAAGGTACCAACTTTGAAAATATGGTGTGCATAATTTAGGGAACCTTAGGACTTGATTCTTGATGCATTGGAAAGATAAGATCACAAACTTTACAATGTGAAAAGAATGGAATAAAATGGATGCTTGAGCTGAAAGTTGTGATGAGTCAAAGTTGAGAAAAAGATGCTGACTTTTTGTACTTAGAAAAATTCTATGTTTTCATCAAAAAGACCTATAATGTCTTGCATATAAACATGGTATTCCATTTAAAATTTTCTCTTGAACAAAAAATATGGCATGAAGTAGATCCCTTAAATGACATTTTGAGACTTGAACCATTTAAAATCTCCAAAGAATGAGAAAGTTATGACTTGGGGAAGTTGGTGAAAATTCATGAGATGATCTATAATATTTTGAGTTCTTAAGACATCTTCCATCCGTTTTCAAGCTTTGCACATAAAAGGAGGGTTAAAGTTCACATTATTAAGATCATTGTGGAAAAATAATGGACTCAAGGAGATACAAATTGACCGAGTTATGATCTTTTGAAGTCACATAAAGGAATTTGATGGCCTATCTAGAGGACTTGTGATCTTTCTCAATCATTAGGCATCTTCCACATAAAATCTCCTTGAAACTTTTGAAGTGATTTGTTGATAACCATTTAAAGAGGAGCATGTATTTGGAGTCACTCAAAAATACCAGAAGATGAGCAAGATATAGCCTTTAGAAGTTCAAAACCCTAGCTCATAGAGCAACAAAATGCCTTAGAAACCCTTTTCAAATTTTACAAACTTTCTTGCACAAATACTTTTGTCTTGTAAATAGAAGTTGTTGAGGATGATAATGAGAAACCATGGAAACCATAACTACTTCCAAATATTGAGAATTGAGGGAATTATGCACTTGTGATAAAGAACTCAAGGACTTGTCCAATTAGGTCAAACCTCTTCAATAAACTTTTGCATCCTTTAACTTTATTTGACAAATTGAGGCATGATGAATCATAATAGACATTGTCATGATGTCACTTCAAAGCATCTTCAATGATGAAGCTTGAACCTCAATGAAATCTTATTGAAGAAGGCATGGAAATAAACTCATGAACCTATAGATCAACCTGATGAAATGTGTTGTGCTTTAACCTATAATATCATCAACTAAAGTAAACATTCATAGTATTCATTTGTTAAAAGTTAATCAAAACAAAACATAGATGATCACAATATACAAGTCAAGGTGCTTGGTGATTCCTCATGAGCAAACTTAAAGATAGGGAGAAGAACCAAACCTTAGTGTGATCTTGTTGTAATTGAGTTGATATGAGATGATAGAGGGATCTTAGAGGCAAAAATTGGGGTACAACAGCTGCCCTTATTTAAGTGTCTTCTATCTGGAGATACGAAAGTTAAAATTTCTGTGTCGACGTGATTGAAGATACTTAAATATAAAACAAACCCTATTTTGGCCTTAAGATACCATGTAATGTTCATGATTATGCATGCAAATAAACAGATCCAAGGGTGATATAATACACCACCGGGGATACAGAAAATAAAAGATCAAAAGAAGATCAGACCAGGAAAATAAATCAATGGTAAATAGAAGACTCAACTTTATTGGGGTAAAGCCCAAGGAGAAGGTAGAGTATCATAAACTCAGACATCAAGGAGAGAAAATAAAGGATAAAAGTGATCAACAGATAATGTCAAACTATCCACTCTCCGAGGAGATAACAAAAAAGGTAATGTCGACCCACTGGGGTGAAAAGAGGTGGTAGGATAATACCAGCAAACATCAATATTAGGGGTGGTAACAAGTAATTGGCATCAGTACCTATGACTGGAAACAACTAAATTTCTTCAGAGTAATGCGAATCTCAACGACGAACTATCTCTCATAATGAAGAGACTACCATCCATCGGAAAAAGATCTCAACAATGAACTATCTCCCATAATTACGAGACTACCATTCATTGGCGTAACAAATCTCAACAATAAACTATCTCCCATAATGACGAGACTACCATCCACTGGAGTAACAAATCTCAATAACGAACTATCTCCCATAATGATGAGACTAGCATCCATTGGATTAATAAACCTCAACAAAGAACTATATCCCATAATGATGAGACTACCATCCATTGGATTACAAAATCTCAACAACGAACTATCTCCCATAATGAAGAGACTACCATTTATTGGAGTAACAAATCTCAACAAAAAACTATCTCCCATAATGACGAGAATACCATCCATTGGAGTAACAAATCTCAACAACGAACTATCTCCCATAATGACGAGACTACCATCCATTGGAGTAAAAAATCTCAGCAACGAACTATCTCCCATAATGACGAAACTACCATCCATTGGAGTAAAAAATCTTAGCAACGAACTATCTCCCCTAATGACGATATTACCATTCATTGGAGTAACAAATATCAACAACGAACTATCTCCCATAATGACAAGACTACCATCCATTAGAGTAAAAAATCTCACCAACGAACTATCTCCCATAATGACGAGACTACCATTCATTGGAGTAACAAATCTCAACAACGAACTATCTCCCATAATGACGAGACTACCATTCATTGGAGTAAAAAATATCAACAACGAACTATCTCCCATAACGACGAGTCTACCATTCGTCGGAGTAAACAAAAGAATATTCTTGGGGAACTAACAGACTTACTGGGGAAGTACAAATTGCTCAAATAAAGAGACCTGCCACTTGTTGTCATGAGAAGGAGTTGTAATAATGACCTTCTGGGGAAAGAAATATATTCCCGCTGAGGAGCTAAAGTCTTCACGTGAAAATAAATTCACATTCTCAAACCAGGGCTCATAGCTTGCAGAAATCAAAATAATAATGTTGTCGAGGACCACAGATTCAAACGAGAACTAAACTGGAGTGAAACAGTCAACCGAGATAGCTCCTGATGAGAAATAAACTCAAAATGGGATCACATTCCATCCAGATAAAGAACCGAATAGGAAGGATAAAGAAAATTTCTTCCACAAAGGGTAACTCGGTGGGGAGATTGAAAGAATATACAATCTTTGCTTAAAGTTGATACTCTATTGAAGAGAGGGTAACATAACTCGACGAATAAGGTAAAATGCCAATAAAAATATCAACGAATGAAAATGATTAATGAATTCCAATTCAACTATGCATGATGTATGTATGAATGCTATCATGTATATGCTGATAAAACAAATATACAACACTGGGGATGATAGACAAAACCAAATTGGGTAAAGTCAACACTCGACTAAATCACATCCAGAAGGAAAATTCCATAAGAGAGTAAACACCATATGGGGAAACAAATTCCTATTCTACGGCTTAACTCTACTAGGAAGAAACACCATCCGAAAGTAATCGAATCAAAACAATAGAATCAGTGCAGATACAGGGACCTAACATCCTCCTTCAGGCTTCACCGGGGAACATTACATAGACTTCAAAGGGGGAAAAAACGTTTGAACATCTAGATTTTCACTGGAGATTATAATATTGACTTCATTAGGGCAGATGAAAACCACATCGTTAAGATATCACCCGAGGATTTCATGCTGACTTCATAGGAGAGTATAATACCAAATCATTGAGGGGAGCCCAAAATACATTCTTCGATGCCAAGAGTGAAGATTACACAAACTTCCCTGGGGAGAAACTATGAAACCACCCGGGGATACAACTTTCAGAGAGAACAAAGTCTCAAATTCACTTGGGGATTAAGGAGTCAAACAATACAGCAAGAAAAGTCAAAATTATGGGGATTTTAAATCAGACCCAATGCTCGGCGGGAGAAAACCCAAAAAATTTGACAACTGCTTCAACACTTCTTAGAAAAGATACTGCCCTTGCCTAGTTGCCTGGAAAAACAAAAATAATGCCATTACCACAAAAGGGAAACATTTTACAAATGATTCCAACTTAGCATGCAACGGGATAAGGGACCTTCTTCATATGGGAGAAGACCTTACTGGGGAATCTGGGATAGAGGCTTTAAACCATGCAAACCTGAAATCAAAATGGACCATGATTTGACTGGGGAAAACGGGATCACAAGCCCAATACCACACCTTATGCCAATTGGTATCATCTCTACTACCTGAGAGAGCCTTTCTGGGGAAAATAAACTTCCAAAAATTCTGAGTTCGTCCATCCTTGGGATTACCACTTTTTCTTTTCTTGAGTCACACAATCTTAAGTAAAAAGTAATTTGTAAATTCTTTTCAAAAACAACTTTGTTATTTAATCTTTTTTATTTAAAAATTAATATGAATAATAAATGGAGTCTTTGTAAGCAAAATAAAATAAGAATTGCAAAGAATTGGATAAAAGCTCAAACTTTATTAATAGAATGGTAATCTGCGAAGGGCGAGACTCCATAGATGATTACAAAGTTCGAAAAATGGTAATATACATTAGAAAAGATACATTGAAATACAATGACCATTATTCTCCATAATAACTTTGAATTCCTGAGTAGCCACTTATGTTGAAGTATGGTGAGAGTCCAAGAAGATTGTTGCTTCAATGATCAAGTCTTGTCTAATGCAGTTACTTGCCAAGAAATCCATAACTTTTGCCTAAGTTGCCCTTGCGGGTTTTCAACCTAGCGGGAAGAATTTATTTTGTTTATGTCTCTAATTTTTGCCTAGGCCTCCCTTTCTGGTTTTCAGCCTACCGAGACGCTCCTTTTTCGCCTAAGCCGCCCTTTTGAGTTTTCGACTTAGTGAGTTGTTCTTTTATTTCTTTAGGAGAACATTTTCTTAATTGCATCAGCATTCAAAGGACACGTGAACTCCTCGCCATCCATATTTTCAAGAATCAATGCACCACCAGAGAAGGATTTCTTGACAACATATGGGCCTTCAAAATTAGGAGTCCACTTGCCCATAGAATCAGCGTTGAAAGACATGATCTTCTTGAGCACGAGGTCACCTTCTGTGAATTCGTGAGGCCTGACCTTCTTATCAAAAGCTTTCTTCATTCTCTTCTGGTACAATTGGCCATGACACAAGGCCGTCATTCTCTTTTCTTTAATCAAATTCAATTGGTCAAACCTATTTTGGACCCATTCAGCCTCTGATAACCGGGTTTCCATCATCACACGTAAAGAGGTAATCTCAACCTAGATCAGGAGCAATGCTTCCATTCCATACACAAGGGAGAACAGGGTTGCCCCTATTGAAGTGCAGACGGATGTACAATACCCATGCAAAGCAAAAGGGAGCATCTCATGCCAATCTTTATAAGTAACAACCATCTTCTAGATGATCTTCTTGATATTCTTATTAGCAGCGTCAACAACCCCATTCATCTTTTTCTTGTAAGGAGATGAATTGTTATGGACAATCTTGAATTCTTCATAGAGTTCTGCCATCATCTTGTTATTCAGATTCGAGCCGTTGTCAGTAATAATCCTACTTGGCACACCATACTGACATATGAGATTGTTCTTGATAAAGCGCACTACCACCTGCTTAGTAACATTAACATATGAAGTTGCTTCCACCCATTTGGTGAAGTAGTCTATTGCCACCAAGATAAAATGATGTCCATTCGACGCCTTGGGTTCAATCATGCCTATCATGTCAATGCCCCATATAGAGAAAGGCCATGGGGAAGAGATAACATTGTGAAGTGTCGAAGGCACATGAATCTTGTCAGCATAAACTTGGCACTTATGACACTCTTTGCAAATTTGTAACAGTCAGATTCCATTGTTAGCCAATAGTAACCTTCCCTAAGCATCTTCTTTACCATTGAATGTCCATTGGCATGAGTACCAAAGGAACCTTCATAGATCACATGCATCAACATGTCTGCTTCGTGTCTATCCACCCATTTGAGCAATACCAAGTCATGATTTCTTTTGTATAGCATATCTTCATTGAGGAAAAAGCTACCTGCCAACCTTCTCAATGTCTTTCTATCTTTATTTAACGCAACAGCCGGGTATTCCTGAGTCTGGAGAAAATGTTTGATATCATAATACCAAGGTTTTTCGTCTGACGTTTCCTCTGCCGCAAACACATGAGCTAGTCTATCCAAGCGTCACACTGTGATACGAGGCACATCATTCCAAATAATTACTTGATACATAGAGGCCAGAGTTGCCAAAGCATCCGCCATTTGATTTTCATCTCTGGGAATATGATGGAACTCAACTTTATTAAAGAAGGGTAATAATCTTCTAGCATAGTCTTTATAGGGAATCAAGCCAGAGTGAAGAGTATCCCATTCTCCTTTAATCTGATTTACTACCAAAGCTGAATCACCATACACATCTAGAACTTTGATTCTGAGATCAATAGCCTCCTCGAGACCCATGATACAAGCTTCATACTCTGCCATATTATTGGTACAATCAAAGGTCAGCCTTACAGTAAAAGGAATATATGATCCATGAGGAGTGTTAATCACATCACCAATTCCTTTCCTATAAGCATTCACGGCTCCATCAAATACCATACCCCACTGGGATTCAGGAGCAGGACCTTCTTCAGGTAACAGTTCATCACGATCTTTCACTTTCGAAACATAACATCCTTATTAGGGAAATCAAATTTAATAGACTGATAATCATCAACCGGTTGGTGAGCAAGATAATCTTCTAACACACTACTTTTTATAGTCTTCTAAGTACGACATTCAATATCATATTCAGACAACAACATCTTCCAACGGGCAACTCTCCCAGTGAGAGCAGGCTTCTCAAAAATATACTTAATTGGATCCATTTTTGAAATCAACCAAGTGGCGGACTCTTCATGAGCAGCTTGTGTATTATTGATATCTTTGGAATATAGGAAGTGGCGGACTCTTCATGAGCAACTTGTGTATTATTGATATCTTTGGAATATAGCAAGTGGCAGACTCTTCATGAGCAGCTTGTGTATTATTGATATCTTTGGAATATATCAAGTGGAGGACTCTTCATGAGCATCTTGTGTATTATTGATATCTTTGGAAGATAGCAAGTGGCAGACTCTTCATGAGCAGCTTGTGTATTATTGATATCTTTGGAATATAGCAAATGGCAGACTCTTCATGAGCAGCTTGTGTATTATTGATATCTTTGGAAGATAGCAAGTGGATGACTCTTCATGAGCAGCTTGTGTATTATTGATATCTTTGGAAGATAGCAAGTGGTGGACTCTTCATGAGCAACTTGTGTATTATTGATATCTTTGGAAGATACCAAGTGGCAAACTCTTCATGAGCAGCTTGTGTATTATTGATATCTTTGGAAAGTAGTAAGTGGCAAACTCTTCATGAGCAGCTTGTGTATTATTGATATATTTGGAATATAGCAAGTGACAGACTCTTCATGAGCAGCTCATGTATTATTGATATCTTTGGAAGATAGTAAGTGGAGGCCTCTTCATGAGCATCTTATGCATTATTGATATCTTTGGAAGACAACAAGTGGCGGCATCTTTATTTGAGCAGCTCGTGTATCCCCAACAATATGTTATATCAACAGCAAATGGCGTCTCTTTTGAGAAGTTTACTCATCAACAACAAATGGCATCTCTTTTGATAAGTTTGCTCATCAACAACAAATGGTATCTCTCTGGAAAAGTCCCATATATAATTTTGTATATTATCCTTTTCAAGTGGAAGACTTGATAAAGAAGAAACTGGAATCCGTTCGTTGTGGAAAAGTTTATCATCTTTTCTACCTTCGTCTATTGATTTGGTAGTTTACCGTCATCTGTGAGTCGGTATCTCTTACTTTTCTATCTTTATCTATTGAGTTGGTAGTTTATCGTCATTTGTGAGTCGATATCTTTTTTGACCTTCTACCTTCAACTATTGAGTTATTAGTTTACCGTCATCTGTGAGTCAGTATCTTTTTTAATCCTACCTTTACCATTGAGTTGTTAGTTTGCTGTCATCTGTGAGTTGGTATCTTATTGATCTTCTACCTTCAACTATTGAGTTGGTAGTTTATCGTCATCTGTGAGTCGGTATCCTTTTTGATTTTTCTACCTTTGACACTGAGTTGGAAATTTACCATCATCTTGAGTCAGTAGCCATTTATCTTTTCATAACCTATGCAAGGCGTCTTCCCTGATAGAGTCAGTAATTTTTTCTTCTCTCGTAGTTGTTCCTCAATAAGAGTCTCTCAATCGAAGTCTGTGGCTCTGTTTCCTAGTGAAGTTATAATCTCTTCCCCTGTGGGATTACTTCATCACGTGCTTGGTTTCTCCAGTAGTAGTTTGTCTCATGTGGCGTCATTCTCTATAAAATTCAGAGCATTGCATCCATATCATATCATAAATATCATTGTGGCATCTTATGACCAAAAATTGTATATTCTATATTTAAGTATCTTCAATCTCGTCAAAACTAAGATTTCAATCTTCATATCTCAGAATAGAAGAAACTTAAATATGGGCAGTTGTCATACCTCAATTTTCGACCTAAGATCCTACCCTCCATTTGCATCATTGTATAACAAGTGTTCACGAGTGGTTTGACCTATTTTTTTTCCAATTCTTGAGTTAGATTTCAAAAATTTATAATTTCTTCAAATTTCGACATTTTTGAGCAGTTCTTTTTGCAAATGATTCTCCTTGACATCATCTACAATTTCTCTTTACAAGTCAAGAGCTGATTATGCTTTGAAAAACCATGAAAAATAGAAACGTTAGCAGTCGTTTATGAATTTAGTGGAATTTGATTTTTATTGTGTTTTATTCAAGATTTCTTTTCCATTTAAAAAAATCACAAAAAAATATACTTAGCATCATGTTATTTTTTTATTTACTATTTTTACCTCTTTACTAAAAAATTATCAAAAGTATATTCTTTTATTAATTTAAATTTATATATTGGTATCATTTATTTCAAAAAAAAATCTAGAAAAGTTTATATAAGTCCTTTTACTTTCTTATATGTATTTTATTTTTTATCTTTTAGTTTGCACTTATATTTTCATTTATTTTAATTCAAGAAAAAAAATCATAAATTGTTAATTTAATGTCTCTTTTATTTTCTATTTTGTATTTATTATTATTACTAACACTTTTAGTTTTTATTATTATTATTATTATTATTATTATTATTATTATTATTATTATTATTATTATTATTATTATTATTATTATTATTATTATTATTATTATTATTATTATTATTTACTTTGCCTTTTTTTTGTGTCAATAAAGAAAAGTTGGGACTACCATAATATAGTACAAACACTTCACATGAATTGCCAACTTGTACTTATCAATGACCAAGAATCATTCTCACACTTCTCATGGATTGTCAACTTGGACTTATCAATGACCAATAACCATTCTCATAAAGTCACATGGATTGCCACATAAACACTCCCACCTCATCCATCCTATAAATAAGACATATCTTTCTTTTATTTGGAGGAACAATACCATAAATCATTCACTAAACTAAGTCAAAACTCTCTTTTTCTTTTTCTCTTCATTTTCTTTCAAGTCATTTCTTCCTTTTATTGAATAAGTGGGCTATTATACTTGTTCTTTATTTAATTCTATTTCATTTTTACGCTTTATTTATTTATTTATTGAGTACCATAATTATCACCATTTTGCAAGAAAACTCCATTGATTCAAAATCAAGAGTTGAAAAGTGTTCTTGAATCTCCAAAAGCAAAAGTGACTTATTGTTGTTTAATTTTCATTTTTTATATATAATATTTTGTTGTTTATTTACTTATTTTGAGTATGGATCCTTGGTCGTGCGATTGAGTAGATAAACTTTCATTATTCACTTTTTATAATTTCATGAAAAATTGAGAAATTTATGACATTTATACTATTTTTATCATAGACTTTATCTTATTCTTCTTTATCTATTTTATTTTTATTTTTATTTGGATCAATTTGGAAAGCATTTAAGCTTTTTTAGTTCATCTAAGCTTGTCGAATATTTGATGAACTTTCATCATTTCCAATCTACCACTAAATGGTCTTTTGATCATTCAAGGTACTTGAGATTGATGATAAGTTTGTTATAATGTATCTTCCTTGACTTTGTCTTGATCCTCCATGTTTGTTAATTGTACTACATGTATAAGAGAATGAACTTCAAAGTGTCATTTCTCTAACATGTATGGGTACATGCATTCTATGCTCCATATGAAGTTACACTTATCCCAAATCAGATTATTAACTTTATATTGTACTAACTTTACTTTAATATCATTTATATTTCCGCACTTTATATTTTCTTCTCTTTACTTTTATGCCATTTATCATCCATAAAATTTTATTTTCTTTACTTTATGCATTTTTTTCTTTGCTCACTTAAGCATTTATCTTCTCTTTGCTCACTTTATTTTTTATTTCTAATTTTTAAGTCTTTTGCCTTATTTTCATTTAAAAATCCATACAAAAAATACAAAAAAACCCTATTAGATTAGGATTATAATTATTTCTTTCTTGCCCTCTTTAAAAAATACCAAAAATATATATTAGTATAATTTTGTCTTTCTTTATTTAATTTAATTTTTAGCTGTTAATTATTTAGTTATTTAATTGCTATTTATTTAATTTCCCTTTGTCGATCATTTAGTCTTTATATTTTGTTTGTCTAACTCCAAAGGAAAAATAGAATTCATTGATTTCATGTCATCGAATATATTTAATACGATTATGCGAAAAACCCTTTGTACATTTTCTTAGTTTTATTAATCTAAAAACAAATCTCTTCTAAACCCTGATTTTAAAAAACTCGCACCTCTTTTAAGTCAAAAACTTCAACACTAGGTCGTCGCATTTTCAAAATCTCATCCCCACACTCATTTAGCAAGCAAATCAATTTTAACCAAAAACAGATATTTCAAAAGGTTCCTACAGGATACTATAGATACATAGGGTGCTAGTACATTCCTTCTGTATAACCAACCCCCGAACCTTCGATCTCTTTCAAATGCATTGTATTTTTCTTTACTTTTAGCATTGCACTTACTTTGCATATTTATGGGTTTTATTTCATACTTTTCCATTAGAAATAATAAAGCGCAGTGGCGTCTCTTGCTTATTTGCGAGTCAATTTAATTAATAGCTTGATCTCTAATTTTCACCGCTATACATGTTTCATCTTGTTGTCCCAAAATACAGCCCATAGAATTATCTAACACTGTTAGATACATAATCAATGGTCTTCCTTCAACAGGTGGGAGCAAGATGGGAGGTTCAAGCAGATATTCTTTAATACTTTCAAATTCCCTATGGAAATCATCTGTTCACACACAACCTTAATCTTTCTTTAACAACTTAAAGATCGGTTCACACGTTGCAGTCATATGGGAGATAAATCGGGAAATGTAATTCATACGCCCAAGAAAACCTCTAACTTTCTTTTCAGTTCTTGGTGCTAACATTTCTTGAATTGCTTTGACTTTATCAGGATCGACTTCAATACCTTTTTGGATGACAATGAAACCTAACAATTTCTCTTATCAAACACCAAAGGTGCATTTATTTGGATTCAAGCGGAGACAATACTTCCTCAAACGCTGAAACAGCTTCAATAAGTCTTCTATATGCCCTTCTTCGGTCTGTGACTTGGCAATCATAGCATCAACATATACCTCAATTTCCTTGTGCATCAGATCATGGAATAGGATTGTTATAGCCCCCTGGTACGCTGCACCAGCATTCTTCAACCCGAAAGGCATCACTCTATAACAGATGTTCCCCAAGGTGTGATAAAAGTTGTTTTTTCTATGTCCTCAGGAGCCATTCTGATTTGATTATATCCGGAAAATCCGTCCATGAACGAGATTATTTTGAATTTTGTTGTATTATCAACCAACATGTCAATATGTGGCAATGGACAATCATCTTTTGGACTAGATTTGTTTAAATATCTATAATCTACGCACTTGCAAACTTTTCTGTCTTTCTTTGGTACTGGGACAATATTGGCAATCCACTGAGGGTACATTGATGTCACAAGAAAAACAACATTATTCTGCTTTAGAACTTCTTATTAATTTTTACTGCCATATCAGGGTGAGTTCTTCTCAATTTCTGCTTGATTGGCGGGCACTCTGGCTTTAGCGGAAAACTGTGTTCCACAATATCCGTATCCAAACCAGGCATGTCTTGGTAAGACAAAGCAAATATATCCACATACTCTTTCAACAATTCAATCAACATGCTCTTTACATTAGGATGAAGCAATGCTCCAATCTTGACTTATCTTGGATCTTCTTCTGAACCCAAATTGATCGCCTCCAATGGCTCTTTATATGGCTTAATGACACTTTCCTCACGCTCAAGCAATCGTGAAACCTCTTCTGGGATTTCATTATATTATTCTTCTTCGGCCACATACGCAGGATATTCAAAGTTGGGAGAGGGTGCAGGGTCATTGTATTCAACAGGTTTTTTAATTAATCTTCACATATGATTTATGATTGCTTTTAGAAACTGACAAATATAGCAAGTGATTATGCAGATTCAATTATAGTTATTGTTTATTTTGATTTTTTTTTTCTGATTACCATTTTCCAAGAAAAAGCAGAAAATAAAAACACAATTTGGGAATCAAAGTCAACTTTTATTATTAATTTTAAAGATTAAAGCAACAGATATGCCCATACAATATCAACTTTCACCTTGGGTAGAGTGAAAGATATTGAAAAGATTAATAAAAAAATTACTTTGAGACATGAATGCAAGAGGGAACATCGATGGTGATCTAATTTTGGACACTAACTCCATGCGTAACATAGTTCGACATCTCCTGCTCTGCTTCATCTTCCACAATAGCATTAATCCTAGGAACAGTTGGATGAAGATAACCTCCACTATGAAAGATATCCTGATATTTACCCAAAGCAGACTTCGGCTTCATGTTCTTACCTTTATCATTCTTCACAGAAAATCTCAGACCAACGATCTGCCCCTATACTTTACTAGGGCCATTACACACAACCTGCTGAGCATATTTAAACGAAGCTATAGAATTCTAATTTCCCTTATATTATCAATGGATAAATCTTGGAAATGAGTTCCAATAGCAGCTTCATCCGCTTCCACAACACTGAAAGAGAATAAATGAGATATTAATAATGCATGCTCTCCATTTATGATGACCACCTTTCCTTCACACACGAACTTCAACTTCTGGTGCAAAGTCGAAGTGACATCCCCTGCCTCGTGTATCCACGGTCGTTCCAGCAAACAAGTGTAAGTGGGCACAATATCCATAACCTGGAAAGTAATATGAAATAAATGCGGGCCTATGTGAATAGGCAAATCTACTTCCCCGATGACAGACTTCCTTGATCCATCGAAAACTTTTACAATTATGCCACTCAGGCGCATGGGGGCTCCTTGATACTTCAGCTTTATAAGCGTGCTTCTTGGTATAACATTTAAAGTGGTCCCATTATCAATCAACACATTTGACAATGAATCGTTCTTACAGTTCATGGAAATATGGAGAGCCAAATTAGGATTCCTTCCTTCTTCAAGCAATTCGTCATCACAAAAACTTAGGTTATTACAGGATGTAATATTCCCTACCACACTGATGAATTGGTCTAACGGAATATCACTTTCCATGAAAGCTTGATCAAATACTCTCATCAAAGATTCACTGTGGGCATAAGAGTTCATCAGCAAGGCCAAAATAGATATCTTTGATGGAGTCTGCAACAATTGATCTACGATCCTGTAGTCGCTCATCTTGATAATCTTCAATATATCATCGACATATTTTTCCAATGTAGTACCACTAGATTCCCCCACTAATTTCTTGGGTTCAACATTTTCAAAAATCTTCTTATCAGCATTAACACTCCCTCGAATGAAAGGTGCGAAAACTCGACCACTTCGGGTCACCCGGCTAGCTCCAGCAATATTCTTGACATCAGATAATGGCTAGATGGGAACTTCCACACCATATTCTAGAATTGTAGCATTGTATTTATATGGCACGACCTTGTCTGATTCGTAAGGAACATGCCCTGGTAAGCAAATCATCAACGAAGAAACAACTGGCTTGCTATGATAATCAATCTCAATAGGGGCGGGAACACCGAAACAAGGCACAATAAAATTCACCCCCTCTTCAGAATACTTCGACATCACATAATCATTGTTGGGAAACACTTCTTCATCTGAGGAAAAGAATTCATCTGTAGAAGCATACTCATCTTCTGACACAGTCTCATCCAAGCAATCTTAAATCACATTAATCTCATTGTGATCATCTCTATTGCCCGAAACTTTGATAGTACCATTGTCCAACAACAACTGAATACCCCTTCTCACAATGGAACAACCACGAGAATCTCTGCAACAGATTCGACAAGACCCATAATGGTGTTCTACTTGACCATTCATGTGACAGAAAGTAGCGTGCAACTGCACCAAGTCATCATTCATATTGTTCATGTCAAAAATCCAAAATTCTCTAGGACATCCAAAGACCATATTCACATCTTCCTCGTACTATGCCCTAGGCCTGATTATATGAATGAGACCTTCGTCTATCATTTCCTGAAGATCAGCTTTTATCTTATCACACCCCTGTATATATGTACTGCAAATACCACAACCAACATGGTTATTCATATAGTAACTAAACTCGCAGAGGTCAGCATGCATCTTTACCAAATCTCCTCTAACCAGGTTTATATCAAAAATACGGAAGTCCCCTGGACAACCAGCAACCATGTTTACAACATTTGTTCCTCCATGCTTTGGCAAAGGATTATTTTTTACATTAGGGCCAATATCCTTAAAGGATAAAAGGCTAGATCTCACCATCTTTTGTACTTCAGATTTCAAAGGATAACAATTCTCAACATTGTGCCCTGGTGCTCCCTGAAGAAAAGCACACATCTGGTCTGCCTTATAATACATGGAAAAGGTGACGGTATAGCAGGGGTGTCCTGGTCTGAACCAACTTCTTTTGAATTAACGTTGGGAGTAACTATGCATAACTCATGGAAATAGATTCAAAAGCCTCTCTCTTCTGATTCTGCCCCTGATTTCCCTGAAGGGATGGTCTCTAATAATCAACTGTGGTCAGAGCCACATTGACAACTGGAGTTACTGAAGCAACCTGTTGGTGGCGCTGATGATTTCTTCTAGGAGGATTAACCCTTCTTTCTTGAATGACAGCATTTGTATCTCCTTATCTCTTCTTGGAAAACCCGTATGAAGGCTTCTTGGTACTACCAGAATTTTCATCTATTGTCAAATGTTCCTCTCTTACAGCTTATTCCAAACGAACGCCCATACTCACCATTTCGGTAAAATCACTTGGTGCAATTGCCACCATCCTTTCATAGTAGAAGGCACCTAGAGTCTTCAAGAAAATCTTTGTCATCTCTTTCTCTTCCATTGGAGGAACCACTTGGGCGGCTACCTTACGCCATCTCTGTGTGTATTCCTTAAACGACTCTTTGTCTTTCTGGACCATTACCCAGAGTTGATCACGGTCAAGTGCCATTTCCACATTATACTTGTACTGTCTAATAAACGCTTCACCCAAGTCGTTGAATGTATGAATGTTGGCACTATCCAAGCTCATATACCAATTCAACGCGACACCGGTCAAACTATCTTGAAAAAAGTGAATTAACAAGCGTTGATCATCGGTGTGAGTAGACATCCTTCTCACATACATCACAAGGTAAGCTCGAGGTCAAGTATTGCCCTTGTATTTCTTAAATTCTTGTACTTTGAACTTTGCAGGTATTTTCACGTTTGGAACCAAACATAGATCATTCACATTCTGCCCAAACAATTCTTTTCCTCTGAGGACCTTCATCTCTTTCTGCATCTTATCAAACTGATCATGGAAATTATCCATCTGATCATAGAAACCCAAGCTTTCACTTGGTGGAGGAACAAGATGATAAACTTCATCTTTAACAAATGACACATCATTCACCGAAGGAGGTGCAACATAGTGAATCTAATTTTTAGCAGCAAGAGTAACATGCACCATAGGAGGTGCAGGAGTAGCAGCAACTTGAACAACTAGAGTTGCTGAAGTATCAAGATTAAAACCTTTTGGCATGACGTTTTCTGGAATTCCCCATGGATAACCCAGAGGCATACGATTCTGAGCAGTAGTAACTGGGGAAACGGAAACGGGAACTTGTGGACCTTCATAAGCAAATGTTGTTTGTTGAGGCTGAGCAAGTGGTGGATAATTCCGAGCAGCCACCAATGATTCCATCAAAGCAGTCAAGTTAGCCATACCGACCTTCAGAGCAGTAACCTCGTCGCGCAGCTCGTGATTCTCCTGTTTAAGATTCTCCATTTTCTTCTTGGAATTAGCTCGAGTATTATACTAGTGAGACATCTTGCTGAATGAAGTAGAGAAATTCAGTAAGACACCTGGGTATGAACAGAAATGCAAGAAATATATGCAAGATGATGTATGATATGCAATTCACATGATTTATTTTATTATTATTAATTCAAGGAACTCAAAGTTTTATAGACAATTTGCAAATATTAAAGTACTAACATATTTTGAAATACTGAAAATCTCATTATAATAATCTTCAAAATGGATTACAACTTTTTCAGTATAAGTTTCAACAATCCCAAATACAATAGAAGATAGAATCTAAAAATCTTAAGAAAGAAAAGCTGATGAAGATCACTCCATATGCTGATGCTTTCCTATGAGTCTTGCAATCTGAGCCTTCAGCCGTTTGTTCTCTTCTGCATACCTGTCGGCAACCACTGTCCAATCACTAGATTCAGGAAGTGAATGACTAAGCCCTGACTGAGCACTAGAGGAAAATTAATCCTCTTGCTTATCCATAATCTCTATAGCATGACTCTTAAGAATCTCAATTAGGTCATCCTTCTCCTTCAAGTCTGCCTGGTATGATATCTCTAAAGTATGATACTTATTCTTCCCAGCCTCCTTCTCCTACTGCATCCTGACTAGGGAAAGCTGAAGCTCTCCCACATCATCTAAAAGGGGAGGAGTGTTCTTCACAAACATATCAGGCATAGGGGCTTCACGGGAATATGGCATCTTCAACTGAATTGCCCTTGCTTGTACCCACTGAAGATAAGGCTCCAAAGAAACAACCCCTCTAGGTCCCAAGTCCTTTCTACTCTTCATGTGAATATGATGCCAAACCTTTGCAATCTGCTCCTTAGATTCTTTATGATTCTCTCCCTCTCTAAGAAAGAAACCACTCAAATTAATACTATTTAGCTTATCCCTCATCGGATATCCAAGCTTTCTTCGTGCAAGAACAAGATTGTAGTTGATTCCTCCCTTTATACCAAGAAGAAGTACATTGGGGAAACTGCTATAAATATCGAGAATCTATACATCATGGTAAGCCTGATGATACACAACAATATCTGAATGAGTGAGGGCCATAATCTTCGGAGCCCAACGAGGTTCCTTCCTAACATCCCAGAAAGCACCAGACTGAGGCAAGTGAGAAAGAAACAACTGATACAACAAAGGCGTGCAACATATGATCATCCCTCCATGATAAGAATCCCGAAGATAAATAGAATAATAAACATCACCTAATAATGTAGGGACTGGATTCCCTATCAAAAATATCCTGATGGCATTGACATCCACGAAGTTGTCGATGTTCGGAAATAAGAACACTCATAGGCAAGTAGAGCAAACATGACCTCAAAAGCAACCATACTCTCCATCCTAGAAAAGTAGCAAGCTTTCTCCAATAAAAACTGGGCGGGTAATCCTCTAATTCCTCCTTTGGTAGTCATGTGAGATTCAATCTCATACTTCCCCAAATGAATCAAAGCAGAAATCTCATGAGATTTTGGCTCCCCCTCCAAACTGGTGAAAGGAACACGATCGGTAACAGGTAAGCCCAGTAGATAATAATAATCCTCTAATATATGCGTCAACTGATAATCAGGGAAAGTGAAACATCAATACATCAAATTATAGAACTAGACCAAAGTCGAGAGAACACCCTCCTTCATCCTGAGCTTCATGAGAGACACAATGGATCCATACTTCTTCTGAAATTCTGTGGAACTCTCGATCTCGGGAATTAGACTCACTAAATCATTTGTCTTGGGATTCTTGAAACTGTACTTGCAAGTTTTTTTCTCCATAATCCATGGTCAAAGTACTTGAGATATTCACAAAGAGTCAACTTTAAGTCCCTTGAACCATAATGTTTTCAAAAAATGCTCATGGGTGCATGAATACATGATGCAACAATCATACACAAGATCACAAACATGGGGGGTTCATAGGTTTGATGTCACGAGCATGGATTCAAAGGTACTACCCACAAGGTATGGTCTAATAGTTTATCACCTACCGAACAAGGTTCTAAGATGTTCCCGGAGTCCACATCCTTCCTTCGAATATTACCAACATCTTGATTGACTCGGTAATTAGTAATATTCTCAAGAAAAACTCGTCCGAGTGCAGTATCGCGTGACAACCATTTCCGGATTACTCCGTCATAGCTTCCTCACTACACCTAAAAGTCCAAGATGGGTTAAAGGTTCTACGGTCCTCAGATTCAGCAGGCTCCCAGGTCGAAAGCAGCACATCTTCCCGATTACTCGGTAAGCGACACTACAGTCAAAGAAGCCTCCACTGAGTGGGAGATCTTATGCCTCCTTTTTCAGGATTACTTCATCAAAGTTAACATGACTATACCGCCCGTCCTATCTTAAATTTTCCCAAGTACGAGTAGAGGACTTATGGGAAATCACCAAGCACCCTGAAAACCAGGAAAATCCAGACAAACATATACACAACGCATAATATACAACAAACAAAAGCACATACACAGATAAACAAATATATGCTTAACCCACTTAGGGATGGACCAACAATAGGTCGATCTTTCCCCAGCAGAGTCCCCATTTTTTCTGTAGCGTTAGAAATGTTGAGACTAAACCATTGGATTGACTTGACTCGCACAAATCAAATAAAAATTGCCACTGCGCTTTATTATTTCCAAAGGAATGGGAAAAGAGAAAATAACCCAAAAAGAGGGGGAGAGAATCTAAGTTCGTGGGTTGGTTATGCAAAGGGAAGGTATTAGCACCCTAAATATCTATGGTACTCCGCAGGAACCTCTTTGAAAATATGTGTATTTTGGCTATAGCTGTTGTGCAAAAATAGATTGTGGGGATAAGAAAAGAATTTTTTTTTACAATTTTTGCACCCACCGCGGTTGCGAACCTTTAGTGCCTACGTACCACCTTCCGTGCAATAGGGGATCAGGGTATTTATAGTTCACCTTTAAAATTTTTTAAAACACAAGTGTGTTGGTTAAGTTTAAGAGATGAGACATCATCATCTTATCCGAGTGGAAGAACATACTTACTACCCACGATTATGAGAAAGCAGAATTTGCATCATCTCAAAGTGGAGGATATGGCTTGGATTTTAAAATCAACAAAGCCTCACTCAACACCCAAGTGGAAAGTATCTCACTTCACTACATATCCTAGAAGTATATTAGTTTGCATCACTTCAAAGATTGACAAGAGTCTAATCTTTTGAGAAATATTTTAAAGTAAAAGAGCCAAAGTGGCCAAATGGTTTGAATAAGATGGATTGACTTATAGTCTTCTCACAAAAAATGTCAAGGTATTATTAAGTTGATCAAAGTTTGATTAAGAAAATATTTTAAAAATGCATGGACCTAAGTCCAATTTTATTGTGAAAGCGGTTCAAGTTTAAAAACAAGAAGAGTTTTCAAAGGAGGGAGAATATCTTTGAAATTAAAGAAAATTGGAGGAGATGAAGGGACTATCCTAAAGCATAAGATAAAAGCTAGATAAAAGAACCATCTAACCAACAAGAAGCCAATGAAGATGTGAAAAACACAAGAAGGGGGGTTGAATTGTAAAACTTGAAATCAAATGCAGACAACACGTTATTTTTATCCTGGTTCGTTTGATCTCAAACTACTCCAGTCCACCCGTCAAGGTGATTTCGCCTCTCTCCAATGAGGTCTTAATCCACTATATTCAACTGAATACAACAACTGCTTTAACAACTGTAAAAGCCTTCTTGAGTCTAACCACAAACCGGTTTATCTCAAGGAAATTCTCTTACAGATAATTTGAACAAAAGTGTGTTTGATGTTTTCTAGTAAAACTATATATCACAACTGTGATAATACACAATATGAAGCTTAGAATGAAACTAGACTGCTAATGCTATTGAGTAGGCGTGGTTGAAAGCTTTAGCAATTTTAGTGAAAGAGTTTTCGTATGCGTGCGTGTAGAGTATTAGCCCTTTCTTTTCTCACATTGACTTGTTTATATAGCCTAGGAAGAGATACGTTGGTTGTCCATAAATCCATTTCAATGCTATTAACGTTCTTTCCTTATTGAGAAGATCTTTGTCTTGGAATAAATCCGTTGGTAATAAATATGTCTTGAATGCTTAGTAACATTGACACTTCAGAGTCTTCTCTGCTTATGGTAATCAGAGTGTTCTTTCCTTTATGCTGACGCTTCTGAATGCTGATGACTTGGTTAGGATCTTGATCAGAATCAGAGTATATTATGCGCAGATTCTGTTCATCAGGCTTCAGCGTATAGCACATGTTATTTGATCTTCTGATGCTGACATATCTTATGATGCTGATGTTGATACTGATATTCTGATGCTGATTCCATCAAAGTTTCTGCAAATACAAAGCATAATTTTAAGTAGCATATATGTCTTATATAAATCTTACAATTTATTTAATCTTGTATTTTGTTATCATCAAAACTCTAACTGAGGGTTGTAGAATCAAACTATGTTCTAACAATCTTCCCCTTTTTGATGATGACAAAAACTGGATTTTTTTCAATTAAAATTAAAGAATAAAAGGTATCAGCGATTAAGGATAAAGACTGAGAGGTATCAAAGATAAGAAAATAAGGAATAAAAGGTATCAGAGATAAGAAGTTAAGGAATAAAAGATATCAAAGCAACGAAGAGAAAAACTCCCCCTGAGTTGATTACTTCCCTTTAATTCCATGAGACCTTGAGCATCAGAACTTTACTCTATTAGAGTTCATCGGATTCTTGTACCTGTAAGCTTTTCAGAAGAAAGAAATTCAAATAGATCAGAATGTTAGAATGTTTGAGACTTATGTCTCAGTAATCCGTTATTGAAAAATATCATTCTTTCTCCCCCTTTTTGTCAGTTATCAAAAAGCATAAATAATCAGAGTTAAAATGATCAGAGTTAAAAAAAAGCGTTTATATTGAAAACATAAGCAATGATAAATTTAGAACACATAAAACATTACAGACAAACATGTAAAGAAAACAAGGAAAACACAAGAAAATTCTAAGAGGGAGGTGGAAGACGTGTGAACAGAGCTTCCAACATGCTCTTGATTTGGGTGCTGGTTTCCTGTTGCTGAGATACCATGTTTGCTATTGCATCAATTTTGATGTCCTGCTTGTCCATTCTTTCATTCATCAGCATATCAGATCTTTTCAAGTCCTCCAGAGTCTGCCTGTCAAGAGAGGAAGCTTAAGGATCTTCAGAAACATGGTGCTTCTCAGAGCTTTCTTCAATATCTTCTTCTTGACCCAAGTCTTCAGCTGGAATCATCTGTTCTTCTGCAGGTTGAACTTTGGGTGCTAGACGTTGTTCAGACCAAGGAGCAATATCCAGTGGGAGAACTTCTTCCTTAAGCAGTTTGCTCAGAACTGGACCGTCAATTTCTTTCAGCAGATTGCTGAAGTTCTGTTGAGCTTGTCCGTAGCTCTGATATTGCAACTTAAAGGTTTCAGAGCATACCCATCTTCTGAACTTTGTCCAAATGTAGTCAGAAGCAGCAGGATCAACCAGCTCAAGACTGGCTTGTTTCAGAGAAGTGATCCACTTCTGTACTTCTGTTTCAAAGTTCAATATGCTGGTACCAACATCAGGATGTTTTGGCTTTAGGATAGCAGTTTTGTGGTATATTGCAACAAGACGTTCAAGGACTATTAAATCAATGACAATCTTGTTGTGGTCGTCTGAATTTTTTCTAGGTGAGGGAGTGGGAGAGTCAGGAATTATGATTGGACTTGATGGGGAATTTGGTGGAGTTAATTCTGGTGAGGAGGGAAGTTGTGGAAAATTCACAATGGTTCCAGAGGGTAATTGAATAACAAGAGGTTGTGGTTCAGGTGATTCAGAGGGTTGAGCCTCAGAGGTTTGAGTCTCAGGTTGTGGAGATTGTTCAGGTTGAGGAGAGGGTGGATTAATTTCTGGTTGAGGAGATGAAGGTTGTGGGATTGCTGGTTCTGGAGAGAGTGGAATTTCTGATATTGGTGAGAGGGGAATTTCTGGTTGTGCTTCTGTGTTTGGATTTGGATTTTCTGTTTCGGGAGTAGAAGTGTGTTGGTCTATATCAGAAAGAACTTTTTCAAGTTCTTGTTCTGGTATGGCTTCAGTATTTGGATTTTGTGGTATGGAGCGAGATCTTCTGAGGGTTAATGATTCAGAAGGGTCAAAATCAAGGTCAAAATCATCAAACATTTGAGGTGTTGGGTTTTCAGATGGAGTTGGAATTGGAGTTGGAATAGATGTTGATACAGCAGTTGAATCTAAAACAGTTATAGAAGAAGGATTACCTCTCTTCTTGGGAGTCTGTTGAGATGATCCTTCTACGGCAACTTTTCTTTTCTTTGTCTTCTTCAGAACAACCTCTGGAGCCTTCTGCTGAAGATCTTGAATATTCATATTTGGTGCTGTACCATCAGCTTTACAAGCATCCAGATATATCAGAATGATTTTTGGCTTAGAGTCAATTTCTAAGAACAGAGGGAAGTTGTCCAGAGGGACTCTTCTGCTGGAGATTTCAGCAAAATGAGTGACGCTGGGCTCCTTCTTAATGTTCTCTATTAACTTCATTTTCTTCAGATTTTTGGCATTCAGCTGCTTGCCAACAGTAGGTTCCAGAGTGTTGATTTCTTGTGCCTCTGTCAGATGATCAATCAGCCTATTCTCTGTAAGAATATCTGATATCAGTCTTCCCAAGGGTATCCAATCCCTTTTTGTACGTTCCTCTTCTCTTGTTTCCTTGACACTTGTTCTGAGATGGTTGAACAGAAGATGACCCAGATTTATCTTGACCTTCTGAGAGATAAAATAGATCAGAAACTGCTGATCAATATTAATGTAATCAGGAGAGCTGGTAGGCTTCCTGTGGTTGAAGCAGCCCAAAATGATCTTGGCCCAAATTCTGTGTTTGTCCTTTAAGTCCCTTATCTTGCTGGAGGGAAGCCCCAGCGTGAAAATTTCCCTTGCAATTAGGGCAACATCTGCACACCTTTCTGCCATATCTATCCAACGAACACCACCACCATTGTAGCCTATCAAGCGTGCAATGAGGTCTTCAGTGATAACAATCTTCTTCCCCATGATGTAGGACGTAACTTGATGATTTGAAGAAGAAGCGTGAATCCAAAATTCCTTTACCAGAATAGGAAATGTTGGACCCACCAGCCTGTCAAAATACTTTTCCCAACCTTGAGCTTTAACCTCTTCAGATAAATCAAAACCATTTTCTTTGAGACTGTTGAAATCCACTATCAGTTCAGACAGAACTTCAAGATTCTTGACTGGAGTTAGAAGCGTTCTGAATGGTACTTCGTTTTGTTCAGATGAAGCATTTTTCTGGGAACCTGAAGAAGGAATGCTGGAAGAAGCCATGTTCACACGAGGTTTTTGAAAAAGATTGAAAGGTTTTCTTGAGAAATAAGAACACTGGAAACAGAAATATTCAGAGAAAACGAAAGTGAAGGTAAAAAAAATGTGAATGGTGTGAAGTGTGTTTAAATAGATTTCTAAAAAGGTTTTGAAAACATAAACGTTTAAGAGAGAGAAATTAATAATGATTATTAGCATTTAATGATAGCTGATTTTAGGGGATTCAGAAAGATATTTGGAACGGTTACCCATGACATGTGTCTCAATGCATCCAATCAGCACGTTGCCTTTTCAGAAACGTGAACGCGTGTTCAGCCTCAGAAAATAGCTGATGACTGGATGACACTTGTTTGCTTGAGTGAACAACACTTCTATCCTTGAACTGAAGCACTCAGATCTTCATGGATAGATCTTGATACAATCTGCACTTCTAAGATTCTGAAAGAAGATTGATCAGAAGTTCACAGAAAAATAAACACAATTCTGAAGGTTAATATATAAAATTAAAACAATTTTATTCTGGGCAGAGCTTCATGCTAAGATGTTTTAGAATGAAGTTGAACCTATCTTCAGAAAGTGGTTTTGTGAAAATATCAGCCCATTGATGGTCTGTGTTAATAAATTGTAAGTTTAAAATCCCTTTCTGAATATAGTCCCTAATAAAGTGATGTTTTATTTCTATATGCTTAGCCCTAGAATGTAAAATTGGATTTTTACTTAAGCAAATAGCAAAGTATTGTCTTAGAAGATAGGAATGTTACTCTCAAATATCTGGAAGTCCTCAAGTTGACTTTTCATCCAGAGCATTTGTGTGCTGCATCCAGCTGCTGCTATGTATTCAGCTTCTGCTGTTGATAGAGCAATTGTGGATTGTCTTTTGTTGGACCATGAGATCATATTTTCTCCCAGAAACTGGCAGCTTCCAGAAGTGCTTTTACGCTATACTCTGTCTCCAGCAAAGTCAGCATCGCAGTATCCTACTAAGCTGTAATCACTTGATTTTCTATAAAACAAACCCAGATTAGTAGTACCTTTCAGATACTTGAAAATTCGCTTAACTGCTGTTAAGTGAGATTCTCTAGGATCTGATTGGAATCTAGCACAAATGCATACACTGAATAAAATATCAGGCCTTGAAGCTGTCAGATAAAGAAGAGAACCAATCATACCTCTGTAGACCTTCTGTTCTACCTTTTTGCTTACCTCTTCTCTTTCCAGAATGCACGTGGGATGCATTGGAATCTTTGATGGCTTACATTCTGAGAGATCAAATTTCTTCAGAAGTTCTCTGACATATTTGCTCTGATGAATGTAAGTTCCTTCTGGGGTTTGATTGATCTGGATGCCCAGAAAGAATTTCAGTTCCCCCATTAGGCTCATCTCAAATTCTGCCTGCATACACTTAGCAAACTTTCTTCCCAGAGAAGGTTTAGTAGATCCAAAAATGATATCATCAACATAAATCTGACATACTAAAATGTCATTCTTAATTGTCTTACAGAATAAGGTTGTGTCCACTTTCCCTCTGGTGAATTCCTTTTCTAACAGGAAGTTACTTAGTCTTTCATACCAAGCTCCGAGAGCTTGTTTCAGACCATACAGTGACTTCTTTAGTTTGAAAACATATTCTGGATTTTTTGAACTTTCAAAACCAGGGGGTTGGTGCACATATACCTCTTTTTCTATATAGCCATTTAAGAATGCACTTTTAACATCCATCTGATACAGAGTGATGCCTTTATTAACAGCAAAAGAAATTAAAAGTCTGATAGATTCTAACCTGGCGACTGGAGCAAAGGTTTCTGTATAGTCTATCCCCTCTTGCTGACTATAACCTTGTGCTACCAATCGTGCTTTATTTCTGATGACTTCACCTTGTTCATTCAGTTTGTTTCTGAACACCCATTTTGTTCCAATGACGTTGAATCCTTTTGGTTTGGGAACTAGATCCCATACGTCATTCCTTGTGAATTGATTCAGCTCCTCTTGCATTGCTAGAATCTAGTCATTATCCAGAAGTGCTTCATCAATTGTTGATGGTTCAATTAGAGAAACAAGTCCCATGAGGGATTCTTCAGAGTTTCTGAAGCTAGATCTTGTTCTGATTAGATCTTCCTTTCTTCCTAAGATTGTTTCTTCTGGGTGATCCATGCTGCTTCTGGGTAGTCTTTTCTGATGTTGATCAACAGAAGGTGATGGATAGCTTGCAGTGCCTCTTTCTGATGTTGAGGGAGTGTCTCTGTTAAGATCTTATGATGACTTGTCTTCAGTACCTGTGAATTCAACTTCCATACCTGCAAATACTTCATTCTGCTTTGACTTTTGAGAGTCAAGCTTATCATCAAAACGAACACTGATTGATTCTTCCACAATCCGTGTTTCTGTATTGTATACTCTGTACCCTCTTGAGCGTTCAAAGTATCCTAACATAATACACTTTTGTGCTTTAGAGTCAAACTTGTTCAAATAATTTTTTGTATTTAAAATAAAGCAAGTACATCCAAATGGATGAAAATAAGAAATGTTGGGCTTTCTGTTCTTCCACAATTCATATGGAGTCTTTTCCAGAATATGTCTTATGGAGATTCTATTATGAATGTAACACGCTGTGTTTATTGCCTCTGCCCATAAGATCTTAGCAACGTTAGTCTCGTTGATCATGGTTCTGGCCATTTCTTACAATATTCTATTCTTTCGTTCTACAACTCCATTTTGCTGGGGAGTTCTAGGACAGGAGAAATCATGCAGAATGCCTTTGTCATTAAAGAATGACTCAAAATCTTTGTTTTCAAACTCTCCACCATGATCACTTCTGACTTTGACGATTCTAAGATCCTTTTCATTCTGAACTTGGTTGCAGAAGGTGACAAACACAGAGTGTGACTCGTCCTTGTGTCTTAAGAACTTTACCCATGTCCATCTGCTATAGTCATCTACGATTACTAACCCATACTTCTTGCCACTGACTGAAGCAGTTTTAACTGGTCCAAATAAGTCAATGTGCAGAAGTTCTAATGGCTTAGAGGTGGAAACAATGTTTATAGATTTGAAAGCTGGTTTTGCAAACTTGCCTTTCTGACATGCTTCACACAGAGCATCTGAATTGAACTTCAGGTTAGGAAGTCCTCTGACCAGATTGAGTTTGTTAATCTGAGATATTCTTCTCATACTAACATGTCCCAATCTTCTGTGCCAGATCCATTGCTCGTTGTTAACAGACAAAAGACACTTTACATTCTGACTTTTCAGTTCAGAAAGTTTTATTTTGTAAATGTTGTTTCTCCTCTTTCCATTAAATAGGATAGTCCCATCTTTCTGACTAACAGCTTTGCATGAATTTTGATTAAAGATTATATCATAACCGTTATCACTTAATTGACTTATGGATAACAGGTTATGCATTAATACATCTGCTAATAAAACATTACTTATAGAGGGAAGATTTCCATTACCTACTGTTCCAGAGCCAATGATTTTTCCCTTCTGATTGCCTCCAAAGCCTACGTGGCCTCCAGGCTTAAGTTCCAGGCTTTGGAACATATGCTTTCTTTCCGTCATGTGTCATGAGCAGCCAGAGTCCAGGTACCATGACTGGTGTTCCTGCTTTGCTGCTAAAGATATCTGCCACATGTATTATTTTATCCTTAGGTACCCATATTTTCTTGGGTCCTGATTTGTTAGTTTTACCAAAACTCTGGTTGAATTTTGGTTTGACAGAATAATTACTACTTGTGTATTTGATGTCATGTGTGTGCCCATATACAAAGTGTGAATCAAGTGAAGTGCGTTTTATAACTAAATCCATGGCATTTTTTGGTGTAGGTACCTTACCTTAATATCCTATTCCTTTTCTGCCATTTCTGCTAACTCCATAGATCATTGAAGCCATTTTGCTTCTATCTATGTTTTTAGCTAGAAATTTCTGAAAGCTGTGATCATACTCCTTGATGATCTCATCAGCACTGCTGGGAGTTTCAGGAATTGTTTCCTTCTGAGAGTTTTGCAATAGATTTTCTAATTTTGAAACTTTATCTTTCAACTCAGAATTCTCCAATTTGAGACTCTCAGTTTTATCAGAGTCAGAGGCCATATTCCTTTTCAGGTTTCTGAATTTGACTATGATCTGCTGATATATTTCCAGAATTTCATTAAGGCTTTCAGCTAGTTCATCCTTAGTAAAGTTAATAGCAAAGTCAGGAAATACCTCTTCTGTATCTGATTCAGAGTCTGACTCAGAAGCTTCACTGTCTTCTGGTATGTTTGCCATGAGAGCAATGTTTGCTCTCTCATCATCTGATTCTGAGTCAACTTCGGATGTGTCAGAATCATCCCATGTAGCCATAAGACTTTTCTTCTTTTCCTTGCCAAACTTCTTTTTAGGCTTATCCTTCTGAAGCTTTGGGCAATCACTTTTGTAGTGTCCGTGCTCGT
Source organism: Vicia faba (assembly GCA_948472305.1). Classification (NCBI taxonomy): domain Eukaryota; kingdom Viridiplantae; phylum Streptophyta; class Magnoliopsida; order Fabales; family Fabaceae; genus Vicia; species Vicia faba. The sequence continues at coordinate 830,723,995 of OX451741.1, forward strand.
TGCATTCATAGCAGATGATGTCTTTGTTGTTTGGCTTTCTGCTTCCTGAAGAGCCTTCAGATCTTCTGTGTCCAGAGGAGGATTCTGACCTTCTGTATCTGGAGGAGGATTCATTCTGATTCTCTGATCTTCTGGGATTCCTGAACTTCCTCTACTTCCACAGTTGGTTCACCCTTCTGGAGAGGAGAGACAATTCATCTTCTTCTGATGAGGACCCATCAGAGGTTTCTTCTACAGCATGCAAAACTTTGGAGTCAGATTTTCTGTTAGATTTTAAAGCTAATGGCTTACCTTGCTTTTGAGGTTCATCTGCTTCTAGCTCTATCTCGTGACTTCTGAGGGAGCTGACAAGTTCCTCCAGATAGATTTTGTTGAGATCCTTGGCTAGCTTAAGCGCTGTGACCATTGGCCTCCACTGTTTTGGAAAGCTTCTGATGATCTTCTTAACATGATCAGCAGTGGAATACCCTTTGTCAAGAACTTTGAGACCAGCACCTAGAATTTGAAATCTTGAGAACATAGTCTCTATTGATTCACTCTCTTCCATCTTGAATGCCTCATACTTATGAATGAGCGCAAGAGCTTTGGTTTCTTTGACTTGAATGTTGCCTTCATGTGTCATTCTCAGAGAGTCAAACATATTCTTTGCAGTGTCTCTGTTTGATATCTTTTCATATTCAGAATAAGAGATGGCGCTGAGAAGAATTGTTCTGGCCTTGTGGTGATTTCTGAAATCACGCTTTTGCTGATCAAACATTGCCTTCCTGTCAATCTTCTGACCACTTCCATCCATTGGGTGCGTGTATCCATCAGTCACCATGTCCCACAGATCAGCATCATGGGCTAGAAAGAAGCTTTCAATTCAGTCTTTCCAGTAGTCAAAGTTCTCTCCATCAAAGACTGGAGGTTTGCCGCTGAATCTGTCTCTTTCTTCATTGTTGTCATTGTTGATGTTTTGATGTGGTCCTGCCATTGTGTTTTTCTAACGTTGGATCTTGTACTGACACGGTTAAGTGTTATAAGCTCAGAACCAGGCGCTATGATGCCAATTGAAGATGTGAAAAACACAAGAAGGGGGGTTGAATTGTAAAACTTGAAATCAAATGCAGACAACACGTTATTTTTATCCTAGTTCGTTTGATCTCAAACTACTCCAGTCCACTCGTCAAGGTGATTTCGCCTCTCTCCAACGAGGTCTTAATCCACTATATTCAATTGAATACAACAACTGCTTTAACAATTGTTAAAGCCTTCTTGAGTCTAACCACATACCGGTTTATCTCAAGGAAATTCTCTTACAGATAATTTGAACAAAAGTGTGTTTGATGTTTTCTAGTAAAACTATATATCACAACTGTGATAATACACAATATGAAGCTTAGAATGAAACTAGACTGCTAATGCTATTGAGTAGGCGTGGTTGAAAGCTTTAGCAATTTTAGTGATAGAGTTTTCGTATGCGTGCGTGTAGAGTATTAGCCCTTTCTTTTCTCACATTGACTTGTTTATATAGCCTAGGAAGAGATACGTTGGTTGTCCATAAATCCATTTCAATGCTATTAACGTTCTTTCCTTATTGAGAAGATCTTTGTCTTGGAATAAAGCCGTTGGTAATAAATATGTCTTGAATGCTTAGTAACATTGACACTTCAGAGTCTTCTCTGCTTATGGTAATCAGAGTGTTCTTTCCTTTATGATGATGCTTCTGAATGCTGATGACTTGGTTAGGATCTTGATCAGAATCAGAGTATATTACGCGCATATTTTGTTTATCCGGCTTCAGCGTATAGCACATGCTATTTGATCTTCTGATGCTGACATATCTTCTGATGCTGATGTTGATACTGATATTCTGATGCTGATTCCATCAGAGTTTCTGCAAATACAAAGCATAATTTTAAGTAGCATATATGTCTTATATAAATCTTACAATTTATTTAATCTTGTATTTTGTTATCATCAAAACTCTAACTGAGGGTTGTAGAATCAAACTATGTTCTAATAGCCAACACTTGACACAATGAGTCAATATAGAAATCCCATACTTTGGATTGAAACTAAACAAGAAAAGATAATAAACCTCTTAAGAAAACCAAGCTTCAGTTGCATTAAGTCTTCAGAAAAATTGGGCAGAGTAACAACTCTATACAAATGAATTCTCAATCGCTGACAAAGCATATAATCAGAATAACCTACACACAAAGAAAACAAACAACCCAATATCTTGAGGTAAACCCCCAAGAACTCCAGACAAAATAACAATAGAAGTCACAAGGTATCAAGGTAGGTCAAGGTCTCTAATCCTAAGTCCAAGAAGTCCACTATCTTCATAATGCCAAGGATAGTGACCAAGTAGTCCAAGTAACATTAAAGTTTTTTATTGTTCAAATTGATTATTAGGTATCTTCAAAAAGAAATGAAAAGCTCAAGGAAGTAAAATAAAAATGACATAAAAGTAAATGCTCAAGTGAGCAAATATTAAAATAACATGAAATGGAAATGCTAAAATAAATATGCTTTAAAGTAAAGAGCATAAAGTAAAGGCATAAAATAAAGTCAATTGTTAGAAATTAAATGTTAGTTGAATGACCTTCTTGAAATTTGCATTTGAAACTCATTAGAGGATTTATAAAACCAAAGCCTCTCAACAACAAGTTTCATTTGCGTTTTATCAAGTATATCATTCATTTCAAAATCTCAAGGCAACAATAAATGATCAATGATGTTTAAGTGATTCACTTTGACTAAAGCTTATGAAGATTCATTAGAGGATTGATAAGACCAAAGCCTCCTAACAATGAATCACAATATTATTGGATCAAAAGTTTCAAATTAACATACTTGGGCTTGCAAATATAGGTTTGGGCCACAAATGATCATATCTCGAATCGAGACAAAATTTAGCGTTATGTTAAGCAATCGTAAGTGGACTTATATAGAAGTCACACCTATTTTGAGGCCGGTCAATAGCAATCTATGTACCATATGTTTAGAGAAATGATATGTAAATTATTCTCCAACAACATATAGTACAAGTAAGAAAGGGGATAAGATGAAGAGGAAAGGGATAAGAATTAAACCACATTCGAACCAAAAATTTAATCAAGCTATCTTTAAAATGAATCATCCATTTTGGCGGAGTTAAACTCAACACCCAAGATCCAATGATGTTAATGAAGCTCATGATCAAAATCTCATAGTTCAAGATCAGCCAGAATATATACAAAAATAAAATTGTATTAAAAAAATAAAGAAAAGATTTTTTAAAATGGTTTTAAATGAAAATAAAAGGGAAAAATAGCAACTATATTAAAAAATCCAAGAAAAATTCAATGATACCTTAGAAAAATCAGAAATAAGCTCAAATATTTTTATAAAAATTTTGGTAATTTTTTAAAGTCAAAAACTATTTTTAAAATTAAAAGAAATAGGAAAAACAAACCAAAAATTGAAAAAAAATAGTAAAGTCAGAAATAAAAATAAAATGAGGTCACCAATATTTGTCAAGAGGTCATTGGATCATTCCATAATTTTATTTTAGAATTTAAAAATTAAGAAAAGTATTTTGAAACATTTAAAACAACTCAAATAAAGTGAAAAATATAAAAAATATCAAAACACAAAATAAAATTGTGAAAAAACAATAATCAGAAAGAGAAAAAACAAAAGTATTTTTAAGAATTTATTTAGATTTTTTGAGGTTAAAATGAATTTTTGAATTTTAAAACAAATAAAATATAAAATCAGAAAATAAAATAAAAACCAAAAAGATGTAGACCATTGGATGAGAGTCAAAACGCGTTAGTAAGCTAATCCAATGGATCAGACGCGTTGTGCATATCATGGTCCTTAGTGAATAAAACACTGAATCATTTATTAAAATCAGAATTAAAAAACAAATGGCATGATATCATTGGTTGAGAGATGACACGTTGGTCATCTTCAACCTCCAGCCACGCGAATTACAGGTCTCTGAAATGGGAAAATTAGAGCTCGAGACCGGAACCATTCGCTTCGTCTCTTCAAGATGATTCCAGTGGTACCCTCGCAAAAAATTTATATAAGGTGCAGCTCAGTCATTTTGGAAGGAAAGATTTGAAAATTCATGGCCCAAACTCACTTCCAGTTGAAAACAAATGTTGTGACTAGAATCAGAATGATGAGAGCTTCATTACAGTACCAAAGTTTGAGAGAATTTGTGAAGGAATCTACCTATTGAAATTGAAATTCAGAGCTCTGAAACTTGACTTGGCTAGCACGATTTTGGAAGACTTAGAGCTTGGTTCTTCTTTTGTTAGCTTCAGTGAAATTTAAGGATGAAGAATTGACAAAGAAAATGGATTAAGGAAAACTGTAAAACCAAATTCGAAGTTGCAGAAGAGTGGGTTTAAGAGAATGTTTGGCAGGGTGATTCTGGCTATCTAAGCTTGCCAAAATGAGTGGGATAGAGCCTGTATTTATAGGATAAGTGAATGAAATCAAGAGGAGGGGTGAATGATGCAATTTGGAGGGAAATCGTGCACACCTGTTTTCATGAGATAAGTGTGATCACATGTTCATCAAAACTCATCCAAATGATAGCTTTTGATACTCTAAATCATCCACACGCTTATTCTAATCATGTTTAAGTAGAAAACACACACAAATTTGGCGATTAGGAGTCAAATTATGGAAATTGCATTTTGACTATTTTAGAAACTTCAGTTCTAAGGTACCAACTTTGAAAACATGGTGTGCAAAATTTAGGGAACCTTAGGACTTGATTCTTGATGCATTGGAAAGATAAGATCATAAAATTTACAATGTGCAAAGAATGGAATCAAATGGACGCTTGAGCTAAAATCTGTGATGAGTCAAAGTTGAGAAAAAGATGCTGACTTTTTGTACTTAGAAAAATTCTAAGTTTTTCTTCAAAAATGACCTATAATGTCTTGCATCTAAACACGGTCTTCCATTTAAAATTTGCTCTTGACCAAAAAAGATGGCATGAAGTAGATCCCTTGAATGACATTTTTAGACTTGAAACATTTAAAATATCCAAAAAATGAGAAAGTTGTGACTTGGTGAAGTTGGTGAAAATTCATGAGATGACCTATAACCTTTTGAGTTCTTAAGACATCTTCCATCCATTTTAAAGCTTTGTACATAAAAGAAGGGTTGAAGTTCAAATCCTTAAGATCATCATGGAAAAAGAATGGGCTCAAGGAGATAAAAATTGACCAAGTTATGATATTTTGAAGTCACATAAATGAATTTGATGGCCTATCTAGAGGACTTGTGATCTTTCTCAATCATTAAGCATCTTCCACGTAAAATTTCCTTGAAACTTTTGAAGTGATTTTCTGATAACCCTTTAAAGAGGAGAATGTATTTGGAATCACTCAAAAATACCCAAAGATGAGCAAGATATAGCCTTTAGAAGTTCAAAACCCTAGCTCCTAGAGCAACAAAATGCCTTAGAAACCCTTTTCAAATTTGACAAACATTCTTGCACAAATACTTTGTCTTGTACATAGAAGTTGTTGAGGATGATAATGAGAAACCATGGTAACCATAACCACTTCCAAATATTGATAATTGATGGAATTATGCACCTATGTTCAAGAACTCAAGGACTTGTCCAATTAGGTCAAACCTCTTCAATCAACTTTTGCATCCTTTAACTTTCTTTGATAAGTTGAGGAATGATGAATCATAATAGACATTGTCATGATGTCACTTCAAAGCATCCTCAATGATGAAGCTTGAACCTCAATGAAATCTTGTTGAAGAAGGCATGGAAATAAACTCACGAACCTATAGATCAACCTGTTGAAATGTGTTGTGCTTCCACCTATAACATCATCAATTAAAGAAAACATTCATAGTATTCATTAGTTAAAATTTAATCAAAACAAAATATAGATGATCACAATATACAAGTCAAGTTGCTCGGTGATTCCTCATGAGAAAACTTAAAGATAGGGAGAAGAACCAAACCCTAGTGTGATCTTGTTGGAATTGAGTTGATATGAGATGATAGAGGGATCTTAGGGGAAAAAGTTAGGGTGCAACACAAGCCAAAATAATCAATATTCAATTATTGATGCAATTAATCGGATCAAAGCATTTTAACATCGAAAAAATTAATTCACCATCAAATAGATCCGAAATTGCATTAACACATACAATCCACATAAATTCTCATCAAAATTCCATAATTCAGCATAATTTGACATCAAAAGTCATCATAAATTTGCAATTGAAAGCTAAAGATTCAAACTAAATCAACAATCATTCATCCAATACCATCTCTCAACATCATTATTAATTCAAGAAAACAATTCTCTCAAGAATTCAATTCATGTAATAATCAATTGAGCATTCAATTCACATAATCAATTAATCAATTAAAACAATTAAGGATTAAGAGATTTACCAAAGTGAAGATTGAATTGGAGATGAGGAGTATGCTGGCCGAACAAAGCTTGAACGAAGGAGATGAAGCTAATCTCTCCGGAAGCTTGAAGTTGCGACAGAGGGAGGAACTCGTGCGGCGGACAAGAGAGCTTTACTGAAAATGTGCTAAGATAGAGGGAACAACTGGCGGTTGATCGCACGACCGAGAGGGAGGAGCGTCGCCATAGGTAGGTGGTTTGCAGTGAAAAATTTAGAGGAGAGGGATGAAGATTTCAAGTTTTGTTGATTTTGTTTTTGAGTGTTCTTGAGAAAATTGAGAGAAAATTCAATTTAATTTTAGAGAGAATTGAAGAGTTTTTGTGAGAGGTTTGTTATAATGAGTGCAGTTGTGTTGAAATTTAAATTTCAAACTTATATAGAATTGGCTCCAAGTCTTGTTTGGTTTGCATAATTTTGATTTTTTGGCTTATTTCATGTGCCAGACGACATCAAACCCCCCAAACTCATGACATATGGTGTGGAATCCTGACGCGCGACGTGAAACAAAATCATCGGCGAAGAAACTTGTGGCATAGTGCCGAAAGAATTATCCTGTTACAATAAAAATTGAGCAAGTTACAATGCTCTAAACAATGAGAAATCAGTGTAAAAATTCACAGTGCATATTTTTCCAGCTTATTTTGTGTACAACTCGCGAACAAACCATAAGTTCATGTCTCTCGGTGCGGAATCCTGACGTGCAACCTGGAAAAAAATCGTGGATGATGAAATTTGTGATGTCGTGCCGAAAGAATCTCCCCGAAATGATATAAATCAAGCAAGTTGTGATTTTTCGAATGGCGAGAAATAGTGGACTTAGTTTGCTGTCTTGAAATTTTCATCTTATTTTCATGCGCACTTTACAAAGCGAGCCATGAACCGAAGCCTTCGAGGCTCAATCCAAACTCGTGACCTGAATCAAAGTTTTAGCTAACAAAATTTGTAATCTCACATTTTGAGAATCGTCTTGGACTGGTAAAAATTAAGAAAGTTACGAATTTTTCAATATCGAAAAACAGCCCATTAGAAATCCATTTCGGGGTGCAATTTTCTCTAGTAATTCTCACTTTCAGAGATCTTCTGCAAATAATTAAATTCTGACCCGAACATTTGAATCAAAGGTAAAATAAAGACATATTTTCACCCAAAGAGCCATCCAAAAACATTGAACCGGGCGAAAGGTTTAAATTTTTAAACATCACATAAACAGCGGTTCAACACACTATTTTAACGGTATTTTCACTGTGTATCTTCAAAGTATTCGCACATTCAGAGATTTTCCTAAATGAATTGGCTTCCGAGCCAAACAAAAAAATTGAAGGAACTAACAAGAAAATTTAAATGCTCTAAGAGCCACACAAAGACGATATTCCAGTTGGAAGTTACGAATTTTTAAACATAAAAAAACCAACAAACCTGCAAATCCACTATGTAACACATTTTAGGTATTTGGCGCTCTTAAAAATGTTCCTCCCAAATTATCCTTCGATCGCAATATATGAACTGGAGAAGATCTCAATACGATTTTATAGACTGAAGAACCATTCCCAAACTATTTTTTGATCTCAATTTATGAATTTCTGAACTTGAAACACACAATACTGAATTTTTGTCTGCACTGCCAAGACACATATGAGATTGATACAATAATGACTTGATTATTTGTTGATTGAATAGCTTGGAACATATGTTGCATGCATTTAAATGCGAAAACCCCGAGTTTGCTTCACAATGTTGCTTAACGGAACAATCATTTTTCGCAGTTCTTTTCACAGAGAAAACCCTTGATTCCATGAGTATAGACCCCATGACATGTATGTATGCATGTGATGATGAAGTATAAGCCAATTATGGTTAAAATTAACAGGGAAAAGTTTGGGGTACAACAACTGCCCCTATTCAATCTTCTTTAACCAGAGAGTAAGATTGGCGGTATCCTTTCGAACAATCAATGTAGAAGGGGATTGAATACTCAAAAGAACCATAAAATTTTCACTTTGAAGACATTCATGTATGATTAATATTTGGTTTTTCTACTTTTTCTAATTTTTTCTTTTTGTAAATAGTCGTTATTAGGGAATAGAAATCTCGCATATCAGGTCAGGGTTAGATATGCATAAAAGAGATCAGATATACATGTCTGGTAAGGATATTAGACACATATAAGAAAGAGACTGGTCAAAACAGACTCTAACAGGGCAATGAGATGATCAAAACACAACCTAACCAAAAATGTTATCTTGGATGACAGAAGGTGAACCCGATCCGAACAGATAAACTAGAGAAAAGAAACTGATCAAAACAAAACCTAAACAAGGGAAGGAGATGATAAAAATATAACCTAACCAGAAATGTTAGCCAAGCTAACAGAAGGTGAACCCAATCCAAATGGATAAACCAGAGAAAATGAACTGATCAAAACATAACCTAAACAAGGAAAGGCGATGATCAAAACATAACCTGACCAAAAATATTAGCCAGGCTAACGAAAGGTGAACCCGATCCAAACAGATAAACCATATAAAAGGAACATATAAAAACAAAACTTAAACAAGGAAAGGAGATGATCAAAACATAACCTAACCAGAAATGTTAGCTAGGCTAACGGAAGGTGAACCCGGTCCAAACTGATAAACTAGAAAAGGAACTGATCAAAACAGAACCTAAACAAGGAAAAGAGATGATTGAAACATAACCTAACCAGAAATGTTAGCTAGGCTAACAAAAGGTTAACCCGATCCAAACAACCAGAGAAAAGGAATTGATCAAAACAAAACCTAAACAATAATAGGAGATGATCAAAATATAACCTAACTAGAAATTTTAACTAGGCTAACAGAAGGTGAACCCGATCCAAACGGATGAACCAGAGAAAAGGAAGTGATCAAAACAAAACCTAAACAAGGAAAGGAGATGATCAAATATATAAAATTGAGAAATGTCAGAGGCACATGAATTTTTCCAGCATAAATCTGGAATTTATGACACTTCTTTGCAAATTTGTAACAGTAAGATTCCATTGTCAACCAATAGTAACCTTCCCTAAACATCTTCTTTACCATCGAATGTCCATTGGCATGAGTGCCAAAGGAACCTCCATGGATTTCACGCATCGACATGTCTGATTCGTGTCTATCCACGTATCTGAGAAAGACCATGTAATAATTTCTTTTGTATAACACATCTTCATTGAGGAAAAAGCTACCTGTCAACCTTCTCAATGTCTTTCTATCTTTGTTTGATGCACCAGCCAGGTATTCCTAAGTATGGAGCAAAATTGATGTTCCCTATATTGCAAACACATGAGCTGGTCTATCCAGACGCCGAACAGTGATATGAGGCCCATTGTTCCAAGTATTTACTTGATACATAGAAGATAGAATGGCCAAAGCATCTGTCATCTGATTCTCATCTCTGGGAATATGATGGAATTCAACTTTATTAAAGAAGGGTAATAATCTTCTAGCATAGTCTTTGTAGGGAATCAAGCCAGCTTGTCAAGCATCCCATTCTCCTTTAATATGATTTATTACCAAAGCCGAATCGCCATATACATCTAGAATTTTGATTCTGAGATCTATAGCCTCCTCGAGACCCATGATACAAGCTTTATACTTTGCCATGTTATTGGTACAATCAAATGCAAATATTGTAGTAAAAGGGATATATGACCCATGAGGAGTGATAATCATGGCAATTACTTTCCCATAAGAATTTACAACTCCATCAAACACCATACCCCACCAGGATTCAGGATCAGGACCTTCCCCAGGAAAAGGTTCATCACAATATTTTATTTTCAAAAACATCACATCCTCATCAGGGAAATCATATTTAACAAACTGATAATCATCAACCAGTTGGTGAGCAAGATAATCTGCCAACATAGTGCTTTTTATAGCCTTCCGAGTACGGCATTCAATATTATATTCAAACAACAACATTTTCCAACGAGAAATTCTTCCAGTAAGAGCAGGCTTTTCAAAAATATACTTAATTGGACCCATTTTGGAAATCAACCAAGTAGTATGATTCAACATATATTGCCATAACCGTTTTTTTCGGCATAGAATATCGTGACTCACAATAAGTAAACTTCTTGCTGAGATAATAAATGGAATATCCTTTTCTCCATGTTTCCTCTTGTTGTCCCAAAATACAGCCCATAAAATTATCTAACATCGTCAGATACATAATCATTGGTCTTCCTTCAATGGGAGGGAGCAAGATAGGAGGTTCAAGCAGATACTCTTTAATGCTTTCGAATGCCCTTTGGAAATCATCTGTCCACACACAACCTTGATCTTTCTTTGACAACTTAAAGATCAGTTCACACATTGCAGTCATATTGGAGATAAATCTAGAAATGTAATTTAACCGCCCAAGGAAGCCTCTAACTTTCTTTTCAGTTGTTGGTGCAGGCATTTCTTGAATTTCTTTAACTTTATCAGGATCAACTTCAATTCCTTTTTGGGTGACAATGAAACCTAACAATTTTCCTGATCAGACACCAAAGGTGCATTTATTTGGATTCAAGTGGGGACAATACTTCCTCAAATGCTGAAATAATTTCAACAAATCTTCTATATGCCCTTCCTCAGTCTGGGATTTGGCAATCATATCATCAACATATACCTCAATTTCCTTGTGAATTAGATCATGGAATAGGGTTGTCATAGCCCTATGGTACGTTGCACCAGCGTTCTTCAACCCGAAGGGGATCACTCTGTAATAGAATGTTCCCCATGGTGTAATAAAAAATGTCTTTTTTCCATGTCCTCAGGAGCCATTCTGATTCGACTATATTCGGAAAATCTGTCCATGAACGAGAATACTTTGAATTTTGCTTTATTGTCAACCAACATATCAATATGTGGCAATGGGGAGTCATCTTTTGGACTAGCTTTGTTTAAATCTCTATAATCAACGCACATGCGAACTTTTCCGTCTTTCTTTGGTACTGGGACAATATTGGCAATCTACTGAGGGTACACTTATGTCACAAGAAAACTGACATTAATCTGCTTTAAAACTTCTTCTTTAATTTTCACTGCCATATCAGGGTGAGTTCTTTGCAATTTCTGCTTGATTACCGGGCATTCTGGCTTTAGAGGCAAATAATGTTCCATAATATCGGTATCCAATCCCGGCAAATACTGTTCCACAATGTTCCATGTACTCTTTCAACAATTCAATCAACCTGTGCTTCATGTCGGGATGAAGCAATGCTTCAATCTTGACTTCTTTTGGATCTTCCTCTGAACCCAAATTAATCGTCTCCAACGGCTATTTATATGGTTGAATGGTACTTTCCTCTTGCTCAAGTAACTGTGAAACCTATTCTGGGATTTCATCATATTCTTCTTTTTCGGCCACATATGCAGGATATTCAAAGTTGGGAGAAGGTGCAGGGTCATTGTACTCAACAGGTTTTTTAATTAATCTGCACATATGATTTATGATTGCTTTTAGAAACTGACACATAGAGCAAGTGATTATGCATATCTATTTAAAGTTATTGTTTATTTTGAAAGGATTTTTTTTATTACCATTTTCCAAGAAAAAGCAAAGAAAAAGACACAATTTGGGAATCAAAGACAACTTTTATTAATGATTTTAAAGATCAAAACAACAAATATGCCCATACAATATCAATACTTTCACCTTGGACAGGGTGAAATATTTTTGAAAAGATTAACAAAAAACAAATTACTTTGAAATATGAATGCAAGGGGGAACATCAATAGTGATTCAATTTTAGACTCTGACTCCATGTGTCATGTAGTTCAACATCTCTTGCTCTGACTCACCTTCCAGAATAGAATTGATCCTATGAACAGTTGGATGAAGATAACCTCCACTATGAAAAATGTCTTGATATTTGCCCAAAGCAGACTCCAACTTCATATTCTCACCTTTATTACTCTTCACAGAGAATCCCAAACCGGATCTATTCTTATTCACATGTGGATCAACAATCTGCCCCCACGCTTTGCTAGGGCCATTATGCACTACCTGTTGAGCATCCTTAAATGAGGCTATAGAATCCTCATTTTTCCTCACATTATCAACGGATAAAGCTTAGAACTGAGTTCCAAGAGCAGCTTCATCGGCTTCCACAACACTGAAAGAGGACAAATGAGATATTAACAAAGTCTGTTCTCTATTTATGATGACCACCTTCCCTTCACGAACAAACTTCAGCTTCTGGTGCAAAGTTGAAGTAACAGCTCCCACCTCGTGGATCCATGGTCGTCCCAATAAACAGTTGTAAGAAGGAACAATATCCATAACCTGGAAAGTAATCTGAAATAAATGCGGGCCTATGTGAATAGGAAAATTTACTTCTCCGATGACATACTTCCTCGATCCATCAAAAGCTTTCAGAATGATGCAACTCTGGCGCATGGGAGTTCTCTGGCACTTCAGCTTCATGAGTGTGCTCCTCGGTATGACATTATAGCAGACCTATTATCAATCATCACATTGGATAATGAGTCATTCTTACAATTCATGGAGATATGAAGAGTAAGGTTATGGTTCCTTCCTTCATCTAGAAATTCGTCATCACAGAAACTCAGGTTATTACATGATGTAATATTCCCTACAACACTACTGAATTGGTCTAGAGACATATCACTTTCCATAAAAGCTTGATCCAATACTCTCACTAAAGATTCCCTGTGGGCAGAAGAGTTCATTAGCAAGTCTAGAATAGATATCTTAGATGGAGTCTCCAACAATTGATCTATAATCTTGTAGTCACTCATCTTGATAATCTTCAACAGGCCGTCCACATATTTTTCCAGAGTAGTACCACTATATTCCCCCACTGCTTTCTTAGGTTCAGTATTTTCAACAACCTTTTTATCAACATTAACATTTCCTCAAATGATAGGTGCGAAAACACGGCCACTGCGGGTCATTTGGTTGGCTTCAACAATATTCTTGACATCAGACAAATGTTGGATGGGAATTTCCATACCATCCTCTAGAATTGTCGCATTGTATTTATATGGCATGACTTTGTCTGGTTCATATGGTACAGGTCTTGACAGACAAATAACCACTGGAGAAACAACTAGCTTACTATGGTACTCAATCTCTATAGGGTCGGGAACACCGAAACAAGGCGTAATAACATTCACCTCTTCTTCAGAATACTTAGACATCAAAGAATCATTGTTGGAGGACATATCTTCATCAGAAGAAAAGAACTCATCTTCAGAAGCATACTCATCCTCTGACATAGTCTCGGCCGAGCAATCTTCCATCACGTTAATTCCATGGTAATCATCTCTATTTCCTGAGACTTTGATAGTACAATTTTCTAACAACAACTGAACACCCCTTCTCACAATGGAACAACCACGAGAATCTCTATAGCAAATCTGGAAAGACCCATAATGGTGTTCTTCTTGGCCATCCATGTGACAGAAGGTAGCGTGCAACTTCACCAAATCGTCATTCATATGATTCATGTCAAAAATCTGAAATTCACCAGGACATCCATAGCCCATATTCACATATTCTTTGTACTCTACCATAGGCCTGATTATATGAATGAGACTTTCGTCCATCATTTCCTGAAGATCAACTTTTATCTTATCACATCCCTGGATATTTGTACTGCAAATACTACAACCAATATGGTCGTGCGTATAATAGCTGAATTCGCAGAGGTCAGCATGCATCTTCACCAGATCCCCTCTAACCAGGTTGATATCAAAAATTAGGAAGTCCCCAGGACAACCAACAACCATATTTACAATATTTGCTCCTCCATATTTAGGAAAAGGATTATATTTACAACACTTGTGATCAAGGAAACAAGAACTTGTCTAATTAGGTCAAACTTATTCAATCAACCCTTGTATCTTTTGGATTTATTTGACAAATTGAGGCATGATGAATCATAGTAGACCTTGTCATGATATTAACTTAAAGCATCTCGATGATGAAGTTTGAATCTGAATGAAGCTTTGTTGAAGAAGACATGGAAATAAACTCATGAACCTATGAATCCACCTGATGAAATATGTTGTGCCCTCACCTATAACATCATCATTTAGAGAAAACATTTATTGTATTCCTTACTTAAACATTAATCAACATAAAACATATATGATCACAATATACAATTCAAAGTGCCTGGTGATCCCTCATGAGCAAACCTAAAGATAGGGAGAAGAACCAAACCCTAGTGTGATTTTGATATGATTGAGTTGATATGAGATGATAGAGGAATCTTATGGGGGAAAATTGGGGGTACAATAAGTGTGGTTCAGATCTTCGACCACAACATATCAAACTACGAAGGAAAAACCACTAGTATACTGGGGGTCATTCAGGTCAAATTGGTTGTCGGAACAACAACCAGGCCGACTTTGCTTATGGTTATAAATTCCGAAGCCAACTTAAATGTATTACCTGGATGTGAATGGATCCATAGAATAGGCGCAGTCCCGTAAACTTTACATTAGAGGATTTCCATTTGGAAGAAAGATGGTATAATGGAAAATATAAAAGCTAATCAGAGTTACTATAAGGTTGATGAGTTTAAAGGTGGAAATAAATATTTCGACCAACACTTGGTGAATGTGGTGCCGTGTGATAATGATAATTACACTCCCAATGAAAACTAATTTTTTTTTTCTAAACTTGAATCCTGATCGTGGTTTTAGGTGGGATTCTGAAGAAACAACAATATCCAGGGAGTCGATCCCACCTACACGGGTAGCCTGTGGTCGACAAAGATGACCATTAAATGAGAAGTTTAGCTCTAAATTTGGCCTATGGTTAAGCGTATCATAAATATTTGGATTTGGGAGATGAAATATAGGCATTCGAAGCCATATTGATAAAGATGCCAATAGAGCCTAAACAACAACTTTAGAAAGATGGAGGCAAGATACAAGCCTTTGAGGCTTAAAAGCCACTTATTAATAGGTGTAGAAACTAGGTGTAGCTTAATATAATATGCCTAGATTTGTATTTCTCGTGTATTAAGCCTAAAAGATGTGTATTTTAAACCAATTAATGTTTATGGTTTATCTTAATGTTGGTGGTTTTGCCAAAAGTTTGTATTTTAAACCAGTTAATGTTTTTGGTTTATCTTAGTGTTGGTGGCTTCGCCAAAATGTTCAACCCCAAAAACTGGGGGGAAGAGGGCATATGCATGCAAAGGTAAAAATTCATAAATTCATATTGTGATCGGTGGAAATAGAACTGACTGTTTTTTAGCTGGTTTCGCGAAATGTCGCGGTAAGCAAGTGTCGCCACCGTCTTTTATGTTCTCCAACATGGAAAGGACAAAAGCACAGCAAAATTCCTTCTTTGAGAATGTTTCTCGGTTCGGGAGGTAGATTTATAGAAAGGGAAGGTGTTAGCACCCTTTCTATCCATGGTTATCCATGGGCTCTTAGGTACTTGCTCTTATGTTTTCAAAAATGTTTGCTTTTCAAATGTGTATGGGTTTTGAAAAAAAAGTTTCGTTTGAAAAATTTCTAAGTAACTCTTGTATCTGTCCTCAAGAGTGTATGAAAAATTTGTTTGAAAACTTTTGAAAGTGTCAGTGTGAAAAGATGTTTTTGTTTGTTTTGAAAGAGCAAGTACCCAAGAGAAATCTACCTACTCTAAGTAATTAAGCTGTGTAAGAGTCCTTTAGACAGTGCTATCCCACTATTGAGAAGTAGGTAGCACCGTCGTTGGAGGTATTCGGGTCAATTCGATTATTAGGGACAGTGTGGTCACCGAAGCAATAGTAGGACACCTTAGAAGTAACCCTAATGTCCTAGATCCTTTTTTATCCGAGGCAACCGTTTCGAGGCAACAAGATCTTTAGACAGGAGGGCGACCTCTAAGACACCCTATACTTGACAACCACGTTCGAGGCAACCAGTGAGGCGTACCCTAGGAGTGGCATGTGCATGTGTGTTATTTTCAGTTCATATTTATCTTTGAACATGCATTTGTGAGCTACAGATTGATTTTATTATTCATACAAGTCTTTCATGCATTTTTTAACAGTTAAGAGTGCGGAAAATAAAGTGCGGAAATATGAATCTACGCTATTATAAGGCGCGGGTCTATACATCGCCAAAAACAAAAACCCGTTTTGAAATAAATGCGAGAAGTAAAAGAAAGAAATAACTTCCTAATTAACTATTACATCCTTGGAAACAGTTACTTAAATGATTAAAAATAAATAACGCGCGAAAGAAATTTAATCGGGACGTCCTTAGGGTTTTGGCCCTTTTGAGAAATAAAGAAAGAAAATTGTCTATTTTGCAATCAAATTAAATATTAATCCTAAACTAATTAATTAATTAATTAAAAAGAAAAAAATTTTTTTTATGTTTTTTAATGAAAATAAAAATAAAAGGAATTAAAATTAAAAGTTAAAGCCTAATTCTAAGTTTATTTTATTTATTGTAAAGAAAAAAGTTAAAGTTAACCTAATTTAACTAATTTAATTAATTTACATTTTATTTACAAAAAATAATAATTAATAATGATAATAAGAAAATATGATTGAAAATTGCTAAACCCTAATTCTACATAATTTTTATTTATTGAGAAAAAGGTTAAAATTGACCTAATTTAAACTAAGTTAATTAATTAGAGTTTATTTACAAAAATAATAATAATTAGTAAAAATAATGAATAATAAAAATATTATAAATATTATAAATATTTGAGTTTCTGAATTTAATATGAAAAATAATTTGTTTATGAATTAATAATAATAATTATAATAATTAAAAGAATTAAAAGGAAAGAAAATAAAAATAGCAAACCAGGGGGGGTGTGATGGCCCATGTATAGAGGTTTATTTTGCAGATTTTAGGCCCAAGAAGCTTAAGCCTGTTGACTTTCTGGATTGGCTATGCACGCTTTAACTGGAGAACATGGTGGTCAACCATCCCTGGCCTTTGGATTGAGCTTCATGGCCACTTGGCAAGCTGATTTGTGAGGTTGCATGATGGAATTCTGGACAAGCGCTGCATGTGAGCATATTATGAAAAAATAGAATAAGCGTTTGGGGGGACCTGGGAATCGAACCCAGGTCCCATTGATTGCCAGACACGTCCTCTTCCACTAAGCCAAGCGCACACTTTTGTTATAATAATAGGCAACAAATATATTATATAAAACAACAACATATGCTAACAATTATGAAAAAGCGCGCGTTTCATTTAAATGGACCAATCATGCACACACACGTCTTCATCTTCATCCTTTTTCCTGTAAAACAAAAACAAGATAGCGGGGGTTTTTAACCCCCACAAAACAGCATGGCCAAAAATAGCGATTAGGTCTGTAAGCTATATAAATAGGGCACGAGCATGGTGTTGAATTCGTCTTGTCATTCTGAGTTCAACCATGGGTATCATTGGTTCTGATTTTACTTATGCTGTAAATCCCTAAATTGAGAGCTTTGAAAACCTAGAATTCGTCCATGGTAGTTTACGTTTCAGGGCACCATAATGCAATTAACCTATATCATCAACTTCAGAAAGGTCATAGCAATGCAAAGCAACAATTATATCATGTTAAATATGCAAGAATTATGAGTTTCGATTCTAGAAAAATTAGGCAAACCGTGTGACTGAAGTGAGTGATTCTTTGAGTGTTAGAGCTTGTTTGTGATTGCAATAGGTTCCTGAGTGTCCCAGCAACGTGTTTGAATCTTTAAATCTCCTTGAAAGGGCCTGGAAAGGGGAATTCAGTTTCAAGCTTTCTTGGAATTTTTTCAATTTGATAAGGGTTCTTTGCAGCAGTTTTTCCCGTGAATGAATTTAGGTTTAGCTTCAGTATTTGTATTGGAATGAATTAGGTTAAATCTTTTGTCCAAGAATCCATGGAATAATGTTTTGCATCTTTGATTTCCAATCAAATATTTTTGCATCTTTTGATTGAGAAAACTTGCTAAAATTGGATGATTTTGTCTCCTTGATTGATACATGAAATCTTCAGCATGTGTTGAGTTTATTTGCATCACAAAAAGATTTGAAAACCATATCTTTTGAATTTTCCTATAATTAAAATCAATTAAATGAATTAATATTAATAAAAATTCAATTAATTAATTAAAAATAAGAAAATAAATCAATTTAAGCTTAATGGGTCGTGCATAGGCCTTGGGCAATGTTTCAAGAAAGAATTTGAGGCCCATTAGCAAAAATGAAGTGTTTTGGGCAAAGTTGACTTTTGCAAATTCCCAAATATTTCCCAACTTCTCCAATGCATATCTTGCTCAATTTTGATCATATGAACATGTTCTTGGACATTTTGGAAAGGTCTTGAAGTCCTCTAATCAATGCCTTTGGTCCCATGTCATTTGGATTTACCAATATCAAGTTATGGTCTTTGACTTAAAGTGCCTTTTTGTTGACTTTTGAAATTGACCTATAATGTAGAAATTGATAACTTTTTGTGAGAGAATTTCTTGGACTTGTAATGTGAAGATGAGTTGTAGGAAATGTCATCCCCTTCAAAATGAGCATTGGATGGGATTTTTCTGATGAACCATGAAAAAGTTATGCATTGGTCAAGTTGTAGTTGACTTTTCAGCTGTCCAAAAATAACAACTTTTGCATCTTTGATGATTTTTGAGCCATTCTTGAGGAATCATGATCAAGAATTGATCAAATGATGATTATGGATTCAAAATAAGATGTTGACCAAAAATTATGACTTTTGACTGTAAAATAACCATTTTACCCCTACAGTTGATTGTGAAGCAAATGGGACTTTTGACTGTGCAATTGGACCCTGTGAGTCTTGAAACTTGGCATGTAGATGCTTGACAATGTATATAAGCATATGGGACTTGATTGAGACCTTGAAAACCTCAACTTCCTTGCAAGAAACAAAACCCTAATTTTTGACTGGCTTAGGAGATGTTAGGACTGTGTAACCCTTGAGTAGTCTTGAACCAATTGAAGATGATTCTTGACAAACTTTGAAGAATATGGGAGGGAAAATTTTGGGGTACAACAGTTGCCCCTGTTCAATCTTCTTAAACCTGAGGATGTAGATTGGCTTGCGTGCCTTTCGTGATCCGAAGGTGGAAGATGATTGAATACTAGAGTGCCCAGAAATTTGCACCCGCATAGTAAAATATCAGCAATGTGATGGCGGGAATGGGCTTATAGATGCCATTTGGAGACTGATGGATAGGAGGATGGGCTTATAGATGCCATCTGGAGATACGACAGAACTTTGTCGAGAATGGGCTTATAGATGCCATTTGGAAATGTGATGGATAGTTGTGGAGATGGGCTTAAAGATGCCATCCAAAGGTGTCGATCGCGTAAGAGATTCCTTAGCGAGAACTTGCGTACTTTGAGAAAGGAAGATGGTTTCCTGGCCTGTTACAGGTGTTGATCTTCAAACTCTTCATGCAGATATGCCCTGGCTAGATGCAGGTATCGAATCTACAATCGATTGCTCACAGATATGCCCTGGCTAGATACAGGAATCGAATCCGGAACTTCGAAAGGTTGCTTACAGACGTGCCCTGGATGGATACATGAATCGAATATGGAATTGGTCGTCTACAGATATGCCCTGGCTGGATACAAGAATCGAATCTCTAAACTCTTCATGTAGACATGCCCTGGCTAGATACAGGTGTCGAATCTACAATCAGTTACTCATAGATATGCCCTGGCTAGATACAGGAATAGAATCTCTAAACTCTTAATGCAGATATGCCCTGGCTAGATACATGTATCGAATCTACAATCAGTTACTCATAGATATGCCCTGGCTAGATACAGGAATCGAATCTCTAAACTCTTCATGCAGACATACCCTGGCTGGATACAGGTGTCGAATCTACAATCAGTTACTCACAGATATGCCCTAGCTAGATACAGGAATCAAATATGGAATTGGTCGTCTACAGATATGCCCTGGCTGGATACAGGAATCGAATCTCTAAACTCTTCATGCAGACATGCCTTGGATAGATATAGGTGTTGAATCTACAATCAGTTACTCACAGATATGCCCTGGCTAGATACAGGAATCAAATCTGGAATTGGTCGTCTACAGATATGCCCTGGCTGGATACAGGAATCGAATCTCTAAACTCTTCATGCAGACATGCCCTGGCTAGATACAGGTGTCGAATCTACAATCAGTTACTCACAGATATGCCCTGGCTAGATACAGGAATCAAATCTGGAATTGGTCGTCTACAGATATGCCCTGGCTGGATACAGGTATCGAATCTCTAAACTCTTCATGCAGATATGCCCTGGCTAGATACAGGTATCGAATCTACAATCAATCACTCACAGATATGCCCTGGCTAGATACAGGTATCGAATCTGGAACTGGTTGTCTACAAATATGCCCTGGCTGGATACAGGTATCGAATCTCTAAACTCTTCATGCAGATATGCCCTGGCTGGATACAGGTATCGAATCTACAATCAATCACTCACAGATATGCCCTGGCTAGATACAGGTATCGAATCTGGAACTGCGAAAGTTGATGATAATCGTCTTTTGATTGACCTTTTCCTGAAAAGGCAAAACGTTAGTTGTATGCAATATCATGATGTATGAAATGCATGATGTCATGATGTTCTCAAAATAAATGAGATCGTGTCGTATGCACTTTATCATGTATGTAAGCGGGATGTATGAAATGTGAAATGTCTATGGATGTATTTTCGTCTAGGAAACTAAATCCTTGACGAATGCCGGGAGCTTGTTAAAGCCTGGGCTGATGTTGAAGAGTAGAGTTCTTCATTTCCGCTGGGGATGATGGTTGCAAGAATAAACCGGTAAGAGAAGATGACTCCGTTGGGGAATAAACTCGTTAGAGAGATTACTCTGCGGGGAATTACTCTGTGGGAAGAGATACTTCGCTGAGATTTTGATGGTAACCTCGCTGGGGATTCCTGTTGATAAGTTTTGTTGGAGGATTTGATGAATTCCGCTGGGTATAGGAAGAAATTCGCCGAGGACGGTCTTTCCGTTATAATTAGCTGAGGATAACCCAGTTATAAGCTCTGGTGGGGAATAACCTCTGAATTTGGCTGGGGAGATACATTTGTACTCTGCGGGGGATCAACTTCCAGAATCTACTGGGGATAAGCTTCCAGAATCTACTGGGGAGAATAATTCAACTCTCTTGGGGAAACTTTTGGACTGCACTGGGGGAGTGGCTCCACTGGATGTTTGTATTCCGTCGGGGAACAATCTTATTTTAAGACTGCCGGGGATGCTTGTTAAGGAATAGTTGTATACTCCGCTGGGGAATGTTTAGATTTTCTGGGGATACCCAACTTCCTTAAGGCTGACAGTAGACTAACTCTGCTTGGGGAGAGTATTGCTGACTTGCTGGAGATACTGTGTCTTTTCGGGGCTGATTGGAGACCAACTCTGCTTGGAGGGAGTATTACTGAATCTGCTCTTACTCTCGGGGAGTGAAGGTATCTTGGTTACATTCTTCAGCCGAACTTACCTTGGTACCTTGGTGGACAGAGCAACTAGATCGCTTAGACAACTCATTATTGCCCCTGTTTCTAATGTCACCTGTAATTAGTCCTTTGTTTCGCATGCAAATATTTATGATTAGCAATTAATGTCAAATGCATATATCAAAAATGAACATTGGACGTCCTTCGCAAGACAAAACAGAAAAAGGAAAAACAATTGGCAATTTGTATGGAAAAGTGAATTTGTATTGATTTTGAAATTTGCCTGTGAATAGGCGTTTTTGTACAAGAGGCTGACGTCCTAGTAAGAGAACGCCGCCGAACAACATAGAGTTTATACAATTTTGCGAAGAGGAAAACAAAACAGCTATGTGAAAAGAATAATCCCACTGGGTTCCAACTCTGCTATCGCCTTTATGTCTTCAAGCGTCTCATCACTTTGCTGCTCAGTTGAAGATGAAACTGATTGATCGATACCGTCTGAACCTGATAGTTGATACCGGATTCTATATGCAAGGTGATCCAATGAGACATAGTATTACGCTTATCCCTAATTTTTGCCTGGACCGCCCTTTCGGGTTTTCAGTCCACCGGGATACCCATTTTTGCCCAAGCCGCCTTTTCAGGTTTTCGACTTGTCGGGTGTACAAATTTTTCATTTTCATCCCTAATTTTTGCCCGAACCCTTTTGGTTCGCCGAGAAGCCCTTATTTTTGCCTAGGTGTGTCAACCTAGCGGGTCTTTTATTCATGCGTAGTATCTTTTTACTATGTCTGCATTGGCGGGGTGAGGAAGGTCGTCACCGTCCATGGTGGTTAGAATCATAGCTCCTCCTGAGAAGATATGTTTAACCACAAATGGCCCTTCGTACGTAGGGGTCCATTTTCCCCTGGGATCACTTTGAGGAAGAATGATGCGCTTGATTACCAGGTCTCCGACTTGATACTCTTGTGGTCTGACTTTCTTGTTAAATGCCCTGATCATCTGTTTTTGGTACGTTTGACCATGACAAATAGCGGTGAGTCTCTTTTCATCGATTAGGTTTAATTGATCAAGCCGAGTCTGGATCTAGTCATCTTCGCTCAAACCTGTATCCTTCATTATCCGGAGAGAGGGTATCTGAACTTCGATAGGCAAGACTGCCTCCATGCCATAGACCAATGAAAAGGGTGTTGCCCCTGTTGACGTTCGTGCTGAGGTACGGTACCCATGAAGAGCAAACGGTAACATCTCGTGCCAATCTTTGTAGGTCACTGTCATCTTCTGCACAATCTTCTTGATATTCTTATTCGCTGCTTCTACAGCCCCGTTCATCTTCGGCCGGTAAGGAGAAGAGTTGTGGTGCTGTATCTTGAATTGCTCGCAGAGCTCATCTTGTTGTTAAGATTGGTACCATTGTCTGTAATGATCCTTTCCGGGACACCATACCGACAGATCAGGTTATGTCGAATGAACCGTGCCACGATGTTCTTGGTTACAGTAGCATAGGAAGCTGCTTCAACCCACTTTGTAAAGTAATCAATCGCTACCAGGATGAAGCGATGCCCGTTGGATGCCGTAGGTCTGATCTCGCCGATCATATCAATGCCCCACATTGCAAAAGGCCAAGGTGCTGTCAAGACGTTCAGAGGTACTGGAGGAATGTGCATCTTATCAGCATAGATCTGGCATTTGTGACACATCCGGGAATGTTGGTAACAGTCAGCTTCCATTGTGGACCAGAAATATCCTTCCCGAAGGATTTTCTTTGCCATAATATGTCCACTGAAATGTGTTCTGAAGGTACCTTCATGTAGCTCTGCCATGATCCTTTCTGCTTCAGTCTTATCCACACAACGCAGTAAGGTCGAATCATGATTTCTCTTGTACAGAATGCCATTGCTGAGGAAGAACTTTGCGGCGAACCTTCTCAGGAACTTTTTATCATTGACGGATGCACCCTCAGGGTATTCTTGAGCTTCCAAGTACCTCTTCACTTCATGATACCAAGGTTTTTCAGTTACCTCTTCAGCCTCAAGATCACAGCAATATGCAGGTTCATCCAACTTCCAGATGATGATCCGGGGAGCCTCGTTGTCCCATTTGACTTTGAACATGGAAGACATCGTAGCTAGCGCGTCCGCCAACTGATTCTTCTCTCTTGGGAAGTGTTCAAAAGTTATCTCCGTGAAATGGGGGATCAACGTCAACACATACTCCTTGTAAGGAATAAGATTTGGGTGTTTCGTATCCCACTCTCCTTTGATCTAACTGATCACTAGAGCGGAATCTCCGAAGACACTCAGAAACTTGATCCTTAAGTCAATTGCAGCCTGAAGACCCATGATGCATGCCTCATACTCCGCCATGTTGTTGGTGCAGTTGAAACACAGTCGGGCAGTAAGTGGAGTATGAGTGCCTTTAGGGGATATGATCACAGCGCCAATACCGTTACCCAAAGCGTTTGAGGCTCCGTCAAAGTGCATAGACCATCGGGATCCTTCCTCTGGTCCTTCATCCGGTCCAAGTACTTCACAATCAGTCACTACCATGATATTCTCATCGAGAAATTCAAAGTTCATAGATTGGTGGTCATCCACTGCCTGGTGTGCCAAATGGTCTGCTAATACACTTCCCTTGATTGCTTTCTGAGTTGTGTACTGGATGTCGTATTCTGTCAAGATCATCTTCCATCTCGCTATTCTTCCGGACAGAGCAGGCTTTTCGAATATGTACTTTATTGGATCCATTTTAGAAATCAACAGAGTAGTGTGAGTCAACATATACTGTCTCAGCCGGCGAGCAGCCCATACCAAAGCGCAACAAGTTTTCTTGAGCAGTGAGTATCGGGTCTCACAGTCGGTAAACTTTTTGCTAAGGTAATAAATAGCATGCTCTTTTCGGCCAGACTCGTCATGCTGCCCCAGCACACACCCCATTGAGCTGTCAAGTACTGTCAAGTATAATATTAGAGGTCTCCCCTCAACCGGTGGCATAAGAAAGGGTGGTTCTTGGAGATACTCTTTGATTCTGTCGAAAGCGGCCTGACATTCATCGTTCCAACGTACTACTTGATCTTTCTTCAGCAGCTTGAAGATTGGTTCACAGGTAGCAGTTAGATGTGAGATGAATCGGGCAATATAGTTCAACCGTCCTAGAAAGCCTCTGACTTCTTTCTCTGTCTTGGGAACTGGCATCTCTTGTATGGATTTCACCTTGGCAGGGTCCACTTGAATACCTTTGTCGCTCACGAAGAAGCCTGGCAATTTTCCAGATCTTACCCCGAAGGTGCACTTGTTCGGGTTCAACCTCAGCTTATACAACTTCAAACGGTCAAACAGTTTCTGCAGATGGTCAAGGTGTTCCTCCTCAGTTTGGGACCTTGCAATCATATCATCGACATATACTTCGATCTCGTGATGGATCATGTCATGAAATAAAGCAACCATGGCACGTTGGTAGGTTTCCCCGACATTTTTCAACCCCAAAGGCATGACTTTGTAGCAAAAGGTGCCCCACTGAGTAACAAAAGTGGTCTTCTCCATGTCTTCAGGAGCCATCTTGATTTGATTATAACCGGAGAACCCGTCCATGAAGGAGAATACCTTATGCTGAGCGGTGTTCTCAACCAGAACGTCGATATGAGGCAGAGGGAAATCATCCTTAGGGCTGGCCCTATTCAAATCCCGATAATCAACACACATTCGGACCTTACCATCCTTCTTTGGCACTGGAACCACGTTGGCAACCCACTGAGGGTAAGAAGTCACTGCTAGAAAACCGGCGTCGAATTGTTTCATAACCTCAGCTTTGATTTTCTCGGACATCTCTGGACGCATACGACGGACCTTCTGTTTAACCGGAGGCAAGTCTTCCTTGGTAGGCAGGTGATGAACCACAATGTCAGTATCCAACCCAGGCATGTCTTCGTAAGACCAGGCAAATATTTCCACATAATCATGCAGCATCTAGATCAATCGTTGTTTCACACTAGACTCCAGATTGGCACCAATCTTGACTTCCTTTCTGTCTGTCTCAGTACCCAGATTTACCGTTTCCACTAGCTCTTCATGTGGCTGAATGGCCCTATCTTCCTGGAGTAACAGTCTTGCAAGCTCACCAGGCACTTCGCAATCATCTTCACCTTCGTCCTCGGCTAAGTTGATCGGATTTTCAAAGTCATAACTGGCAGTAGCAGAGTCGTTACCAGTGAGATCCAGAGTGGATTGGAACTGAGTGACAAAAGTAATAGGTATGAAATCTTTGGCAGTCTAGTTGTTCAGTCCACCGTTGGTCGTTGGGTAGATCCTGCTGTCGAATTCAGATTCTTCCGCCTCGTCTTCAATAGCATTCACTCCCGGGTTGGTGATTAACACAAGGGGTCTTCCAATCCTTGCCTTGCGAACAGCCCTCTGAGCTTCTGCAGTGAAACCCAAACCAAACTTGTCAGTCTTCGGAGTAAAATCAGGAAGTCGGCCCCAGTTTGCGCACTCACCCTTTTCAATCACAGCCCGGGCATCCTTCAAGGAAGCCATCTTCAAAGGAGAGTCTTCTTCAGTCACAGTCTCAGCTGACGCCAATGTTGGAGGAACCTCCTCAAAATGTTGAAAGGGGGTCTCAGTGAACTCCCCGTCTATCTCTATATATCGGAACGAGTTAAGGTGGCTGACCATATATTCTTCCTCCGCCTGAACTGTAACAATTTTCCCTCTGACCGGGTACTTAAACTTCTGATGTAATGTGGAGGTCACAGCTCCAGCCTTGTGGATCCATGGACGACCCAGCAAACAAGAATAGGATGGACGAATGTCCATCACATAGAAAGTAGAGTCAAAAACTTGAGAACTAACCCTGATTGGGATGTCAACTTCCCCATGTACCATCCTTTTGGACCCGTCAAAGGCCCGGACAACAATGTTACTTAGCTTGAGCTCTAAACCCTCACAATCCAGCCTGTCTAGAGCTTTCTTGGGCAATACATTCAATGAAGAACCAGTGTCTACCAACACATGGGCAAGAGTAGTGCCCCTGCATTCAATGGAGACATGCAGGGCGTCGTTATGGTTCTTTCCTTTGGCGGGCAGATCAGTGTCAGAGAAACCCAACCCATTATCAGCAGTCAAGTTGGCTACACAATCGGTAAATTGATCAGCAGACGTTTCTTGTGGCACATGGGCCGTCTTCAGGAAGGAAATCAGGGCCTTGGCATGGGCCTCTGAACACAACAACAGTGATAGCATAGAAATTTTAGATGGGGTGTGCCCCAGCTGCTCAACTACATTGAAATCACTCTTCTTGATAATTTTAAGAATCTCTTCCATCTCTTGCTGGGAAGCTTCAACATTGGTCTTTGGTGCCTCTGTCCGGGAAGGCACATCAGTAGCAATCTGTTGTACCCCAAAATTTGCCCTCCCATATTCTTCAAGAAATTGCCAAGCCAAGTCACAAGATTCCCCAAGGGTTGCACAGGGCAAAGGTCTCCTAAGCAGTCAAGATTAGGGTTTGTGTTCTGATCAAGAAAATGAAGTTTTCAAAGGTCTAATCAAGTCTCACATGCCTATAAACATGGTCAAGTATCCTCATATCAAGTTTCAAGGCATTCAGCTCAAAATTGCACAGTCAAAACCCTAAATTGCACTACAGTCAACTGTAGGGGCAAAATGGTCATTTGACAGTCAAAAGTTCAAATTTTTGGTCAACATATCATTTTGAAGCCACAAACATCATTTGATCAATGCTTGATCATGATTCTCAAAATTTGGCTCAGAAATCATCAAGATGCAAAAGTTTCCTTATTTGGACAGCTGAAAAATTCAACTGAAATTGACCAGGGCATAACTTTCACATGGATTATCAGAAAAATTCCATCCAAAGCTCATTTTGAAGAGAAAGACATTTCCTACAACTCATCTTCATATTTCAAGTCCAACAAATGCTCTCACAAAAAGTTATCAATTTCAACATTATAGGTCATTTTCAAAAGTCAACAAAAAGGGACTTTAAGTCAAAGGCCATAACTTGAGATTGGTAAATCAAAATGACATGGGACCAAAGGCATTGGTTAGAGGACTCAAAGACCTTTCCAAAATGTCCAAGAACATGAGAAAAGCTTAAAAATTGAGCAAGTTATGCCTTGTGGAAGTTGGGAATTGTTTGGATATTTTGAAAAGTCAACATTGATTCAAATGACCTAAAATTGCTAATGGGCCCATTTTTCTTCCATGATTCATAATCCATGACATGTGCACGACCACTTGGCCCAAAGGGAAGTATTTTCTCATTTTTTATTTATTTATTTGAATTTTTATTTATATTAATTCATTTAAATCACTTAAATATATGAAAAATATTTAATTCACCCTAACCAATCTTTTTATACATGTTTTAGACTCAATATTTCATGCATATGCAAATGTGGAAAGATTTGGCTTGATTGGATCCTAATTGACACAAAGAACACATGGAAAAGATATGAAAAAGATCCTTAAAATCAAATTTCCAAAAACCATCATTGCATTGGATTTGATTGAGTTTTGTTAACCTAATGGACTCAGTACAAATGCTAGAACACAACCCTAATCATGCTAGACAAAAAAGCTGCGCTCAAAGGCCATTGAAAAAACTTGAATTTTTCTCAAGAAACTCAAATTCTGAAAACACCCTTACAAGGCGATTCAAAGCACAAAAACTATTCCATCAGCTTCCTCAAGGTTCCCTGAACACATTCCAATCAGAAACAACCATCAAAACGCCAAGAATTGGTAAAACGGACATGAACTGTACAGAGAAAAACTCATAATCGTGCATCATGATTTAAGCATTTTTACAGCATTTTATTCATGGATTCATGTTCATTATCTTGTCCTGAAACTAACCAATGCATTTAATTGCGTTTTTATGTTGTATACACAATTTCACCATACTTGAATTCTAGGGTTTACAGGACTTTAATTTGGGGCTTTTGAAACGAGGCAAAATTAGCCCTTGAGACCACCACCATCCAACTCATCGCATCTGGACGAAGAAGACGCAACTATCGCGCCCAATTTATGAATGCTTGAGACCTAATCGCTATTTTCTAATAGCATGCCTAAAACAACGCATAAAAAACCGTTGCCTCATGTTTTTGTTTTCAGGAACATGAAGAAGATGGAGTCGTGGCAACAAGTGATACGCTGGTTTGAAATTCGCGCGCGTTTCTAAGCACTAACCCACGTTTTCCTTTTTATTAATTGTTGTTTATTTATATATCAAATGCGTTAGTTGGCACAGTTGGTTGGAGAAAGCATTGGCAATATCCATGACCTGGGTTCGAGCCCCAGGTCTTACATGTTTCAATATTATTTTTCATTAGCAACTCCTATGCGCTTCCAGACTGCAGACGCACCATACACCTCAAGATCCAGCTATCCACGTGTCCCTGGAGATCAGATTAAAGGCTGAAAATGGATGAACGCTATAGGCTTAAGTCAACATGCTAGCATGTGAATAAAAAAGTCAATAAAGCCAAAGTCAAATGGGCCAGATTACTAAGGCCAAGACCTCCACTTTGGGGACTTCCACCCCCCCTGGTTTGCAATTTTCTCAATTTTCCTTATATTTTATTTTCAATTATTATTTTATTTCCTTTATTGTTTTGCTTTAATTAATTATTTCTACAAAATATAAAAATGCCTAAAAAATCAGAAAAAGACAAAAAACATAATAAATATTTTATTTTAATATTTTTTTTTATAAATAAATGCATGTAAATAAATTTAGTTTAAATTAGGGTTTGCAATATCAATTCTTTTCATAAAAAATCTAAAAAATATAGAATTAGGTTTAATTAATTTTTATTCCTTTTTAATTTTTCTTTTGTCACAATAATATTATTTATTTTATTTATTTTCATAATTAAAATTGTACATAAAAAATTTAGGTTTTTATTTAGGTTAAATTTTAATGTTTTCTTAAATTAAAATAAAGTAGAATTAGGGTTAGTAGTTAATTTTAATTAATTCTTTCTTTTTTCATTAAACCCTAAAATACATAAAAATACCAAAAAAACAAAAACAATTTCTTTTCTTAATTAATGTAATTTTAATATTTTGCAAAAGGGTCCAACGCCCTCGTTTCGTTCTTAATTTCAATTTAATTTCGCGTATTTATTTTATGTCATTTAAATAATTATGTACCTCTCCCAAAGCCTTGTAAATATTACTTCTCGCACTTTCAATTTCTTTATTTTCTGTCAAATCGGGTCCTGGTTAATTTTGGCGATGTGGACCCGCGCCTTTTGTAATAGCTTAGATTTATTTTTCTCGCAATACCTTTTAACTGTTAAACAAAGCATGCAAGAATGAATGGCCTTAAATAAAATCAAGCGTAGAATACCAATAACATGAACAAGACAAATATCAATGAAAATGACACACGAATCGCACACACCACCCCTAGGGTACGCCTCACTGTTGCCTTGCCTCGAAAGGTGATCGTCGAGTAGAGGATGTCTTAGTAAGTCCTCATGATCCGGGAACCTGGCATGAGGGTAGCTTCTAAGGTGTCTTCCCATTGCTCTGGTGATCACCATGTCCCGAACCTCGAATTGACCCGAACACCTCCAACGGTGGTGCTACCTACCTCTCAATGGTGGGATGGCACTACTTTAAAGGACATTTACACAGACGAATTCCTTAGGTTAGGTAGACGACTCTAGATACTTGCTCTAACTTCAAAAACAAATCAAAAACTCTTTTCACACCGACACTTTCAAAAAGCTTTCAAAAGCAACTTTTCAAACACTCTTGAGGACAGATACAAGAGTCGAACTGAAATTTTCAAAGAAACTTTTTAAAACCCGTAGTTGAAAAGCAAACAAACCATTTTTGAAAACACAATGAGCAAGTATCTAAGAGCCCATGGATAACCATGGATAGAAAGGGTGCTAACACCTTCCCTTTCTATAATCTACCTCCCGAACCGAGAGCAATCTCTTTAAGGAATTTTTCTGTGCTTTTGTCCTTTCCATTTGGAGAAAATAAAAGACGGTGGCGACTCTTGCTTCCGCGACATTTCGCAAACCAGCGTTAAACAGTCAGTTCCAGATCCACCGATCACAGAACTGGCGACTCTGCTGGGGATATTGAACTATAAAGTGAGGTGTACCTTAGGGTTAGTTCATAACTGTGTTTTCAATTGTTTTCTTTGCTTGCTTTAAATTTGTGGGTTGCATGGGAGTTACATAGATCCTAACCCGGATCTGGGGATACCCTGTTTAGGTAGCATAAGCTGTGAGGGACCTGTCCGGCGTATACCGACATGGGTGAAGCAGTGGCTACGTTGGTGTGGCGCCTTGGTCTGTACCGATATCCCTCGTGTTGAAACGGGGAGAATATGGGTCTTCCAAGGAGTCATTAAGCACCAACAGACCTTAGAACCTTAAATGACACAACTTGGCCATTAGAACAGTAGCAGTATGCTACGCCCATTGAGGCTAAACTCTCGTGATGGTTCTGGCCGCAAGAAAAGATTGCAATGCTGGAGTTATGACCGATTGAGGGTAGTCAATGATATTGGGATCCTCTAAGAACCCGGTTACTTTGATAGGACAGGTATGAACCAACCAACTGAAAGAGGGTAACACCTAGACCTCATGCTGGCCTAAACTCTAAGGGCTTCTCTTGTGTGACTTGTGTGCCTTCGTACTTGACTAATTGCATGCGTGTTATCTGACACATAAGCTACTTGCAGGTTTTGTTTATAGTCCTTAACTGGGACTCATAACAGGGTTTACTAGGTCTCTTGCAGGTTTTGTTTATAGTCCTTAATTGGGACTCATAACAAAGTATACTGAATTTCTTGCAGGGTTTGTTTATAGTCCTTAATTGGGACTCATAACAGGGTTACTCACATTACCCCATGCATAACATAACATCATACCATTGCATACATCCTAACCCATTTCAAGGATCTCAAGGGTTTGTGATGCAGGTCATGATAAATCAAACGTCTAGCAAGGGGCAAAGGGGATTTATTTTCCTCTAGACAAGGTTGTCAGAGGCTATGACCCACTGGATATGGTGAGC
Organism: Vicia faba; assembly: GCA_948472305.1. Lineage (NCBI taxonomy): Eukaryota > Viridiplantae > Streptophyta > Magnoliopsida > Fabales > Fabaceae > Vicia > Vicia faba. The sequence continues at coordinate 830,755,940 of OX451741.1, forward strand.
CTTTGACCCTTGAAGAAGGACTCTCAACAATATGAAGTTCTTTCAATCAAGCTACCGGATCCAAATGCTAACAAATTTTTTGTTTACCCCGCGAGGTCCTTGAGATCATTGCATGCACATCATGCATATCATTGCATAACAGGTACCCTTTCTCTGCAGGTTACTTACCTTCTTCGCTGTTTATTTCAGCATCATGAATCCTGAATCCTCAACCGAGCACACTATCAAGGCCCTCCCGGCTCAGAACGCCCAGTTCCAAGGGCTGATCATGAATTTGACCCAGGGGCAACAAGATCTGAAGGCTTTGCTCTTGAAGAAGGAAAAGAAGAAGAAGAGGACTGTTTTGTTCAGCCCTAGACGCAGATTTGGGAACACCCTGCGGGATCAAACTGAGAGGACAACTCCATCTGTGGGGAAAATAAGTCACCATGAGAGAGAGGTGCCTAGTCCAGTGGTCTCCGACAACGAGACAGATTTCAACGACGAATAATACCCCCCTACTGACGACAAGTACAAACAGTTGGAAGACCGTTTGAATGCTATGGAAATACAACAGGCACCTGGGCTGGATTTTGGAGATTTGGGTTTGTCTACTGGTGTGATCATCCCTCGGAAGTTCAAAGCACCATCCTTCACTAAATATGACGGGGCGTCTTGTCCCAAGCTACATCTCAGGTCTTATGTTCGGAAAATCCAACCATACTCAGCGGATAAGAACTTGTGGATCCACTTCTTCCAGGAAAGTCTTTCAGGGACTCACCTCGAATGGTTCTATCAGCTGGATGGGACCAAAATTCGTAACTGGGAGGAGTTGGCAACTGCTTTCTATAAGCAGTATCAATACAATGCCGACCTTGCTCCTACACGTACCCAACTCCAGGGTATGTCGTTGGGATCAAGTGAAGGTTTCAAGGAGTACGCACAAAGATGGAGAGACCTTGCTGGAAGGGTGCAGCCTCCTTTAACTGACCGGGAGCTCGTTGATATGTTCTTGGGAACCCTATCCGGGCCGTTCTTCAATCATCTCATTGGTAATTCATCTGCAGGATTTACCGATCTCATCCTAACCGGCGAAAGAATTGAAGCTGGTATCAAGAGTGGGAAAATTCAAGAGGCCACACCTTCTGACACTCACAGGAAGCCTTACACGGGAAAGAAAGAATCTAATGCGGCATACAGCCAAAAGAGTCGTCATGACCAACATGCAGGGGCAGTCATGATTTCGGGTTCTGCACCACGCCGCCAACCACAAAAGGGAAATCAGCGAAGGCCGGACGAGCCCAAGAGACAATTCTCCAACATCAACATGCCATGGTCACAAGCTCTGCAACACATGTTGAAGATGAATCTGATTGCGGTGATCAACCCTCCTGCAAACCCCAAGACCTCCTCTCCAAGCTACAACCCAGAAGCGAGGTGTGCATATCATTCTGATAGCCCGGGGCACGATACTGAGGACTGTTGGGCACTGAAATACAAGATTCAGAACATGATCGATGCCAAAGAGATCGAGTTCGAGCCTGCCGAGACTCCCAACGTGATCACTGCTCCATTGCCAAAACATGGCTAGGGTCGAGAGATTTTTGTTCATTTGAATTCGAGTTGTATTTTTCCTTTCTTGTTCAGATAAACAATTATCATGTTAAACTCTTTTATTTCATGAATGCATTACACATGTCTCTCTTGATTTAATTATGTTTACTATGCTTAAAACTGCTTTCATATTTTTGTGACGGTAAACTCTTAATTGAAAATGCTAAGCCTCTTGAGGGAGGATGACGAAAACAATACCATAATCTACAGTATGCTTTTGAACAGACCCCGCTGATGAAGTACAGGCATTGTTTCAATTCCTAAACACTGGAGTGATAAGGAAGATAATCCCTCATTAACCCCTCTGAGCCAAAGAAGTAGGAGTTTTTATTTTCGAAAATCAAAACCCTTAATCATAACCTGGGGCAGGGTAGTCTCTCAGTTGATCCAAGTGCATAACGAATGGCACCAAAGAGATCCTTACGAAAAAAAGAAAAGCCAGTGATGGTTCCGAACGATCAATAAAGAAAGGCAGTCATTATCTATCAAAAAAAAAAAAGCCCAAAAAGTCAAAACCTATAAAGGGGACTTACGAAACTGGGGCATCCCGCTGACTGTAATTCCAAAAAAGGAAACAGCTCAGGCAAAAAAATAGGGATAACAAAATCAAAAAGAAAGAGGTCCTACAAACCCTCGACAAAAAAAAGGAAATGACTGTCTATTCAGAATAAATCATCAATATCCGAATCATCATTGGAACATCAGAGCAAAGACTCAAACAAGGTCTAACGTATGATCAGCTGAGTTTAGGTTTGGAGAACATCACGAAGAGCGGGTGGGTACAAATAATTTGAGCCTTTATCCTTTGTTTCTTAAACCGTGAACCAGGCCATGTTATAACCCTTAAAAGTCCTAGCTGAAGCATGGGTTAGTTCAAAAGCATACTGTTACAAAAGGTATCCTGACTCCTTAAGGCTCGCTGTAAAAATTTTGAGTTAGCATCATGTTTTACAAAATCCACTTGCCTTTATGAAAAAATGCATTTTCAAAAATTTCAAGACAGACATAAACTTTGCATTCTTAAAATAACCTTGTTCGCATATGACTATTTGTTTGAACAGCAGGGAAATTCGCACGATGAACACCTTGTGAACAGAAGTACCTCCAATCAAGGGGCACAGTAGGAGCATTGCCCATTATCTGGGGCATGGCAAAATACTTCCAACAGGGGCAACTCCCTACATTCTGAAAGCATGGACATAGTCGAAAAATACTGCGCAAAATCAAAGACCCGCTAGGTTGACACACCTAGGCAAAAATAAGGGCTTCCCGGCGAACCAAAAGGGTTCGGGCAAAATGAAGGGATGAAATGAAAAATCTGTACACCCGGCAAGTCGAAAACCTGAAAAGGCGGCTTGGGCAAAAATGGGTATCCCGGTGGACTGAAAACCCGAAAGGACGGTCCAGGCAAAAGTTAGGGATCAAAGCGTACGACTATGTTCCGGTATCTCATCACTTGTCTACCCGAAGATTTGTCAACTACCCACACAGGTATCCTCTTCCCTCACCTCCGAAACAGGGGCAATAATGAGTTATCCCGGCAATCTAATTGCTCTGTCAACCAAAGTACAAAGGAAAGATCAACATAAGGATGATTCCCATCTACCTTTACAAATTCCAGATCATGGGTTAACATCCGAGACCAAACAGGACAATCATCCACTTAATCAAAATCATGCAACCCTACACCGGTTCCTTCTCAATTTTCAGAAGAAGTTTTTACACAAACTTATCCAAGTAACCTAACCCCGGTTCCTCCAGAAGTCTCACATGGACCTATCTCAAGATGACCTAACCCCGGTTCGTCAAGAAGTTTTATACAAACTTATCCAAGTAACCTAACCCCGGTTCCTCCAGAAGTCTCACATGGACCTATCTCAAGATGACCTTACCCCGGTTCGTCAAGAAGTTTTATACAAACTTATCCAAGTAACCTAACCCCGGTTCCTCCAGGAGTCTTACATGGACCTATCTCAAGATGACCTTACCCCGGTTCATCAAGACGTTTTACACAAACTTATCCAAGTAACCTAACCCCGGTTCCTCCAGAAGTCTTACATGGACCTATCTCAAGATGACCTAACCCCGGTTCATCAAGAAGTTTTACACAAACTTATCCTGCCGTAACCTAACCCCGGTTCCCCCAGAAGTCTTACATGGATTTAGCTCAAGATAACCTCACCCCGGTTCATCAAGAAGTTTTACACGAACTTACCTCATCAAGCAACCCTACACCAGTTCCCTCTCTTCAAGATGCAGTTTTACATGGACTCGTCACCCAGAAACCCTACACAGGTTCTCCCTTTCCAAAAACGAAGTTTTACACGAACTCATCGTCAAAGTAACCCTATGCGGATTCCTTCTCCATTTCAAATGTGGTTTTTACACGAGCTCATCAGCAGGCAACCTTACATATGTTCCCTCTTTCAACTTACAAAATTACAGTTCAAACTTCCCCAGAAGAGTCCAATCTGATTCCCCAGGAAAGTTGGAATTTATCTCCCCAAGCAGTAAGCTTATCCCCAGTAAATTCTGGAAGCTTATCCTTCGCAGAGCACGAACGCGTCGTCCGACTTTATTCAAAGAGTTATTTCCTTAACAGGATATAACTGGGTTATCCTCAGCCAAAAGCCACGGAAAGAGCGTCGTCGACAAAGTCTTCCTATCCCCAGCAAACTATTATCAACACTCAGCAAGGCATCCCTCTTCCCACAGAGTATTGCTTCCCAGCATGGTCGCTAGAGTATCTTTTCTCCCCGCAGAATATTCCATTTGCCAAGTTTATTCCGCAACGGAGTCATCTTCTCCTACCGGTATTCTTGCAGTTATCATCCCCAGCGGAAGCAAAATTTATTCCTCAACATCAGCCCAGGATACGGCTTCCCGGCACCCGTCAAGGATTCACTTTCCTAGACAAAAACATACTTAAAACATCACATACATCATTATAGCATGCATAGACGCATCATATCATACAAATCTCATTTATGTTGAGAACATCATTGCTTGATCCATATCATGCATTGCATATGACTGACTTTTACCTTTCAGGAAAGATGCAGTTTAAATTCTCAATCATATTTCAAGGCCTAGACCGGTTCAGTTAAATCGACCCTAAGATTTTCCTGATGCTTATCCAGTCAAAGGCCTTCTCTGGTTCAGTCAGATCGACCCTAAGATCTCCCTGATTCTTCTCCAGTTGAAGATATTTTAAGACCTTGTCCGGTTCAGTTAAATCGACCCTAAGATTTTCCTGATTCTTATCCAGTCAAAGGCCTCCTCTGGTTCAGTCAGATCGACCCTAAGATCTTCCTGATTCTTATCCCAGTAGAAGACACCCAAGATTTTTCTCAACGAGCGTTGTTGAAGTTAAAGTCGTCCAAGGTTCTCTTACCATTCATGCTAAGGTAGTAACCATCCCTGGTTCAGTCATCATCTTTCGAAGCTCCAGACTCCGCTCCTGTAACCAGTCAGGACATATCTATGCCAAGCATCTGAAATCAACTCCTGCAACGTGTCAGGTACTCTTTTTTCTTTTGCAGGTATACAGGTTCTCGCTAAGGAATCTCTTACGCGATCAACATCCAGATGGCATCTATAAGCCCATCATCCTATCCAGCAACCTCTAAATGGCATCGATAAGCCCATTCCCACCACACTGCCACTATGTGAGCGCAAATTTCTGGGCACTCTAGTGTCCAATCATCTTCTACCCTCGGATTACGAAAGGCACGTCAGCCAATCTGCATCCTCAGGTCTAAGAAGATTGAACAGGGGCAACTGTTGTACCCCAAAATTTGCCCTCCCATATTCTTCAAGAAATTGCCAAGCCAAGTCATAAGATTCCCCAAGGGTTGCACAGGGCAAAGGTCTCCTAAGCAGTCAAGATTAGGGTTTGTGTTCTGATCAAGAAAATGAAGTTTTCAAAGGTCTAATCAAGTCTCACATTCCTATAAACATGGTCAAGTATCCTCATATCAAGTTTCAAGGCATTCAGCTCAAAATTGCACAGTCAAAACCCTAAATTGCACTACAGTCAACTGTAGGGGCAAAATGGTCATTTGACAGTCAAAAGTTCAAATTTTTGGTCAACATATCATTTTGAAGCCACAAACATCATTTTATCAATGCTTGATCATGATTCTCAAAATTTGGCTCAGAAATCATCAAGATGCAAAAGTTTCCTTATTTGGACAGTTGAAAAAGTCAACTGAAATTGACCAGGGCATAACTTTCACATGGATTATCAGAAAAATTCCATCCAAAGCTCATTTTGAAGAGAAAGACATTTCCTACAACTCATATTCATATTTCAAGTCCAAGAAATGCTCTCACAAAAAGTTACCAATTTCAACATTATAGGTCATTTTCAAAAGTCAACAAAAAGGGACTTTAAGTCAAAGGCCATAACTTGAGATTGGTAAATCAAAATGACATGGGACCAAAGGCATTGGTTAGAGGACTCAAAGACCTTTCCAAAATGTCCACGAACATGAGAAAAGCTTAAATATTGAGCAAGTTATGCCTTGTGGAAGTTGGGAAATTTTTGGATATTTTGTAAAGTCAACATTGATTCAAATGACCTAAAATTGCTAATGGGCCCATTTTTCTTCCATGATTCATCATCCATGACATGTGCACGACCACTTGGCCCAAAGGGAAGTATTTTCTCATTTTTTATTTATTTATTTGAATTTTTATTTATATTAATTCATTTAAATCACTTAAATATATGAAAAATATTTAATTCACCCTAACCAATCTTTTTATACATGTTTTAGACTCAATATTTCGTGCATATGCAAATGTGGAAAGATTTGGCTTGATTGGATCCTAATTGACACAAAGAACACATGGAAAAGATATGAAAAAGATCCTTAAAATCAAATTTCCAAAAACCATCATTGCATTGGATTTGATTGAGTTTTGTTAACCTAATGGACTCAGTACAAATGCTAGAACACAACCCTAATCATGCTAGACAAAAAAGCTGCGCTCAAAGGCCATTGAAAAAACTTGAATTTTTCTCAAGAAACTCAAATTCTGAAAACACCCTTACAAGGCGATTCAAAGCACAAAAACTATTCCATCAGCTTCCTCAAGGTTCCCTGAACACATTCCAATCAGAAACAACCATCAAAACGCCAAGAATTGGTAAAACGGACATGAACTGTACAGAGAAAAACTCATAATCGTGCATCATGATTTAAGCATTTTTACAGCATTTTATTCATGGATTCATGTTCATTATCTTGTCCTGAAACTAACCAATGCATTTAATTGCGTTTTTATGTTGTATACACAATTTCACCATACTTGAATTCTAGGGTTTATAGGACTTTAATTTGGGGCTTTTGAAACGAGGCAAAATTAGCCCTTGAGACCACCACCATCCAACTCATCGCATCTGGACGAAGAAGACGCAACTATCGCGCCCAATTTATGAATGCTTGAGACCTAATCGCTATTTTCTAATAGCATGCCTAAAACAACGCATAAAAAACCGTTGCCTCATGTTTTTGTTTTCAGGAACATGAAGAAGATGGAGTCGTGGCAACAAGTGATACGCTGGTTTGAAATTCGCGCGCGTTTCTAAGCACTAACCCACGTTTTCCTTTTTATTAATTGTTGTTTATTTATATATCAAATGCGTTAGTTGGCACAGTTGGTTGGAGAAAGCATTGGCAATATCCATGACCTGGGTTCGAGCCCCAGGTCTTACATGTTTCAATATTATTTTTCATTAGCAACTCCTATGCGCTTCCAGACTGCAGACGCACCATACACCTCAAGATCCAGCTATCCACGTGTCCCTGGAGATCAGATTAAAGGCTGAAAATGGATGAACGCTATAGGCTTGAGTCAACATGCTAGCATGTGAATAAAAAAGTCAATAAAGCCAAAGTCAAATGGGCCAGATTACTAAGGCCAAGACCTCCACTTTGGGGACTTCCACCCCCCCTGTTTTGCAATTTTCTCAATTTTCCTTATATTTTATTTTCAATTATTATTTTATTTCCTTTATTGTTTTGCTTTAATTAATTATTTCTACAAAATATAAAAATGCCTAAAAAATCAGAAAAAGACAAAAAACATAATAAATATTTTATTTTAATATTTTTTTTTATAAATAAATGCATGTAAATAAATTTAGTTTAAATTAGGGTTTGCAATATCAATTCTTTTCATAAAAAATCTAAAAAATATAGAATTAGGTTTAATTAATTTTTATTCCTTTTTAATTTTTCTTTTGTCACAATAATATTATTTATTTTATTTATTTTCATAATTAAAATTGTACATAAAAAATTTAGGTTTTTATTTAGGTTAAATTTTAATGTTTTCTTAAATTAAAATAAAGTAGAATTAGGGTTAGTAGTTAATTTTAATTAATTCTTTCTTTTTTCATTAAACCCTAAAATACATAAAAATACCAAAAAAACAAAAACAATTTCTTTTCTTAATTAATGTAATTTTAATATTTTGCAAAAGGGTCCAACGCCCTCGTTTCGTTCTTAATTTCAATTTAATTTCGCGTATTTATTTTATGTCATTTAAATAATTATGTACCTCTCCCAAAGCCTTGTAAATATTACTTCTCGCACTTTCAATTTCTTTATTTTCTGTCAAATCGGGTCCTGGTTAATTTTGGCGATGTGGACCCGCGCCTTTTGTAATAGCTTAGATTTATTTTTCTCGCAATACCTTTTAACTATTAAACAAAGCATGCAAGAATGAATGGCCTTAAATAAAATCAAGCGTAGAATACCAATAACATGAACAAGACAAATATCAATGAAAACGACACACGAATCGCACACACCACCCCTAGGGTACGCCTCACTGTTGCCTTGCCTCGAAAGGTGATCGTCGAGTAGAGGATGTCTTAGTAAGTCCTCATGATCCGGGAACCTGGCATGAGGGTAGCTTCTAAGGTGTCTTCCCATTGCTCTGGTGATCACCATGTCCCGAACCTCGAATTGACCCGAACACCTCCAACGGTGGTGCTACCTACCTCTCAATGGTGGGATGGCACTACTTTAAAGGACATTTACACAGACGAATTCCTTAGGGTAGGTAGACGACTCTAGATACTTGCTCTAACTTCAAAAACAAATCAAAAACTCTTTTCACACCGACACTTTCAAAAAGCTTTCAAAAGCAACTTTTCAAACACTCTTGAGGACAGATACAAGAGTCGAACTGAAATTTTCAAAGAAACTTTTTAAAACCCATAGTTGAAAAGCAAACAAACCATTTTTGAAAACACAATGAGCAAGTATCTAAGAGCCCATGGATAACCATGGATAGAAAGGGTGCTAACACCTTCCCTTTCTATAATCTACCTCCCGAACCGAGAGCAATCTCTTTAAGGAATTTTTCTGTGCTTTTGTCCTTTCCATTTGGAGAAAATAAAAGACGGTGGCGACTCTTGCTTCCGCGACATTTCGCGAACCAGCGTTAAACAGTCAGGTCCAGATCCACCGATCACACAATCCCTTTGCCTCGAGCGTCAGATGACTCGGCAGCAGGGGCAGAAACTTGATCAGGAGGGGAAACAGGCACACTGGCAGGTGTGATGACAAGAGGTCTTTGAATAGCTGGAGGTGCAATATCAGGTGAGAAGAGTCTACCACTACGAGTAACCTTAGCAGACCCGGTGATGTTGGTGACGCCGGTACTGGTATCAAACTCTTGTTTTACTCCGAGCACATAAACATCTGCCCCATAGTGCCAAGGGACAGCTTTGTCAGATTTATAAGGGAGGGGCCCCAGAACAGTAATGATGATAGGAGCAATCTTCTGAGAAGACATGATTTGGACATGCTTCTTTGAGGGAGCCTTAGGAGGGTTGTTGAAAATGGTGACAATAGAAACTTCTTCAGTAGGGATAACAGGAACATTAATCTTCTTGAACAAGATCTCTTTGTTATCCATCAGGTTTTGGACGCCTGACTTCAGCAAGGGACAACCAGCAGGTGAAACAGCACATAAATGGCAACCTTTACTACATCCCGGAAATAAACCGACTAGCAACAGGTTCCTTTTGACAGTCAACAACGGAGTAACAATATCCTCCACAGAGGCTACATACAGGTCTTCTTCCACAACATTCACTCCATGCCGGGGCATGGGAGCAGTCACAACATTGGCCTTTCGGGCGCCTCGAACTGTATTTCCTTAGCATCAATAAGGTCCTGAACCTTATTCCTCAGATCCCAACAATCATCAGTAGAATGCCCCGGGCTATCAGAGTGATAAGCGCAGCGGGCGTTGGGGTTGTACTTCGGAGAGGTTGTGTTTACTACCTTTGGAGCTTCCTTGACAGTTACCAGATTGGTTGACAGCAGTTGCGGCAAAATCTGAGACAGGGTCATACTGAGCCGAGTATACTCCCTTCTGGGTCTCTCACCCCTTGGTTGGTTATATTTCCGAGGAGCGGCAGCAGGCTTAGAAATAACCACCGCGTTGACAGCTTGGCGGCGTTCCGGTTTATTCTGTTTCCTGGAACCATACACAGTACTAGATTCCTTTTTGAACGGTTTCTTTTCAGAACTTGAGGATGCACCTTTCTGTATCTTCCCCGACTTAATACCAGCTTTTATCCTCTCACCAGTTAAGATCAAATCTGTGAACCCAGCAGAAGAATTACCAATCAGGTGGTTAAAGAATGGACCAGACAGGGTCCCCAAGAACATGTCCACAAGTTCACGGTCAGTCAACGGTGGCTGCACCCTGCCATCCAGGTCTCTCCACTTTTGCGCGTACTCCTTAAAACCTTCTCCCAATCCTAGCGACATACCCTGGAGTTGGGTACGTGTAGGAGCGAGGTCGGCATTGTACTAATACTGCTTATAAAATGCAGTAGCCAAGTCCTCCCAGTTACGAATACTGGTTCCATCCAGCTGATAGAACCATTCGAGTTGAGCCCCTGAAAGGCTATCCTGGAAGAAATGGATCCATAAGTTCTTGTCTGCAGTGTAAGGTTGGATCTTCCTCACATAAGATCTGAGATGCAGCTTAGGTCAGGAAGCCCCGTTGTACTTCGCAAAAGAAGGTGCCTTGAACTTGTGTAGGATCACCACCCCAGAAGATAAACCTAGATCCCCAAAATCCAACACGGGCACCTGTTGAATCTCCATGGCACTCAGACGGTCCTCTAGTTGCTTGTACCTGTCCTCAGTAGGGGGGGTACTGCTCATCATTGAAATCTGTCTCGTTGTCGGAGACCACAAGACTAGGAACCCTTCCCTCTTAGGGACTGTCTTTCCCTACAGAGGAAGCAGCCTGATCAGCCTCATTTTGCAGTGTATTCCCAAACCTCCGTCCAGTGTTGAACAGTACAGTTCTCTTCTTCTTCTTCTTCACCAGCAGAGCCTTCAATTCCTCTTGACCTTGGGCTAAGCTCATGACCAGCTCTTGAAACTGGGCGTTCTGGGCCTGGAGGGCCTTGATAGCTTGTTCGTTGGATGATTCAGGATTCATGATGACTGCTGAAATAAACAGCGAAGAAGATTAAGCAACCTGTAAGAAAGAGTACATATGATGCACATGATGAATGGAATGCGTATGATTTATGTTTTCAAAGACAATCGGGATTCAACTTTGTAAACAAAAAGGAAACACACTTTATTAGGTTAAACTTTGAACTGTTCAAGAAATTGCCCTTAGGCGTTACATAAATGAAAATAAATACTGAAAAGGAAATGAAAGCTGTAAAATAATCATCCAAAGTCCATTAGTGCTCCCATGGCCTCCTCTTCTCAGTACGGATATAGTCGTTCAGGACACGCTCGTTCTCCAACTGCTTAGTCAGCTTCTGGATTTTCTGCTCTTGTTCATTGAACCTTTCCTGATAAGAATCCCGTTCTTCTTGTAGTTGCGCCCAGGACCTTTTTAGTGTGTCAACATCAGTGGGTATCTGAGGAGGGAGTACAGTTGGAGGAACCCCATCTTTGTCAGGAAATTCAAGGATGATAGGCCTGACAGCTTCGTATGGCATACCTAACTTCTGAGCATGGATGCGGACCCATTTGTAGTAAGATTCCATAGGCAGAGAAGTCTTCGGTCCCAACTCCTGTGGATTAGCTTTGTGAATTTTGTCCCAAGCCTTGATGAATTTATGACGCAGCTCGTCACTATCTACCTGAAACTCAAAACTGATGTGAGGCACCAACATCTCATGAGGCCCTACTCTTCTGGCTCTTCCAAACTGGCGGAGAGCTAAACATGGATTATAAGAGATTCCTCCCTGGGTACCGATCAATTGAACATTAGGGTATTCTCCGCAACAATCAATAACAGCTACCTCATCCAAACCTCTGAGAGTCCAAATGATGTCATTATCAGTGAGAGACATTAACCTATGAGCCCAGCCTCTTCCTTCTTTGTTCTTCAGCACGAGCTTAGGGAGGTGCGAAATAAACCACCTCACTAATAAAGGAGCACAACACCAGAGTTCCCCGTCTTCGGGCAGTACGAGCATAGAGTTGTTGCAGGATATCACCCAAAAGAGTGGGCACAGGGTTCCGAGACATGAAGATCCTTATGGCATTGACATTGACAAAGTTATCAGGATTTGGGAACAATACTAGACCATAGATTAAGAGAGCCAGGATGTCTTCGTACGCCCTGAAGTCTAAGTCATTCCAGAAACTGTTAGCTTTACCAATCAGAAACTTAGCCAAAAAGCCCTTAACTCCGCTTCTAGTCACCCAGTTATCCATTACCTCTTTGGTTGTCACGGGAAGGGCTGCAGCAATCTCCTCAAGTCTAAGAGTCTTTTCCCAACCAGTGAATGTAGTCTGATCCAAGATAGGGATACCAAGCAAATCAGAGAATTCTTCCAGGGTAGGGACCAGCTGGAAGTCTTGAAAGGTGAAGCAATGATATAGTGGATCATAAAACTGGGTCAGGATACTCATTAGCTGTTGGTCCCACTTTGCAGTGACTAAACCGAGAAGAGAACCATGCCTCTGGATGAAGGAAGTAGTATTTGGAATTCTGTCAACCAATTCTTTGAGCAAATCAGGTGGGTGAACAAAGTTGAGCCGGATAGTATTCCTTCGCACAGGCATCATAATGTCCTACAAAACAGAGCAAAGATGAAACCCTCTTGTCTTTGAAATGGGTCAGTCCTTATGCAGGATGCATGCAATGGTATGATGGTATGATGTTATGATAAAGCACATCACAAATATTCACAAAGGCAAACATGATAAGGCACACAAGTCACACAAGACAGCCCTTAGAGTTTAGGCCAGCATGAAGTTCAGGTACTACCCTCTTTCAGTTTCATTGGTTAAGACCTGTCCTATCAAAAGTAACCGGGTTCTAGAGGATCACAATATCACTGACTACCCTCAATTGGTCATAACTCCAGCATCGCAATCTTTTCTTGCGGCCAGAACCATCGCGAGAGTTTAGCCTCAATGAGTGTAGCATACTGCTACTGTTCTATGGCCAAGTTGGGTCAATTTAGGGTTCTAAGGTCGGTTGGTGCTTAATGACTCCTCAGAAGACCCATATTCTCCTCGTTCCAACACAAGGGATATCGGTACAGACCAAGGTGTCACACCAACGTAGCCACTGCTTCACCCGTGTTGGTCTACGCCGGACATGTTCCTCAAAGCTTATGCTACCTAAAAGGGTATCCCCAGATCCGAGTTAGGATCTATGAAACTCCGATGCAATGCCCACAAATATAAAGCAATCAAAGCAAAGCAATTGAAAACATAAGTATGATCTAATCCTAAGGTACACCTCACTTATAAAATCTCCCCAGCAGAGTCGCCAGTTCTGTGATCGGTGGAAATAGAACTGACTATTTTTTAGCTGGTTTCGCGAAATGTCGCGGTAAGTAAGAGTCGCCACCGTCTTTTATGTTCTCCAACATGGAAAGGACAAAAGCACAGCAAAATTCCTTCTTTGAGAATGTTTCTCAGTTCGGGAGGTAGATTTATAGAAAGGGAAGGTGTTAGCACCCTTTCTATCCATGGTTATCCATGGGCTCTTAGGTACTTGCTCTTATGTTTTCAAAAATGTTTGCTTTTCAAATGTGTATGGGTTTTGAAAAAAAAAGTTTCGTTTGAAAAATTTCTAAGTAACTCTTGTATCTGTCCTCAAGAGTGTATGAAAAATTTGTTTGAAAACTTTTGAAAGTGTCAGTGTGAAAAGATGTTTTTGTTTGTTTTGAAAGAGCAAGTACCCAAGAGAAATCTACCTACACTAAGGAATTAAGCTGTGTAAGAGTCCTTTAGATAGTGCTATCCCACTATTGAGAAGTAGGTAGCACCGTCGTTGGAGGTATTCGGGTCAATTCGATTATTAGGGACAGTGTGGTCACCGAAGCAATAGTAGGACACCTTAGAAGTAACCCTAATGTCCTAGATCCTTTTTTATCCGAGGCAACCGTTTCGAGGCAACAAGATCTTTAGACAGGAGGGCGACCTCTAAGACACCCTATACTTGACGACCACGTTCGAGGCAACCAGTGAGGCGTACCCTAGGAGTGGCATGTGCATGTGTGTTATTTTCAGTTCATATTTATCTTTGAACATGCATTTGTGAGCTACAGATTGATTTTATTATTCATACAAGTCTTTCATGCATTTTTTAACAGTTAAGAGTGCGGAAAATAAAGTGCGGAAATATGAATCTACGCTATTACAAGGCGCGGGTCTATACATCGCCAAAAACAAAAACCCGTTTTGAAATAAATGCGAGAAGTAAAAGAAAGCAATAACTTCCTAATTAACTATTACATCCTTGGAAACAGTTACATAAATGATTAAAAATAAATAACGCGCGAAAGAAATTTAATGGGACGTCCTTAGGGTTTTGGCCCTTTTGAGAAATAAAGAAAGAAAATTGTCCTTTTTGCAATCAAATTAAATATTAATCCTAAACTAATTAATTAATTAATTAAAAAGAAAAAAAATGTTTTTTATGTTTTTTAATGAAAATAAAAATAAAAGGAATTAAAATTAAAAGTTAAAGCCTAATTCTAAGTTTATTTTATTTATTGTAAAGAAAAAAGTTAAAGTTAACCTAATTTAACTAATTTAATTAATTTACATTTTATTTACAAAAAATAATAATTAATAATGATAATAAGAAAATATGATTGAAAATTGCCAAACCCTAATTCTACATAATTTTTATTTATTGAGAAAAAGGTTAAAATTGACCTAATTTAAACTAAGTTAATTAATTAGAGTTTATTTACAAAAATAATAATAATTAGTAAAAATAATGAATAATAAAAATATTATAAATATTATAAATATTTGAGTTTCTGAATTTAATATGAAAAATAATTTGTTTATGAATTAATAATAATAATTATAATAATTAAAAGAATTAAAAGGAAAGAAAATAAAAATAGCAAACCAGGGGGGGTGTGATGGCCCATGTATAGAGGTTTATTTTGCAGATTTTAGGCCCAAGAAGCTTAAGCCTGTTGACTTTCTGGATTGGTTATGCACGCTTTGACTGGAGAACATGGTGGTCAACCATCCCTGGCCTTTGGATTGAGCTTCATGGCCACTTTGTAGGCTGATTTGTGAGGTTGCATGATGGAATTCTGGACAAGCGCTGCATGTGAGCATATTATGAAAAAATAGAATAAGCATTTGGGGGGACCTGGGAATCGAACCCAGGTCCCATTGATTGCCAGACACGTCCTCTTCCACTAAGCCAAGCGCACGCTTTTGTTATAATAATAGGCAACAAATATATTATATAAAACAACAGCATATGCTAATAATTATGAAAAAACGCGCGTTTCATTTAAATGGACCAATCATGCACACACACGTCTTCATCTTCATCCTTTTTCCTGTAAAACAAAAACAAGATAGCGGGGGTTTTTAACCCCCACAAAACAGCATGGCCAAAAATAGCGATTAGGTCTGTAAGCTATATAAATAGGGCGCGAGCATGGTGTTGAATTCGTCTTGTCATTCTGAGTTCAACCATGGGTATCATTGGTTCTGATTTTACTTATGCTGTAAAGCCCTAAATTGAGAGCTTTGAAAACCTAGAATTCGTCCATGGTAGTTTACGTTTCAGGGCACCATAATGCAATTAACCTATATCATCAGCTTCAGAAAGGTCATAGCAATGCAAAGCAACAATTATATCATGTTAAATATGCAAGAATTATGAGTTTCGATTCTAGAAAAATTAGGCAAACCGTGTGATTGAAGTGAGTGATTCTTTGAGTGTTAGAGCTTGTTTGTGATTGCAATAGGTTCCTGAGTGTCCCAGCAACGTGTTTGAATCTTTAAATCTCCTTGAAAGGGCCTGGAAAGGGGAATTCAGTTTCAAGCTTTCTTGGAAATTTTTCAATTTGATAAGGATTCTTTGCAGTAGTTTTGCCCGTGAATGAATTTAGGTTTAGCTTCAGTATTTGTATTGGAATGAATTAGGTTAAATCTTTTGTCCAAGAATCCATGGAATAATGTTTTGCATCTTTGATTTCCAATTAAATATTTTTGCATCTTTTGATTGAGAAAACTTGCTAAAATTGGATGATTTTGTCTCCTTGATTGATACATGAAATCTTCAGCATGTGTTGAGTTTATTTGCATCACAAAAAGATTTGAAAACCATATCTTTTGAATTTTCCTATAATTAAAATCAATTAAATGAATTAATATTAATAAAAATTCAATTAATTAATTAAAAATAAGAAAATAAATCAATTTAAGCTTAATGGGTCGTGCATAGGCCTTGGGCAATGTTTCAAGAAAGAATTTGAGGCCCATTAGCAAAAATGAAGTGTTTTGGGCAAAGTTGACTTTTGCAAATTCCCAAAAATTTCCCAACTTCTCCAATGCATATCTTGCTCAATTTTGATCATATGAACATGTTCTTGGACATTTTGGAAAGGTCTTGAAGTCCTCTAATTAATGCCTTTGGTCCCATGGCATTTGGATTTACCAATCTCAAGTTATGGTCTTTGACTTAAAGTGCCTTTTTGTTGACTTTTGAATTTGACCTATAATGTAGAAATTGATAACTTTTTGTGAGAGCATTTCTTGGACTTGGAATGTGAAGATGAGTTGTAGGAAATGTCATCCCCTTCAAAATGAACATTGGATTGGATTTTTCTGATGAACCATGAAAAAGTTATGCATTGGTCAAGTTGCAGTTGACTTTTCAGCTGTCCAAAAATAGCAACTTTTGCATCTTTGATGATTTTTGAGCCATTCTTGAGGAATCATGATCAAGACTTGATCAAATGATGATTGTGGCGTCAAAATAAGATGTTGACCAAAAATTCTGACTTTTGACTGTAAAATGACCATTTTACCCCTACAGTTGATTGTGAAGCAAATGGGACTTTTGACTGTGCAATTGGACCCTGTGAGTCTTGAAACTTGGCATGTAGATGCTTGACAATGTATATAGGCATATGTGACTTGATTGAGCCCTTGAAAACCTCAACTTCCTTGCAAGAACCAAAACCCTAATTTTTGACTTGCTTAGGAGATGTTAGGACTGTGCAACCCTTGAGTAGTCTTGAACCAATTGAAGATGATTCTTGACAAACTTTGAAGAATATGGGAGGGCAAATTTTGGGGTACAACACATATTTTTGAAAATTTTGAAGTTTGAAAATTTTAAAGTTTTCTAATAACATGGCAGAAATTTGAATTAATTCAAATTTTCTGAAAACTCTTGAAAATATTTTTCCATTGCCTATTTTGTCAGGCGCGGATTGGCGAAAGCTAACCATAAAAAATACAGTTAATCATACTGACGGAGAATAATAATAAGTGTAATGCTGAATTAGTGGTAGCCAAATGGAAGGAAACGCCAAAATGGTAACCATTAGTTCCCCAAAGGGGTTACAGATCCAAAAGAAGGGGATTCAATCTCAATAAAATATAAAGTGCAAGCATAAATATTTTTAAGAAGGAAAATGAGACTTAAAGTCTTCAAGCGGGCCTTTTCTAAAACAATCTTATTGTCGAGACGTGTTTTCTTTGTCATCAGCTTGCTAATCTTGCCTTTAATCTTTAAAGCCTTTTCGCCATGCGCAATGTCTTTCTGAATTTCTTCATCAATTTCGCTTTGGCTTAGGAGCGCTTCAGCCAAATCCAACAGGGCCTTCTTGCTTTTGACGTCAAATATTTTCTTATGGAGATCAAATATTGATTTTGTAAGAAGAAATCTGCTGATCAAAGGCAAAGCATTTGTTGACACACGCTTGGTTTTCAGACTTGAAGTTAGCCAGTTTCTTTTCACAAGCTTTACTGAGATTCCACTCAGCTTCCATATCGGCATTGCTAGCTTGGACTTGGTTGTCGATTTGTTAGCTCAAAGAGAGATCATTGATAGCTTGGCGGAAAAATGCCTCGAGGTCGATAAAGTATTGAACTTAAGCCTCATGGATGGTATGCTGAGAGATATCGTCGAATAATTTGAAAACATTATCCACCAAATCACTCTCGTCGACAGCGACAAAGAGGAAATCACCATTGAGCAGGTACACTTTTAACTACTGCAATTTGAGAGTCATATCAGAGTCAACACCAGGAACATAGGAAGTTGTAGAAACAGGGATGACAATTTCTTGTCGGAGCTTTTGAAGTCTCCGCAGAGTCCAGCCAGATGCTTTTATTTCATTGCCATAATTTCTGCTTGGCTTAAAGAATTGTTGGAGCTAGTGTCTTGCAGGATGCTTTGAAAAAACTAGGGATTGACAACAGTAGAGTGTACCAAATTATCTCCAATAGGAGCTTGTTAGTTAGGGTTTTCCTGAGGAGGATCATTATCAGTAACAAGATCTCGATTGGCTTTAGTGTTTTTTTCACTGGTGTATGCAATTGAACAATGAGTAAGACCATCAGGCAGAGTCGAGTGGGAGGTGATGTCAATCGAGGGGTCATTCCCAGTTTCCAAGGTGTCAACATCTCTGGCTGAAGTTGTGTCAATAGATGGAGTAGTTACAACCACTTCCTCACGAACTTGTGCCTGAAAATTGTACAAGAGTTAAAAGAAGATTTTATTTTTGTAAAAGCAAGTGGTGTAATAAATAAATACCTCTTCAGTGGGTTGGACATTTTGTTCTTCCTAAATTGGAATTCTTGGAGTTGGTTGTCGAGGAAGATAAGTTTCCTCTAGATCATGAGTAAGAGAAGGCGGAGCATCAACACCAACAGTTTTAGTTTTTGAGGTGTTGGCTTTGAGAAAAATTCTCTTGAGTTTCTTGGGCCCTTTGGGCTTTGTGGGAGTCGAAGCTTTAAATGAACAAAAACTGTAGGAACCATCACTATGGTCGGAACTGTCTGGACCAATAGAAGGCTGGGGATACCTTTCAGAAACCTAGTGGAGCATGAACGATTTTAGGTGCTAATCTACAAAGGTATGAAAAGAACATATGGAAGAAGAATGCATGCATGTATGTACCTGAGTAGTCGAAACTTTAGCTTTCTTTGGGGGCGCAGTGCCAACATTTTTTGCGGTCGAAGAATGTTTCCACCCCTGTAAACAATATAATAAAATCATAAAGGTCTATTGAGATGATAAAAAAGTTGGGAGAAAACAAAGGCACCTTAGTAGTTTGAGCTTCAACATCAGGATTTTGCCGCTGGTCAGCAGGTGGAACCTCTGAAATAAGGTCGATTGGCTTCCCAAGCCTCGAAAGTATCCATTAATTGTTTTAAGAAGGCAGTGGTAGAAAAATATTGCGTTTGGTACTGAGACCATGAGTAGTCGAA
The DNA here is from genome assembly GCA_948472305.1 of Vicia faba. NCBI lineage: Eukaryota > Viridiplantae > Streptophyta > Magnoliopsida > Fabales > Fabaceae > Vicia > Vicia faba. Next base: position 830,775,265 of record OX451741.1, read on the forward strand.
CTCTTTGGTATGGAAAAAGGAAGATTTAAACTTGAACACAGGAAGTTCAAGGTGTGGAGAGTTTCTAACATAATGGAGACATTCCATGTATTCTTTGTCATCTAATTGTCATCCAAACTAAAGGATATCAAGTTCATGGGAGATTAGAGATTTCGACATCATTTGGCTAAGGATAAATTATCGAGCAACTGGGCTAGGATGGTATGTCACAAAGCCATAGCCTTTTAATCCAGTGTTAATTCGAGAGGTAAAAAATGTAAGAGTAAAAAACGCTCTCCACACATTGTTTGATTTAGCAGCCGCTTTAAGGCTAACTCCAGGAAAGGGATCCCTAAACAATGTAGGGCTAATGGTTCTTCTCACGAATGAGGCCATAGCCTCGACAAAAGAAGATGTCTCTATGAATAAATTATTATACTTAATAAAGACATACCTAGTCGAAGCCTCTTGAAGAGTGAGCAACGATAACCTCGGTCCCTCAATAGATCTGGTCACCAAAGAGCATTCAACAACTTTTGATAAGGGAAAAGTCAATCGATACTCAAAGGTAGTATTCAACCAGTGTTGAAAAATCCAAAATGTCCCTGAGAGAGCTGGTCCCTTAGGATTTCCAGAAATACTTTTGATCCTAGAGGAAGCAACACTAAGAGTATAATAAAGATAGGCTAGCAGAAGCTTTTCCAAAGAAATTTGTCGACCCTCGTGTAGTTGAATGGCCAGAAGGAAAAAACCTTTCGCCACTTGCAGATACCCAAGGAAAAATGAATAGTAGGAAAGACAAAGAGTAAGGAAAGAAATGTGTTCTTCATCAGAAACATCAGCGCTTTGAGTATCATGATGGTCTTCAATAAAATTTGTAAGGTTGGCTCTATCGAAGCAGAATTTAAGTTCCGTTGACAAAGTAGGATCAAAAACTTCGCCCAAGGGAGACAAGCTAGTAATGGATGCTACGTCGAAGAGGGTGGGAATTAACATCCCATAAGGGAGTTAAAAGGTGTTGGTCGAACCTTCCCAAAAGAATATCGAAGTTGTAATCATACAAGGATTAATCTTATGAGTATTTCTCGACAACTGGATCGCGTCGAAAATGCCAGATGCTTCCCAGAAAGACTTTTTCTTAGCTGGACTCTGTCGAGCCAGGCCAAATAGGCCGAATTTCTAGGAGTAGGAGTAGAACAAGAGGGCCAGGGTTTCGTAGGATTATAGTAGGGAAAGAACTCCTGAACTTTTTTGGGATCATTTTTCGGGTTTGGATATGGCCCATGAAAAGCATGGAGTTCCCCAGAAACAACGGATGGAAGGAGCATTTGTTTTTTCCAGGTTGTAGTGGTGCAAGCATCAGTGTATGTTGTTTGAGGAATAATTGGAAGAGTGGCGTTGTTTGTAAGAGCAAAAGCCATTTGGTTGGTACTAGTAGAAATGGGAGCAGAACCAGAAGCTGCCATTGTAGTGTCTATTTGATTAGCTTGAAAGAAATTGCGGAAAACGAAGGGTTTTTTATGAGCAATAAGCAAAAGAGAAGAAAAGTGGCAGTGAACTAACGATAACAATCCCAGGAAGTGGAAACATTAGTGGAGTTTGTTTAAAAACCCAATGTTGTACCCCAAAGTTTTCCCTCTTCATTTTAACCCTAATTGGCTTATACTTCATCATCATATGCATACATACATGTCATAGGGTCTATACTCATGGAATCAAGGGTTTTCTCTGTGAAAAGAAATGCGAAAAATGATCGTTCCGTTAAGCAGCATTGTGAAGCAAACTCGGGGTTTTCGTATTTAAATGCATGTTGCATGTGTTCCAAGATATTCAATCAATAAAAAATAAATTCACCATCATATCAAGCTCTTATGTGTCTTGTCATGATTTGAATTGCACAGAAAGTTAAGCGTTTTAATTGATTTGAGATAGTGCAGATAGAAATTTAGTATTTTGTGTTTCAAGCTCAGAAATTCATAATTTGATATCGGAAAATGATTTGGGAATGGTTCTTAAGTATTTAGAATTGTCTTGAGTTCTTCTTCAGTTCATATGTTCTGATTGAAGTCTAATTTTGTGAGGAATATTTTTAAAAGCGCCAAATACCTGAAATGCATTATACAGTGGATTTGCTGGTTCGTTGGTTTTCAGATGTTTAAAATTCATAACTTTTGACTGGAATATCTTCTTTGAGTGTTTCTTGGAGCATTTTAATGGTCTTGTTATTTCCTTCAATTTTTTTGTTTGGCTCAGAAGCCAATTGATTGAGGAAAGTCTCCAAATGTGCGAATACTTTGAAGATACACAGTGAAAATACCATGAAAATAGTGTGCTGAACCGCTGTTTATCTGATGTTAGAAAATTCACAACTTTTTCCTAGTTCGATGTTTTTGGATGGTTCTTTGGATGAAAAATCTGTCTTGGTTTTATCTTTGATTTGTATGTTCGGGTCAGAAGTTAATTCTTTGCAAAAGATCTCCGAAAGTGCGAATTACCAGAGAAAATTGCACCGCGAAATGGTTTTCTAATAGATTGTTTTTCGATATTGAAAAATTTGTAATTTTCTCAATTTTTACCGGTCCATAACGATTCTTAAAGCGTGAGATCAAAATTTTTTTCAGCTACAACTTTACTTCAGGTCCTGAGTTTGGATTGGGCCTCGAAGGCGTCGGTTCATGGCTCGCTTCCTAAAGTGCGCATGAAAATAAGTTGAAAATTTCAAGAGAGCAAAATAAGTCCATTATTTTTCGCCATTCAAAAAATCATAACTTGCTCGATTTTTATTGTATTGGGGCGATTCTTTCGGCACAACGTCATAAATTTTGTTATCTACGATTTTGTTTCAGGTTGCGCGTCAGGATTTCTCACCATGAGACACGAGCTTGTGGTTTATTTGCGAGCAAGACACAAAATAAGCTGGAAAAAACTGCACTGAATTTTTACACCGATTTCTCACTGTTTAGAGTGTTGTAACTTGCTCAATTTTTATCATAACGGGACGGTTCTTTCGGCACTACATGAAAAATTTCGCCACCGATGATTTTGTTGCAGGTCACACGTCAGGATTCCACACTGTATGTCATGAGTTTGGGGTTCGATGTCGACTGGTACATGAAAAAGCCGAAAAATCAAAATTAAACAAGTCGAACATGCCTAGGAGTCAATTCTATATAAGTTTGAAATTCAAATTTCAACACTACTACACTCATTATCACAAACCTCTCACAAAAACTCTCCAATTCTCTCTAAAGTCAAATTGAATTCTCTCAATTTTCTCAAGAACACTCAAGAAAAAATCAACAAAACTTGAACTCTTGATCCCTCTCCTCTTAATTTTCTGCCACAAATAACCTACTTCCGACGATGCTCCTCCCTCTGTTACTTCTCCCGGGCGCACGATCAACAACCAGTTGTTCCTTCAGTCTTTGCACGCTTTCCGATGAAGCTCTCTTGTCCACCGCGCGATTCCGTGCGAGTTCCTTCCTCTGTCGCAACTTCAAGCTTCCGATGAGATTAACTTCATCTCCTCCATTCAAGATTTGTTCGAACAACATACTCCTCATCCCTGATTCGATCTTCACTTTGGTAAATCTCTTGATCCTTAATTGTTTTATGTGATTAATTGATTTTGTGAATTGAATACTCAATTGATTATTACATGAATTGAATTCTTGAGAGAATTGTTTTCTTGAATTGATAATGATGTTGAAAGGTGGTATTGGATGAATGATTGTTGATTTGTTTGAATCTTGTTTTCAATTGTAAATTTATGATGACTTTTGATGTTGAATGTGGTCAAATTATGCCGAATTGTGGAATTTTGATGAGAATTGATGTGGATTTCATGTGACATTGAAATTTCAGATAAATTTGATGGTGAATTAATTTTTTCAATGTTAAAATGATTCGTTCAATTAATTGCATCAATATTTGAATATTGATTGTTTTGTCTTGGAATTGACATTTTATTATGGAATTATTTGTTTGCAAAGCATTTGTGATTTCTAAGCGATGATATATGAATCGGTGAATATTTTTGTGTATCCGTTAGTGAGTTTTAAACTCATTTTTGTCTGATTCTGTTACATGTATGTGTTGCTTCCAGGAAATTGCAAATGGCTTTTAAATCACATTTCAAAATTTTTTTGATGCTTACTAGAGCATGTTTATGCATTTATGGACCGTTGGTGTTGAGTTATATCATTTTCGACACGAATTTCCCGATGATTTTGTGATACGGCGCAATGCTGCCCGGTTCAGTAAGGTTGTGAAAACGTGCAATTTAATTTTTGTGTTGTGGATAAGTTCACTTGCGTTGGCTTTTGTTTGGGATTGATATCAAGCTTGCTCGATTTCAAACCGATATTTTGTGTGATATCCTGTGACGGTGCAATGCTGCCCAGTTTCAGTAAGTTGAGCATAAAGCATGTTTTAATTGATGGTTAATGCTCAAGCAACTTTTTTTGGTACTTGGACGGCATCTATGTCAATTTGTGATAATTTCGGGTCGATGTTTTGTGTGGTTCATGTATTGACGACAATGTTGCCCGATTTTTGATATTGATGCTCCAATGCTTGTTTGGAATGTGTTTCTTTGCATTTTAATCGTGATTTAATTTGTGATGCAGATACTTGATTCCGATTATGTTTCCTTGTTAATTGCTAACTCGTTTTTTTGACTTGTGCATGTTTCTGAAGACTTTTTTCGTGCGACACGTGATGTTTGGATTATTTTTTGGTTGTAGAGATTTGTCTTGTATAGGGACTTTGACTTGATGCGATGGATTTTCCGCATGCGATTTATTTTCGCATTTACGACATTGATTTTCATATTGGATGTTAATTCTGATTGTTTCTCTGTTGCTTGGTGAAGCTTGCATAGAGTTTTCAGGGTTTATCTCTTTTACTTGCTACAAACTCTTGTTTGTTTGGTATTATTCCGGTTCTAGTTTACTTTTCCGCATTGCACTTTCTTTTCCTTGCCATGAAAAGTAGGAATAGAGATTCATGACTGGAAGTCCATACTTTAGGTGGGAAAATCTGTTTAAAGTCTTCAAAGGAGGTGATGTTTGTTTTTGTTAAAAGTCCTCAAAATGAGGCCATGTTTGTGTTTGTTTGTGTGCAAAAGACCTCGGCAAAGGCAAATCCCACTTCCCTCCAATTTCACTTTTATTTTATGCTTGCTATTGAGTCAAATAAGTGGAATAAAGGGTCTGTAATCGACCCACACACATTCTAGTCTATGTCGTTCTTAGATCACGTCATATGTTGATGCTTTAAACTGTGCCTATTCTTGTCCATTGAGTAAAATAAAGTGGAAAAAGGTTCGTAACCAACCCCTACACTTTGTCGTTCGTTTCGATGATGTTAGCTCATTTTTCTTTAAGCGTTAACGCTCCAAGTTGTTACTCGATGTCGGCGCTTGAGCAAATCAAGTGGAAAGAGTTTTGTGATACGATGGGAGAACTAAATTGGGTGTTTTGCGTTTGATCGCAAATGTTGTGGACAACAAGAGTTGCCACCGACCTTTATTTTATCCAATAAAGGAAAGGGTGAAAAGAACAGGAAAGACCTTTTGAGAATTTTCTTGAGTTCGGGGGGTAGGTTATGGAAAAGGAAGGTGTTAGAACCCTTTTCATCCGTAGTTATATATGGGCTCTTAATTGTTTGATCACTTTGAAATGTTTTGTGTTTGTGTAAGTTGAAAAGATGTTCTGAAGATGTTCTGAAAATGGTAATTTTGTAATGATTCTCGCATCGTTGAGAATGTATACAAAATATTTGTTTGGAAATACTTTGAAACGGAAAACTTTGTAATGACTCTTGTATCGTTGAGAATGTATACAAAGTGTTTGTTTTGAAAATATTTGTTTGGAAAGAGAGTGTTTGAAAAGATGTTTGTTTGAAAGTGTGAGGTGTGGAAATGGTTTTAGTTTGTGAGCAAGAAATTACGAGCAATCTACCTACTCAAAAAGTCTTTGTTCTTTTTCTCCTCCTTTAGATAGTGTTAATTTATCATTGGTTGGTAAGGAGCCATACCATTGGATGTGTGGGACGGGCGTGGGTCATAGAAGGCAACTTGTAAGATGTTTTAGCAATTGTCGTAAGGGACTAAGATCATTTACCGAAGGCAACATTTGAAGGGTCATTGATGGAATATGATCTTTTAATCGAGGGTCTTTGCTAAAACATCCCACGTTCGAGGGACATGACTGTTTTAATCCGAGGCAACAAGTGTGGGTTACCCTAGAGGTGCATAAGTGTTTTGCTTTCAAGTATATTGTCTTTGAATTAGGGTTTTCTATGGCTTGATTTTAGATCCTGTCATGCAAACCCTAATTACTAACAATAATAAGGAAAACGATAAATTGCGGAATTTAAATGTCTTATGCTATTACAACACTTTGGAAATGTGGGGTACAATTTTGTGAATAAGGGTAGGAAAGCAATAAAGTCATAATTACTATTACAAACCATTGGATATGAATTACAATAATAATACACAAAATGTAAAGATGAAGAAGAAAAGGAAATTATTTCTAGGGTTTTTGAGGGAGAAAAAGTTTTAGTAATTAACCTAATTAAGTTAATTAAATTAAATAAATTAAAATTTAATTAATTATTTAACAAACCTAAAATCTAAGTTAATTTGAAATGAAGAAGAAAATAAACCTAAGTCTAATATAATTTATTTAGAAAATAACTTGAATGTTAATGTTAATTTATAAAAGAAATAGGATTTAGTTGAAAATAAAATAAGGTGTTTAAAATATTTTAAGTTTAATTATTTAAGAAAATATGTTTTTTTCGTTTCGATAAATTAAATAAATAAATTAAAATAAGAAAAATATAGAAGAAATAAAAAATGATTGGGTTTGGGTGTTTAAAAGTAAAAAGGGTGGTAAAAAATAGTAAAAAGGGCGCTAGGCCCAAACCTGTGTTTTTTTTGTTGGGTCAGAAAATAGAATAAGTAAAATGGGGGTGAAAAAAAAAATCTTGTCCCAGAACAAATTCCAACGCCTATTTTGGATCATGTGTGGTTGACTTTCTGAGGTATACCATACACTTGCTTTGTGGTGTGTTGGATGAGATCCTATGATGATCCTGTGGTGAAGGAATGAGAGTGTATGGCACGCGTATTAAGCTTGTATGCACTGAATCTGCAAGGAAAATATGAAAAAAAATATAAAAGGGCACCACTGGGGCTCGAAGCCAAGTCCATGGTAACAAATTCCTTACGCGCGCTTCTCCTGCCACTGGGGTGGTTATTTCATCCGGTCATAATACAACATGAAATAAATTTAAAATAAACTCAGTTCTAAGATTTGAAAATGACTTCATCTTCAACCTTGCGCGCGCAGAGAAAAACAACACCATGGACAAAACTGTAACTTCTTCATTTCTTGACCATTTTCAAAATTGTAAACATGAAAGTTGTTCTATTTTCCACCACGAATTCAACCATGTAAATAACTAAAGCTATAAATCAAAGATGGACATGAATTTTGTTTGGTACCAAATAAAACCTAATTTTTCCAGAAAGTTTAACTTCAAAATTCACATCACTTAGGCAACATAAATGAAAACTAAAGGCATGGTTAGCTCCAGGGCTATGATGTCTACATTTTTTATTCACAAAGTAACCATTAATGATGCTTGTAGAGAGAGTTCAAAGTTGAGAAAACTTACCTCAAAACTGGAAATCGTGTATCGAGTTTGAGCAACCCTGGAAGTGTGGTGATGATTTAGATAGCTTCACTGGACTCCTAGGAAGCTAATGCAAATTGTGATACGGTGGCAGAACTGACTGTTAATACTGGTTTTTCATTTGTGTTTGCAAATATTGTGATAAGCAAGAGTCTCCACCGACTTTTCTTTTATCCAAATTAAGGAAAAGGTGAAAAGAACAGAAAAAGACCTTTTCGAGATTTTCTAAGTAAGGGGGGTAGATTATGGAAAGGGAAGGTGTTAGCACCCTTTCCATCCGTAGTTATCTACGTGTTCTTAGATGCTTAGCTCATTTTAAAAGTACTTTGTGCTTTGTGTATTTGAAAAAATGTTTTGAAATGTCTTAGTGCAGCGATTCACTTTGTGATAACTCTTGTATCAGTCCTCAAGAGTGTTGACAAAGAAAATGTTTTTGAAACGTGTAAGTGTAGAAAGTTTGTTTTATTTTGAGAAAGCATCTAATAGCTATCTACTTGTACTCAAAAAAAGTCGTTCTTTTCCTCTTTTCTTTTAGACAGTGTTATCCTACTATTAGTGAGTAGGTAGCCCTATCGTTGGATATTTGAGGGACATTCGAAGGGACACTACAGTCACGAAGGCAACTTGGCAAGAAGCTTTAGTAACTGTCCTAAAGTTCTAAGATCACTTTTAACCGAGGCAACATCGAGAGGGTCATCGAGGGACTTGTGATCTTTCAAACTAGAGGATAACCACTAAAACTTCTCACGTTTCAAGAATTGTGACCGTTTTATGAAGGCAACCGAAGTGGGGTACCCTAGAGGTGTATATGTGCATGGTGTGTTATGTTCAATTATTTTAGTCTTATGTTAAGTTTGCTAGCGTTTTAATTTTCAGTCTCATCATGCAATCCTAATTACTAGCAGCAGTATATACAGTAATTTAAAAGGCAGAAATGTAAAGTGCGGGAATGTAAATCCTACACTATTACATGGCTTTGTGAGAGGTACATTATAGAGATGCGAAAGGTAAAGTCCTAGTTACTATTACAAACTGGGAAGCAGTTACAACAAGATGAAAAAAAATGCGAAAATAAATAAATGCGCAAACAAATTAATAGGGACGTCTAAATCCTAAGGAAGATAAATCTTTTTGTTTGTTTTATTTTAAGAAAAATACAACCTAAGTCTATTAAATTTTAATTTCAAGAAAGGTTAAAATGATCAATTAATTTGTTTACAAAATTAACTTAATTAGAAAAATACTAGCCTAATGTTTTTTTGTTGTGATTTTTTGATTTAAAGTTGAAATAAAAAGAAGTCAATGAAAACAAAAAAAGAATACAAGGGGGCATCCTTTGATCCAAGGAGAAAAAGGGAGGCTTCGACCCAGAGGAAAAATGGGCTTTTCGATCCAGACGGGAATATGATGTTTTTTTTCGATCCAAGGAGGGATGCTTTTCTTTTTGATCCAAGGATGGATGCGATCTTTCGATTTGATTCTGAAAGACAAATATTATCCAAATAAAGACGCAGGACCGGGTTATCGAACCCATGTCCTTCGATCATGCACGCGTTGGGTCTATTCAGGCTATATCTGCAGCAAGTGTTAGAAACAAAACAAAATGCAGACCTGGGTGTCAAACCCAGATCCTTAATCTTGAATACAAATCGAATGAACTACAAATGCTAATATGTCATGCAAATGTAAGTTTGATATTTTTACCCATTCTTACCAATGGTGATGTATGAATATGTGGTTTCAGGTGTGGGTACCCTTGTTTAAGGATTGCTTCGATTTGGCACTTCTGGATATGGGGATACTTGCTTAAGGGATGGGGATGATTGGAAAAGCCTCAAGAAACTTCCAAGAATGTGTTTTTAATTTTGTGTGACTCTCTCTCCGGTTGTCCTGCTTCCTTGGAGCTTGCTAGTGTGTTCTTTATATAGAGGGGATGGAGGGGACAAGAGGGCCAAGGAATAAACAACCATTAAGTTGGTATTTTATGGCCATGAATACCATTTTAAAACATTGCCAAAGATACGGTTTCTTGTACCTTTTTGAATTTGAATGAGTGTGGACATAAATGACTTTCAAATGCTCTCCAGTGTTTCCCTTTGATTGGCCTATTGTTACTTCCTTCGAATGGCTTTCTTTCAACTCAAACCAATCGAAACATCAACTCTCCCTTTCTAACTAGTAGAAGGTTGCTTCAGCTCTATATCCATCGAAGGCTTTGTAGGAGCCTTATCACTTTCTTTCAAATTTCCCCAGGCCTAATCATTGTACCCTTCGATTGAGTCCATATTTGCCTTGTTCTTTGATTGGCTCTGACACTAACAAACTAAACCAATCGAGAGACTTCAACCTGGCCAATCGAAGCTTGATCAAGGGGGGGGGGGGGGCAGTGCCCAATTGAAGCTTGTGAATCAAGCTTGCATCGAAGAGTGCCAAATGCCCAATCAAAGACTAGTGATTCAAGCTTGTATCAAAGAGTGCCAAATGCCCAATTGAAGACTAGTGAGTCAAGCTTGTATCGAAGAGGGTCCAACGCTCAATCGAAGTTGGGGGACCAAAGCTTGATCGAAGGTTTTTTAGATGCCCAATCAAAACTCCTTGTCCAAATGTTAATCGAAAGACATCATGTTCAGATGCCAATCGGAGGACCTTGTTAAAATGTAAATCGAAAGACCTTGTCCCAAGGACAATCGAAGACTTCTGTCCAAATGCCAATTGAAGGCACCTTGTCCCAATGCCAATCGAAGACTCCTTTATCTTCAAAAAAAATTATTTTTCTTTAATCAAGTGTTTGTGGCCACCCATGTAAGAGAAAACCTTGGAAAAGATGAGAGAGAAAATTTTAGGGTACAACAGTTGCCCATGTTCAATCTTCTTAAACCTGAAGATGTAGGTTTGTCTGCCTTTCGTAATCTGAAGGTGGAAGATGATTGAACACTAGAGTGCCCAGAAATTTGCACTCGCATGAGGTAACACTGATTATTGATGATGGCGGGAATGGGCTTACATATGCCATTTGGATAAGATGACAGAGAGTCGTCAAAGATGGTCTTAAATATGCCATCCAAAGTAGATATTGATATCACACATGGTCCCTTTGGGGGTTTCTGTTCCTACTGTCTGAGGAGGAATCCTCTAGGGAATGTGGGTTTCTGTTGTTCTCCTGTTTGAGGAAAACTCTGTGGGGAATAGAGTCTAGGAACTTCAATTTTCCATTACTCTACTGGGGAAGCTACCTCTTGAACGGAGAAATGAAAGTTCGCTGCTTTCTGGTAAAAATCCAGGCTTCACAGTAACTTTGCTGAGGATAACAAAAGTTGACTGTTATCCAGTCGTATTCTAGGCTTCACAACAATCTACTGGGGAATATGAAATTAAACTGTTATCTAGTCGTACCCTAGGCTTCACAGTAACTTAAACTGTTATCTAGTCAGAATCCAGGCTTCAACTTGAATTTGAGGTATACTATTATCTGGTTGTACTCCAGGCTTTATAGTAATTGAAGAAGTGAACTACTATCTGGTCGGATTCCAGGCTTTATAGTAACTTAAATTGTTATCTGGTCAAAATCTAGGCTTCAGTGACTCGAACTGTTATTTGGTCGTGTCCAGGCTTCAGTGATTTGAAGAGATTAAGTTGTTATCTGGTCAGATCCATGCTTCAGCTTGAATTTGAGGTATACTATTATCTGGTCGAGTCCAGGCTTCAGAGTAATTGACAGAGTAAACTGCTATCTGGTCGGACTCCAGGCCTCGTAGTAAAATGAAATTTAAATGTTATTTGGTCGTACTCCAGGCTTCAGAGTAATTGAAGAAGTGAACTACTATCTGGTTAGATTACAGGATTTGTAGTAACTTAAACTATTACCTCGTAGAAATCCATGCTTCAATAACTTGAACTGTTATCTGGTCGTGTCCAGGCTTCAGTGATTTGAAGAGATTAAGCTATTATCTGGTTGGATCTAGGCTTCAACTTGAATTTGAGGTATACTATTATCTGGTCGAGTCCAGGCTTCATATTAATTGACAGAGTAAATTGCTATCTGGTCGGGCTCCAGGCTTCGCAATAAAATGAAATTGAACTGTTACCTGGTCGTACTCCATGCTTCACAGTAATTGAAGAAGTGAACTACTATCTGGTTGGATTCCAGGCTTCGTAGTAACTTAAACTCTTATCTAATTGAAATCCAGGCTTCATAGTAGCTTGCTAGGGATAATGGAATTAACCGTTACCTGAAGATTCATTATAAAGAGCCTACGTAGGGCTGTTCCAGGATGAGCCTGTGTTAGTCTGCATCCAGAGATATATGAGAAGGAACCCGTGTAAGATTGCTCTGTTGGGTTGTGTAGATAGTTTTCCTGTCTGGTTTCAGGTATTAATGTGGAACTTGAAAATTATCGGTCGCTGAGATAATTGTCCTGGCTTGTTACAAGTATTAACCTTTGACCTGAGAAAGAAAGATAGTTTTCCTAGATTGTTACAGATATTGATCTTTAATCTCTTTATGTAGATAGTTCTCCTGGCCTGTTACAGGTGTTAATCCACAGTTGGTCGTTCGCAGATAGTTCTCCTGGCTAGTTACATGTGTTAACCTGGGACTTGTTTTATTTGTTGGTAAACCCGTCTTACTTCGGGAGTTCATACCACTTAATCGTATAGATAGTTTCCCCGTCTGGTTTCGAGTATTAATCTTTGACCTTCTATATAAGTTGATGGTGTTTGTCTTTCTGATAATTTAACCTGAAAGGTAAAGTCAGTTTCATGTGATGTCATGATGTATGAATTGCATGATGCTCTCAAAAATAAATGAGATTTGATATATGCATGTGTGTTGCATATGCTATGATGTTTGTATGAATGATGTATGAATACAATGTATGAACGTGTCAGTTGTTCCATTGCTGTATTGCAGAACTAGGGAAAATAAATCCCTAACTGTGGTCGGGGGTGAAGAATGCAAGTCTTCAGATTTGTTGAAGTTGAAATGCTGGGAGATGGACTTCCGTTGTTAGAGAAATAATTCTGTTGGGGAAGGGAAACTCCATGCATTGCTTGGGGATTTTGTGAAATTTTACTGGGGAATCCTAAGAAGCTTGGCGACTTCACTGGGGAATTTTTGTTGGAGCAGTAATTTGAATATTTTTGCTCTGCTGGGGATATGAGAACACCTGACACCATTAGGCTGCATACTGAGGATATGGCAGTGACCTTGTAGTAGAATGCCCTTGTCTCTATACCTGTTGGAGAAGGTATCTGTCGAGGAAAACATCTGCTGGGATTTTGTGGATGGCCTTTAGACATTGTCCTGTTTCTTAAAGTCATTAGCAATTGTCTTTCTGTTTTTATGCGTGTATTTGTAAGCAGTAATCATATTCAAATGCATATGTTCAAAAATAACCACGGGAAGTTTTCGCACACAAAACAGAAAAATAAAAACAAAAGTTTTATACTTTCAAAGGAATAGTTTTGTATTAACTTGAAATGAGCATTTTTGTACAAGGAGACAGACATCCTAGTAAGAGAATATTATCGTAAGAATGGAAATTATACAAAATAGTTTACAAAGAAAGAAAACTATATGAAATAATCCCATTGGGTTCCCATTCTGATATTGCCTTTATGTCTCTGAGCGTCTCTTCCCTTTCACTGCTTGTCTAAAGCTGATTGGATTGATTAGTACCGCTTGAGCTTGATATTTGGTACTGAAGATTGGCTGTAAGATGATCTAACGGGATATAGTTATATGCTTTAAATCCCTAACTTTTTCCTGGACCGCCCTTTCGGGTTTTCAGTCCACCGGGATACCCTTTTTTCCCCAAGCCGCCTTTTCAGGTTTTTGACTTGCCAGTTGTACAATTTTTTGTGTGTATATCCCTAATTTTTTCCCGAACCCTTTTGATTCACCGGGATGCCCTAATTTCTTCCTAGGCTAGTCGACCTAGAGGGTTTGTTTATGCGTAGTATCTTTTAACTATGTCCGCGTTTACCGGGTGTGGAAGGTCGTCACTGTCCATAGTGGTTAAGATCATGGCTCCACCAGAAAATATGTTCTTGATCACAAATGGCCCTTCGTATGTGGGAGTCCATTTTCCCCTGGGATCACCTTGTGGAAGTATGATGCGCTTGATTACCAGGTCACCAGCCTGATATACCTGACGTCTAACCTTCTTGTTAAAAGCTTTGATCATACATTTTTGGTACATCTGACCGTGACAGACAACCCGAGCCTCTTCTCATCAATCAGGTTTAACTGGTCAAGTCGAGTCTGAAACCATTCGTCTTCGCTTAACCCTGCATCTTTCATGATCCTCAAGGAAGGGATCTGGACCTCAATGGGAAGGATGGCTTCCATACCGTATACCAACGAGAAAGGAGTTGCCCCTGTTGACGTTCGCATTTTAGTACGGTAACCATGAAGAGTAAATGGTAATATCTCATGCTAGTCTTTATATGTCACCGTGATCTTCTGTATGATTTTTTTGATGTTTTTATTAGCAGCTTCTATAACGCCATTCATCTTCGGCCGGTAAGGAGAAGAGTTATGATGTTAAATCTTGAATTGCGTGTAAAGCTCGGTGACCATAGTGTTATTAAGATTGGTACTATTATCCGTAATGATCCTTTCCGGAATACCATATCGATAAATAAGGTTGTGTTTGATGAATCGGGCCACAGCATTCTTTGTAACAGAAGCAAATGAGGCTTCCTCAACCCACTTCGTGAAGTAATCTATGGCGACGATAATGAAGCGGTTCCCATTAGAAGCTGTTGGTCTAATTTCTCCAATCATATCGATGCCCCACATTACGAAAGGCCAAGGAGCAGTCAGGACGTTTAGAGGAACCAGAGGCACATGCACCTTGTCAGCATAGATCTGGCATTTGTGACAAGTCCACGAATATTGATAACAGTCTGCTTCCATAGTGGACCAGTAGTATCCTTCCCGTAGGATCTTTTTAGCCATCAAGTGCCCACTGAAATGAGTGCCAAAGGTACCTTCATGCAAATCAGCCATAATCTTTTCTGCCTCACTCTTGTCTACACACGGAAGTAAGGTAGAGTCATGATTGTGCTTGTAGAGGATCTCGTTACTAAGAAAGAACTTAGCAGAGAACCTTCTTAGGAACTTCTTATCATTGATCTAAGCTCCTTCAGGATATTCTTGGCCTTCAAGATATCTTTTGACTTCATGGAACAAAGGCTTGTCCACTATTTCTTCAGTACCAATCTCATGACAGTATGTTGGCTCGTCCATCCTCTCCATGGTGATTTGAGGAGCCTCATTATCCCACTTGACCTTGAACATGGATGACATCGTAGATAGCGCGTCCTCTAGTTAATTTTCCTCTTGTGGAAAATGCTCAAAGGTAATTTCTTCAAAGTATAGGATTAGTGACAATACATGCTCTTTGTATGGGATGAGATTATGGTGCTTCGTGTCCCATTCTCCTTTGATCTGGATGATTACCAAAGCCGAGTCTCCAAACACACTTAAGAACTTGATCCTTAAATCGATTGCTGCTTTGAGACCCATGATACATGCTTCATATCAGCCATATTGTTGATACAGTTGAAACATAGCCTGGCAGTGAAAGGAGTATGACAGCCTTTAGAAGATACGATCACAATGCTAATGCCATTTCCAAGAGCGTTGGAAGCTCCGTCAAAAACCATAGTCCATCATGATCCTTTTTAGGTCCTTCATCCGGTCCAGGTTCTTCACAATCAGTTACTAGCATGATGTTCTCATTCAGGAACTCAAAATTCATGGATTGGTAGTCATCCTCAGGCTGATGAGCCAAATGATCAGCTAGTACACTTCCCTTAATTTCTTTCTGGGTTGTATATTGAATGTCGTATTCGGTCAGGATCATTTTCCATCTTGCTATTCTTCTAGAGAGAGCGGGCTTCTCAAAGATGTACTTGATAGGATCCATTTTAGATATCAACAAGGTAGTATGAGTCAGCATATACTGTCTTAGTCGGCGAGCAGCCCATGCCAAAGCACCACAAGTTTTCTCGAGCAATGAGTATCTTGTTTCACAGTCGCTAAACTTATTGCTAAGGTAATATATTGCATGATCTTTTCGACCAGACTCATCATGCATCCCCAACACACACCCCATTGAGTTCTCTAATACCGTTAAGTACATGATCAGAAGTCTTCCTTCAAACGATGGCATCAAAAATGGAGGCTCTTGGGGATATTCCTTGATTTTGTCAAAGGCATATTGGCAATCGTCATTCCATTTCACTGCTTTATCTTTCTTCAGTAATTTGAAGATTGGCTCACAAATAGCGGTTAGATGTGAAATGAATCTGGCAATATAGTTTAGGTGTCCCAAGAATCCCCTAACTTCCTTCTCAGTGCGAGGAGTTGACATTTCTTGTATAGCTTTAACCTTTGTCGGGTCTACCTCAATACCTTTGTCGCTGACAATGAAGCCTAAGAGCTTACTGGATCTTACTCTGATAGTGCACTTATTCATGTTTAGCCTCAGTTTGTACTTCTTCAGCCTGTCAAATAGCTTCTATAGGTGATAAAGGTGTTCCTCTTTAGTCTGAGACCTGGCTATCATATCATCCACATAGACCTCTATCTCGTGATGTACCATATCATGAAACAAATCTACCATGGCATGTTGATAGGTTTCCCCGACGTTCTTTAGTCCAAATGGCATAACGTTGTAGCAGAAAGTGCTCCATTGTGTGACAAAGTTCGTCTTCTCCATGTCCTCAGGTGCCATTTTGATCTGATTGTATCCAGAGAAACCATCCATGAAGGAGAATACCTTATGTTGTGCAGTGTTGTCAACTATAACATCAATACGGGGAAGCGAAAAGTCATCCTTGGGGCTTGCCCTGTTCAGGTCTCTGTAATCCACACACATACGTACCTTACCGTCCTTCTTAGATATTAGAACAACATTGGCGACCCATTATGGATAAGACGTGACAGCTAAGAAACCGACATTGAACTGTTTCATGACTTCAGCCTTGATCTTTTCTGACATATCCGGCCGCATACGATGAACCTTATATTTCACTGAAGGGCAATCCTCTTTTGTAGGTAGGCGATGAACCACAATATCGGTGTCAAGTCCCGACATGTCTTCGTACGACCATGCAAAAACCTCAACATAGTCATGTAACATCTGAATTAACCACTGTTTGACACCGGGCTCCAAGTTAGCACCTACCTTGACTTCTTTTTTGTACTCTTCAGTACCCAAGTTCACTGTCTCAACTGGTTCCTCATGAGGATGTATTTCCCTTTCCTCTTATTTTAACAGTCTGGCAAGCTCTCCTGGTACCTCACAATCTTCCTCACCTTCGTTCTCGACTTGGTTGATCGGATTTTCAAAGGCATAATAAGCAATAGTAGAACCATTATCAATGGGATCCATAGTGGATATGGATCTGCAGTTTGATATGTGAGTGTGTGTAGGAGCATAGCTGTATATTTTGATAAAGTAAAGAGGCAGAAAAGAAAAACAAAGAGCATAAAATTTGTATGTGAAAGTACAATGTTTTGTTGATGACATATGAAATGAAGTAATGACCCTCACAAATAAACCGTTGTGCCTCAGGTAAGACACAAGGCTGTAATGTTTCAATTGTTCAAATATTAAATTTCTTTAAAACAAAAAAGACAAATTAATCGTGAATAAAAGTAATGGGCACAAAGTCCTTAGCCTCCCAATTGCTGAGTCCACTGTTGATGGTTGGGAAGATCCACTTGTCCAGGTCATAATCACTATCACTGTCTTCTAGGGCATTGACTCCATGGTTGCTGCTCCGTAAAGGTGGTTCCCTGGCGCGAGCACGACAAACATCTCTCTGGGTTCCCGAAGTAAAACCCAAACCGAATTTGTCAGATTTGTAGGGAATATCCAGAAGTTGGCCCCAAATTTTACACCCACCTTCTTCAACTATTGCTTTAGCATCCTTCAAAGAAGCCATCTTCAGCGGAGGCCTAGTAGTCTTTGAAACACTGGCAGTGGTTTTGGTTGCAACAACGGTCTGTGGAACCTCCTCAAAGTTCTGACAGGGGGTCTCAATGAACTAACCGTCCATTTCAACGTACCTGAAAGAGTTCAGGTGGCTCACCATGTACTCCTCCTCCCCATGAACTGTGATAATCTTCCCATTGACTGGGTACTTCAGCATCTGATGTAGGGTGGAAGTCACAGCACTAGCCCCATGGATCCAAGGTCGACCCATTAAACAAGAGTAAGACGTGCGGATGTCCATCACATAGAAAGTGGAATTAAAGGTCTGAGTACCCACTTTAATAGGGATGTCCACATCCCCATGCACCATTATTTTAGAACCGTCGAAAGCCCTCACCACAATATTACTAGGCTTTAGCGTGAGCCCTTTGCAATCCAACCTGTCTAGAGCATTCTTGGGTAAAACATTCAGTGATGAACATGTATCTACCAGAACATGGGCTAATGTAGTGCCCCTGCACTCAATGGAGACATGTAGGGCATCATTGTGTTTCCTTCCCTTGGGAGTTAGGTCTGCATTAGAGAATCCAAAGTCATTGTTAGCTGTTAAACTAGCCATACAGTTCTCGAATTGATTAGCGGAGGTCTCTTGAGGCACGTGGGCAGAATTTAGGAATTTTACTAAAGCCTTGGCATGGGCTTCAGAGCATAGCAATAGGGTCAACATTGAGATTTTTGAAGGGGTCTGCCCCAACTGTCCTACGACATTGTAATCACTTTTTTGGATTATTTTCAATATCTCTTCCATCTCCTTTTTAGAAGCCTCGGGAATGACTTCTGGGTGTGCCTTCGTCCGGATAGGCTCAACCAATACCTCTTTGCTCCGAGTCTCGGCTGACTCAGTAGTAGGGATAACAGTAGGACTAACAGCAGGAGTAGCCATGGGAATATTGACAAGAGCAACAAGGATGATCACAGGAGTAGCAACAGTTTTAGGAGGAGAGATCTCGGGAGAGAAAACTCTTCCACTTCTTGTTATCTTACTGGTCTCAGCGATATTACTAATGTCAGGATCAGAGTCTTCACCATATTTATCTTTAACAACCAGAAAATCTCGTTTGACGCCATGTGTTGTACCCCAAAATTTGCCCTCTCATTTCTCAAATAATCTCTCTGGATTCAAGACTGCACAGGGTTTGATCAGCTCAAGACACCTCCTCTAGCACTGATGACTGAATATTAGGGTTTGAGATTGCACAAGGACAAATGGACTTTTAATGCCTCATATGACTTTCATGTATCATTTTGGACCCTCAATATTGCTCATGTAAAGTTTCAAGTCTTGGATCACATTTTTGCTCAGTCAATTGATCAGTTGACCTAAAATCAGCTATATTGGAGATAAAGTCAACTGTGGTCAATTTACAGTCAAACTTTATGATTTTTGGTCCATATCAACATTATGAACTCATATATTTTATTTGATCAAGTCTGGACCATAATTCCACGAGAAATTTGATCAGATCATCAAAAGGGCAAAATGGTCAAAATCAGGGTTTTGACTGACAAAATGCAATTTCTGATTTTTGACCTAGAAAATGGTGGATTGATTTAATTATGATCTCAAGGGTTCAAATTCATCATTTTTACCCAATGTCTTGGCTCAAAACATTCCTCAAGTTCAATTGGTTGACAGATGAATTTCAGTCAACTGATGAAAAGTTAATTGTACACTGAAAAGTCAAACTTTGACTTTTTGGTCAAAATCAAGTGTCAAAGATCACAATTCATCAAAACATATCAAAATATGAAACTTGTTCATCAAGAAATCAAAAATTCAAGATTTCATTTTGAAAAGTCAAAATTTCTAAACTTAGAAATTTTTCTAAGTGTTGAAAATTTCATATTTTTCATAACTTTGAGCAAACTTTTCACTATGATGAAAGATGATTCAAAGGAAACTTCCAACATGAAATTTTTAGATCTCAATGATATATAAAACATTGTAGAACACAACTTCTTCTAGAAATGCATGGATTTCAAGTTATGATTTCGTGAATATATGTTCAGGAAACTTGGAAACTTAGTGAAATTTTGCCCTAGTTTAGGCAGGATTTTGACCTAACTTCATAGAAATTTTTCACATAGTTTCAAGATGAATTTTCAAAAATGTCCAACATAGAGGTTGTAGAGGATGTTACAAGCTTTCCAAAATGTCGAAGAAATCATTGAGATCATGTTTGAGCAAGGAGAATCAAAGGCAAGAAGTCAAGGTTTTCAAACTTGAATTATAAGCCATTTTGTGAAGAACACATGAACCAAATCCATGCTAGGCTGCATAATATTTGATTTGCAGGCCTCAAACTTATTTGTAACTCCATAATTAAATGTTTACACAACTGTTAGAGCTTTGATCCAAGCATTTGAGTCATTATCCAAGTTGCATTTCCATTTATGGCACAAAGTTACCATTCCATTCTTGAAAAGTTGCTTTAATCACAAAGTCAACTTGTCTTGAGCTTCTAACTTGTTCTTTCTGCACACACAACCCCTATAAGCCAAAAGCAATGTCTCTAAGGCCTCTTGGAACTCAGAACATGCTTGTACAATACTTGGAGATTTGTCTTTTCACTTTTCTTCAAAGCAAGTTATAGAGCCAAAAAGCTAAAACTCATAAGTCTTGAGTGCATTTGATCTAAAACCTTTTCCATACATATACACAAGTATATTGCAAGAAAAGGCACGATTAGAAACACTCCCAAACTCCCTAAAAACTCAGATTGCACAAAAAACTCTATTGTTGTGCAGGACCTGACCAAAAACTCCCATCTCTCAAACCACTCGTGCGTTTCCTCTCCAAATCATCTCAAAAGCTTCCTTACTTCAAATACAACTCATCCCAATCCATGTTCCTAAACTGTAACACCATTTTCACCATTGTCCAAGCTCAAAAACAGAGCATTGCAGTTGGACTTCTCTAGGCCATTTCATCCACTCTCAACTCAAGCTAACCATTGCATTAACTTCCTAGAGACTCAAGGAAGCTAACCTAATCATTGCAGCACCTTGAATCAAGCTCAAACTCATTTCACGATTTCTAGTTTTGAGGTATTTTTCTTGAACTTCTATCTTCTCATTTAGGCATTGTTAGGCTTGCATTTGTGAAAATAAAATGTAGACATCATTGCCCTGAAACTATATATGTCCATAAATTTCATTTATGTTGCTTGAGTAGGGATAATTTTGAGTTTGAACCTCTGAAAATATTTAGGTCAGAATTTGGTACTGTTACAAATTCATGCTCATCTTTGAGAATTAGCTTAAGTTATTTAGATATTCAGAATCGTGAGAAAATTTCTAACAAGTTTTATGTTGGAAGTTTTGTGAATGGATGAGAAATGAATGAGTTACAGGTTCTCTGGCTGGAGGTTGAAGATGAAGTTCATTCAGGACTTGATTTATGTTACATATTTATTGTTTTGTTTATATGAATAATGTATAGCCACCCCAGTGGTAAAGCGCACGCCTGTTAACCTTTGGGACCTGGGTTCGAGCCCCAGTGGTACCCTTTTGTGCATTTTCACATTTTTCACTTCTTTTTTGTTTGCAGCCAGTGCTGGGCCTCCAACATTGGGCCTGGTTATTTTCTGCTTCCTCTAACCCCTCCTTACTTTTACACCCCTGGCCCATTTTTCTTTATTATTTCATTTTTCTTTTTTTATTTCATTATATTTTTATTTTCTTCATTATTTTTATTATTATTATTATTATTATTATTATGATTATTATCATTATTTTTATTAATGCAAAATATAAAAATATTTTTATTTATTTACACTTATTTATTTTATTTTCTTTATAAAAACAAAAGACTAAATTTTTTTTTCTTTTAACAAATTAATTTCTTTTTAATAATTAATATTTAGACTTAGGATTAATTATTATATTATTTTCTTTTCTTAATTAAAATTAATTTAGAACTTAGGGTTATTTTAATTAATTAATTTCCATATTATTTTCCTTAATTTAAAACCTTTTCACAAAAAAACCCTAAAAACATTTTTAACTTAATTTCCTTCTTAATTAATTTAGGTTTAAATTTTGTTTATTTTTTTCATTAATTATTTTCTTAATTAGGTTTACATTAAAAACCCTTTCATAAAATCAAACAAAATCATTTCTTTATCCATTTGCATTTTTTGCATTTTAGTTTCAATTCTTGTACAATATTCAATATGGTTGTAATAGATAATTAGATTTAATTTTCTTGCAAAATCCCCATTTGTAAATTTGTATACCCCCTCCCCTAATGATGTAATAGCTTAGTATTTTTACTTTCCGCAATTTATCGCTTTATATAAATGCTAGTAATTAGGGTTTGTATGGAAAGATAAAATCAACAAGTTAGAAAACCCTAATTCAATATAAACAAGCATGTAAATCAAACACGTTTGCACACTTGCACCCTTAGGGCAATTCCACTTTGTTGCCTTACAAAAATGGCCATGTTATGCATGTGGGGTATCTTAGCAAAAAGCAATAAAAAATACAAGATCATAGCCCCTCGATGACGCTATCAATGTTGCCTTTCAAAAATGATCTTAGTCCCTAAAAGAAAATGCTAAGATATCTCACATCATTGCTATCATGGCTATACGATGACCCACACCCGTCCCTCTACATCCAAAGATAAGGCTTCTTACCAATCAATGGTAAGATATCAATATCAAAGGAAAGGTAGAAATGAACTAAGACTTTTGAGTAGGTAGATTGTTCCTAGTTTCTTGCTCAATTTCAAATAAAACACTCTTGCTTATTTTCAAAACAAACACCAACACTTTCAAAAACACTTTCAAAACATTTTCCAAACTTGAAACATTTTCAAAAGATCAACACTTTGTATACGTTCTTACGAACGAGAAGTATTACAAAGTTTTCCTAAACGATGGTGCCTTTTCAAAATACTTTTAAAAACCACACAAAGCACATTTTCAAACAAAAGCAAGTGATCTAGCAAGCAACTAAGAGCCCATAGATAACTATGGATGAAAAGGGTGATAACACTTTCCATTTTCATAATCTACCCCCCAAACTCAAGAAACAATCTCAAAGGTCTTTCCTGTTCTTTTCAGCCTTTCTTTTTGGATAAAAGAAAAGTCGGTGGTGACTCTTGCTAACCGCAACATTTACGATAAAATGAAAAATATCCCAAGTCAATTATTCCACTGTATCACACCATGGTAATAGACGTCGGCCCCATAATTCCAAGGAACAGCTTTATCCGAGGAATATGGCATAGGTCTAGGAAAAGAAATCATCAACGGAGCAACTTTCAGAACATATGTAATCCTGACGGGTCTTTTAGAGGAGACCTTGGGAGGATTGGAGGAAATGGTAATGATAGAAACATCTTAACACAAAGCACTTGTAACTGGAGTTTTCTCAAACAAAATCTCTTTATCATCCATCAGGCGCTGAACACCTTCCTTTAGCAACTGACATCCATTAGGTAGAGACAAACATGAGTGGCAACCTTCATCATAACCCGAAAATAAACAGACTTGCAAGAGATTCTTTTTAACAGTCAGGAGTGGAGTATCTAGTTCATCAACAGAAGCAACAAACATGTCATCATCAATAGCATTAACACCACGGTCGTGTTTGGGCATAGGGGCAGTTATAACATTAGGGGTCTCAGGAGCGTCAAATTCAATCTCTTTTTCCTCAATAAAATCCTGCACCTTGTTCTTCAAAGCCCAACAGTCGTTTGTATCATGGCCTGGACTTTCAGAATGGTAGGTGCACTGAGCATTTGAATTATAGCAAGGAGATGCAGTGTTGGGATTTTTGGGAGCCTCTCTCAGGGTAACCATATTGGATTTCAGAAAATGTGGCAAAACTTGAGACAAGGTCATATTAATCCAGGTAAACTGTCTCCTGGGCTTATCTGTTCTAGATTGATTGTTATGTTGATGGTTTGATGCAGGATTGGAAATCATAACAGCCCCTACCGTCGGACGATGCTCAGTTTTGTTAAGATTTCTTTGGACATAAGCAGTACCGACCTCCTTCTTCCCTGTGAATGGTTTCTTTGCAGTACTGGAGGATGCATCTCTCTGTATCTTACCACTTTTGATGCCAGCCTCTACTTGTTCACCCGTCAAGATCAATTCAGTAAATCCAGCAGATGATCTCCCAATAGATGGTTAAAGAATGGCCCGGATAGTGTGCCCAAGAACATGTCCACCAGCTCCCTATCAGATAATAGAGGCATGACTCTTCCCGCAAGGTCTCTCTATTTTTGGGCATAGTCCTTAAAACCCTCGCCGGAACCTATAGACATGCTTTACAACTGTGTACGAGTCGGGGCGAGGCCAGCATTATATTGGTATTGCTTGTAGAAAGCAGCATCCAGATCTTCCCAATTACGCACATTGGTTCTTTCTAGTTGATAGAACCATTCCAACTGAGTTCCTGGCAAACTTTCCTAGAAGAAGTGTACCCACATATCCCTATCAGTAGTGTGGGGTTGAATTTTCCTGACATACGACCTTAAATGCAACTTAGGACAGAAGACACTATCGTATTTAGAAAATCTAGGGACCTTGAACTTCCACGGGATGACCATCCCTGAGACCAGTCCAAGCTCTTCAAAATCCAACTCTGGTACCCTTTGGATCTCCATGGCATAGAGCCGATCCTCTAGCTATTTGTATTTATCATCAGCAGGAGGATACTGCTCCTCAGAATAGTCAGGTTCATCTTCTTTAGACTCCTTTGTATTGTTGTCTTCTTCTCTTGGCTCTCCTTCCTGATTGTCTCTCTCTCTCTGTGCTTGAAGCTCCTTAACTGTTTGTTCAAGAGCCATTACTGAAATAAACAGCGAAGAAGATAATAAGCTTGTCTTGAAACCTGTTTATGCAATGGTATGTATTATATATGTATGCAATGTTTTCAAGGATTTCTAAGAGTTAAATTTTCTTAGCCAAAGGGAAAACAAACTTTAATTGCATTAAGAAGTTTAAGGGGTTACAGTGATTCCTCTTGGGCTTACAAAGGAAGTAACAAAGCAAAAACGAACTCTCAAAGAAAAAAGGACTCAATCTTCCCATGGGAGCATCCTCTTTGGTGCAATGTAGGCATTTATACTCCTCTCTTCGTGAAGTAGCCTGGTGAGCTCTAAAACTCTCTTCTCGCTAGCGTAGAATTGGGTTTCAAAGGTATCCCGTTCCTCTTTTAGTTGAATCCAGGATTTTTGTAACTCCTCGAAATTAGTCAGCATGTCAGGATGAAGAACAATGTAAGGAGTGTCTCCCTTAGCAACTGGCTCCATGATGATGGGTAGAATGCCCTCAAAAGGCATCTTGAGACTTTGAGCACATGCTCGTACCCACTTAAGATAAGGCTCCAAAGGAATGGAGTTTGTAAGTGTTTGGTTGTTGGCATGTTTTTTGGTAAAACCAGTTATGTGAATGTCATAACTGATGTCATAACATTCTGGGACACAAGGTACATTCTGCAGAAAAAGAATGTCATACAGGAGCTGCTCAATATGAGTGTTTAGATGATCATTATGCAATGATCATATTTATTGCATTCTACCAAAATCAGTGAACATGATTCTTGTTGTCATAACCAATGTTAAGACATCCTGTACTGAACTAACATTTGTGCAGATTTATTACTTCTGAGATTTTTCAGGAATCTGGTTTATTCAGTCCAGATCAGATTCTCACGTGGACTTAGGTTAACTTTGCTTAACCCTAATCTGTTTGTTAAAGTCCTATGACCAAGTCTTGAGGTTAACCCTAATTAACCCTAGCTTTTTTCGTGGAAGCCCTAACAGAAGAATAGTTGGCTATATATTCATCATGAAGACTGTTGGTGAAAGATACTTTTGACAGAAGATCAATAAGGGACTGTATAGTTGTAACTATTGTAATCCAAGCAATTATCATTGTGATAAGTGACTTGGAGTAGGATTTGATTGTAAGGGTTGTGTATCACTCAAAGCTTTGAAGCACGAGTGTTTGTGTCACTTGATTAAAGCTTTGAAGCAAAGTCAATTTAGGGTTGTGTATCACTCAAAGCTTTGAAGCACGAGTGTTTGTGTTACTTGATTAAAAGCTGTGAAGAAAAATCAAGTGTATGTTTTGAAGAGTGTCTTCATAATTTCATTAGTCAATTGTTTAGTATCACTGCTGTGATTGAGGGGGAGTGAGTAGGAACTCAGGTTTAAGTTGAACTTAGATTGAAGTTGCATTAGGTAGGTCTTAAGTGAAGGAGATAAACTGGTTGGTTTATTCCTGAATTAATATCTCTTATAGTGAATTTCCTCCCTGGCTTGGTAGCCCCCAGAGTAGGTGTTGTTACACACTGAACTAGGTAAACAATTGACTGTGTTCTTTACTGCTTTTAGATTTACTGTCTTGAAGAAAGTAAGATACGGTGTCATAACATTCACTGTGACATTAAGTATCTGCTGCCAGAATTTCAATTGGCATCAGAGCAGGCACCCTGTCTGTCTTACTGGGTGAGATCTAGGGATATTATTTTCTGGCGCTATGGACAAAGAAGGAGGTTTTGGAAACAGACCACCCATTCTGGATGGATCAAACTATGACTACTGGAAACCTCGTATGATTGCCTTCTTAAAATCACTGGACAAAAAGGCTTGGAGAGCTGCTGACAAAGGATGGAACCATCCCACCATAACTGGGAAAGATGGGTCAACCAGTCTGAAACCTGAGGAAGAATGGAGCAAAGAAGAAGATGAGTTAGCCCTGGGTAACTCCAAAGCATTAAATGCCTTGTTCAATGGAATTGATAGAAACATATTCAGACTAGTACATCAATGTGAACTGGCCAAGGAGGTTTGGGACACTCTCAAAACTACCCATGAGGGCACATCCAAAGTAAAAATGTCAAGGCTTCAGATGCTGACTACCAAATTTGAGAACCTAAGGATGATGGAAGATGAGACCATTCATGAGTTTCACATGAACATCTTGGAAATTGCCAACACCTGAGGAGCATTGGGAGAAAAGATGTCAGAAGAAAAGCTGGTGAGAAAGATTCTCAGATCCTTGCCTAAAAGATTTGCAATGAAGGTGACTGCTATAGAGGAAGCTCAGGATATCTGCAACTTGAAGGTGGATGAAGTCATTGGGTCTCTTCAGACCTTTGAGATGGGGATCAGTGACAATGTTGACAAGAAGAACAAGAGCATAGCACTTGTATCTAATACTGAAGATGAAAACAAGGAGGATGAAGAAGAAAATATTTCAGAAGCTATAGCCATGCTTGGAAGACAGTTCAACAAACTCATCAAGAGAATGGACCCAAAGTCAAGGTCAAATGTTAAGAACATTCCTTCTGACATTAACAAATCCTATGACTCCAGCAGAAGACCAAAGTCTGAAGAGAAGGGAAATCAAAGCAAAGGAATTCAATGCCATGGATGTGAAGGATATGGGCACATTCGAGCTGAATGTCCAACCTTTCTTAAGAAACAAAAGAAAGGAATGTATGTTACTTGGTCTGAATGTGACTCAGAAAGTAATTCTGAAGAAGAATCTGCCAAACTAGTTACTGCGCTAACTGGTATTTGTGACTCTGATAGTGACTCTAGTGATGAGGAAGTGACATTTGAAGAACTGGCTGACTCCTACAAGAAGTTATGTATCAGAAGTGCTGAAGTCTGTCAACAAAATGAGAGACAAACAAAACTCATAGTAAAGCTGGAGGCTGAGAAGAAGGCAGGCATTGATACTATGAGTCATCTAGAAGGGGAAGTTCAAATGCTAAACTCAAAACTTGACCAGATGACCAAATCTGTCAAGATGCTGACAAATGGAACTGACAAATTAGAAGAAATCCTTCAGGTTGGACAAAATGTGGGAAACAAGTCTGGTCTAGGATTTGTGGCAACAAAGAAATCTATTGTAGACAAGGAGAAGATCAGGCGTGATAAACAAATGTCAAAGCAGATGTCACAACATAGCACTCAACATCGATAACAGAGAAATATGAAGAAAAAGTATCAAAGATGGAGATGTCATCATTGTGGGAGATTTGGTCACATAAAGCCATTCTGCTTCAGATTATATGGATATCCTAATCAGACCCCAGTTGTCAAACCTAAGTCTTACGAGGCACCATATACTCAACAGTGGAAGAAAAAGGCTACTGCCCTGATAGCTCACACCTCCCTTAGAGTCTCTGCAAAGGAAGACTGGTACTTTGACAGTGGATGCTCTAAACACATGACTGGAATCAAGAATCTTCTCAATAATGTTAAACCTCACACTACTAGCTATGTGACTTTTGGAGATGGTGCTAGAGGAGAAATCAAAGGAGTTGGAAACTTGGACTGCCCTGGAGTTCCAAACCTAAATGAAGTATTGCTGGTAAAAGGCTTGACTGCTAATCTTATAAGTATCAGTCAATTATGTGATCTAGGATTCAAGGTCAACTTCACCAAGTCTGAATGTCTTGTAACTAATGAAAAACAAGAAGTTGTAATGAGAGGAGTCAGATCTAAAGACAACTGCTACTTATGGGAGTCTGAGAACACTAATTATTCTTCTGTGTGCTCTATTGCCAAAGAAGAAAAAGAAGTGAAACTGTGGCACCAAAAACTTGGTCATTTACATCTAAGAGGAATGAAAAGGATTATATCCATGGAAGCAGTCCGAGGGATTCCAAGGCTGCAAATTGATGAAGGGAGAGTCTGTGGTGAATGTCAGGTTGGAAAGCAGACTAGAATGTCACATCTAAAGTCAAGACATCTGACCACCTCTAAGGTGTTAGAACTTCTACATATGGATTTGATGGGACCAATGCAGGTAGAAAGTCTTGGTGGAAAAAGATATGCCTATGTTGTTGTGGATGATTTTTCCAGATTCACCTGGATTAACTTCATTAAAGAAAAGTCTGATGTATTTGAAGTATTTAAGGAACTGTGCAAAAGAATTCAAAGAGAAAAAGAAGGATGCATTGTCAGAATCAGAAGTGATCATGGTAAGGAATTTGAAAATAGTAAGTTTGATGAGTTCTGCTCCTCAGAAGGAATTAATCATGAATTCTCTTCACCCATAACTCCTCAACAAAATGGAGTTGTGGAAAGGAAAAACAGGACTATACAGGAATCTGCCAGAGCAATGATACATGCCAAAAGACTTCCTATTCATTTTTGGGCTGAAGCTATGAATACAGCCTGTTATGTCCATAACAGGGTCACCTTGAGAAAGGGAACATCATCCACCATTTATGAACTTTGGAAAGGAAGAAAGCCTACAGTGGAGTACTTCCATGTATTTGGAAGCAAATGCTATATTCTGACAGATCGTGAACAAAGGAGAAAGATGGACCCTAAAATTGATGAAGGAATATTCCTAGGATACTCTACCAACAACAGAGCTTATAGGGTATTCAATTCCAGGACCAAAGTTATGATGGAATCTATAAATGTCATAGTTGATGATTACCATGAGGAAACAAATGTCCCATATGATGTTGAGACATTCTTTGAGACTTCAACTCAAAAGGATGATATTCCTAAAACTACTTCATCAGAATCTGAATCAAAGGAAGCTAACAAAGACCCTTCCATCAGAATTCAGAAAGATCATCCTAAGGAACTCATCATAGGAGATCCTAACAGTGGAATCATTACAAGATCTAGAGAAATCATCTCAAACTCTTGCTTTGTATCTAAAATTGAACCAAGAAATGTTAAGGAGGCTTTAACTGATGAATACTAGATTGGAGCAATGCAAGATGAATTGAACCAATTCAAGCAACATGAAGTATGGGAGTTAGTTCCTAGACCAGAAGGAACAAACATCATTGGCACAAAATGGATCTACAAGAACAAATCAGATGCTGAAGGAGTTGTCACCAGGAATAAGGCAAGACTTGTTGCTCAAGGATACACTCAAGTTGAAGGGGTTGATTTTGATGAGACTTTTGCTCCTATAGCCAGACTGGAATCACTCAGACTCCTATTGGGAATTGCTTGTCTCCTTAAGTTCAAGTTATTTCAGATGGATGTAAAAAGTGCCTTCCTAAATGGGTACTTAAATGAGGAAGTTTATGTGGAACAGCCTAAAGGATTTGTGGATCCAAACTACCCTGATCATGTCTACAAATTGAGGAAAGCTTTATATGGCCTGAAACAAGCTCCTAGAGCATGGTATGACAGGTTGACAAAATTCCTCTCTGACAAAGGATATAGGAAAGGAGGCTTGGATAAAACTCTTTTTGTCAAAAATGAAGGAGGAAAGATAATGGTAGCTCAAATCTATGTTGATGACATAGTGTTTGGGGGAATGTCAGATAAAATGGTTAAAAATTTTGCTGACATGATGCAAGCTGAATTTGAAATGAGCCTCATGGGAGAATTGACCTACTTTCTTGGACTGCAAGTCACACAAATGGAAGACTCGATTTTTCTGTCTCAAAGCAAGTATGCAAAGAACATTGTCAAGAAGTTTGGGATGGAGAATGCCAGTCACAAAAGGACTCCTACACCTACTCACTTAAAGCTGTCCAAAGATTCAAGTGGAGTCAAGGTGGACCAAAGCTTATATAGAAGCATGATAGGAAGTCTGCTATACTTAACAGCCAATAGACCTGACATTGCTTTTGCAGTTGGAGTATGTGCAAGATACCAGGCTGAACCCAAAGTAAGACATATCAACCAAGTGAAGAGAATTCTGAAGTATGTGAGTGGAACCCACAACTATGGCTTATTGTACTCTCATGGATGTGAACCAACTTTGACTGGTTACTATGATGCTGATTGGGCTGGAAGTGCTGATGATAGAAAGAGCACCTATGGAGGATGTTTCTTCTTAGGAAATAATCTTGTCTCCTGGTTTAGCAAGAAACAGAACTGTGTGTCTCTATCTACTGCTGAAGCTGAATACATAGCAGCTGGTAGTAGCTGTTCTCAAATGATCTGGATGAAACAGATGCTTACTGAGTACAATGTCACACAAGATGTTATGACATTGTACTGTGACAATCTGAGCACTATCAACATTTCCAATAATCCTATTCAGCATAGCAGGACCAAGCATATTGACATTAGACATCACTTCATCAGAGATCTTGTAGAGGAGAAGACGGTTAAACTGGAACATGTTGCCACAGAACTACAACTGGCTGACATTTTTACCAAGGCACTTGATGCAAATCAATTTGAAAATTTGAGGAGCAAGCTGGGTATTTGCCAACATGAAGATATGTAGCAATTAATTTTGCTTAAAACAAGGGATGAGAGAGATTTTTTTGTTAAGTCTACTCTGATTGGGCTAATCATCTACTTCTCTATTTCTTTCCAAGATTTTAAGAAGTTGTATATACATTCATATATCTCACTCCTCTTGCGTTTCTGCAACAATCTTCAATCTCTCAAACGAAGACTGCACTATTACTGCTACCTGTTTTCTAAAACTCTCAAAATGTCTCAACTATCCATGACATCATCCTCTTCAAAGGCGACCGCTTCTTCCACATCCTCTGATCGAGAACCTAGGGCAATCACAAACTGCATGGATTCTGATGTTCTGGAGATAACTCCTCTTCGTGAACTGGAAGCTGACCCCACTAAGGTTAAGAAGCTGCGAACCAGACATGCAAGAAGGTCACAAGCTTCTTCATCTGGTAAACCCTCTCAACCATCATCTTTTGTTCCTTCAGAAATAGCAAATAGGGAAGGCTCAGTTTATGTTCATCAAGCTATAGCTAGACTTGTCACTAGGATTCTAAATGAGAATCACTCTGTACCTGGCATTTCTGTACCTTTGAATCAAGAATCTGCTAGTCCAAATGTTGAAATGAATCCAGATGTCACTCAGAATGTTGAGACACCGGATGACAACATTAGGAAATCTTCTGAAAATCTTGATGATCACCAGAACCCTACTGAGAAGGATGTTGAACCCCCAGTTATTGATGTTGATGAAGAATACTCTGACAATGACTTAATTGCAAATATCAACCCTAGCATAGCTAGAAGGATGATGAACAGAAAAGGAAAGCAGGATGCTGCCAAAAGCCTCTCCAACGAGAAGACTACTGATGTCAAGACTGGAGTAGAAACTGTGAAGGCTGGATTGTCAAAAGGGAAGGTGAAAACTCGAGTACCTGCTGGTAGTCTCTCAAAACCTGTGAGACAACCAATAGCAAAGAAAAGGAAAGAGCCTGAACCCTCTGAATCTGATGAGGAATCAGAATTTGAATTTGATGTTGAAGACATTCCTCTCAAAAGGAAACTCTCCTCAAGCAAAATGACTAAAGTCCCTGAAGTCCCCACTGACAACATTTCCTTTCACCATCCTGAGAATGCAAACAGGTGGAAGTATGTATGTTTGAAAAGGATAGCCTTGGAAAGAGAACTGAACAACAGTGCCATGGAATGTAAGGAGATCATGGATCTAATCAAAATTGCTGGTCTAATAAATACTGTGGTAAAGTTTACCAACTGCTATGAAGTTCTTGTCAAAGAATTCATAGTGAATTTATCTGATAGGTGTGCTGATGGAAAGTCAACTGATTTTAAATGTGTATATGTGAGAGGAAGGAAGGTAAATTTCTCTCCCTCTCTCCTATGTGGTATAGTCCTTACTCAGTATCCTGACATTCTAGTTGAAAAAGATACTGTATGCAAAAGAGCCCCTGCTCTTGGGTTGCACTATAAGCTATTTTAGGGAACACATGTTCCTGACATTGTCATGACATCAGCTGAGACATCAAATGTCAAGTCTCGTTCTACGAAAACTGATGTTATAGCTGTGCTGAAGGAAACCTGCAAAGAGCTTGATACAAGGAAAAGGACTCTTGAGGACCTGATTGCTAGACTAGAACAGGAGGAGATTGAAGGACAAAGAAGGGAAGAGGAAGCTGCTGAAGACCAGCTTAATGCTGAAGATAGTGCCTCCTCTAAAGATGACAGTGCTTGAAGATCAGTGCAGTTGAAAAGTTTGCTGCTGGTACCTGATGCTGCAAATGATTTTTGATTTTTTTGTGTTTTTATTATTCCTTTTGGATGACTGTATATCCTAAAAGTACAATGATCTTTGGCCTATTTATGGCTAAAGAGGGGGAGAAGATTTTGTGATAATTTTGGTAGAATTAGACTTGGTAGATATTATTAATTCTGCTGCTTTCTAATCTCTGATTGTTTAGGGGTTTTAGCCAAAAAATTGCCAAAGGGGGAGTTTGTAAGTGTTTGGTTGTTGGCATGTTTTTTGGTAAAACCAGTTATGTGAATGTCATGACTGATGTCATAACATTCTGGGACACAAGGTACATTCTGCAGAAAAAGAATGTCATACAGGAGCTGCTCAATATGAGTGTTTAGCTGATCATTATGCAATGATCATATTTATTGCATTCTACCAAAATCAGTGAACATGATTCTTGTTGTCATAACTAATGTTTAGACATCCTGTACTGAACTAACATTTGTGCAGATTTATTATTTCTGAGATTTTTCAGGAATCTGGTTTATTCAGTCCAGATTAGATTCTCACGTGAACTTAGGTTAACTTTGCTTAACCCTAATCTGGTTGTTAAAGTCCTATGACCAAGTCTTTAGGTTAACCCTAATTAACCCTAGCTTTTTTCGTGGAAGCCCTAACAGAAGAATAGCTGGCTATATATTCATCATGAAGACTGTTGGTGAAAGATACTTTTGACAGAAGATCAATAAGGGACTGTATAGTTGTAACTACTGTAATCCAAGCAATTATCATTGTGATAAGTGACTTGGAGTAGGATTTGATTGTAAGGGTTGTGTATCACTCAAAGCTTTGAAGCACGAGTGTTTGTGTCACTTGATTAAAGCTTTGAAGGAAAGTCAAGTTAGGGTTGTGTATCACTCAAAGCTTTGAAGCACGAGTGTTTGTGTTACTTGATTAAAAGCTATGAAGCAAAATCAAGTGTATGTTTTGAAGAGTGTCTTCATAATTTCATTAGTCAATTGTTTAGTATCACTACTGTGATTAAGGGGGAGTGAGTAGGAACTCAGGTTTAAGTTGAACTTAGATTGAAGTTGCATTAGGTAGGTCTTAAGTGAAGGAGATAAACTGGTTGGTTTATTCTTGAATTAATATCTCTTATAGTGAATTTCCTCCCTGGCTTGGTAGCCCCCAGAGTAGGTGTTGTTACACACTGAACTGGGTAAACAATTGACTGTGATCTTTACTGCTTTTAGATTTACTGTCTTGAAGAAAGTCAAATACGGTGTCATAACATTCACTGTGACATTAGGTATCTGCTGCCAGAATTTCAGAGTTCTTATGCCCCCGTGTTTTACTATCAACTTTGTTCACCATGCCCCAAACTCTTATGAACCTCTGGCGATAACCCTGAACATCATTCTCATATTCGAATACGATTCCTTAGACAAGTGTATCATGAGGGCCATCCCTCCTAGCATAACCAAACTGTCGCAATGCCAAACAATGATTATAAGTGATTCCTCCCCTAATTCCTAGGAGGGGGACATTAGGAAATTCCCCACAACGGTCAATGATGGTAACATTCTCCAAGGATCAAGGACACCAATGAATATCCGAATGTGTGATGGACATCAACCTATTAGACCATCTCAAGCCCTGCTCATTCTTCAACATAGATCGATGCAGGTGTGAAATAAACCACCTAGCCAACAGAGGAGTGCAACACAAAAGGGTCCCTCTTCTCTTTACAGTGCGGGTATGCAAAGAGTGTAGGATGTCTCCAAGTAAAGTAGGAACTGGATTATGAGACAGAAAAACCTTGACTGCATTCACATCTATGAGTTGGTCCAGATTAGGAAATAATATCATCTCATAAATGAGAAGGGCCAACACTTCTTCAAAAGCTTGTAAATCTAGGGTATCCTAAAAATGACGAGCCTTCTCAAATTGAAACTTAGATAGAAACCCTTTGACGCCTCTTATTGTTTCCCAATTTTCCACTACATTGGACCGTTGTAAAGACAGAGCATGAGCAATCTCTTCAGGTTTTGGGTCTCCTTCCATACCATTGACGGGTAAGTGATCAAGAATGGGTACCCCCAATAACTGGGAAAACTCCACCATGGTAGGCACCAATTGGTAATCAGGAAAGGTGAAGCAGTGATGTAAAGGGTCCAACAATTGAAAGAGCACCTTCAACATTTCTTCATTAGGGATTGAGGTGACCAGATTGAGAAGTCGAACATGTCTTTCAGTGAATGGAGAGCTATCAGGAACCTTTGATGCTAATTCCTTGAGTTGAGGAGGTACCCTTATGAGATTGACTTGGATAGTATTCCTGCGAGTGGATGCCATGTCCTACAAAACAACATAAAGATAAGCCCTAAAAATCCTTGAAATGGTCAGTATGATATGACATGTTATGATGTTATGATATCATGATTATGCTAAGAAAACACAAATATAGCAAGCACAAGCAAATCACACAAAGGCCTTAGGTTTAAGGCTTGCATGGGTTTTAAGGTAAGTACCCTCTTGAAGTTTATTTGGCTCAACATGTCCTATCAATAGTAACCGGGTTCTAAGGGATCTCAATATCACCGATCTTTTCCATAAGTTTCATTTCGATCGAAAACTGACTTGCCACCAAAAAAACACGGGAGTCAAATCTCAAAGAGTGTAGTATCGAGTATCAACTGACTTCGGGCTACACCAAAGACGGCTATCTCACTACTTCCTAATGGCCAAATTGTTAAATTAAAGGTTCTAAGGTCAGTTGATGTTTCATGACACCACGCAGCGGCCCCCTATTCTCCTTGACTACTCAAGGGATACTGGTACCAACCGAATTATCGCATCAGCGTAGCTATCACTTCGACCGTGTCGGTATACCTCGCATAGTTTCCATGATCTATTGATACTTACCTAAAAGGTGCCCCAGATCCGGGTGTAGGATCTATAGTAACCCGAACAAAGCCCTCAAAAGTAAAGAAAACAAAGCATACAAAAGCAGTTAAATAATGAACTAACTCTAAGGTAACCCCACTTTTTATTATCCTCAGCAGATTCGCCAGTTCTGTGATACGGTGGCAGAACCGACTGTTAATACTGTTTTTGTGTTTGTGTTCACAAATGTTGCGGTAAGAAAGAGTCTCCACCGACTTTTATTTTATCCAAATTAAGGAAAGGGTGAAAAGAACAGAAAAAGACCTTTTCGATATTTTCTGAGTAAGGGGGGTAGATTATGGAAAGGGAAGGTGTTAGCACCCTTTCCATCCGTAGTTATCTACGGGCTCTTAGATGCTTAGCTCATTTTAAAAGTACTTTGTGCTTTGTGTGTTTTAAAAAATGTTTTGAAATGCCTTAGTGCGGCGATTCGCTTTGTGATAACTCTTGTATCAGTCCTCAAGAGTGTTGATAAAGCAAATTTTTTTTAAAGTTGTTTTTGAAACGTGTAAGTGTAGAAAGTTTGTTTTATTTTCAGCAAGCATCTAATAGCTATCTACTTGTACTCGAAAAAGTCATTCTTTTCCTCTTTTCCTTTAGACAGTGATATCCTACTATTAGTGAGTAGGTAGCCCTATCGTTGGATATTTGAGGGACATTCAAAGGGACGCTACAGTTACGAAAGCAACTTGGCAAGAAGCTTTAGTAACTTTCCTAAAGTTCTAAGATCACTTTTAACCGAGGCAGCGTCGAGAGGGTCATCGAGGGAGTTGTGATCTTTCAAACTAGAGGACAACCACTAAAACTTCTAACGTTTCGAGAATTGTAACCGTTTTCTGAAGGCAACTGAAGTGGGGTACCCTAGAGGTGTATATGTGCATGGTGTGTTATGTTCAATTATTTTAGTCTTATGTTAAGTTTGCTAGCGTTTTAATATTCAGTTTCATCATGCAATCCTAATTACTCGCAGCAGTATATACAGTAATTTAAAGGGCAGAAATGTAAAGTGCAAGAATGTAAATCCTACACTATTACATGGCTTTGTGAGAGATACATTATAGATGTGCGAAAAGTAAAGTCATAGTTACTATTACAAACTGGGAAGCAGTTACAACAAGATGAAAAAAATGCGCAAACAAATTAATAGGAACTTTTAAATCCTAAGGAAGAGAAATCTTTTTGTTTGTTTTGCTTTATTTTAAAAAAATACAACCTAAGTCTATTTAATTTTAATTTCAAGAAAGGTTAAAATGATCAATTAATTTGTTTACAAAATTAACTTAATTAGAAAAATACTAGCCTAATATTTTTTTTGTGATTTTTTGATTTAAAGTTGAAATAAAAAGAAGTCAATGAAAACAAAAATAAAAATACAAGGGGGCATCCTTCGATTCAGGGAGAAAAGGGGAGGCTTCGATCCAGAGAAGATGCCTTTCGATCCAGAGGAAAAATGGGCTTTTCGATCCAGAGGGGAATATGATTTTTTTTTATCCAAGGAGGGATGCTTTGATTTTCGATCCAGGGATAGATGCGGTCTTTCGATTTGATTCTGCAAGACAAATATTATCCAAATAAAGATGCAAGACCCGGGTATCGAACCCAGGTCCTTCGATCCTGCACGCGTTGGGTCTATTCAGGCTATATCTGCAACAAGTGTTAGAAATAAAGCAAAATGCAGACCTGAGTGTCAAACCCAGGTCCTTAATCTTGAATACAGATTGAATGAGCTATAAATGCTAATATGTCATGCAAATGTAAGTTTGATATTTTTACCCATTCTTACCAATGGTGATGTATGAATCTGTGGTTTCAGGCGTGGGTACCCTTGTTTAAGGATTGCTTCGATTTGGCACTTCCGGATATGGGGATACTTGCTTAAGGGCTGGGGATGATTGGAAAAGCCTCAAGAAATCTCCAAGAATGTGTTTCTAATTTCATGTGAGTCTCTCTTCGGTTGTCCTGCTTCCTTGGAGCTTGCTAGTGTATTCTTTATATAGAGGGGATGGAAGGGACAAGAGGGCCAAGGAATAAACAACCATTAAGTTGGTGTTTTAAGGACATGAATACCATTTTGAAACATTGCCAAAGACACGATTTCTTGTCCCTTTTTGAATTTGAATGAATGTGGACACAAATGACTTTCGTATGCTCTCCAGTGTTGCTCTTCG
Source organism: Vicia faba (assembly GCA_948472305.1). Classification (NCBI taxonomy): domain Eukaryota; kingdom Viridiplantae; phylum Streptophyta; class Magnoliopsida; order Fabales; family Fabaceae; genus Vicia; species Vicia faba. Next base: position 830,812,987 of record OX451741.1, read on the forward strand.
ATTGGCCTATTGTTACTTCCTTCAAATGGCTTTCTTTCAACTCAAACCAACGAAAACATCAACTCTCCCTTTCTAACTGGTCAAAGGTTGCTTCAGCTCTCTATCAATCAAAGGCTTTGTAGGAGCCTCTTCACTTTCTTTCAAATTACCCCAGGCCTCATCACCGTGGCCTTCGATTAAGTCCCTATTTGCCTTGTTCTTCGATTGGCTCTGACACTAACCAACTAAACCAATCGAAAGACTTCAACCAGGCCAGTCGAAGCTTGATCAAAAGGGGGGCAGCATCCAATCGAAGCTTGTGAATCAAGCTTGCATCGAAGAGTGCCAAATGCTAAATCAAAGACTAGTGAGTCAAGCTTGTATCGAAGAGTGCCAAATGCCCAATTGAACACTAGTGAGTCAAGCTTGTATTGAAGAGGGTCCAACACTCAATCGAAGTTGGGGGACCAAAGCTTGATAGAAGGTTTTTTAGATGCCCAGTCAAAACTCCTTATCCAGATGTCAATCAAAAGACATCCTATTCAGATGCCAATCAAAGGACCTTATTAAAATGCCAATCGAAAGACCTTGTCCCAAGGCCAATCGAAGACTCCTATCCAAATGCCAATCGAAGGCACCTTGTCCCAATGCCAATCGAAGACTCCTGTCCAAATGCCAATCGAAGGCACCTTATCCCAATGCCAATCAAAGACTCCTTTATCTTCAAAAAAATTTGTTTTTCTTTAATCAATTGTTTGTGGCCACCCATGTAAGAGAAAACATTGGAAAACATGAGAGAGCAAATTTTGGGGTACAACACAAATCTTACTTTGTGTGGAAAGTGCCTAAATCGTGCTGGAGAAGTCAATGTGCAGAGTTCTGTTTTTGAGTTTGGAAGATGAGGAAGACGATGTTACAGTTGTGAAACATGGGTGGGGATGAGTTGTTTATGATGTATAGATTCTTTGTAAATGATTAGAAGTGAAAACACACGAGGGATTTGAGTGTTTGAAGTTTTTGGTCAGGAATGCCAACAATGGAGGTTTGTGTGAAATTCTAAGTTTTAGGGAGTTTGAGGGCTATTTAATTCGTGTATTGGCTTGAAAATAGTGTCTCTATTTATAGAGAAGAGGTTTGGAATACTCAAGTTGATCAGAATTCAAAATCACATGCTAAGCTCAACATGTGATTTTCTTGAAAAATCAAGTTTCAATGCCTTGTACCTTTGATCATAGAGTGGTTAAATACTTTAATCACAATGCTTATGGCCTTGTAGATGGAGTGTGATCATAGGGAATAAGTGAAAGGCTTTAGAATTGACTTTGTGCATAAAGCTTGCTTTTCAAGAATGCCAATGTAAACTTTCTCCCAAAATGACAAATTGACTTGGACAATGCTTAAACCACTTGGATCATAGCTCAAAAGTGTGTGTAATCCATTAATTATGGGTAGATACACAAGTTAGAAGGCCTGCAAAGCAAGATTATGCAGCATAACATTGAGATTGGATTATGTGTTCATCAAGAAAATGACTTGTAATTCAAGAATGGATGCCCAACTTCATCTCTTTGTATCTCCTAGCTCAAAAATGATCTCTTCAAGTTATTGGACATTTTGGAAAGCTTGAAACATTGTATACAACCTTAATGTTGGCCACTTTGGCTAAATCATCTTGGAACTAGGTGAAAATTGGTCAAGAAGTTAGGTCAAAAATCTGCCTAAACTTGTTGAAAATTTCACTAAGTGTTTTTAATAAAAGGTCATGACTTCATGAGCCTATATTTTCAAATATAAGCATTTTTTGCACATAAACCCTAAGGGACAAATTTGTAGAATTCATCAAGATCTACAACTTTCATGTTGAAAGTTTTCCTTGAATCATCTTGCATTTTGGTGAAAAATTGTCATGAAGTATTGAAATTATCAAGGTTGAAAACACTTAGAATTTTTCTAAGTCTTTGAAATCTTGACTTTTTTACTTTCTTGATTCTTGATGATAAAGTTTGATATTTTTGAATGTCTTTATGAATTTTGATCTTTGTAATTTAATATTGACAAAAAAGTCAAAGTTTGACTTTTTGTGTATTAGTTGACTTTTCATCAGTTGATCAAATTTCAACTATCAATCCGTTGATATTGAGAAATGGTTTGAGCCATGAAATCAGGTCAACATGTTGTGTTTGAGTCCTTGAGATCATGTTTCAAGCCATTAGGTCATGTACTAGGTCAAAAGTCATTGATCAGTCCTTCTTAGTCAAAATCCTAATTTTGACAAATTTGCCCCTTTGATGATTTGAGTGATTTTATTGAGGAATTGTGATCAGTCCTTGGTCAATTGATAAATAAAACTTCAAAATGTTGATGTTGGCCAAAAATCACGAAGTTTGATTGTATTATGACCACATTTGACTTTTTACCCAATACAATTGATTTTCAATCATCTGAGCAATTTACTGCGCAAATTTGTGATGCAAGGCTTGAAACTTGGTATGAGAAATCTTAAAGACCTATAATGAACCATGAGAGTCATTTGAGGAATCAAAAGTCCAATTATCCTTGGGAAAATCAAAACCCTAATTTGGAGGCTCAGTGCTTAGGAGGTGAGCTTATCTGATCAAACCCTTGAGAACCCTTGAGCATTTGAGATCTTTGGTGAGAAATGTATTGACAAAAGAGAGGGAAAATATTTGGGTACAACAAGTTCCTTAATCCCACTTTGAGATCCATTTGACTCTTTGTTTGTTTCTAGCTTGCACTCGATTTTGTTTTGGCTTCGACTCGACTTTATTTGATTACACGTGAGCTTGTGCTTCTCTTTAAATCTTTGCATGTTCCCTTAGGATTTCTTGTTTCATTTTCGATTCAAGGTGGATATTAGGTTATAATATATGCATGCTAACTTAGGTAGATATTTCCCTTTGTTATCCAAACCTTAGGACCATTATTGTATGATAACATTAGGGATATAGTTAGATAGTTTCCCTTAGATGTTTTTTCTTTCCCTTTTGCATTCTTAAGAGTAAAACCTCTTTTTCTTTGAAAATTCCAAAACACTTAATAAAGGAAGATGTGAATCATATGCAGTTGAGTCTTGTGGGGTAGAGAGAATAGGTTTAGACTAAGCCTCACTCTATTTTCACTTTCGGACTTTATTACGGTTCAAATCTCAAATTCTTTTGTAATAAAAAGTACAAAACAATGCAAACCTTTTTTGTCTTTGGACTTTTCTTCCTCTTTAAAACCTTTTCAATAAGGATGTGTTGTTCCAAATTCGAACAACTTGGAAATTCTAAGTGTGCGAGGGGCCAAGCATGAGTCTCTTTACAAGCTGCAACGCGAAGCACAAATTGCAATCCTAACTGTAAGGATGCGAATGCGATATTATCCATAAAAAAAACAAAACAAACTGAAACTTTTGAGCTGAACTACAATGCTCTGATTCCTTAAAAGATATATAGAGGCATTTGGTCATGGGGCCCAGGCGAGCAAAACTTTGTAAATATTCCTTCTTTTCCCCGTGTTTTCTTTTGCATGCATTCCCCCTTTCCATTTTTTTCCTTTAGCTCGTAAGCTTAGATTTGAACACACCCTTTGATTAGAACAACACGAGTGGATCCCATGGAGTACCACGAACGTGAGGGGTGATAATACCTTCCCCTTGCATTATTGACTCCCTTACTCGTATCTCTCGGTCGTGAGACCTTAATTTCACCCTTCTTAGGTTTACTCAATGTTCACCTTTCCCTTCCCGTGGGATAAAAACATTTGATGGCGACTTTATTGATTTTCTCTCGGTGATTTTTTGGTCGGTTGTTTCAGCTGGGGACTTCACTGGGCAAAGATTGACCAATTATTGGTCCATCCCGGATTCAGTCCTAGCTTTTGTTGTTTTATTTTTCATAGGGTGTTTATCTTTATGCTTTACAGCATGTTCATTCGTATATGTTTGGCCATATGTATACATTGCATTTTTATCGCTTTCCATATACTGGTTATATCTTTTGTGCTGGCTCTGTGTTTCCTTGTTGGGTGGGTGTTACTATTGAGGTAAAAGGCCTAATACATAGGCCAGAGTTGTAAACTCATATGAACACATAGGACTAGAGTGGAACATGATGACTAGTGGATGTAGATCTTTCTAGTGTGATTATGTCATCCATGCTCATATGAGGTTTAAATGAGGTACTATCATCATCACATAAGTGTACGGTGATAGTATTTTCAGGCGAACCCATTATTTTGAATTACCATCAGTCTTACCTTGACCTAGATTTCACCTGTGAGTGGGGCGGGATGAATCTTATAGGTACAGTTGGTGACTTTATGGTTCTTATGGTTCTGTTCTGGATTTCTGATGATGACTATTTGTCCTGATGATAACCATATGTTCTGTTGGTGACTTGGGTTTCTTTGGTTTATGTTCTGGATCTATGATCCTAGTATTCTCGGCATATTCAGAAGTAACACAATGAATACCCAGTGTTGTGCAAACCCTGATTCCATGGTTTTGCACTTGTATCATGGCATATTTATTTTTACAAAAAAAGAAATGTAAAAAAAATGTATATGAAAAAGAGTTGACTTGCATATGCATACCATTTCCAAGTTAGTCCGAGATCTTCATTTTCATCAAGAATGAATAACAACATAGATATAGGCAAAGAGGTGCTTATGAAGACATTTTGTAACATTTCCATGGATATGCTCTAACTCCGTCGAGGGAAGTGGGGGTCCTTGTGAACGGTCCGAATGAGAAGACTTTCAGAGATAGTTACAAGGATCTACTACCATTATTGAATGATGGGTATAAGAAGTGGGTTATGGTGTTGCTTTTGTAGTTTTATGATCCGCAATTGTGTTGTTTCACCTTCTAGGACTATCAGCTAGCACCAACACTTGAGGAATATGCTTTTCTTTTGGATATTGAGATTGCAAGTCGTGTTCCCTTTGTTTGTGTGCCCGAGGTTCCGGATTACGTAGCCATCACTAAGGATCTTTATTTGAATCGTAGTGATGTGAAAGGCAATTGGACAGAAAATAGAAACACATTTGGTTATCATCTGAAGTTTCTAATAACCAAAGCTAAAGAGTTTTCAAAGAATAAGGATTAGGTTGCGTTCAACGCACTATTGGCTGCCATGATCTATGGTATTGTCATTTTTCCCAATGTGGAGAATTTTGTAGACTTCTCAGCGATATGTGTTTTCATGAATGGAAACCCGGTGCCAACAATTCTTGCCAACACTTATTATGCTATTCACTATCGGCACGGTAAGAAGGGGAGTGTTGTCTGCTGCATTCCTAAGTTGTACAAATGGTTCATGTTGCACAAGCCCACAAGAGGACCATTAGTAAACTCCACAAATTCTCTCCTTTGGTCTCGAAGGATCATGGCTCTTACTTCTTATGACATTGTCTGGCACAACATAAGAGGTATAAGAGAAATTATTGAAGGCTGTAGAGAGTTTCCCAATGTTCCTCTCATAGGGACGAAGGGTTGTATCAATTATAACCCTATCTTGGCATGACGTCAGCTAGAATATGTTATGTCTGATAAACCTACCGATTGTGAAGTGGAAGAAATCATTTATTTCAACAAAGGTGAGGATCCTATCTTGTTAGAAAGGATAAGGATTGCCTTGGGTCATGTTTACAAGAAGGGAACAACTTTTTTTAGTCATAGAGGATACATGTCTCTCGATCCGTATGTGCGGTGGGTCCAGAATCGAGCCAAAGTGGTGTTGTTGACTTTCAAAAAGGAAGAACCTCTATATCCGCAGTCTACCTTTGACCCGTTAGCCGATGGTCAGTTAGCACCCGATGCATCTGTCAACCAATCACTTCCTCATGAATCATCTAGTCAACATCCTGTTCCAGACGTGTCAAAGTTTGTGCCAATGGAGTACTACAAGCAAGCTAAAGCTGATAGTCTCAGGTTAAAATTCGAAAAACAATAATAGAGTATGTAGATTTCTTTTGTTGTGCAAGAGAAGAATAAGATGCTTCATGAATCTTGAATGAAGGACAGAGTGTTGGAAGAGCATGGTTTGCTTGAAAGATTGAAGAGGCCAATATTTGAAAGTTCCCGCCCTACTCAGACAAAAAGTGTAGGAAAAGTTTTGGCCAATCTTGTGAAGATTCAATAGAAGTTTGAAAGCCCATGGTTTTCCAAAGACAATATGCAAGCAAATAACAGAGAAGAAGTCAAAGCTTTGAAGAAACAACTCTGAGAGGAGGAAGCCAAGACTAAAGAGGCTTGTAAACATCGAGAGGATTTCGAGATGAAAGTCCAAAGCCAATAGGTGCAGATTGACAAGATAACTAATCAAGTGGATGAGCTCAAGATTCATCTCAAAGAGAAAGATGATCAGAAGCTAGCAGCCGAAGCCCAACTGGAGGGAAGAAGTTTCCAGTTGGCTCAAGTGGTCAAAGAGTTGGCAAAACTCAAAGCTCAGCTTGGAGTCTGACATTAATTCTCAGCTTTGTTGAGCTTTTTATATTTTGTTGAGATCACCACCAAATTTGTTGGACGAGATCCTTTTGATTTTATCTGTATGAACTCGTTTTGAGAAAGCCTTTGTGTGGATGATTATTTTATGATATCAGCAGTCTCTTTCTTTAATGATGATTTGTTTATATCTTGTTGCCTTTTGTTCTTGATGAAAATGTAGAATTTTCCTGGAAATGGTAAAACATTGCATGCATAATCATGTATCCATTCATATCATATTATAACAGGTGGTTCCAATAATTTTTCTTACTTCTGATCTGGTTCTTTTCAGAGATTTCTACTTCTAATTCTCATCAATACAACACCATAAGTAATTCAAGAAGCCAGATGGAACAGATTTAGACCGATGTTTTTGCTACTGGTGTCAAGATGGACACTTGGGTTGAACAATTGATGGAGATCATACAAAATATGGCCCATCAGAAGGAAGAGTTAAGAGCCTTAATTGTGAGGCCTACTGCAACTACAGACAATGGGAATAAATTGTGAATCCTCCTCCAGGAGATGCTGGTAATCCAGGGTGTCAGAATCTGAATGGTAATCCAGGTGGTCAGAATCTAAATGCAAATGCTGGTGTTAATTTTCAAAATGGTCCTATTGTTAACCTTGGTAATACTGCTAGTAATAATCAACATACCCCTGTGGTTCAAGTTATGGGAAATGTTCCTCCACCCACTCCTACTCGTCAGAACAACGGACAACCTTTTGTTCAACCAAGACCTGTTCATGTACCTGCTCGACAGCTTGAGGAGGATAACTATGAGGATTGGATTTCTAATGCTGATGAACCTACCAAAGCTGATAAAAATATGCGTATGCTCGAGGAGCGTATGCAAGATTTTGAGAATCAGGGCATCATGGGCCTTGATATGTCTGATTTGGGACTAGTCCCCTAAGTGAGGATTCCTCCAAAATTTAAAGTGTCAGACTTTGTGAAGTACAAAGGCACCTCCTATACAAGGACACATGTTAAGTCTTACTATTGGAGGATGTCAGTGTACTCCGATGATGAGAAGTTACTCATGCACTTCTTTCAGGACAGTTTTACTGGTGGACCATTAGAATGGTACACGCAACTTAAGAGCAGTTGTACCAGTACTTGGAGAGAGATAGTTGAAGCTTTCATCCAACATTATCGACACAACACTGACATGGCTCCTAAAAGAACTCAATTGCAGAATCTGTCGCAGAAGCATAATGAGTCATTTAAGAAATATGCACAAAGGTGGCGTGAAATGGAGGCCAGAGTCTAGTCGCCCGTGATGGAAAGATAAATGGTAGACATGTTTACCAACACCCTGCAGGGGAACTACTATACTAATTGTAGTACTTTCAATACTTTTGCTGAACTGGTAACCTACGGGGAAAGGATTCAAGTTTGAATTAAGATTGGAAATATTCAGAAGGATATCTCTGAAACTAATGTCGGTAATGAAAAGAAGTCTTTTGGTGGTCACCAGAAGAAAAAATAAGGCGAAGCCAGTGCACTATATGCACGGAAGGGTAAAGGTATGGCTTATCATGAGCCAGGGAATCAGATTATTGCTGCGACAATCCTAACTGTTGCACCTCAGCGACAAGCGTATGTGCCTAGACAGGGTAATCAATAGAAGCCGATACAACCACCAAAGAAGTTTGATGCACTTCCTATGTCTTATGCTAATCTTCTACCTCAGTTACTCGAGCTGAAATTAGTTGAGTTACGTACTTGGAAAGTTGATCCTGAAAAATTGTCGTCCAACTTTGATGCTAATGCCAAGTGTGAATTTCATTCTGGTGGACAAGGACATACATTTGAGAACTGTATAGCATTTAAACACAAAGTACATGACTTGATGGATTCTCAAGCTATCAATTTTGGACCAGCGCCAACACCCAATATTCTTCAGCAACCTTTACCACCTCATGGGGGCGCCATCATAAATGTTATTATTGAAGACGAAGGTTTGAATCTGGTTATGGATGTAAGCCAGCTGATTACACCTCTATCATTTTTGAAAGAGCAGTTGTCAAAGAAATGCGTATTTTTGGGTTATGGTATGAACTGTGAAGATTGTTTGATTCAACCAGAGGGTTGTGAATGTCTGAAAGATGAAATTTAGAGGTTGATTACTAAAGGAATCTTCAGTTTGACCGTCTGGTTGTTGAGACTAAGATTGAGAAGGATAAATTTGACGTGATTTCTATTCCCTTCAAGTCTAAGACAATTCTTGTGCCTGCTACAAATCTTATTCTTGCCAAGCAGTCGCCATTGACCATCACTCAACCCGGTCCAGTGTCGTATGTCAGTGATAAGGAAATTACTTGGAATTACGGCGGTGAATTTTATTAACAAGGGAAAAAGCTTGTATTGAGAAGCCTAAGGAAAGTAAGTCTGAGGAAGATAAGCCCGAAGTTCATGACATTGTCAGTGAAAGCAGGATTATGTGAAGTGGTCGGATTTTATCTCTGCCTGATCAACCTGAAAGTAGCATTGGCGTTTTGGCCAAAGGTAAAGGCAAGCAGATTATGGTTAATGATGCAGAATCGGGGCAGAATCCACCTGTTCCGACTGAGGACGCTGATTTGGCCAAAGATGTGGAAGAGTTGATGAGACATATAAAGAAGAGTGATTATAAGATAGTCAATCAGTTGAGCCATACGCATGCGAAGATCTTAATTCTTTCTTTACTACGGGATTATGAATCTCACATAAATGCACTGATGAAGTTATTGGGGACTTCTTTTGTTCCTCAAGAAATTTCAGTGAATAAATTTGAAGGAATCATAGATAGCATCTCTACAAGCAATGGGTTGGGTTTCACATATTTCGATTTACCTTCCAAGGTGAGGAAGCATAACAAGGCGCTTCATATCTCAATGAAGATTGCTAGGACTACCTTATCCCGCTTTTTAGTTGACACAAGGTCATCCCTCAATGTTCTGCCAAAGTCCACTCTCATGAAGCTGGACTATGAAGGGGTTGTGCTAAGGCCCAGCGATTTGGTGGTTAAAGAGTTTGACGGCTCGAAAAGAGTTGTATTCAGTGAAGTTGATTTGCCTATAAAGATATGTCCTTATATCTTCAATGCGACATTCTTTATCATGTATATCAACCATTCCTACTGTTGCTTGCTAGGGCACCCGTGGATTCATGGGGCTGGCGTTGTGACTTCTACTTTGCATCAGAAGTTAAAATTCTTGGTTAATGGGAAAGTGGTCACTGTTTATGGTCAAGAGGACTATATTGTCAACCACCTGAGTACCTTCCAATATGTTGAAATTGAAGGTGAAGTAGATGAGACTCTGTGCACAACATTTGAGACTATGAAAGTTGTCAAAACTCCTCGTCAAGAGAACAAAAAGCAGGAAGTCTCTATGGCATCTTATCGACAAGCTTGGGCAGTTGTAGAATCTGGACATCCTAAAGGCTGTGGCAGAGTGTTGGATCTCCCTACGCAGAAAGATAAGAAGGGTATATGCTTTGTGGCTGGATGAAGCGCACCGATTTACCGTTCTGAAGATTCAAGGTATTCCTCCTCCGATCGAATTCGTCAATGGTGGTATAATCCATGAGGAAGCTCATGTTGTGAGTGAGGAAGGCGGAAACAATTATGAAATGGACAAATGGATTCTTCCTATTGTTCTAGGACAAGAGCCTTCTAATTGGTTTACCAAAGACGTCGTCACAGCCACTCGCTATGAAGAGTAATTTTCTTTTGTTTTTATCATGCAATAATTCATATGTTCTGCCCAAGACGTAGTGATCATGTTGTAGGGCCACAATGTTTTCAATTTCAAAATTATCATCAATAAATGACGTCTTTTTGCATTAAAATATTTCTCTCCTTGTCTTTCTCTTTATTTTTCAAAAATTGGCAATGTGTTTTTCTTTTTCTTTTTAAATCTTAAACAAAAATAAAAACAAAATCATCAATCATGCATATAGAGTCCCTCATTAATCTCATATTTCATTGATAACGGTTCTGCTATGGCTCATTATGACTTTGAAAATATAGTCTATCAAGCTGATGAAGAAGCTGAAGAAGATTGTGAACTTCCTGAAGAGATAGCCAGATTGTTGAGGCAAGTAGAAAAGGTCATTCAACCGCACCAAGAGAATTTAGAATTGATCAACTTGTGTACCGAGGAAGTCCGAAAAGAAGTTAAGATTGGGGCAGCGTTAAAAGACAGTGTCAAGTGAAGATTGATTCAAATGCTTCGAGAGTATGTTGATATCTTTGCTTGGTCTTATGAAGACATGCCTGATTTAGATATAGATATTGTTATACATAAGTTTCCTCTCAGAGAAGAATGTTCTCTGGTCAAATGAAAGCTTCGAAGAACTCATCTTGAGATGTCTAAGAAGATAAAAGATGAGGTTCAGAATCAATTTGATGCAGGTTTCTTTAGAGTTATCTCTTATCCACCATGGGTTGCAAACATTGTGTCAGTGCCGAAGAAAGATGGCAAAGTCAGAATGTGTGTGGTTTATAGGGACTTGAACAGAGCAAGCCCTAAATACGATTTTTCGCTTCCTCATATTAACATTCTGCTCGATAATACTACTCAAGCTAAAGAGTTTTCCTTCATGGATGGTTTTTCTGGCTATAATCAGATCACTATGGCACCATAAGACATGGAGAAGGCTACTTTCATTACACCTTAGGGAACATTTTGTTACAAAGTGATACCCTTTGATTTGAAAAATTCAGAGGCAACATATCAGTGCGTAACGGTCACTCTCTTTCATGACATGATCCATAAAGAGATTGAAGTCTATGTTGATGTTATGATTTCCAAATCCCAGACAGAAAGGGAACATCTTTTCCACTTGTTGAAATTGTTTGAAAGGTTAAGGAAATTCAGATTGAGGTTGAACCCTAACAAGTGCACCTTCGGGGTGAGATCAGAGGAGTTATTGAGCTTTGTTTTAAGCGAAAGAGGAATTGAGGTTGATCCTTCTAAAATAAAAGCAATAGAAGAAATTCCTGAGTCAAGAACAGAAAAAGAGGTTCGTGGTTTTCTCGGGAGGTTGAACTACATTTCTAGATTCATCTCTCATCTTGCAGTCACGCGTGAACCAATATTTAAGCTATTGAAAAAAGATCAAGTGGTCAGGTTGAATGACAATTGCCAAGCGACATTTGATAAAATAAAAGAGTATCTGCATGAACCTCCAATTCTTTTACCTCCTATGGAAGACATGCCTTTCATAATGTATCTGACAGTGTTGGAAAATTCTATGGGCTGCATACTCGGTCAACATGACGAGACGGGTAGGAAAGAACATGCTACTTACTATCTGAGCAAGAAATTTATTGATTGCGAGTCGAGGTACTCATTTCTGGAAAAGACTTGTTGTGCACTCGCATGGGCAGCAAAGTGTCTCAGACAATATATGTTAAATCACATTACTCTCTTGAATTCCAAGATGGACCCGATCAGGTACATTTTTTAAAAGCCATCTCTCACGAAAAGAGTAGCCCTTTGGCAGATGATTTTAAAGGAATAGTACATCCAGTACACTACCCAGAAAGTTATAGAAGGTAGTGTATTGGCGGATTATCTTGCTCGCCAGCCTATGGAAGATCACTATCAGCCAATGAAGTTTGAGTTTCCAGATGAGAACATTATGTACATACGGGATTGCAATATTCCCAGCCCAGAAGAAGGACCCAAACCAGAATCGTGATGGATGATGGTGTTCGATGGTTCCTCGAATGCATTGGGTAATGGTGTTAGTGATGTTATTACTTCTCTGAAAGGTTTCCATACTCCTTTCACTGCCATGATATGCTTTGATTGTACCAATAACATGACTGAGTACGAAGCATGTATTTTTAGGCTAGAAGCTGCTATTGATTTGTGAATCAAGATCTTAGAAGTCTATGGGGATTCTTCTCTTGTAATCAGTCATATCAACAGGGATTGGGAGACTCGTCACACTAATTTGATTTCGTATCCAGAGCATGTTATGAATTTAATTCCGTACTTCGATGAAATCACCTTCAATCACATCTTGAGGGAGGAGAATAATTTGGCAGACACTTTGGCTACTCTGTAATCCATGTTTAAAGTCAGATGGGCAAATGAAGCCCCCTCTATCACTATCTTGAGGTTGGATGAGCCAATATTTTGTTATGAGATGGGAGAAGAAATTGATGAGAAACCTTGGTTTTATGATAACAAAATATATCTTGAAACACAAGAATACCCAGAGGACGTATCCATTACAGATAACAAGACTCAGCAGAAGCACTCAACTAAGTTTTTCTTCAATGGTGGGCTTTTGTATAAAAGGAACTATGACTCTATTTTGCTCATATATATGGATAAACACAAAAAAATAAGATCATATAAGAGATACATGAAGGTTCCTTCGAGACGCATTCCACTGGGCACACCATGGCCAAGAAAATCTTGAGAGCAGGTTATTATTGGTCTACAATGGAAAACAATTGTTACAATCACTTCAGAATATGTTACAAATGTCATATTTATGCCGACAAAATGCATGTGCCGCCAAATCCGCTAAATGTCTTAACTTCTCCTTGGCCCTTTGCAATTTTGGGCATCGATATGATTGTATGCATTAATCCGACTTCTTCCAACAGGCATCGCTTTATTCTGGCTTCTATTGATTACTTCACCAAGTGGGTCGAAGTTGCATTGTATGCCAACGTCACCAAAGATGAATATTATTTGTCATTATGGGATTCCCAAAAAGATCATTACTGACAATTGGTTGAATCTCAACAATAAGATGATGAAGGAGCTGTGTGAGAGTTTCAAGATAAAGCATCACATTTCTTCTCCATATCATCCAAAGATGAATGGTGATGTTGAGGAAGCAAACAAGAATATTAAGAAGATTGTGAAGAAAATGGTTGTCACCTATAAGGATTGGCATGAGATGTTTTCGTTTGCATTGCATGGCTATCGTACTTTGGTGCGCACTTCAACTAGGGAAACCCCATTCTCCTTGGTATATGACATGGAAGCAGTCCTTCCCATGGAAGTGGAAATTCCTTCTTTAAGGGTCATGACAGATGTACAGCTTGATGAAGCCGAGTGGGTTCAGAACAAACTTGATCAGTTGAATCTCATTGACGAGAAGAGATTGATACCTATTTTCCATAGGAAGTTCTACCAGAAGAGCATGAAGAAAGCTTTTGACAAGAAAGTTCGTCCTCGGAATTTCCAAGCTGGTGATCTTGTGCTAAAGAGGATCTTGCCTCCCAACAATGCAGATGCTCGGGGAAAATGGGCTCCTAATTACAAAGGATCATATGTTGTCAAGAAAGTATTCTCAGGAGGATACATGATGCTTATAGCTATGGATAGAGAGGATTTTCCTCACCACGTTAATGCAGACGTAGTTAAAAAATACTTCGCATGAAATAGACCTTCTGAGTCGGCGACTCAGGCAAAAAAGGGTGTCCTGGAGAACCACAAAAAATGAATAAAGAGGTTAGGACAAAAATTAGGGACAAAATGAAGAAGTTAAAAGAATAAAAAAGAATTGTGTACACCCGTTAAGTTAAAAATCTAAAAAAGGAAGCTTAGGCAAGAAAGGGTATCCCGATGGATTGAAAACCCAAAAGGGAGATCCAGGTAAAAGTTAGGGATTTAAAGCGAATGACTACAGTCTGTGTTGCATCTATGCTAATCATTCTTTTACTGTTGTTGGTTAAATTGGAAGGATAAAGGAATTAGTCCAAGCAGTTGTTTCAGAAGGCAAGATACTAAGGAGCTTTAAGGTTATAAGAGTCATAGTAGAGTCGAAACCCGACGAATCCACTTTCACATTACCATCTATGCATTCTCCTTTTCATATTGTATACGCAATTACCTCTTTTTAGGAATTGCTTCTCGATGTAAATGCATATTTACAGACCAATCAATCAATCAAATTCATTTCTTATCCAAATTGCACTTCTTGTTTTTTTTACTTTTACTGTTTTGTTTGCAAAAGACGTCCAACATTTTTGATAAACTTTGCATTTAAAAACATTAAAGCTTTACAGCACATGATATAAATATCTGAAATTGCTTGAAGTTTTTGGTGTCTGGGATGAGGGCTAAGGTTGCCATTCCATACCTGGAACATGTTGTTGTGGTTATATTGTTATCGGTACCTTTGTCCATTTATGGCATGAGAATAAGGCAAGACTGGTTCGTTACCAGCTTGAGGGTCTTAAAGTTTGAGGCTTTCTGCATGCACAATTCCTTATCCCCCAGTGAATTGGTGTCATTTTCCCTAGTAAGGGAGGGCACTCGTCTTCCCCATGAAGTTTGCATATTTCTCCCCAGTGCTGTCTGCTTATGTCAAGGTTTCTTGAAGAAATTTATGTTCAGCGGTGGGAGATTATGGTTTGTATCCCCATGAAGGTGGTTGTTGTTCCCAATGTGGAAATTTCTTCTCCCCAGTAAAAAGTCCTTGTTGGCATGTATCTTGCTAAGATGGCTTCCCCAGTGTAATTGGTACATGTGATATTTCTATTAAGAGCTTTATATTCCCCAAAGGAAGGTGTGGCATTTTCCCCAGTCAGAGCCGAGTTTTGAGAATTTTCTTGATCAATTTTCTTCATATTCCCCAAAGGAGCAAGTTTTATTTTCCCCAGTAAAGCCTGGTGGTGATGAAAATCGTACAAAATCATATTTCCCCAGTGTGGTGTATACATTGGAGTACTGGTCATAACTCTTTTTTATCCCTAGTCATAGAATATTTTTG
This sequence comes from Vicia faba, assembly GCA_948472305.1. Classification (NCBI taxonomy): domain Eukaryota; kingdom Viridiplantae; phylum Streptophyta; class Magnoliopsida; order Fabales; family Fabaceae; genus Vicia; species Vicia faba. Next base: position 830,828,193 of record OX451741.1, read on the forward strand.
AGATATTTCCATAGGAGTTTTGAAGCTCAAGTTTCTGGTTCAAAGATTATTTTTTCGTCCCCAAATAATGATTTATACCCCAGTGGTAAAGTCCTAAATATGGACTGATATTGGTCTTCTTTTGATTCAATAATTCCCATTATCCCCAGTAGAAGTTATCTTCATCAAGAAACTTTGCGAGAGAAAATTTCTATTCCCAGTGAATTTCTCCTCATCCTGACAGGAGACGAGGGATCTGTTCCCCATGAAGTTGAGAATTTAACCAAAATTCAAGATTTTCTCTGCACTGCAATTTATTTTTGCAGTATTCCTCATAAGAGTTTACTTCCCCAGAGATATTGATCTTAGGAAGTTGATAATTCAGAGTCGCAATTCCCTACTAAAGTTCAGAGTGTTTTTACGGAAGATCAAATGTGCAAGGATGATTATTTAGATGTTCCTTGGGTCCCCAACAATTTTTATGGCCGTATTTTTCTCCAGTGAAACGTTTAAACATGCATAATTAAACATGCATAATTATATTGCATCTTTAAAACATGTAGCATTTCTATTGTATGGAGAATTACACTATAAAAAGGAAGTTCAAACATGCATTGAGGTATAAGCCAATTATGGTGTGCACTCGAAATAACTAGAATTGTTATGTGCTCAGACTTGAATTGCCTCCACAGCTTGTCCCTAGGGGGATTCTACCATGTTTCCCTAGTGAATTATATTTTGGTTTACCACCAGTTGGGCCTTTGGTATTTACCTTTGCCCCAATGAGTTGTGGATTTCCCTCGCCCATGCGAGTCCTCGGCCATTCTACCCGTGTTTTCTTTGCTGTTAGAGTGCGAGTAAGAGTCGGTGTATAACCTTTCTTACTTATCAAGTATTTGAGTATCCATATTTGGTGTGTGGTATATTGTAATTCTTTCGTACTTGCGACCTTTTAAAAGTCCAATATGCTTTAGAAATCATTATTAGAGTTCCCCTTGGCTGGTCTCTTTCTCTTGTGAAGTTCACTTTTGATTGATGTTTTGTTTGAATCTGCTTTGGTCGGAATCCTCGTCTAGTTTCCTAGCGGAGTTTGTCATGTCTGTATCCCTGGTAAGTCTATCTTTGATTGACGTTCTTTCTCCAAGATTCTATCTTCGACTAGTCTTATTTTCATTGGCGTTGTAGGGAATATTACATCCTATAATAACCTGAGTTTCTGTGATGATGAATTTCTCGATGAAGGAAAGAACCATAACCCCGCTCTTCATATCTCCATGAATTATAAGAATGAATCATTTTCCAATGTGCTGATTGATAATGGGTCTTCTAGAATGTCATACCGAGGAGCACACTCATGAAGCTGAAGTGCCAGGGAACTCCCATGCGCCAGAGTGGCATAATCATGAAAGCTTTTGATGGATCGAGGAAGTCTGTCATCAGAGAAGTAGATTTTCCTATTCACATAGGCCCGCATTTTTTCCAGATTACTTTCCAGGTTATGGATATTGTTCCTGATTACAGTTGTTTATTGGGACGACCATGGATCCACGAGGTAGGAGCTGTTACTTCAAATTTTCACCAGAAGCTGAATTTTGTTCGTGAAGGGAAGGTGGTCATCATAAATAAAGAGCAAGCTTTGTTAATATCTCATTTGTCCTCTTTAGGTGTTGTGGAAGCAAATAAAGCTGTTGTGGGAACTTAGTTCCGAGCTTTATCCATTGATAATGTGAGGAAAAATGAGGATTCTATAGCCTCATTTAAGAATGCTCAACAGGTAGTGCATAATGGCCCTAGCAAGGCGTGGGGGAAGATTATTGATCCACCTGTGAATAAGAATAAATCTAGTTTAGGATTCTCTATGAAGAGTAATAAAGGTGAGAATATGAAGCCGAAGTCTACTTTGGGAAAATATCAAGATGTTTTTCATAGCGGAGGTTATCTTCATCCAACTGTTCCTAGGATCAATGCTATTATGGAAGGTGAATCAGAGCAAGAGATGCTGAACTATGTGACACATGGAGTCAGAGTCCAAAATTGAATCACTATTGATGTTCCCCTTGCATTCATATTTCAAAGTAATTTTTTTTTGTTAATCTTTTCAAAAATATTTCACTCTGCCCAAGGTGAAAGTATTGATATTGTATGGGCATATCTGTTGTTTTGATCTTTAAAATCATTAATAAAAGTTGTCTTTGATGCTCAAATTGTGTTTTTTTCTTTGCTTTTTCTTGGAAAATGGTAATCAGAAAAATCCTTTCAAAATGAATAATAACTGTAAATAGATCTGCATAATCACTTGCTATATGTGTCAGTTTCTAAAAGCAATCCTAAATCATATGTGCAGATTAATTAAAAAATCCGTTGAGTACAATGACCCTACACACTCTCCCAACTTTGAATATCCTGTGTATATGGCCGAAGAAGAAGAATATGATGAAAACCCAGAAGAGGTTTCACGGTTGCTTGAGCACAAGGAAAGTACCATTCAACCATATAAAGAGCCGTTGAAGACAATTAATTTGGGTTCAGAGGAAGATCCAAAAGAGGTCAAGATTGGAGTACTACTTCATCCTGACATGAAGCGTAGGTTGATTGAATTGTTGAAAGAGTACATGGATATCTTTTCTTGGTCATACCAAGACATGCCAGGATTGGATACTGATATTGTAGAACATTATTTACCTCTAAAGCCGGAATGTCCGCCAATCAAGCAGAAATTGCGAAGAACTCACCCTGATATGGAAGTGAAAATTAAAGTAGAAGTTTTAGAGCAGATTAATGTCGGTTTTCTTGTGACATCAGTATACCCTTAGTGGATTTCCAATATTGTCCCAGTACCAAAGAAAGATGGAAAAGTTCTCATGTGCGTTGATTATAGAGATTTAAACAAAGCTAGTCCAAAAGATGACTTCTCATTGCCACATATTGATATGTTGGTTGACAATACAGAAAAATTCAAAGTATTCTCGTTCATGGATGGATTTTTAGAATATAATCAAATCAGAATGGCTCCTGAGGACATGGAAAAAACAACTTTTATCACACCATGGGAAACATTCTGTTACAGAGTGATGCCCTTCGGGTTGAAGAACGCTGGTGCAACGTACTAGAGGGCTATGACAACCCTATTCCATGATCTAATGCACAAGGAAATTGAGTTATATGTTGATGATATGATTGCAAAATCCCAGACTGAGGAAGGGCATATAAAAGATTTGTTGAAATTATTTCAGCATTTGAGGAAGTATTATCTCCACTTGAATCCAAATAAACGCACCTTTGGTGTCCGGTCAGAAAAATTGTTAGGTTTCATTGTCAGCAAAAAAGGAATTGAAGTTGATCATGATAAAAATAAAGAAATTCAAGAAATTCATGCACCAAGAACTGAAAAGAAAGTTAGAGGCTTCCTTAGGCGGTTAAATTACATTTCCAGATTTATCTCCCATATGACTGCAACGTGTGAATCGATATTTAAGTTGTTAAAGAAAGATCAAGGTTGTGTGTGAACATATGATTGCCAAAGGGAATTTGAAAGCATTAAAGAGTATCTGCTTGAACCTCCTATCTTGCTCCCTCCCATTGAAGGAAGACCATTGATTATGTATCTGACAATGTTAGATAATTCTATGGGGTGTATTTTGGGACAACAAGATGAAACATGGAGAAAAGAATATTCCATTTATTAGCTCAGCAAGAAGTTTACTTATTGTGAGTCATGGTATTCTATGCGGAAAAAATGGTTGCGGCAATATATGTTGAGTCATACTACTTGGTTGATTTCAAAAATGGGTCCAATTAAGTATATTTTTGAAAAGCCTGCTCTTACTGGAAGAATTGCCCGTTGGCAAATGCTGTTGTCTAAATATGATATTGAATACCATACTCAGAAGGCTATAAAAAGCAGTATGTTGGCAGATTATCTTGCTCACCAACTGGTTGATGATTATCAATCTATTAAATATGATTTCCCTGATGAGGATGTGATGTTTTTAAAAATAAAATATTGTGATGAACCTTTGCCCGGGGAAGGTCCTGATCCTGAATCCTGGTGGGGTATGGTGTTTAATGTAGCTGTAAATTCTTATGGGAAAGTAATTTCCATGATTATCACTCCTCATGGGTTACATATCCGTTTTACTACAAGATTGGCATTTGATTGTACCAATAACATGTCAGAGTATGAAGCTTGTATCATGGGTCTCGAGGAGGCTATAGATCTCAGAATCAAAATTCTAGATGTATATGGCGATTTGGCTTTGGTAATAAATCATATTAAAGGAGAATGGGATACTTGACACGCTGGCTTGATTCCCTACAAAGACTATGCTACAATATTATTACCCTTCTTTAATAAAGTTGAATTCCATCATATTCCCAGAGATGAGAATCAGATGATAGACGCTTTGGCCATTATATCTTCTATGTATCAAGTAAATACTTGGAACGATGTGCCTCGTATCACTGTTCGACGTCTAGATAGACCAACTCATGTGTTTGCAACAGAGGGAACATCAATTTTTCTCCATACCCAGGAATACCCAGTTGTTGTGTCAAACAAAGATAGAAAGACATTGAGAAGGTTGACAGGTAGCTTTTTTCTCAATGAATATGTGCTATACAAAAGAAATTATTACATGGTCTTGCTCAGATGCGTGGATAGACACAAAGCAGACATGTTGCTGCATTAAATCCATGAAGGTTTCTTTGGCACTCATGCCAATGGACATTCGATGGAAAATAAGATGCTTAGGGAAGGTTACTATTGGTTGACAATGGAATATGATTGTTATAAATTTGCAAAGAAGTGTCATAAATTCCAGATTTATGCTGACAAAATTCATGTGCCTCCGACACTTCTCAATATTATTTCTTTCCCATGGCCTTTCTCTATGTGGGGTATTGAAATGATTGGAGTGACTGAATCCAAGGCGTCGAATGGACATCATTTTATCTTGGTGGCAATTGACTACTTCACCAAATGGGTGGAAGAAGCTTCATATGCTAATGTCACTAAGCAGGTGGTAGTACGCTTTATCAAGAACAACCTTATATGTCGGTATGGCGTTCCAAGCAGGATTATCACCGACAATGGCTCAAATCTGAATAACAAGATGATGATATAACTTTGTAAAGAATTCAATATTGTCCATCACAATTCATCTCCTTATAGGCCAAAGATGAACGGGGTTGTTGAAGTTGCTAATAAAAACATTAAGAAGATCATCTAAAAGATGGTTGTTACTTATAAAGATTGGCATGAGATGCTCCCTTTTTCTCTGCATGGGTACCGTACATCCGTCTGCACTTCGACATGGGCAACTTCATTCTCTCTTGTGTATGGTATGGAAGCAGTGCTTGTAACACCCCAATTCTACCCGACAATTAAAAATGTAAATCAGAGTTATAATCATTCGTGCAAACGAATCAGGATGCCACAAATTCAACTTTAAAAACATATTGTATTCATCATGGATACATAACACTTTAAAAACTTCGGATGAACCGTCATCATAATACTTTAATCTCTTAGTTCAACAATTTAAACATCTACGCAGCGTAATTCTTAGTAATATCTTTATCCATCATTACAGCAACTTCAAAATAACACATACTTAATAACAATCAAATTAAAGTTCAACAACCGAAATAATCAACAATTAAAAGCAACAAGCGTTCATCCCCCTGAGTGTTACGTATCAGAGAAATGATACTGACTCGAACTACTGAAGGTATACAACCTTCACTATCGATTTCCTGCACGCTACCAACGTAAGGGTAACATTCAAACAGAAGGGGTGAGATATCTAATAATATAATAACACACATGATAATTAATATATTAAATTAGATCACGTACACCACCACTTCTCATCTTATAAACAACAATAATCGCAACAGAAATACCAATAATAATACACATTCACCACATCAATACACAACTTCTTTATGCAATCATATCATGCGACTCAATACTATGCAAATGCATGTGGTATCATTGGAGCAGAACTCCCATCTTAAAAATATGCCAATAAATAGAGGCATCAGAAAGGCATAAGCCTTCATCTTAATATTTGCCAATACAGGCCATATTAATGAGCATAAGCTCCATCTTGAAATGCAATGTATGCGGCACAATCATGAATGTAATGACAACACCATAATTAAAAAACATCTCAACACGACATCATCGTTGGCCAGAAGCCTACATCTTAATAGCTGCCAATTATTAGAGGCATCTCAACACCTTTCATCAACATTGTTCATCAACATCATGTATCATCATAAATCATCACACATCATTTATACATCATAGTTCATCAAACGTCATTTATCATTAACAACTCAGCCATAAAACAATACAACAGTAGATCGTCAATCTCGCAACATTGGCCATAGGCCTACAACATGACATCGCCTATAATTAATTAATCATCTAAGTCTTACTTATAAATCACCAAACCTCTACATATTACTATTCTATAAAAATACATCATTATCATCATTAATCCTACTGTTACAAACCAAACAATAATCTATACTCATCTCATCCTCCTCATTCTTCACAAAATCAACATAGCGATTAACGCGAAAACTAACTCTAATCCTAATTTTGATACTAGGATTATCCTTCCCATTCTTCATTTTAATCCTTAAGAATGAAGTTCATCGCGTTAGCTATTCAACACTTTGAACGACACCTCAAACAGAGTCTGAAAACTCAAGTTACAGCCCTTTTCAAACTGATTCTGCCAAAAACCAGACAACATGGATCGACGCGTAATGTCTTGGGTCGACGCGTACTAGACTTAACACACTGCATGATTCGATGCATACTCCCTTTGTATCGACTCATACTGAGTCTGCAACACGGCATGTATCAATACATGCTCCTACGTATCGACTCATCCTGAGTCTAAAAGCCCTCATGTATCGACACATGGCTCCTTCGTATTGACTCATCCTTAGTCTAAAAGCCTTCATGCATTAACGCATGGCTCCTGGGGTCGACACATACTGTTCTGTCACAGATATTTTCTGCGATTTTACTATGTTTTCACTATGGTTTCCATACTTTAGGCCCTAAAAACATCCTCTAATCATAGATAATCATTAATTATAATTATCCTATAGTTCTACATCAAATATACAACATTAGGGCATCATTATTCATCTTTCAATCATCAATTCTCAGCATACAACAACATATAATTCAATCATGAACAAGACAACATTTTCACATCTAATCCCATAAACCAATCATCATAAACCCTATTATAGAGTCAGAACCCCACCCTTACCTTGGATTTAAGGTTGCTCTATAACTTTTTCGGTTGATTTTCGTTCTGCCTCTTTTTCCTCCTTTCCAACAACTTTCACGTTCTCTTCTTCCAACCCTTATTCTTTCTCTCTTACTGCTTCTTCTTTCCTTATTATTTCTAACAATAATAAAATAACCATATTATACTTAAAATACCCTAATGGGCTTAAGACTACCACACCCCCTTCTTACTACTTCTATCCTTTAAAACAAGCCTACATCAAATAATATTATCATTCTAATATTATTACACAACTTAATAAAATAAATAAATCCAACTAATCACAACACAATATCTAACATAACAACACAACATCTCAAATATTCCAAAAATATTTTATATAAATAATTAATTAAATTACGGGCGTTACAACTCTCCCCCACTTAGAATATTTTTGTCCTCGAAAATTTACCTTAGCAAAACAACTCATGATAGGAGTCTCGCATCTTTCTCTCCAACTCCCAAGTCATGCTTTCTCCGACAGCTCCTAGCCAAACCACTTTAACCAAAGAAATCTCTTTTCCCCTCAGAGTATTTATTTCACGATCCGCGATCCGTACAGGCATCGTCTCCATCGTAAGATTATCCCGTACTTGCACATCGTCCATATGAATCACATGAGATGGATCTGAAATATACTTCCGGATTTGTGACACATGAAACACATCATGCAAATTCAAAAGATTAGGCGGTAAAGCCACTCTATAAGCAACATTCCTCACTTTCTCTGAAATCTGATATGGTCCAATAAAACGAGAAGTGAGCTTCTTAGACTTCAATGCTCGCCCAACACCAGTCACAGGTGTAACTCTCAAAAACACATGGTCACCCGCTTGAAATTCTAAATCTTTCCTTCGCTTGTTATGATAACTCTTCTGTCTACTTTGGGAAGCTTTCATCTTTTTCTCGAATCAACTTCACCTTCTCAGTAGTCTCACGAACAAGTTCAGTCCCAAGTACTACACTTTCACCAGATTCATGCCAACATAAAGGAGTTCTACATCTTCTACCACACAACGCTTCAAAAGGTGCCATCCCAATACTAGAATGGTAACTGTTATTATAGGTGAACTCTATCAACAGAATATAAGTATCCTACGAACCTCCCTGCTCAAGAACACATTCCCTCAACAAGTCTTCCAATGATTGGATAGTCCGCTCAGCCTGACCATCTGTCTGAGGATGATACGGTGAACTCAACCTCAACTTAGAACCCAACGCTTCTTGCAAACTCTTCCAAAAATCAGAAGTAAATCTTGGATCTCTATCTGACACAATGCACAAAGGAACACCATGCAGCTTCACAATCACACTAGTGTAAATCTCAGCCAACTTCGACACTGGAAAACTGATGTTAATAGGAATGAAATGAGTCAACTTTGTAAGCCTATTAATAATCACCCAAATTGAATCATGTCCTCTTAAAGTATTAGGCAACCCCGTCACAAAGTCCAATGAAATGCTATCCCATTTCCATTCTGGAACTTCTAACGGTTGCATCAACCCTTCAGGATTCTGATGTTCAACTTTCGACTTCTGACAAGTCAAACATGAATACACAAACCGAGCCATATCACTCTTCATCCCAGGCCACCAAAACAAACCTTTCAAATCTTGATACATCTTTGTAGCTCCTGGATGAATACCCAACTTACTTCTATGACTCTCTTCAAGTATCACTTTCTTCATCTCTACATCATCCGGAATACAAATCCGGTTACGAAACCTCAATACACCTTGCACACCTAGCTTAAAATCATTGTTCTTAGACTGATCGATTCTAACCATCAAATCTACCAGTTTCACATCCAACTTCTGAGCTTCTCTGATACTGTCTAGAAATTCATTATTAATCTTCAACATACCTAACATAACACTTCGTGGCATAACCTCGCAAACTAAGCTCATATCTATGAACTGTTCAATTAATTCCAACTCTTTAACCATCATTGCCGACATATGTAAAGTCTTTCGACTCAACACATCAACTACCACATTCGCTTTTCCTGGATGATAATTCAAACTGAAATCATAATCCTTTAACAATTCCAACCATATTCGTTGCCTCATATTCAACTCTTTTTGATCAAAAAGATACTTCAAACTCTTATGGTCACTAAACACTTCAAATCTAGAACCATAAAGATAATGCCTCCAAATCTTCAACACAAAGACAATTGCAGCAAGCTCTAAATCATGCGTAGGATAATTCTTCTCATGAGTCCTCAACTTCCTTGACGCATAAGAAACTACCTTAACATTCTGCATAAACACACCTCCTAAACCCATCTTAGAAGCATCACAATACACCACAAAAGGATCTCCTGGATTAGGCAATGTCAAAATCGGAGCCGACGCCAATCTCTTCTTCAATTCTATAAAACTTTCTTCGCACTGAACATCCCACACAAAAGCTCTACCTTTACAAGTCAACTTAGTCAACGAAAGTGCCAACTTAGAAAAACCTTCGATAAACCTTCTATAGTAACCAGCTAATCCCAAAAAGCTTCTAATCTCAATAGCTAACTTTGGAGTTTCCCATTGCAACACAACATCAACCTTCGATGGATCTACTATGATGCCACTACCTAAGATCACATGACCAAGAAAACTAAACTCCTTTAACCAGAATTCACACTTGGACAACTTTGCATACAACTTCTTCTCTTTCAAAACTTGCAATACTACCCTTAAGTGTTCTGCATGCTCTTCTTCTGACTTAGAGTAAATCAAAATATCATCAATAAACACCACTACGAACCGATCCAAATAAGTATGAAAGATACAATTCATGTATTCCATGAATACTCCCGACGCATTAGTAACACTGAAAGGAATCACCGAATACTCATAATGTCCATAACGCATTCTGAAAGCCGTCTTCTGGATATCTTCATCCTTCACCTTAATCTGATGGTAACCCGACCTCAAATTAATCTTACTAAACACACGGCCATCCACCAATTGGTCCATCAAGTCATCTATTCTTGGAAGTGGATACTTGTTCTTAATTTTCACTTTATTCAACTGTCTATAATCAACACAAAGCCTCATACTTCTATCTTTCTTCTTTACTAACAACACTGGAGCACCCCACGGTGATACACTTGGTCTTACAAACTTCTTTTCAAGTAGCTCTTCCAATTGCTTCTTTAACTCTGACAATTCAGATGCAGACATCTTGTATGGTGCCATAGGCACCGGTCTGGTACCGGGTACAATATCTATAGCAAATTCAACTTCCCTGTCCGGCGGTACATCAGGAATTTCATCAGGGAAAACTTCAGGAAATTCACACACCACCTGTAATTCCTCAATTATAGCTTGAGTCTCTACAGATAGGAACGCCATCAACGAGAACATATGTGCTTCCTCTTATATCAACCTTCTCAACTGTTTAGCCGACAATAGACTATCTTCCTCTTCTTTAGGAGTAGAAAACCTCACAGACTTGTCATAACAATTAATATGAACATAGTTATGCTCTAACCAGTTCATACCCAAAATCACATCCAAACCTCTTAACAGTAAACAAACCAAATCAATATCAAAATCTTTGTCGAAGATCGACAAGGGACACTTTAAACACACAAAAGAAGTAGTCACCAACCCCTTGGATGGAGTATCGACGACCATTTCTCCATTCATAGGAGACAACATAAGACTCAATCTTTCAACACAATCAACATCAATAAAACAATGAGTAGCACCGGTATCAATAATAGTAATTAAAGGAGTACTATTAATGAAACATGTACATCTGATAAGTTTATCCTCAACAGCTGTCTGATCCTCAACCAAAGAGAACACTTTACCGCTTGTTTGCGCCCTCTTTGGTTTCTGACACTGACTACCAATGTGCCCTTCTTCACTATAGTTGAAACAAATCACATCCTTATGCTTGCACTCAGATACAACATGTCTATTCTTACCATAACGGAAATACCTCTTTACTTCAGTAGTACACACATTAATCTTAGCCCAGGTTTCCCATATTTAAAACAAACCACACCAGCAGGAGCATCTCCTCCACTATCCCTCTGACCCTGAGCAACTTTTTGTTTACCTTTACCAGCTGGGGTATCATAAGGCTTACCACGATTCTGTTGGTGCTTACCCCTCTTCTCATTGATAATCTTGTAATGAGCATTATTATCCTCCTCATAAATCCTGTAACTGTCAATCAAATCAGCAAAGACACAGATCTTCTGGTATCCAACTGCCTTCTTGATCTCTGGGTGCAACCCATTCTCAAACTTGATACATTTCGAAAACTCAGCATCTGCCTTAGCATAGTGCAGATAAAACTTATCCAACTCAGAGAACTTGGCAGCATACTCAATAACTGACATATTTCCTTGCTTCAGCTCAAGGAACTCAATTTCCTTCTTACCACAGACATCTTCAGGAAAATACTTCCTCAGAAATTCCCTACGGAACACAGCCCAAGTGACATTCTCACCGGCAGTTTTCAATCTCTGATAAGTCTCTAGCCACCAGTCATCAGCCTCGACTGCTAGCATATGAGTACCATATCGAACCTTTTGCGCTGGAGTGCAATCGATCACACATAAGATCCTCTCAATCTCTTTCAACCAATCTAGTGTTCCGTCAGGATCATACTTTCCCTTGAACGTAGGCGGATTCTCTCTCTGGAAAGTCGCCAAGCTACGAGATCCAGCATTCCCGTTAGCATTTGGCTGATTCTGAATTGCATGAGCCATTGCTTCTAAACAGTAGCAAGTGTAACATCATTCCTTCCAGCAATCTTAACTTATCACTACAACATAAACAACAGTTAGAACTCAAATTAACAATACTCGATTGTTAGACAACTACGACTCGATAAATAGGTCGGACATACCAACCTATTTATCTGATACCAACTTTGTAACATCCCAATTCTACCCGGCAATTAAAAATGTAAATCAGAGTTATAATCATTCGTGCAAACGAATCAGAATGCCACAAATTTAACTTTAAAAACACATTGTATTAATCGTGGATACATAACACTTTAAAAACTTTGGATGAACCGTCAGCATAATACTTTAATCTCTTAGTTCAACAATTTAAATATCTATGCAGCGGAATTCTTAGTAACATCTTTATCCATCGTTACAACAACTTCAAAACAACACATACTTAATAACAATCAAATTAAAGTTCAACAAATGAAATAATCAACAATTAAAAGCAACAAGCGTTCATCCCCCCGAGTGTTACGTATCAGAGCAATGACATTGACTCGAACTACTGAAGGTATACAACCTTCACTCTCGATTACCTGCACGTTACCAATGTAAGGGTAACATTCAAACAGAAGGGGTGAGATATCTAACAATATAATAACACGCATGATAATTAATATATTAAATTAGATCACGTACACCACCACTTCTCATCTTATAAACAACAATAATCGCAACAGAAATACCAACAATAATACACATTCACCACATCAATACACAACTTATTTATGCAGTCATATAATGTGACTCAACACTATACAAATGCATGTGGTACCATTGGAGTAGAACTCCCATCTTAAAAATATGCCAATAAATAGAGGCATCAGCAAGGCATAAGCCTTCATCTTAATATTCGCCATTACAGGCCATCTTAACAAGCATAAGCTCCATCTTGAAATGCAATGTATGCGACACAATCATGAATGTAATGACAACACCATAATTAAAAACATCTCAACACGACATCATCGTTAGCCAGAAGCCTACATCTTTATAGCTGTCAATTATTAGAGGCATCTCAACACCTTTCATCAACATCGTTCATCAACATCATGTATCATCATAAATCATCACACATCATTTATACATCATAGTTTATCAAACGTCATTTATCATTAACAACTCAACCATACAACAATACAATAATAGATCGTCAATCTCACAACGTTGGCCATAAGCCTACAACATGATATCACCTATAATTAATTAATCATCTAAGGCTTACTTCTAAATCACCAAAACTCTACATATTACTATTCTGTAATACTACATCATTATCATCATTAATCCTACTGTTATAAACCAAACAATAATCTATACTCATCTCATCCTCCTCATTCTTCACAAAATCAACATAGCGATTAACGCGGAAACTAACTCTAATCCTAATTTGGATACTATGATTATCCTTCCTATTCTTCATTTTAATCCTTAAGAATGAAGTTCATCGCGTTATCTATTCAACGCTTTGAACGACACCTCAAACGAAGTCTGAAAACTCAAGTTACAGCCCTTTCCAAACTGATTTTGCCAAAAACCAGACAACATGGATCGACGCGTAATGTCTTGGGTCGACGCATACTGGACTTAACACACTGCATGAGTCGATGCATACTCTCTTTGTATCGACTCATACTGAGTTTATAACACAGCATGTATCGATACATGCTCCTACGTATCAACTCATCCTGAGTTTAAAAGCCCTCATGTATCGACGCATGGCTCCTTCGTATCGACTCATCCTGAGTCTAAAAGCCTTCATGCATCGACGCATGGCTCCTGGGGTCGACACATATTATTCTGTCACGGATATTTTTCTGCGATTTCACTTCATTTTCACTACGGTTTCCATACTTTAGGCCCTAAAAACATCCTATAATCATAGATAATCATCAAATATAATTATCCTATAGTTCTACATCAAATATACAGCATTAGGGCATCATTATTCATCTTTCAATCATCGATTCTCATCATACAACAACATATAATTCAATCATGAACAAGACAACATTTTCACATCTAATCCCATAAACCAATCATCATAAACCCCATTATAGAGTCAGAACCCATCCCTTACCTTGGATCGAAGGTTGCTCTATAACTTTTCCGGTTGATTTCTGTTCTGCCTCTTTTTCCTCCTTTCCAACAACTTTCACGTTCTATTCTTCCAACCCTTATTCTTTATCTCTTACTGCTTCTTCTTTCCTTATTATTTCTAACAATAATAAAATAACCCTATTATACTTAAAATACCCTAATGGGCTTAAGACTACCACACCCCCTTCTTACTACTTCTATCCTTTAAAACAAGCCCACATCAAATAATAATATCATTCTAATATTATTCCATAACTTAATAAAATAAATAAATCCAACTAATCACAACACAATATCTAACATAACAACACAACATCTCAAATATTGAAAATAATTTAAATAAATAATTAATTAAATTACAGGCGTTACAATGATCCCCATTGAATTTGAGATTCCCTCTTTACGTTTGATTATGCAAACCAAGTTGTCAGAGGCTGAGTGGGTCCAGAACATGTTTGAACAATTGGTTTTGATTGAAGAAAAGAGAATGATGGCCTTGTGTCCTGGCCAGTTATACTAGAAGAGAATGAAGAAAGCTTTTGATAAGAAGGTCAAGCCTCGTGAATTCAGAGAAAGGTGACCTTGTGCTCAGGAAGATCATGTCTTTTAACGCTGATTCTAGGGGCAAGTGGACTCCCAATTTTTAAGGCTTGTATGTTGTCAAGAAAGCCTTCTCTGGAAGTGCATTGATACTTGAAACTATGGATGGCAAGGAGTTCCCACGTCCTATGAATGTCGATGCAGTCAAGAAGTACTTCACCTAAAGAAATAAAAGAACAGGTCGCTAAGTCGAAAACTCGAAAGGGATGCTTAGGAAAAAAAGAGCGTCTCGGTAGGCTGAAAATCTGAAAGGACGACCTAGGAAAAAATAAGAGACACAAACAGAATAAATCTTCCCGCTAGGTTGAAAACCCGCAAGGACAACCTAGGAAAAATTTAGGGATTTCTTGGTAAGTAACTGCGTCAGACAAGACTTGATCATTAAAGCAACAATCTTCTTGGATCCTCACCACACTTCAACAGAAGTCGCTGCTCAGGAATTCAAAGTTGTTAGGGAGAATAGTGGTCATTGTATTTCAATGTATCTTTTCCAATATATTACCATATTCCAAACTTTATAATCATCTATGGGGTCTCTCCATGCGCAGACTACCATTCTATTAATAAAATTTGAGCTTTTATCCAATTCTTTGTAATTCTTATTTTATTTTGTTTGCAAAGATTCCATTTATTATTGATAGTAATTTTCAAAACAAAAATATTAAACAACAAAATCCTTTTTGAAAAGAATTTACAAATTACTTTTGACTTTTGACTTTTGACTTTTGTGATTCAAGAAAAACAAAAATAGTGATTCCAAGGATGGATGAACTCTGAAATTTGGAAGTATATATTCCCTAGGAAAGTTGTCTCAGGTTACTCTTGCTGGTATATGCATGATCATTGTGTTTCTCAAATATTTGGAGATGATATCAGTTGATGTATGGTGTGGTGTTGGGTTTATGATCCCTTTTTCCCCAGTCAAGTCTTGGTTCATTTGTTTTCCTCCAGGATGATTATTTTGATTTTGGGTTTTGCATGGTCTAAATCCTCTATTGCGGATTCCCCAGTAAGGTCTTCGCGCATGTGAAGAAAGGCCCTTTGTATGCTGAGGTGGAATCATTTGCAAAGCATCGCTCTTCGCAGTAATGGCATTATTATTATTTGTTTATTTCCTAGGCAACTAGACAAGGGCAATATCTTTTCTAAGAAGCATTGAAACAATTGTCAACTTTTTGGGTTTTCTCCTACCAAATGCTGGGTTTGATTTAAAATCCCTATAATTTTGATTTCTTGCTGTATTTTTTAACTTCTTAGATCCCCAAGTAAAGCTGAGATAACGTTTCTCTTTGAAAGTTGTTATCCCCATGTGGTTTCATAATTTATCCCTAGGGAAGTTTGTGTAATCATCAATATTGATACTGAAAAATGTATTTTGGGATCCCCTCGACAATATGGTATTGTCCTCCCCAATGAAGTCAGCACGAGATCCCCAGTTGATATCTCGACGACATGGTTTTCATCTGCTCTAATGAAGTCAACATTATAATCTCTAGTGGAAGTCTAGACGTTGAGACATTGTTTTCCCCATTGAAGTCTGTGTGACATTCCCCAGTGAAGCCTGGAGGAGTATGTTATATCCTTGTATCTGCTTTGATTTACTGTTTTGACTTGATTATTTTTGGATTATGCTTCTTCCCAGTGGAGTTAAGCCGTGAAATAGGAATTTGTTTCCTCAGTTGGTGCTTACTTTCTTATGAAATTTTCATCCTGGATGTGATTTAGTCGAGTGTTGACTTTACCCAAGTCGGTGTTGTCTGATTATTCCTAATTCTGTGTGTCTGTGTTGTCAGCATATACATGATAACATTCATACATATATCATGCATAACTGAATTTAAAATTCATTGAAAATTTGCGTTCATTATTGTTTTTGTTGACACATTACCCAATTTTGCAGAGTTATGTTACCCTCTCTCTAATAGACTGACAACCTTAAGTAGAAAGTGTATATCCTTTCAGTTTCCCCACTGAGTTATCCCTCGTGTAAGAGTTATACTTTAGACTTCTTAGTTGGCTCATTATCTGGTTAGATCTGTGGTTCCTTTTTTAGTTTATTTCTCATAAGTTGCTATCTTGGTTGATTATTTTGCTCTGATTTATTTCTGGTTTGGATCTGGGGTCCCCAGAAACATTATTATTATGATTTATGTAGGCTTTAAGCCCGAATTTGAGAATGTGCATTTATTTTGGCACGAGAAGACTTTATCTCCTTAGCAGGAATATATTGGCATTTCCCCAGAGAAGTCATATTTCTTTTCCCAACAGGGTTTCTTATAACAGCAAGTGGCAGGTCTCTTTATTTGAGCAACCTGTACTTCCCTAGTAAGTCTGTTAGTTCCCAGTGAATATTATTTGTTACTCCGATGGATGGTAGTCTCGTCATTATGGTAGATAGTTTGTTGTTGAGATTTATTACTCCAATGGATGGTAGTCTCATCATTATGGGAGATAGTTCATTGTTGAGATTTGTTACTCTAATGGATGGTAGTCTCGTCATTATGGGAGCTAGTTTGTTGTTGAGATTTGTTACTCAGATGAATGGTAGTCTCCTCATTATGGGAGATAGTCCGTTGTTGAGGTTTGTTTACTCTGATGAATGGTAGTCTCATCATCATGGGAGATAGTTCGTTGTTGAGGTTTGTTACTCCGATGAATGGTAGTCTCGTCACTATGGGAGATAGTTTGTTGTTTATATTTGTTACTCTGTTGAATGGTAGTCTCGTCATTATGGGAGATAGTTCGTTGTTTAGGTTTGTTTACTCCGATGAATGGTAGTCTCGTCATTATGGGAGATAGTTCATTGTTGAGATTTGTTATGCCGATGAATGATAGTCTCGTCATTATGGGATATAGTTTGTTGTTGAGATTTGTTACTCCGATGAATGGTAGTCTCATCATTATGGGAGATGGTTTGTTGTTGAGATTTGTTAATACGATGAATGGTAGTCTCATTATTATGGGAGATAGTTCGTTGTTGAGGTTTGTTACTCCGATGAATGGTAGTCTCTTCATTATGGGAGATAGTTTGTTGTTGAGGTTTGTTACTCTAATGAATGGTGGTATCGTTATTATGGGAGATAGTTCATTTTTTAGATTTGTTACTCTGATGAATGGTAGTCTCGTCATTAGGGGGGATAGTTCGCCGTTGAGACTCACTTTACTCTGAAGAATTCATTTGTTTCCAGTTATAAGTACTGATGCTGGTCATTTATGACCTCCCCTAATATTGGTATTTGTTGGTATTATCCTACCATTTATTTCCTCCAGTGGGTCAACGTTACCTTTTTTTTGCTATCTTCTCAGTGAGTGGATAGTTTACAGTTATTTGCCGATCACTGTTATTCTTTACTTTCTCTCCTCAATATTTGAGTTATTGTTGCTTTATCTCCTCCTTGGGCTTTACCCCAATAGAGTCGAGTTTTCTATTCATCAGTGATTTATTTTGCTGGTCGAATTTTCTTTTGACCCTTTCATTTCTTATTCCCCAGCAGTGTCTCGTGACACCTTTGGATCTGTTTGTTTTCATGCACAATCATAAGCATTGCATGGCCTCTTAGGGCCAAAAATAGGTCTTGTTTTATATTTAAGTATCTTCAATCATGTCGACATAAAGATTTTAACCTTCGTATCTCCGAATAGAAGACACTTAAATAAGGGAACCTGTTGTACCCCAATTTTTGCCCCTAATATTCCACTATCATCTCATATCAACTCAATCATATCAAGATCACACTAGGATTTGGTTCTTCTCCCTATCTTTAGGTTTTCTCATGAGGGATCACCAAGCACTTTGAATTGTATATTGTAATCATATATTTTTTGTATTGATTACCTTTTAACTAATAAATACAATAAATTTTTGCTCTAAATGATGATCCTATAGGTGAGGGCACAACACATTTCATCAGGTGGATTCATAGGTTAATGAGTTTATTTCCATGCCTTCTTCAACAAAGATTCATTGAGATTATATATTGAGATTCAAACTTCATCATTGAGACGCTTTAAAGTAATATCATGACAAGGTCTACTATGATTCATCATGCCTCAATTTGTCAAAGAAAGTCAAAAGATACAAGGGTTGATTGAAGAAGTTTGACCTAATTGGACAAGTTCTTGATTCCTTGATCACAAGTGCATAACTCTATCAATTCTTAATATTTGGAAGTGGTTTTTGTTTCTATGGGTTCTTATTATTATCCACAACAACTTCTATTCACATGGCAAAAGTTATTGTGAAAATAAGATTGCCAAAATTGAAAGCGGTTTCCAAGTCATTTTAGTGCTCTATGAGCTAGGGTTTGAACTTCTAAGGGCTATATATTGTTCATATTTTGAGATTTTTGAGTGATTCCAAAGGTATTATTCTCTTCAAAGGGTTATCAACCAATTACTTCAAAAGTTTCAAGCAAATTTTGTTTGGAAGATTCCTAATGATGAATAAAGATTACAAGTCCTCTAGATAGGCTACCAAATTCCCTTATGTGATTTCAAAAGATCATAGCTTGGTCAATTTTTATCTCCTTGAGCCCATTATTTTTCCATATTGATATTAAGAATGTGAACTTTAACTCTTCTATTATGTGCAAGACTTGAAAATGGTGGAAAGGTGCCTTAAGAACTCAAAAGATTATAGGTCACCTCATGGATTTTCACCAATTTCACAAGGCCATAACTTTTTCAATACTTGGTATTTTTGAGTGATTCAAGTTTCACAATGCTCTTTGGGAAGTCTACTTCAATCTAGAATCAATGATTAAAGCTCAATTTTGGAGGAATTACTTGTTTGAACTTAAAACATTATAGGTCACTTTTGGAAGAAAAAACTTAGAATTTTTCTAAGTACAAAAAGTCAACATCTTTTTCTAAACTTTGACTCATCACAACTCTTAACTCAAACATCCATTTGATCTCACTCTTGGCACATTGCAAAGATGGTGACCTTATATTTCAAATGCTTCAAGAATTATTCCCTAAGACCACTTGGGTTGTGAATACCATTGATTCAAAATGGGTACCTTGGAACTGAAGTTTCACTTTTAGTCAGATTGCAATTTTCATAATGTGGCTTCTAATCACCAAATTACCCCATGTCTTCCACTTAAACATGATTAGAAAATATGTTTGAATCATTTAGAGCATCAAAATGCATCATTTGGATGAGTTTTGATGCACATGTGGTCACACTTTCTTCATGATCACAGGTATGCACGAACTCAAGGGAAATTGCATCATTCACCCCTCCTCTTGATTCCATTCACTTCTCCTATAAATACATGCCCTATTCCACTCATTTCCGTAATCTTGAATAACTAAAATCACTTTGTCAAACTTCCTCCATAACTCACTTTTCTGAGATTTCGAATTCCTCTTTTCTCCACTTTTCAATCCAATTTCTTCATTGGTACTTCATCCTTGAATTGTTATACCCCAAAATTTGCCCTCCCATATTCCTCAAGAAATTGCCAAGCCAAGTCATAAAATTCCCCAAGGGTTGTGCAGGTCAACAGTCTCCCATACAGTCAAAATTAGGGTTTTGAGGCTGATCAAGAAAATGAAGTGTTCAAAGGCTCAATCAAGTCTCATATGCTTGCAAACATGGTCAAGCATCCTCATATCAAGTTTCAAGGCATTCAGCTCAAGATTGCACAGTCAAAACCCTAAATTGCACTACAGTCAACTGTAGGGGCAAAATGGTCATTTGGCAGTCAAAAGTTCAAATTTTTGGTCAACATATCATTTTGAAGCCACAAACATCATTTGATCAATGCTTGATCATGATTCTCAAAATTTGGCTCAGAAATCATCAAAGATGCAAAAGTTGCTATATTTGGACAGCTGAAAAAGTCAACTGAAATTGACCAGGGCATAACTTTTTCATGGATTATCAGAAAAATTCCATCCAAAGCTCATTTTGAAGAGAAAGACATTTCCTACAACTCATCTTCATACTTCAAGTCCAAGAAATGCTCTCACAAAAAGTTATCAATTTCAACATTATAGGTCATTTTCAAAAGTCAACAAAAAGGGACTTTAAGTCAAAGACCATAACTTGAGATTGGTAAATCAAAATGACATGGGACCAAAGGCATTGGTTAGAGGACTCAAAGACCTTTCCAAAATGTCCAAGAACATGTGAAAAGCTTAAAAATGGAGCAAGTTACGCCTTGTAGAAGTTGGGAAATTTTTGTGAAATGGCAAAAGTCAACTATCCTTGAAAATCCAATTTATGACAAAAGGGCCCCATTTTTTCCACTTGGTTCATCCTTGTCATGCCACACACGTGTCCCATGGTTAATTTCAAGACCAAATATTGATTTTTTTATTTTATTTAATTTTTGATGAATTAATTCATTTTAATTCTTTGAAAATTCAAATAAAATTTAAAAAACCAATGGAATAGTGTCATATGAACTTGGACAATTTCTATGAATCATGAACCAACTCAAGAAATCAGGCTAGGGTTCATTTGCACACTAGGTCTAGGTTTTGGCTAAAAAGGAGGAAAAATGGTTAAGAGTGAAAACCCTAAGACTAATTCCTTCACAAGCATGAATTAAGGCAAAAGAGCAAGCCAATTCCATTCCATGATCATCACTGAGTCAAACCCTAACTATAACACCTCATAAGCTGCGCCCAAACAAGCATTGGCATATTGAAAATTTTGGATAAAAACTCAAAACTGAAATCACTATTGGAGGATTTTTCAAGCCTTAATTCTTTTCCCATAAGCATCCTTAGACATTCCTGAAGGCACTCCAACCCCTAACCTCAATCAAAACGCGAAGGAGCAGTAACAACAACTCAAACTGTACAGAAAATTCTTTGAAATCGTATTTTCAATTCTAAGCATGATCATTGCATTTTAATTACATATTCATGTTCCTTACCAAGTTTCCAAACTATTCATGGTGTTTAATTTCATTTTTGTTAATCATACGCTAATCCACCATTTTCGAATCCTAGGGTTACAGTTTTCTTAAATTAGGGATTTTGCATAGAGGAAAAATTAGGGCCCATGACCACCATGGTTGAACTCAGTGTTTAGAGACGAAGAAGAAGATATGGTCGCGACAAATTTATGAGATACACAGGCCTATTCGCTATTTCTTGGAAGGCTGCCTAATGCTACGTTTCAAAACCGTTGCCTTCTTTCTTTGTGTTTCAGGAAAATGGAAGGGATGATGGCGTGGCACAAGTGGATTGGAGGAGTTTAAATTTGCGCGCGTTTTAAAAAACACTAACCTTTTTCTTTTATATTGTTTATTGACTATTATATATTAATTGAAATCAAAGTGGCTCAGCTGGCAGGGACGCGCGCTAGGGACTCTCATGACCTGGGTTCAAACCCCAGGTCTCACACATTTCTCATATTATTTTTCCACTTGAATTCCCATGCAGCATAACATTGATGCCTACCATACACTTCAAAATCAGCTCATCCACGTGTCCCTGAGTACCCACATCAAAGGCAAGGATGGAAGAATATGCTATGCTTCAGTCAAGTGCATCACACCTGATCAAAAAAGTCAATGGACTTCAAAGCAAATGGGCCAGGCTTTTCAAATCTGAACCTCACAATTTTGGGGTCTACCCCCCCCCTGGTTTGCCCATTTAATTTATTTTTCTTATATTCTTCATTTATTTTAATTGTTATGTTATTTTAATTATTTGTTTTATTTAATTTTTAATCAAAATGCAAAAACATCACAAAAATCAGAAAAGTCAAAAAATTAATAATTATTTTATTTTTAAATATTTTTTGTATAAATAATAACATGTAAATATTTAGTTTTAATTAGGTTTTCAATTTTAATCCTTTTTAATAAAAATCCAAAAAATAGAATTTAGGTTTAATAACTTTTTATTTTCCTTTTTTTAATTTTCCCTTTTTTTCAGAATAATAATATTATTTATTTATTTTCATAAATCAAAAATTGTACATAAATTAATTTAGAATTAAATTAGGTTAGAAATTAAATCTTTTTCTTAATAACTTAAAAAAAAACATTAGAACTAGGGTTTAGCATTTTAATTTTAGTTAATTTTTCTTTTTTTCTTTTAAATCTAAAAAACACAAAAATACCATTTTTCATTTAATTTTAATTTTAGATTCCTTGATTAATTTTAATTGTTTGTAAAAGGGTCCAACGCCCTAGTTTTGTTTAATCTCTTTATTTCGCGCGTTTATTTTATATTGTTTAAATAATTCTGTATATGCCCCAAAGCCATGTAATTTAAAATTCTCGCACTTTTATTTATTCGCTTTATTTTACTTTCAGTCAAATCGGGTTCGGTTTTTTTGGCGATGTGGACCCGCGCCAGTTGTAATAATTTAGATTTATTTTCCCGCACTTTTAACTGTTAAACAATAACATGAAAGAATGAATGCCCAAAAATAAAATCGAATCGATAGATCACCAATGCATGACAAGACAAACAATAAACTGAAAATGATACACAATTCACACACCACCCTTAGGGTACGCCTCACTGTTGCCTTTCGAAAGGTGATCGTCGAGTAGAGGACGTCTTAGTAAGTCCTCATGATCCGGGAACCCGGCATGAGGGTAGCTTCTAAGGTGTCTTCCCATTGCTCCGGTGATCACCATGTCCCTAAAACTCGAATCGACCCGAACACCTCCAACAGTGGTGCTACCTACCTCTCAATGGTGGGATGGCACTACTTTAAAGGACATTTACACAGACGAATTCCTTAGGGTAGGTAGGTTCTCAAGGATACTTGCTCTAATTTCAAACAAATCAAAATACTTTTCGCACCAACACACTTTTAAAAACTTTCAAAACAAACTTTTCAAACACTCTGACGTATGAGTTGAACTGAAACTTTTCAAAGAATATTTTTGAAACCCACATTGAAAAGCAAGCAAACATTTTGAAAACACATTGAGCAAGTATCTAAGAGCCCATGGATAACCATGGATAGAAAGGGTGCTAACACCTTCCCTTTCTATAACCTACCTCCCGAACCGAGAGCAATCTCTTTAAAGGAATTTTTCTGTGCTTTTGTCCTTTCCCATTGGAGAAAATAAAAGACGGTGGCGACTCTTGCTTCCGCGACATTTCGCGAACCAGCTTTAAAACAGTCAGTTCCAGATCCACCGATCACAGAACTGGCGACTCTGCTGGGGAATAACTTAAAGTGGGGTGTACCTTAGGGCTAGCTCATAACTATGTTTTCAATTGTATTGACTTGCTTGCTTTAAATTGTGGGACTGTCTTGGGAGTTCTATAGATCCTAAACCCGGATCTGGGGATACCTTCTTAGAAAGTAGCAACAAGGCTGTGAGGGAACTGTGCGGGGTATACCGACATGGTTGAAACAGTCTGCTACGTTGATGTGGCACTTTGGTGTGTACCGGTAACCCTTGAGTCAGTCAAGGAGAGTACGGGGCCTCCATGTGGTGTCATGAAGCATCAACAGACCTTAGGAACCTTAATTGAACCATCTTGGCCTCTTTAGGGTAGTGAGATAACTGACTTTGGTGCAGTCCGAGGTTGGTTGATACTCGATACTACACTCAATTGAGGGTTGCTTTCCTGGAATATTTCGGTCGCCAGTTCAGTGGCTAAATCGAAACGATGAACAATGAAAGCAATCCCGTGATATTGGGAACCTTAGAACCCGGTTACTTTGATTAGGACAGGTATAAACCCACCAACTTCAAGAGGGTACTACCCAGACCCCATGCTGGCCTTAAACCTTAAGGGCCTGTCTTGTGTGCCTTGTGTGCCTTACATGTTTGTCTTTGTAAATATCTGTGGTGTGTTTAATCATAGCATCATGACATCATCCAGCATCATACGCATTGACTAACCATTTCAGGGGTTCGAATTTTCATCTTTGTTCTTGTTTTGTAGGACATGGAAACTGTTCGTAGAAAGACAATTCCAATCAGTCTTGTAAGGATCCCTCCTCAGCTTAAAGAGCTTATATCCAGGATTCCCGAGAACTCTTCATTCAGTGAAAGGCATGGAAGTCTCATCAGCTTGGTCAATACCAACATTGAGGAAGATATGATAAAAGTCCTGTTCCAATTCTTTGACCCTCTGCATCACTGTTTCACCTTCTTGGACTATCAGTTGGTACCTACATTGGAGGAGTTCTCCCGACTCCTGAAGATCCCTATTCTTGATCAGCTACCCTTCAACGGTACAGAAAAAGAACCTAAGCTTGAAGAGATTGCTAAAGCCTTGCACCTACGGTCATCTGACCTCAAGGGACATTGGGAAGTTAGAAGTGGTATTAAAGGGTTCTTAGCCAGGTTTCTGTTTGAAAAGGCCTATGAATGTTGGAACTCCCTTGACTTGCAAGCTTTTGAAGAGGTTGTGGCCCTCCTTGTTTATGGTTTGGTGTTGTTCCCTAACCCAGACCAGCTCATTGATATCAGTGTTGTCCAGATCTTTATGTCCAGGAATCCTATACCTACGTTGCTGAGGGACATCCTTCACTCATGTTACACTCGAACCATGAGAAAAAGAGGTGTCCTTATATGTTGCACTCCTCTCCTGGGAAAGTGGTTTATTTCGCACCTTCCACAATCAGTCCTGAAGAACGAGCGGGGTTTGAGATGGTCACAACGGTTGATGACTCTTACACATGCAGATATACATTGGTGCCCTAGGTCCAGAGAAGATGTCACTATCATTGATCGTTGCGGGGAGTATCCTAATGTTCCTTTACTTGGAATCAGAGGGGGTATTACTTATAGTCCATGCCTGGCTTGGAGACAATTTGGTTATGCTCGGAGGGATGGTCCTCATGACATGTTGATTCCTGACATAGTTTTTGACTTCGACAACGACACTCAAGGATTTCGCCAGAGATTTATCAGAGCTTGGAGGATGCCTAGTAGGATAGACAGCAAGACACTGGGGTACAGGAACTCCATCCCTTTGGAGCCTTACCTCAAATGGGTACGAGCCCGCTCTCAGAAATTAGTAATGCCTTATCCTCACATGCTTCCAGTAATCAAAGAGCCTGCCTTGGAAGGAGAGGTGTCTCATGTTATTCAGCACCCTGATATGCCCACATCCTGGGAAGAGATGCAGAAGAGTTGGATCCAGCTTAAAGAAGAGAGGAATTCTCTTGAGACTAGTTTGCATGCCAGTGAAAAGAAGGTCTTGGAGCTCACCCGCCTGTTGCACGAGGAAAGGAGTCTCAACACTTACATAACTCCAAAGAAGATGCGCAACATATTTTGGATGTGATTTGATCTTTTTGTACTTTTGCCCATGAGGCTTTGATGTATCAAACAATGATTTTCTTAATAATAACGTGTGTTCCTTTTGGTTTATGACAAATTTGAATTTTCGAACTCTTGAATGCATTGCATAAACACATATCATTCATCATGTGCATCATAGATACTCTTCTTTTCAGGTTGTTTACCGTTCTTCGCTGTTTATTTCAGCATCATGAATCCTGAATCATCGACCGAGGCATCTATCAAGGCTCTTCAGGCGCAGAACGTCCAGTTTCAGGCGCAAAACGCCCAATTTCAGGAGCTGATCAAGGGCTTGGCTCAGGGTCAACAAGAGTTGAAGACCATGCTTCTGAAGAAGACTAAGAAGAAGAGGAGGACTGTGCTATTTAACACTGGGCGCAGACTCGGGAACACTTTGGTTGAAGCTGAAAGGACTCCTCCATCTGTGACGGAAGGTAGTCACCAAGAAAGGGAGGTCGCTACTCCTGTGGGCTCTGATACTGAAACAGACTTCAACGACGAACAGTACCCTCCTGCTGAAGACCGGTACAAACAGCTGGAAGACAGATTAAAGGCTGTGGAAGTTCAACGGGTGCCTGGATTGGATTTCGGAGACTTGGGGTTATCTACTGGAGTGGTGATCCCACACAAGTTCAAAACACCTGCCTTCGTGAAGTATGATGGGGCTTCCTGTCCCAAGATGCACCTCCGTTCTTATGTAAGGAAGATCCAGCCTTACACAGCAGACAAGAACCTTTGGATCCACTTCTTCCAGGAGAGTCTTTCAGGGACTCACCTCGATTGGTTCTATCAGCTAGATGGAATCAGCATTCGTAACTGGGAGGATCTGGCCACTGCTTTTTACAAGCAGTATCAGTATAATGCCGACCTCGCTCCTACGCGTACCCAACTCCAGGGTATGTCGCTAGGGTCGGGTGAAGGTTTTAAGGAGTACGCCCAGAAATGGAGAGACCTGGCTGGCAGGGTGCAACCACCATTGACGGATCGGGAGCTGGTAGATATGTTCTTGGGGACCCTATCTGGTCCATTTTTCAATCATCTCATTGGTAATTCCTCTGCTGGGTTTACCGATCTAATCCTGACTGGTGAAAGGATTGAGGCCGGTATAAAATCGGGGAAGATACAGAAAGTTGCCTCCTCCAGTACTGAGAAGAAACCCTTCAAAAAGGAGGCTAGTGCTGTGTATAACTCCCGGAGAACAGAGCGACCTGAACACCGCCAATCTGTCAGCGCGATAATGATTGCCAAACCTGCTGCCGCTCCTCGGCCAACTAATCCTCAAAAGTTTGAAAGACCCCGGAGAGAGTTTACCCGGTTAAGCATGACCTTATCACAGATCCTGCCACAGTTGCTATCCACCAATTTAGTGACTGTCAAGGAGGCTCCAAAGTTTCCCAACACTGCATCCCCCAAGTTCAATCCAAATGCTCGCTGTGCTTATCACTCTGATAGCCCGGGGCATAACACAGATGACTGTTGGGCCCTAAGGAATAAGGTTCAAGACCTCATTGATGCAAAGGAAATACAGTTTGAGGCGCCCGAGAGGCCGAATGTTGTAACTGCTCCCATGCCCCAGCATGGAGTGAATGCTGTTGAGGAGGATTTGTATGTAGCTTCGGTGGATGATGTTGCTACTCCGTTGCCGATGGTCAAGAGGAATCTGTTGCTAGCCGGTTTATTTCCGGGATGTAGCGAAAGTTGCCCTATATGTGTTGCTTCCCCTGCTGGTTGTTCTCTGTTGAAGTCAGGCATCCAAAACCTGATAGATAGTAGAGAGATTTTGTTCAAAAAGACTATTGTTCCTGCTGCTCCTGTTGAAGAAGTGTCGATTGTTACCATCTTCAACAACTATTCTGAGGCTCCTTCAAAGAAGCCTATACAAATTTTGTCAGTTCACAAGAGTGCTCCCATTACCATTACTGTTCCGGGGCCTATACCCTACAACTCTGATAAGGCTGTCCCATGGCACTATGGGGCGGATGTTTATGTTCTGGGTGTGAAGCAAGAGTGCAACATTGATACTGGTGTCTCCAACATCACTGGGCCTGCTAAGGTCACTCGTAGTGGAAGACTGTTCTCGCCAGACATTGCTCCTCCGGTAATTCATAGGCCTTTGATCTTCACACCTGCCAGTGTGCCTGTTTCTCCCTCTGACCAAGTGTCCACCCCTGCTACTGAGTCATCTGATACTCGGGGCAAGGGAATTGCTGCTGATATGCCTGCCAGGACGGAGGCACCAAAGACCATTGTTGAGGCTTCCAAGCAGGAAATGGAAGAAATCCTCAAGATAATAAAGAAAAGTGATTTCAACGTTGTAGAACAGCTGGGGCATACCCCCTCTAAAATCTCCATGTTGTCACTGCTGCTGTGTTCAGAGGCCCATGCAAAGGCTCTGATTGCTTTCTTAAAGACAGCCCACGTACCCCAAGATACGACTGCTGACCAGTTCACCGACTGTGTGGCCAACCTAACTGCTGATAATGGCCTGGGTTTCTCTGATGCCGATCTGACAGCAAAGGGGAAAAACCATAATGATGCCCTGCATGTCTCCATTGAATGCAGGGGCACTACTCTTGCTCATGTGCTGGTTGACACAGGTTCTTCATTAAACGTGCTGCCCAAGAAGGCTCTGGATAGGCTGGATTGTGAGGGTCTAGAGCTCAAACCAAGTAGCATTGTTGTCCGGGCCTTTGACGGGTCCAAAAGAATGGTACATGGTGAAGTGGACATCCCAATCAGGGTTGGGTCACAGGTATTTGATTCAAAATTCTATGTGATGGACATCCATCCGTCCTATTCTTGTTTGCTGGGTCGCCCATGGATCCACAAGGCTGGAGCTGTGACCTCCACATTGCATCAGAAGCTCAAGTACCCGGTCAGGGGGAAGATCGTAACAGTGCAAGGGGAGGAGGAATACATGGTCAGCCACCTTAACTCTTTCAGATACGTAGAAATGGATGGGGAGTTCATTGAAACCCCCTTTCAACATTTTGAGGAAGTACCACCAACCTTGGCAGCAGCAGAAGATGAAGAGGTTTCTCCTATGAAGATGGCCTCCTTAAAGGACGCCCGGGCTGTGATCGAAAAAGGTGAATGTGCAAACTGGGGCAAGCTTCCTGATCTTACTCCTAAGACTAACAAGTTTGGGCTGGGTTTCACCACAGAAGCTCAGAAAGCGGTGCGCAAGGCAAGAATTGGAAGACCTCCGGTGCTCATCACTCACTCTGAAGTGAATGCTATTGGAGAGGAAGATGAAGTGGAGGAGTCAGAGTTCGATAGCTGGATCTACCCGACGGCCGACGGTGGATTGACCAATTGGACTGCTAAAGATTTTACACCCATAACTTTTGTTCCTCAGTAATGAATTTCTTTGTTTTTGATTTGTAATAAACAATAATTTGAGACTATATGGCCCGGTGTCTTACCCGGGGCACCGTGGTTTTATTTGTGAGGGCTTTTTGTTTGTCTCTATCATATATCATGAATAAAAGCATTGGACGTTTTTCACAATTCAAACTTTGCGCTCCTTTCCTTTCCTTTCCTTTCTTTACATATTGCAAAACAGTTGTATTTACACACACACTCACTCATACAGGTTTCAATCCACTCTGGATCTCACTGGTAACGACTCTGCTACTGCCAGTTATGACTTCGAAAATCCGATCAACTTAGCCGAAGACGAAGGTGAAGATGATTGCGAAGTGCCTGGTGAACTTGCAAGACTGTTACAACAGGAAGAGAGGGCAATTCAACCCCATGAAGAGCCAGTAGAAATAATAAACTTGGGTACTGAGGAAGACAAGAAAGAGGTGAAGATTGGTGCCAACCTAGAACTCGACGTGAAGCAACGGCTGACTCAGATGCTGCATGACTATAAAGAAATCTTTGCCTGGTCCTACGAAGATATGCCCGGATTAGATACCGACATTGTGGTCCACCACTTACCAACTAAAGAAGATTTCCCTCCGGTTAAGCAAAAGGTCCGTCGTATGCGTCCAGAGATGTCTGAGAAGATTAAAGCCGAGGTTATGAAGCAGTTTGATGCCGGTTTTCTTGCAGTGACTTCTTACCCTCAGTGGGTTGCTAATGTGGTGTCGGTACCTAAGAAGGACGGCAAGGTCAGGATGTGTGTCGATTACAGGGATCTGAACAGGGCCAGCCCCAAGGATGACTTCCCTCTACCTCACATTGACGTCCTTGTTGATAATACGGCTCAGCATAAAGTGTTCTCTTTCATGGATGGTTTTTCAGGCTACAATCAGATCAAGATGGCTCCGGAAGACATGGAAAAGACTACATTTGTTACTCAGTGGGGCACCTTCTGCTACAAAGTCATGCCTTTCGGGTTAAAGAATGCTGGGGCAACCTACCAACGTGCCATGGTTACCTTATTTCATGATATGATCCACCATGAGATCGAAGTGTATGTGGACGACATGATCGCTAGGTCCCAGACTGAGGAAGAACACCTTGATCATCTACAGAAACTGTTTGACCGTTTGAAACTGTACAAGCTGAAGTTGAATCCGAATAAGTGCACCTTCGGGGTAAGATCGGGAAAGTTGCTAGGCTTTGTGGTAAGTGACAAGGGAATTCAAGTGGACCCTGCTAAGGTCAAAGCCATCCAAGAGATGCCAGTTCCTAAGACAGAGAAGGAAGTCAGAGGCTTTCTAGGACGTCTGAATTACATTGCTCGGTTCATCTCACACTTAACTGCTACCTGTGAACCAATCTTCAAGCTGCTGAAGAAAGATCAGGTAGTACGTTGGAATGATGAATGTCAGGCTGCTTTTGACAGAATCAAAGAATATCTCCAAGAACCACCCATCCTTATGCCACCGGTTGAAGGGAGACCTTTGATACTTTACCTGACAGTGCTTGATAATGCAATGGGGTGTGTGCTGGGGCAGCATGACGAGTCTGGCCGAAAAGAGCATGCCATTTATTACCTTAGCAAAAAGTTTACCGACTGTGAGACCCGATACTCACTGCTTGAGAAAACTTGCTGCGCTTTGGTATGGGCTGCTCGCCGGCTGAGACAGTATATGCTGACTCACACTACCTTGTTGATCTCAAAAATGGATCCTATAAAGTACATATTCGAAAAGCCTGCTCTGTCTGGGAGAATTGCAAGATGGCAGATGATCTTGACGGAATATGACATTCAGTACACGACCCAAAAAGCCATCAAGGGAAGTATATTGGCAGACCACTTAGCACATCAAGCTGTGGATGACTATCAATCAATGAACTTCGAGTTTCCAGATGAAAGCATTATGATAGTAATTGACTGTGAAATACCTGGACCGGATGAAGGACCTGAACCAGGATCCCGATGGTCTATGCACTTTGACGGAGCATCCAACGCTTTGGGAAATGGTATCGGCGCCATAATCGTATCTCCACAAGGTACTCATACTCCACTCACCGCCCGGCTGTGTTTCAACTGTACCAACAACATGGCGGAGTATGAAGCGTGTATTATGGGTCTTCAAGCTGCGATCGACCTGAGGATCAAATTTCTGAGTGTCTTCGGAGATTCCGCTCTTGTGATCAATCAGATCAAAGGAGAGTGGGATACGAAACACCCAAACTTGATTCCTTACAGAGAATGTGTGTTGGCCCTGATCCCCCACTTCACAGAGATAACATTTGAGCACTTTCCAAGAGAAGAGAATCAGCTGGTGGACGCGTTAGCTACAATGTCTTCAATGTTCAAGGTTAAATGGGATAATGAAGCTCCCCGGATCATCATCTGGAAACTGGACGAACCGGCATACTGTTGTGATCTCGAAACTGAATTGGTAACTGAGAAGCCTTGGTACCACGAAGTGAAGAGATATCTGGAAGCACAGGAATACCCTGAAGGAGCATCTGTCAATGATAAGAAATTCCTGAGGAGGTTTGCAGCCAAGTTCTTCCTAAGCAACGGCATCTTGTACAAGCGAAACCAGGATTCAACCCTACTGCGTTGTGTAGATAAGACTGAAGCAGATAGAATCATGGAAGAGCTGCACGAAGGGACCTTTGGTACACACTCCAGTGGACATACCATGGCAAAGAAGATTCTACGGGCAGGGTATTACTGGTCCACCATGGAAACTGATTGCTACCAACATTCTAGGACATGCCATAAATGCCAGATCTACGCAGACAAGGTGCATGTTCCTCCGGTTCCCCTGAATGTTCTGACTGCGCCTTGGCCGTTTGCAATGTGGGGCATAGACATGATCGGTGAGATTAAACCTACGGCATCCAATGGACATCGCTTCATCTTAGTGGCAATTGATTATTTCACGAAGTGGGTTGAGGCAGCATCCTATGCTACGGTAACCAAGACTGTTGTGGCACGGTTCATTCGGCACAACCTGATCTGTCGGTACGGTGTCCCTGAGCGGATTATCACGGATAACGGTACCAATCTGAACAATAAGATGATCGCTGAGCTCTGCGAACAGTTCAAGATACAGCACCATAATTCTTCTCCTTACAGACCGAAGATGAATGGGGCTGTAGAAGCAGCTAATAAAAACATCAAGAAAATCGTGCAGAAGATGACAGTAACGTATAAAGATTGGCACGAGATGTTACCGTTCGCTCTACATGGATATCGTACCTCAGCTAGGACGTCTACCGGGGCAACTCCTTTCTCTCTGGTTTATGGCATGGAGGCAGTCTTGCCGATCGAAGTACAAATTCCTTCTCTCCGGATAATGAAGGATGCAAATCTGAATGAAGATGATTGGATCCAGACACGACTTGATCAGCTCAACCTTATTGACGAAAAGAGACTTGCTGCTATCTGTCATGGTCAGACGTATCAGAAACGAATGATCAGGGCATTTAACAAAAAGGTCAGACCACAGGAATATCAAGTCGGGGATCTGGTGATCAAGCGAATCATCCTTCCTCAGAGTGATCCAAGGGGCAAATGGACCCCTACGTACGAAGGGCCATTTGTGGTTAAGCATGTGTTCTCAGGAGGAGCAATGATATTAACCAACATGGATGGTGACGACCTTCCTCACCCCGCCAATGCAGACATAGTTAAAAAATACTACGCATGAAAAATGACCCGCTAGGCCGACATGCCTAGGCAAAAATTAGGGCTTCCCGTCGAACCAAAAGGGTTCGGGCAAAATGAAGGGATGAAAATGAAAAATCTGTACACCCGGCAAGTCGAAAACCTGAAAAGGCGGCTTGGGCAAAAATGGGTATCCCGATGGACTGAAAACCCGAAAGGGCAGTCCAGGCAAAAATTAGGGATAAAAGCGTAATACTATGTCTCATTGGATCACTTTGCATCCAGAATCCGGTATCTACATTACGTTCAGACGGTATCGATCAGTCAGCTTCACCTTTAATCAAGGTCATCAAGTGATGAGACGCTCAGAGTTATAAAGGCGATAGCAGAGTTGAAACCCAGTGGATCATTCATCTTTCATACAGCTGTTTTATTTTCCTTTGTACAAAACTTGTATAAACTCTCTTGTTCGGCGACGTTCCGCTTACTAGGACGTCAGTCTCTTGTACACAAAACGCCTATTCACAGGCTATTCAAAATCAATACAAATATACTTTTCAGTTAAACGTGCCAACTGTTTTCCTTTTTTCTGTTTTGTTTTGCGAAGAACGTCCAAGGTTCAATTGGTGATATATGCATTGACAATAATTCGCTAGTTCATAAATATTTGCATATGAAACAAAGAATTAATTGCAGGTGACACTAGAAACAGGGGCAATAAAGAGTTGTTTGAGCAGTCTAATTGTTTTATCCTCCAAGGTACCAAGGCAGGTTCAGCCAAAGAACCTAACCAGGCATCTTAAATTCCCCAGAGAGTGAGCCAGCAAGTCAGTGCATCCTTCCCCAAACAAAGTTAACAAATCTCAAGGAAATTGGGTATCCTCCAGTAGATCCCAATATTCCCCTAGCAGCATATATTCTTAACAAGCATCCCCGACAGTCTTGGTCTAAAGATTGTTCCCCGGCGGCATACATCAACATTCAAAGGAATCACTTCCTCAGCATATCAAAACTTCCCCAGGAGAGTCCAATCCAAGTTCCCCGGGAAAGGTGGAATTCATCTTCCCAAGCAGTAAGCTTATCCCCAGTATATTCTGGAAGCTTATCCCCTCGCAAAGCACGAACGCGTCGTCCGGCTTGATTTAAAGAGTTATTTCCGCAACAGGATATAACTGGGTTATCCTCAGCCAAAAGCCAAGGGAAGGTCGTCGTCAACGTAGTTCTTTCCTATCCCCAGCGAAGTCAATTCACACTTCCAATACAACAACGGTATCCCCAACAGAGTTACTATCAACACGCAGCAAGGCATCACTCTTCCCACAGAGTATTGCTTTCCAGCATGATCGCTAGAGTATCTTTTCTCCCCGCAGAATCTTCCATTCGCCAAGTTTATTCCGCAACGGAGTCATCTTCTCCTACCGGTATCCTTGCAGTTATCATCCCCAGCGGAAGCAAAATCTATTCTTCGACATCAGCCCAGGATACGACTTCTCGGCACCCGTCAAGGATTTACTTTCCTAGACGAAAACATACATAAAACATCACATACATCATTATAGCATGCATAACGCACTACATCATACAAATCTCATTTATGTTGAGAACATCATTGCTTGATCCATATCATGCATTGCATATGACTGACTTTTATCTTTCAGGAAAGGTCCAGTTAAGTTCTCAAGCTACATTTCAAGACCTAGACCGGTTCAGTTAAATCGTCCCAAGATTTTACTGATTGCTTATCCAGTCAAAGGCCTTCTCTGGTTCAGTTAAATCGTCCCAAGATTTTCCTGATTGCTTATCCAGTTGAAGACATTTCAAGACCTAGACCGGTTCAGTTAAATCGTCCCAAGATTTTACTGATTGCTTATCCAGTCAAAGGCCTTCTCTGGTTCAGTTAAATCGTCCCAAGATTTTCCTGATTGCTTATCCAGTTGAAGACATTTCAAGACCTAGACCGGTTCAGTTAAATCGTCCCAAGATTTTCCTGATTGCTTATCCAGTCAAAGGCCTTCTCTGGTTCAGTTAAATCGTCCCAAGATTTTCCTGATTGCTTATCCAGTTGAAGACATTTCAAGACCTAGACCGGTTCAGTTAAATCGTCCCAAGATTTTACTGATTGCTTATCCAGTCAAAGGCCTTCTCTGGTTCAGTTAAATCGTCCCAAGATTTTCCTGATTGCTTATCCAGTTGAAGACATTTCAAGACCTAGACCGGTTCAGTTAAATCGTCCCAAGATTTTCCTGATTGCTTATCCAGTCAAAGGCCTTCTCTGGTTCAGTTAAATCGTCCCAAGATTTTCCTGATTGCTTATCCAGTTGAAGACATTTCAAGACCTAGACCGGTTCAGTTAAATCGTCCCAAGATTTTACTGATTGCTTATCCAGTCAAAGGCCTTCTCTGGTTCAGTTAAATCGTCCCAAGATTTTCCTGATTGCTTATCCAGTTGAAGACATTTCAAGACCTTCTCTGGTTCAGTTAAATCGTCCCAAGATTTTCCTGATTGCTTATCCAGTTGAAGACATTTCAAGACCTAGACCGGTTCAGTTAAATCGATTCTAAGATTTTCCTGATTCTTACCCAGTCAAAGGCCTCTCTGGTTCAGTCAGATCGACCCTAAGATCTCCCTGATTCTTGTCCCAGTAGAAGACACCCCAGATCTTTTCTCAACAAGCGTCGTTGAAGTTAAAATCCCCCAGTCTTTTCTCAAAAAGCGTCGTTGAAGTTAAAGTCACCAAGATTTTTCTCAAAAAAATCAGCTCCTGCAACGTGTCAGGTATTCATTTTTCTTTTGCAGGTATGCAGGTTCTCGCCAAGGAATCTCTTACGCAATCAAACATCCAGATGGCATCTATAAGCCCATTCCCATCATTGCTAACATGTGAGCGCAAATTTCCGGGCACTCTAGTGTCCAATCATCTTTTACCCTCGGATTACGAAAGGCACGTCAGCCAATCTGCATCCTCAGGTCTAAGAAGATTGAACAGGGGCAACTGTTATACCCCAAAATTTGCCCTCCCATATTCCTCAAGAAATTGCCAAGCCAAGTCATAAAATTCCCCAAGGGTTGTGCAGGTCAACAGTCTCCCATACAGTCAAAATTAGGGTTTTGAGGCTGATCAAGAAAATGAAGTGTTCAAAGGCTCAATCAAGTCTCATATGCTTGCAAACATGGTCAAGCATCCTCATATCAAGTTTCAAGGCATTCAGCTCAAGATTGCACAGTCAAAACCCTAAATTGCACTACAGTCAACTGTAGGGGCAAAATGGTCATTTGGCAGTCAAAAGTTCAAATTTTTGGTCAACATATCATTTTGAAGCCACAAACATCATTTGATCAATGCTTGATCATGATTCTCAAAATTTGGCTCAGAAATCATCAAAGATGCAAAAGTTGCTATATTTGGACAGCTGAAAAAGTCAACTGAAATTGACCAGGGCATAACTTTTTCATGGATTATCAGAAAAATTCCATCCAAAGCTCATTTTGAAGAGAAAGACATTTCCTACAACTCATCTTCATACTTCAAGTCCAAGAAATGCTCTCACAAAAAGTTATCAATTTCAACATTATAGGTCATTTTCAAAAGTCAACAAAAAGGGACTTTAAGTCAAAGACCATAACTTGAGATTGGTAAATCAAAATGACATGGGACCAAAGGCATTGGTTAGAGGACTCAAAGACCTTTCCAAAATGTCCAAGAACATGTGAAAAGCTTAAAAATGGAGCAAGTTATGCCTTGTAGAAGTTGGGAAATTTTTGTGAAATGGCAAAAGTCAACTATCCTTGAAAATCCAATTTATGACAAAAGGGCCCCATTTTTTCCACTTGGTTCATCCTTGTCATGCCACACACGTGTCCCATGGTTAATTTCAAGACCAAATATTGATTTTTTTATTTTATTTAATTTTTGATGATTTAATTCATTTTAATTCTTTGAAAATTCAAATAAAATTTAAAAAACCAATGGAATAGTGTCATATGAACTTGGACAATTTCTATGAATCATGAACCAACTCAAGAAATCAGGCTAGGGTTCATTTGCACACTAGGTCTAGGTTTTGGCTAAAAAGGAGGAAAAATGGTTAAGAGTGAAAACCCTAAGACTAATTCCTTCACAAGCATGAATTAAGGCAAAAGAGCAAGCCAATTCCATTCCATGATCATCACTGAGTCAAACCCTAACTATAACACCTCATAAGCTGCGCCCAAACAAGCATTGGCATATTGAAAATTTTGGATAAAAACTCAAAACTGAAATCACTATTGGAGGATTTTTCAAGCCTTAATTCTTTTCCCATAAGCATCCTTAGACATTCCTGAAGGCACTCCAACCCCTAACCTCAATCAAAACGCGAAGGAGCAGTAACAACAACTCAAACTGTACAGAAAATTCTTTGAAATCGTATTTTCAATTCTAAGCATGATCATTGCATTTTAATTACATATTCATGTTCCTTACCAAGTTTCCAAACTATTCATGGTGTTTAATTTCATTTTTGTTAATCATACGCTAATCCACCATTTTCGAATCCTAGGGTTACAGTTTTCTTAAATTAGGGATTTTGCATAGAGGAAAAATTAGGGCCCATGACCACCATGGTTGAACTCAGTGTTTAGAGACGAAGAAGAAGATATGGTCGCGACAAATTTATGAGATACACAGGCCTATTCGCTATTTCTTGGAAGGCTGCCTAATGCTACGTTTCAAAACCGTTGCCTTCTTTCTTTGTGTTTCAGGAAAATGGAAGGGATGATGGCGTGGCACAAGTGGATTGGAGGAGTTTAAATTTGCGCGCGTTTTAAAAAACACTAACCTTTTTCTTTTATATTGTTTATTGACTATTATATATTAATTGAAATCAAAGTGGCTCAGCTGGCAGGGACGCGCGCTAGGGACTCTCATGACCTGGGTTCAAACCCCAGGTCTCACACATTTCTCATATTATTTTTCCACTTGAATTCCCATGCAGCATAACATTGATGCCTACCATACACTTCAAAATCAGCTCATCCACGTGTCCCTGAGTACCCACATCAAAGGCAAGGATGGAAGAATATGCTATGCTTCAGTCAAGTGCATCACACCTGATCAAAAAAGTCAATGGACTTCAAAGCAAATGGGCCAGGCTTTTCAAATCTGAACCTTACAATTTTGGGGTCTACCCCCCCCTGGTTTGCCCATTTAATTTATTTTTCTTATATTCTTCATTTATTTTAATTGTTATGTTATTTTAATTATTTGTTTTATTTAATTTTTAATCAAAATGCAAAAACATCACAAAAATCAGAAAAGTCAAAAAATTAATAATTATTTTATTTTTAAATATTTTTTGTATAAATAATAACATGTAAATATTTAGTTTTAATTAGGTTTTCAATTTTAATCCTTTTTAATAAAAATCCAAAAAATAGAATTTAGGTTTAATAACTTTTTATTTTCCTTTTTTTAATTTTCCCTTTTTTTCAGAATAATAATATTATTTATTTATTTTCATAAATCAAAAATTGTACATAAATTAATTTAGAATTAAATTAGGTTAGAAATTAAATCTTTTTCTTAATAACTTAAAAAAAAACATTAGAACTAGGGTTTAGCATTTTAATTTTAGTTAATTTTTCTTTTTTTCTTTTAAATCTAAAAAACACAAAAATACCATTTTTCATTTAATTTTAATTTTAGATTCCTTGATTAATTTTAATTGTTTGTAAAAGGGTCCAACGCCCTAGTTTTGTTTAATCTCTTTATTTCGCGCGTTTATTTTATATTGTTTAAATAATTCTGTATATGCCCCAAAGCCATGTAATTTAAAATTCTCGCACTTTTATTTATTCGCTTTATTTTACTTTCAGTCAAATCGGGTTCGGTTTTTTTGGCGATGTGGACCCGCGCCAGTTGTAATAATTTAGATTTATTTTCCCGCACTTTTAACTGTTAAACAATAACATGAAAGAATGAATGCCCAAAAATAAAATCGAATCGATAGATCACCAATGCATGACAAGACAAACAATAAACTGAAAATGATACACAATTCACACACCACCCTTAGGGTACGCCTCACTGTTGCCTTTCGAAAGGTGATCGTCGAGTAGAGGACGTCTTAGTAAGTCCTCATGATCCGGGAACCCGGCATGAGGGTAGCTTCTAAGGTGTCTTCCCATTGCTCCGGTGATCACCATGTCCCTAAAACTCGAATCGACCCGAACACCTCCAACAGTGGTGCTACCTACCTCTCAATGGTGGGATGGCACTACTTTAAAGGACATTTACACAGACGAATTCCTTAGGGTAGGTAGGTTCTCAAGGATACTTGCTCTAATTTCAAACAAATCAAAATACTTTTCGCACCAACACACTTTTAAAAACTTTCAAAACAAACTTTTCAAACACTCTGACGTATGAGTTGAACTGAAACTTTTCAAAGAATATTTTTGAAACCCACATTGAAAAGCAAGCAAACATTTTGAAAACACATTGAGCAAGTATCTAAGAGCCCATGGATAACCATGGATAGAAAGGGTGCTAACACCATCCCTTTCTATAACCTACCTCCCGAACCGAGAGCAATCTCTTTAAAGGAATTTTTCTGTGCTTTTGTCCTTTCCCATTGGAGAAAATAAAAGACGGTGGCGACTCTTGCTTCCGCGACATTTCGCGAACCAGCTTTAAAACAGTCAGTTCCAGATCCACCGATCACAACGACCTACGTGTCGTTCTTCAACCAATGATACTTAGGCAATTGTTTTATTTTTATTGGTTGGACTTTCTTCTGTTACATGCGCGCGCCTTAACTTGGGTTCATGATACTCTCTCACCTCAGATCCATTAGATCTGCCAGCGTGTATAAGTGAATGAGATCCAACACATGTGGTTTTTTCTGATTTTATTTTATTTT
Source organism: Vicia faba (assembly GCA_948472305.1). NCBI lineage: Eukaryota > Viridiplantae > Streptophyta > Magnoliopsida > Fabales > Fabaceae > Vicia > Vicia faba. Next base: position 830,868,118 of record OX451741.1, read on the forward strand.
ACAAAATTATTTTTAAAATTCCTTTATCTTTAAAAATTCATAACTCTTTTATTTTTTATCTAAAAATTATGAAAAAAATATACAAAAATACTTTGAATTACCCACTGCATCACTACCCAATAGGATCTTGGCAATCACTTTTTGTGCCTTCTTGGCCTTAAGAACACCATTCTTAATCACACACTCTTGAGGAGTAGACATTTTCTATGCAATAAAACAAGCACAAATTAGCAAAGTACAGATATCAAAATAAGGGCAAGTCAAAAATAAAATGACTACCTAAATATTTCAAAGGATCGCCACATTCGAGGAGCTCTCTGACATTAATAAGTCTTGGATCAAACAAGGGCTTCCTCTCCTCGTTAACTAAGACTTTTCCCCCTTTTCTGAGACGCTGAACTGGGGATATTCCCTCGACAAAGGCCAATAATCGATCATAGTTGGCCTGGTCTTCAAGATTCATCTTGCCCACCTTCACTATACAGTGGTAAATCCCACGAGCGAAGTGCTCTCTATCCCAATGAAAATGAAACCTTTGCACAAGCTTCATTGTCGCCTCACCCGCCGCAGTCAGCACAGACTCCTCGTCCGCACCATACTTGGGGACGCTTATAAGTACATTAAGAATCGCCTTACCCGACACGGGATGAACCAACAAGTACATGTCCTTGAAGTGTCGATCAGATTCGAGATAGGCCTTGAACAGCTTCCCGTTTGACTGTTTTAAGAAAACCAATTCAAAGTGCCCACCAACGGCTCCCTGATGGAGGTGGAAGCAATAGAAAAACAGGGGGACAGTAGCCCCAATCTTCAAATATTCACACGCCATCTCAAAAGCTCGCACGAAGGCTATCAAGTTGGGGTGAAGCTGCAAAGGAGAAAGATGAAGGTAGTCAAAGATAATAACCTGAAGATCGATGAAAGGAAGTCAGAGCCCCGGGTCTCTAAAAATAATCTCATATATGGGAAATTAATTAACGTTGTACTTCATACAGATCCTATCGTACTTCTTGGGGACGAGGACAGACCAATCCACCACAGCTTTCGGCTGCTCCATTCCCACAGCTACGACCGTGAACGCCTCCTCGGGATGCTTGGTAAAGCATGACGCTATCTCCTAGGGACCCGGTGCAATCAAGTCTGTCCCCTTGGGTTCATTTCACCCAGAAACCACGGGCGCACCCTACTCGGATGCACTTTGCTCCGACGAAGTCTCCTCAGAAAAACTTTGTCCGGACGTACTCTCCTAAGATGAATTCTGGTCGGTGGAACTTCGTTCGGTTATAACCTCATTGTAGCGGTAGAAATGTTTAAGACTAAGCCATTGTGGTTTTTTAACTTAGCGGGAAATTTTATTCTTTTTATGTCTCTAATTTTTGCCTAGACCTCCCTTTCGGGTTTTCGGCCTACCGAGACGCTCTTTTTTGCCTAAGCCGCCCTTTCGGGTTTTCAACTTAGCGAGTTGTTCTATTATTTCTTTAGGCGGAGTATTTCTTGACTGCATCAGCATTTATGGGATGTGGGAACTCCTCGCCATCCATAGTTTCAAGAATTAATGCACCTCCAGAGAAGGCTTTCTTGACAACATATGGGCCTTCAAAATTAGGAGTCCACTTGCCCCTAGAATCAGCCTTAAAAGACATGATCTTCCTGAGCACAAGATCGCCTTCTCTGAACTCATGAGGTTTGACCTTCTTATCAAAAGCTTTCTTCACTCTCTTCTGATATAATTTCCCATGACACAAAGCCATCATTCTCTTCTCTTCGATCAAATTCAATTGGTCAAACCTGCTCTGGACCCATTCAGCCTCTGACAACTTGGTTTCCATTATCACACTCAAAGAGGGAATCTTAATCTGGATTGGGAGCACAACTTCCATTCCATATACAAGGGAGAACGGGGTTGCTCTTGTTGAAGTGCGGACAGATGTCTGATACCCATGTAAAGCAAAAGGGAGCATTTCATGCCAATCTTTATAAGTAACAACCATCTTCTGGATGATCTTCTTGATATTCTTATTAGCAGCTTCAACAACCCCATTTATCTTCGGCCTGTACGGAGATGAATTATGTTGGACAATCTTGAATTCTTCACAAAGTTCTGTCATCATCTTATTGTTTAGATTCGAGCCATTATCGGTGATAATTCTTCTCGGCACACCATATCGACATATGAGATTATTCTTAATGAAGCGCACTACCACCTGCTTAGTAACATTAGCATATGAAGCAGCTTCCACCCATTTGGTGAAGTAGTCAATTGCTACCAAGATAAAACGGTGTCCATTCGAAGCTTTGGGTTCTATTATCCCAATCATATCAATACCCCACATAGAGAAAGGCCACGGGGAAGAAATAACATTGAGAAGTGTCGGAGGCACATGAAACTTGTCCGTATAAATCTGACATTTATGGCACTTCTTTGCAAATTTGTAACAGTCAGATTCCATTGTCAGCGAACAGTAACCTGCCCTTAGCATCTTTTTAGCCATCGAATGTCCATTAGCATGAGTGCCAAATGAACCTTCATGAATCTCATGCATCAACATGTCTGCTTTGTGTCTATCCACGCATCTGAGCAAGACCATGTCGTAATTTCTCTTGTACAACACATTTTCATTGAGGAAGAAATTGCCAGCCAATCTTCTCAATGTCTTTCTATCTTTATTCGAAGCACCAATCGGGTATTCCTGAGTCTGGAGAAAATGCTTGATATCATAATACTAAGGTTTCTCATATGCTACCTCTTATGTTGTAAACACATGAGCAGGCATATCCAGTCGCCGAACTATTATTTGAGGTATATCATTCCAAGTATTCACTTGATACATAGAAGCCAGAGTTGCCAGAGCATCCGCCATTTGATTTTCAACTCTGTGGATGTGATGGAATTCAACTTTACTAAAGAAGGGTAACAATGTTCTAGCATAATCTTTGTAAGGGATCAAGCCGGCGTGAAGAGTATCCCACTCTCCTTTAATCTGATTTATTACCAAAGCTGAATCGCCATACACATCTAGAACTTTAATTCTGAGATCAATAGCTTCCTCGAGACCCATGATGCAAGCCTCATATTCTACCATATTATTAGTACAATCAAATGTCAACCTTGCAGTGAAAGGAACGTGTGATCCATGTGGAGTGATAATCACAACACCAATTCCTTTACCATAAGCGTTCACAACTCCATCAAATATCATGCTCCAGCAAGGTTCAGGATCAGGACCTTCATCAGGAAATGGTTTGTCACAATCTTTTACTTTCAGAAACATCACATCCTCATCGGGGAAATCATACTCCACAGACTAATAATCATCAACTGGTTGGTGAGCAAGATAATCTACTAACACGCTACTTTTAATAGCTTTTTGAGTGCGATATTCGATGTCATATTCAGATAACAGCATCTGCCAGCGGGGCAATGCTCCCAGTAAGAGCAGGCTTTTCAAAAATGTACTTGATTGGATCTATTTTAGAGATCAACCAAGTAGTGTGATTCAACATATACTGCCACAAATGTTTTTCCGCCCAAGCCAGAGCACAACATGTCTTTTCCAACATGGAATACCGCGACTCACAATCAGTAAACTTTTTACTGAGATAATAAATGACATACTCTTTCTTCCCCATTTCATCTTGTTGTCCCAGAATACAGCCCATGGAATTATCTAACACTGTCAGATACATAATCAATGGTCTTCCTTCAACAGGAGGGAGCAAGATAGGAGGTTCAAGCAGATATTCTTTAATACTTTCAAATTCCCTTTGGCAGTCATCTGTCCACACACAACCTTGATCTTTCTTTAACAACTTAAATATCGGTTCACACGTTGCAGTCATGTGGGAAATAAATCTGAAAATATAATTCAAACGCCCGAGGAACCCTCTGACTTGCTTTTTAGTTCCCGGTGCTGGAATTTCTTGAATTTCTTTGACTTTATCAGGGTCAACTTCAATCCCTCTATGGCTAACAATAAAACCCAAAAATTTCCCTGATCGAACACCGAAGGTACATTTATTTGGATTCAAGCGGAGACGATACTTCCTCAAGCGCTGAAACAACTTCAACAAATCTTATACATGCCCTTCTTCAGTCTGGGATTTAGCAATCATATCATCAACATATACCACAATTTCCTTGTGCATCAGATCATGGAGTAGTGTTATCATAACCCTCTAGTACGTTGCACCAGCGTTCTTCGACCCGAAGGGTATCACTCTGTAACAGAATGTTCCCCAGGGCGTGATAAACATTGTTTTTTCCATTTCCTCAGGAGCCATCCTTATTTTATTATACCCGGAAAATTCATCCATGAACGAGAAAACTTTGAATTTTACTGTGCTATCCACTAACATATCAATGTGTGGCAATGGAAAATCATCTTTTAGGATAGCTTTATTTAGATCTCTGTAATCCACGCACATGCGAACTTTTCCATCTTTCTTCGGTATTGGGACAATATTGGAAATCCACATAGGGTACACTGATGTCACAAGAAAACCAGCATTAATCTGCTTTAGAACTTCCTCTTTGATCTTCATAGCCATATCTGGATGAGTTCTTCACAACTTCTATTTGATTTGCGGACACTCTAGCTTCAGCGGCAAACGATGCTCTACAATATCTGTATCTAGACCAGGCATATCCTGGTAAGACAAAAAAATATCCACGTACTCTTTCAACATCTCAATCAACCTGCTCTTCACCTCAGGATGCAACAATGCTCCAATCTTGACTTCTTTCGGATCTTCTTCTGAACCCAAATTGATTACTTCCAATAGCTCTTTATATGGCTGAATGGCATTTTCCTCACGCTCAAGCAACCGTGATACCTCTTTTGGAATCTCATCATAGTCTTCTTATTCGGCCCCATACACAGGACATTCAAAGTTGGGAGAGGGTGCAGGGTCATTATATTCAACGGGTTTTTAATTAATCTGCACATATGATTTATGATTGCTTTTAGAAACTGACACATATAACAAGTGATCATGCATATTGAATTTTAGTTATTATTTATTTTGAAAGGATTTTTCTGATTACCATTTTCCAAGAAAAAGCAAAAAATAAAAACACAATTTGGGAAACAAAGATAACTTTTATTATTGATTTTAAAAATCACATCAAACGGATAAGCCCATACAATATTAATACTTTCACCTTGGGAAGAGTGAGAGCTTTTCAAAAAGATTAACAACAACAAATTACTTTGAAACATGTATGCAAGAGGGAACAACGATGGTGATCCAGTTCTGAACCCTAACTCCATGCGTCACATAATTTGGCATTTCTGGCTCTTCTTCATCTTCCACAATGGCATTAATCCCAGAAACGGTTGGATGAAGAAAACCCCCGCTATGAAAGATGTCTTGATACTTGCCTGCAGCAGACTTCGGCTTCAAGCTCTTACCTTTATCATTCTTCACAAAGAACCCCAAGCTAGCTCTATTCTTCTTCATAGGTGGATCAAAAATATGCCCCATACTTCACTATAGCCATTACGCACAACCTGCTGCGCATCCTTAAACGAAGCCATAGAGTTCTCATTTCCTCTTATGTTATCAATGGGTAAAGCTTGGAACTGGATTCCAACAGCAGCTTCATCCGCCTCCACAATGCTGAAAGAGGATAAATGAGATATTAATAATTCATGTTCTCCATTTATAATTACCACTTTTCCTTCACGCACAAACTTCAACTTCTGATGTAAAGTCGAAGTGACAGCCCCTGCCTCATGTATCCACGGTCGTCCCAGCAAGCAGCTATAAGAGGGTACAATATCCATGACCTGGAAAATAATCTGAAACAAATGTGGGCCTTTATGAATAGGCAAGTCCACTTCACCAATAACAAATTTCCTTGATCCATCAAACGCTTTCACAATAATGCCACTTGGGCGCATGGGCGTTCCTTGATATTTCAAATTCATAAGTGTGCTCCTTGGTATAATGTTCAATATGGATCCATTATCAATCAGCACATTGGATAATGAATCACTCTTGCAGTTCATAGAGATGTGGAGGGTCAGATTATGATTCCTTCCTTCATCGGGAAGTTCATCGTCACAAAAACTCAGGTTATTACATGATGTAATGTTCCCTACTACACTGCTGAATTGGTCTACATGCATGTCACTTTCCACGAAAGCTTGGTCCAATACCCTCATCAAAGATTCTCTGCGAGCAGAGGAGTTCATCAATAAAGCCAAGATAGATATTTTTGAAGGAGTCTGCAGTAGCTGATCTATAATTCTGTAGTCGCTCATCTTGATTATATTCAAAATATCTTCCATCTCTTTTTCTAGCGTAGCTCCACTAGATTCACCCACATCCTTCTTGGGCTCAACATCTTCAACAATTTTCTTTCCAGTACTAACATCCCCACGAACAACTGGTGCAAATATACGACCACTACGGGTCACTCTGCTAGTCTCAACAATATTTCCAACATTAGGCATTGGCTGGATGGGAACTTCCAAACCATCCTCTAAGATTGTAGCATTATATTTTTAGGGTACAACCTTATCTGACTTGTAGGGGACAAGACCCGGAAAACTAATCACCAATGGAGCAATAGCTGGCTTGCTATGATATTCAACTTCAAAATGGGCAGGCGCACCAAAACAAGGCACAATAACATTTACTCCCTCTTCAACATAATCAGTCATTATAGAGTCATCTCTGGAAAACATATCTTCATTTGAGGAGAAGAACTCATCTGTAGAGGCATACTCATCATCTGACTCTTCTTCATCCAAAACCACCTCAATCACATAAACTTTATGGTAATCATGCCTTTGACTTGTAACCTTGATGGTTCCATTATCCAACAACAACTGAACACCTTTCCTTACAATTGAACATCCTCGGGAGTCCCGACAGCAAATTCGGAAAGATCCATACTGATGTTCTATCTTACCAACCATGTGGCAGAAAGTAGCATGCAGTTGCACAAGGTCCTCATTCATATATTCCACATCACAAATTCTGAACTCTCCAGGACATCCATAAACCATGTTTACTTCCCCTTCATACTCTACCCTAGGCCTGATTATATGGATGAGACCCTCATCCATCATCTCCTGCAAATTAGCCTTTATCTTGTCACAACCTTATATATCCGTACTATAAATAGCACAACCAGCATGGTCATGTGTATAGTAGCTAAATTCACAGAGGTCTGCATGCATTTTCACCAAATCTCCTCTAACCAAATTAACATCAAAAATCCGGAAGTCGTCTGGACAATCGGCCACCATGTTCACAACATTTTCTCCTCCGTGCTTTGGTAGAGGATTATCTTTCACATTAGGGCCAACATCCTTGAAAGATAAGATACCAAACTTCACCGATTTCTGTACTTCAGTTTTCAAAGGATAGCAGTTCTAAACATTGTTCCCTGGTGCTCCCTAATGAAAAGCACATGTTTGGTATGCCTTGTAATACCAAGGCAATGGTGATGGTACAGAGGGAGGTGGTCGAGTCTGAACCAACTTCTTCTGAGTTAACGCTGGGAGTAATTCAGTATAACTCATAGGAATAGGGTCATAACTCTCCCTTCTCTAATTATACCCTTGGTTCCCCTGATGGGATGGTCTTTGATAAGCAATGGTGGTTGGAGCTACACCAACAACTGGAGTAACTGAGGCGACTTGCTGATGAAGCTGATAATTTCTTCTAGGAGGAATAACCCTCCTTTCTTGCATGACAGTGTTTGTATCTCCTTCCTTCTTTTTGGAAAACCCATAGGATGGCTTCTTCGCACTTCCATAACTTTCACTTTTTGTTAGACGGACCTCTCTTACAGCCTCTTCTAAACGGATACCCATGCCTACCATTTCAGTAAAGTCACTTGGCGCACTCGCTACCATCCTCTCATAGTAGAAAGCACCCAGAGTCTTCAAGAAGATTGTTGTACCCCAAAATTTGTCCTCCCATATTTCTCAAAACATTTCAAGAAAAATTCACAAGTCCAACCCGACGCGTCATATTCAGGTATTCTTTCGCCAAGATATCTCTGATAACGTATCCTCAAATTCAGGTTCGGCTCAAGAGTCAATTCTTTAAAGAAGGTATCCGAATGTGTGAGTTTTCTCGAAGAAATATGGTGAAAAAGTGTGCTGAAAGTGCAGTTTTTACGCGCTAAAAAATTCATAACTTGAAGATCGTGGCTCGTTTTGAACCCGTTCCAGTGGCCAAAATTCCGTCTTGACATTATCTACGTTTTCATCTCTCACGGCTGGAAGCCAATTTTGAACAGAAGGTCTTCAAAAATGTGGATTTATCAAGTATTTTCGCACAGAAAATTTGTGACAGAAGTTTATTGGCGTCATGTTCAGAAAATCATAACTTGGTCGATTTTCATCGTATCGAGCTGGTTCTGGTGCCAAAATTTCACAAATTGAGTTGGCTACATTTTCACAGAAGGTATTGAGTTCAAACGGTATTCAAAAGGCCTTCGTTTTTTACTCAGAGTGTGTGACACGCTGAAAATCCTGAATGCTGAATATTATTTCATCTGGGTCGAAACTTCGAAAATTCATAACTCGGTCAATTTTTATCGGATTGGGCTCATATTTTTACACAAGGTCCCTGACTCATAGATCTACAACTTTGCTTCAAAAGTCGAGACTGGATTATGCTCCGATCAATACCAGTTTTTTATTGAAGAACGTGTCAGAGTCGACACTGAAACCCAAAATAAGTTTGTCTGAGCTGAAACTTCAAAAATTCATAACTAATTCACCGTTTATCCGATTGAGTCGATTTTCGGACAGGAGTTAGTTCTCGATGTCGGCTACATTTTGTTTTCACATTGCAACTTCAAAAAATGCACTTAAGTCCCTGCGATTTAGCCTGGAAAGTGACGAATTCAAGTGAATATTGGAGGCCCAATTGCACATTCAAAGCCCATTTGCTTTACCCTAATTTTCATTATATAATCACCTTCTTTTCACACAAACCGGGGAGGAGAAAAAAGAGAAAAAAAACATTGCCACAACACTGTTAGAATATCAAACTCTTTCAAGAACCCTAAAACCTTGAAATCCTTATTACAAATCCCTCTCTCACTACAAACGAGCCATCACAGTTACAAACCAACACCTCACTACTTCTTCAGTAAGGGTAAGGCTGGCTTGATCTCCATGATCCTAATTTTCCAGTAAGGCATAAAAGCATTCAGGCCACTGATTTTCCAGTAAGGGTAAGATTGATTTGATCTCCATGATCAAAAGGGTATAATCATTCATACATGCCATATTGTGCCTAAACATTAAATTTCTTCATATATTGGCTTTATTGCATTTTATGATTTTATTTAATGTGTTCGTGAGATTCAACTGCAGATTTAGACAGGATCCCAGGTTCATTAAGGAACGTTGAGGCCAAAAGCCAAATGGACAAAAGCCAAAAGCCAAATGGCCAAAGTAGAAAAACTTATGCATGACACCAATACATGGTGAGACATACATCCTGAGAAGATTAAGGAACGTTGAGGCCAAAAGCCAAAAGCCAAATGGCCAAAGTAGAACAACTTATGCATGATGAGGCCTGAATACAAATGGCCAAACCACTCCAATTCACCTCCAAAAAGGGGACAGAAACCCCCCAAGGTATTGTATTTTCTTTCTTTTCCTTATTTTATTTATTTCAATTATTTCTTTTTTTAATTAATTTCTTTAATTTAACTTATTTTCATAAAATATAAAAAAATAGTAAAAAACAGAAAAGTCATAAAAATCAAAATATATTTATTTAATTAATATTTTTTGTAAATAAATTTCACTAATAATTAATTATTTATTTTTATAAATCAAAATTGCATGTAAATAATTAGATTAATTTTAGGTTTAATTTTAACATGTTTTTCTTAATAAATAAAAAAAATTAGAATTAGGGTTAATATTTTAATTTCATTTAATCTTTCTCATAAAAATACATAAAAAACATAAATACCAAAAACTCAAAAAAAAAAAATTTCTTTTTTCTCTTTAATTTCATTAGTTTAATCATTTAATTTAATTTCATTAAAAAGGGTTCAACGCCCTCGTTTCCAATTTTAATTCCTATTCGCGCATTTTTATTTATTTCCTTCTTTTAAATATTTATGTAACTCTCCCAAAGCCTTGTAAACTTAATTTCTCGCACTTTATTTTATTTCTTTATTTACTTTCCGTCAAATCGGGTCCTGGATTTTAATTTTGGCGATGTGGACCCGCGCCTTTGTAATAGTTTAGAACTTTCAATTTCCGCATCTTTTTTAACTGTTAAATAAATGCATGCAAGAATGAATGACAAAAAAATAAAAACAAACGCATAGATCACCCATAACCTGACAAGACAAAAATAAATGAATCTGACACACAAATCACACACCACCCCTAGGGTACGCCTCACTGTTGCCTTGCCTCGAAAGGTGATCGTCGAGTAGAGGATGTCTTAGTAAGTCCTCATGATCCGGGAACCTGGCATGAGGGTAGATTCTAAGGTATCTTCCTATTGCTCTAGTGATCACCATGTCCCGAACCTCGAATTGACCCGAACACCTCCAACGGTGGTGCTACCTACCCCTCAATGGTGGGATGGCACTACTTTAAAGGACATTTACACAGACGAATTCCTTAGGGTAGGTAGACGACTCTAGATACTTGCTCTAATTTCAAAACAAATTCAAAAAATACTTTTCACACCGACACCTTTTCAAAAAGCTTTCGAAAGCATTTTTTCAAACACTCTTGAGGACCGATACAAGAGTCGAACTGGAATTTTCAAAGAAACTTTTTTAAACCCACAGTTGAAAAGCAAACAAACCATTTTTGAAAACACAAGTGAGCAAGTATCTAAGAGCCCATGGATAACCATGGATAGAAAGGGTGCTAACACCTTCCCTTTCTATAACCTACCTCCCGAACCGAGAGCAATCTCTTTAAGGAATTTTTCTGTGCTTTTATCCTTTCCATTTGGAGAAAATAAAAGATGATGGCGACTCTTGCTTCCGCGACATTTCGCGAACCAGCGTTAAACAGTCAGTTCCAGATCCACCGATCACAGAACTGGCGACTCTGCTGGGGATTTAACTTAAAGTGAGGTGTACCTTAGGACTAAGATCACTGTGTTTTCAATTGTATTGACTTGCTTGCTTTATTATTGTGGGACTGTCTTGGGAGTTCTATAGATCCTAACCCGGATCTGGGGGATACCTTCTTAGAAAGTAGCAACAAGGCTGTGAGGGAACTGTGCGGGGTATACCGACATGGTTGAAACAGTCTGCTACGTTGATGTGGCACTTTGGTGTGTACCGGTAACCCTTGAGTTCAGTCAAGGAGAGTACGGGGCCTCCGCGTGGTGTCGTGAAGCATCAACAGACCTTAGGAACCTTAATTGAACTATCTTGGCCTCTTTAGGGTAGTGAGATAACTGACTTTGGTGCAGTCCGAGGTTGGTTGATACTCGATACTACACTCAATTGAGGGTTGCTTTCCTGGAATATTTCGGTCGCTAGTTCAGTGGCTAAATCGAAACGATGAACAATGAAAGCAATCCCGTGATATTGGGACCCTTAGAACCCGGTTACTTCTAATAGGACAGGTTGAGCCCACCAACTTCAAGAGGGTAATACCTAGACCTCATGCTGGCCTAAACTCTAAGGGCTTCTCTTGTGTGACTTGTGTGCCTTCGTACTTGACTACTTGCATGCTTGTTATCTGACACATGAACTACTTGCAGGTTTTGTTTATAGTCCTTAATTGGGACTCATAACAGAGTTACTAAGTCTTGCAGGTTTTGTTTATAGTCCTTAATTGGGACTCATGACAGGTTTTACTTGAGTTTCCCGCAGGTTTCGTTTATAGTCCTTAATTGGGACTCATAACAGAGTTACTAAGTCTTGCAGGTTTTGTTTATAGTCCTTAATGAGGACTCATAACAGGGTTTACCCATAGTACCCCATGCATAGCATAACATCATACCATTGCATGCATCCCGCATAAGGACTAACCCATTTCAAGGATCTCAAGGGCTTGTGATGCAGGTCATGATGAACCAACATGTCTGGCAAGGGGCAAAGAGGATTTATTTTCCTCTAACCAAAGTTGTCAGGGGCTATGACCCACTGGATATGGTGAGCCTTTGACCCTTGAAGAAGGACTCTCAACAACATGAAGCTCCTTCAATCAAGCTACCGGACCCAAATGCTAACAAATTTTCTTGTTTATCCCGCGAGATCCTTGAAAACATTACATGCATATCATATACATCATTGCATTACAGGTACCCTTGTTGCAGGTCACTCACCTTTCTCGCTGTTTATTTCAGCAATGGCTTCCCAACAAGATAACCAGGACCTTCTTGCTCAAGAGACTCGGTTCGGGGAAATCCTCCTGAATCTAGCCAAGGGGCAGGAGGAGCTAAGGACACTTCTCATGGAGACTTTGGTCAGGAACAGCGCTGAGGACGAACGGTTGAAACACCTGCAAGCTGAAGTGGATATAGTGAAAGCCCAAATGCTGGGGCAGGTGACTATCATTCAAGGCTTAGCTCAAAGACAAGAAGAGCTCGGAGTTCTCATCAACCAACTGCTTCAGGGTAACCAACTGGGGCAAACGTCTAAGGGTAAAAAGCCAGTCATCGTTTAGCCACCTTTGAGACAAGGAGATAAGGGGAGAGCTCCTCAAATGGATCCAGTGTCACAAATTCAACATCAACCTCACTAGCTTCAGCCAGACAAGTCCAGGAGGCAATTCACCCCGCTCAACATGTCGCTGTTTCAAGCTTTACAACGCCTGTTGAGATTGAATTTGATCACATTAAGGGCTCATCCCCAGAATCCCAACACAACACATCCTACTTATGATCCCAATAAAAGGTGTGCCTACCACTCTGCCTGTCCAGGACATGATACAAATGAGTGTTGGGCTCTGAAGAACAGGATCCAGGATCTGATTGATGAAGGAGCACTGGAATTCACACAAGATGGTCAGGCTGAATTTTTCTACCATCCCTCCAAGGCTCACCATTTGAAATAACAAACCCTGAGATGAAAAGACTTTTGTGCATTAGGATTTTTAAGTTGTGATTTTTCTTCTGTTCAAACATTTACTCATGATTAAACATTGTTATTTCATTAATGCATCGCATATGTCTGTTCTAAAACAATATATTCGTATTCACTAAATGCAAATTATTTTCATATTTTTTCTGATGTCAACTCTCGATTAATAATTCTAAGCCTCTTGAGGGAGGATGACGAAAACGATACCACGATCTTTACAGTATGCTTTTGAACAGACCCTGCTGATGAGGTACAGGCATTGTTTCAATCCCTAAACACTGGAGTTATAAGGATGATAATCCCTCGTCAACCCCTCTGAGCCAAAGAAGTAGGAGTTTTTCTTTTCGAAAAAATAAAACCCTTTATCATAACCTGGGGCAGGGTAGTTCTCTCAGTTGATCCAAGTGCATAACAAATGGCACCAAAGAGGTCCTTACACAAAAAAGAAAGAAGACAGTGATGATTCCGAATAATCATAAGGATAGGCAGTCATTATATCTCTCAAAATAAAAAAACCCAATAAGTCAAAACCTATGAAGGAGACTTACAAAACTGGGGCATCCCGCTGACTGTAATTCCAAAAAAGGAAACAGTTCAGGCAAAAAAGAAAGGGATAACAAAAATCAGACAAGAAAGAGGTCTTACAAACCCTCAACAAAAAAGGAATGACTGCCTATTCAAAATAAACTGTCAACATCCGAACCATCACTGGAATATCAGAGCAAAGACTCAAACAAGGGCTAACGCATGATCAGCTGAGTTTAGGTTTGGAGAACATCACGAAGAGCGGGTGGGTACAAATAAAATTTGAGCCTTTATCCTTTGTTTCTTAAACCGTGAACCAAGCCACGTTATAACCCTTAAAAGTCCTAGCTGAAGCATGGGTTAGTTCGAAAGCATGCTGTTACGAAAGGTATCCTGACTCCTGAAGGTCTGTTACAAATCTTGAGTTGACATCACAGTCTACAAGAATTGCTTGTTTTACAAAAAAAAAAAAATTTGCATTTTCAAAATTCAAGACAGACATAGGCTTTTGCATTCTTAAAATAATATTGTTTGCACATGATCATTTGTTTGAACAGCAGGGAAATTCGCACGACGAAAGTCTAATGAACAAAAGTATCTCCAATCAAGGGGCACGGCATGATTATTGTCCATCATCTGGGGCAATCAAGTCAAGATTCGGAGAATCTCTCAAAAGGCCAAATAGCCTGGGGCAAATCTCCGCCTGAGTCACTTGGGGCATTCCAACAACGAATCTTGCCTGACCAAACACCTTCTGGTGGCATGACAAAGCACTTCTAACAGGGGCAACTCCCTACCTTCTGAAAGCGCGGACATAGTCGAAAAAATACTGCGCATAATCAAAGACCCGCTAGGTTGACATACCTAGGCAAAAATTAGGGCTTCCCGGCGAACCAAAAGGGTTCGGGCAAAATGAAGGGATGAAATGAAAATAATCTGTACACCCGGCAAGTCGAAAACCTGAAAAGGCGGCTTGGGCAAAAATGGGTATCCCGGTGGACCGAAAACCCGAAAGGGCGGTCCAGGCAAAAGTTAGGGATCAAAGCGTACGACTATGTCCTGTCATCTTGTCACCTGCCTACCTGAAGAAGGTTTGACCCTCAACAATTATCAGTATCCCACAGGTGCCTCCCCCATAGGAACGGGGGCAATAATGGGTGGTCTAAGAAAACTGATTGTTCTGTCCTCCAAGGTGTCGAGGTAGGTTCCGTTGAAGAACATAACCAATACAGTTTAATACTTCCCCAGGAGAGTCCAACCCAGTTCCCCAGGAAAAGTTGGAATCATCTCCCAGGCAGTAAGCTTATCCCCAGTAGATTCTGGAAGCTTATCCCCTACAGAGCATGAACGCGTCGCGCGGCTTTATTCAAAGAGTTATTTCCTTACCAGGATATAACTGGGTTATCCTCAGCCAAAAGCCACGGAAAGAGCGTCCTCGACGAAGTCTTCTTATCCCCAGCGAAGTCTATTAACACTTCCAACACAACAAGGGTATCCCCAGCAAGTTATTATCAACTCAACAAAGTACCCCTCTTCCCACAGAGTGTTCTCCCCAGCAAGATCGCTACAGTAATCTCCCCCGCAGGGTAATCTCCAAACATATTCCCCAACGGAGTCATCTTCTCCTATCGATTCATTCTTGCAAAGCGAAGGATTCTCTCTTCAACACCAGCCCAGGAGTTAACTTCCCGGCACTCGTCAAGGATTTATTTTCCTAAGACGAAAACATATGTTCATAAACATCACATCTTAATACATTATAGCTTGCATATGCATCATACTACACGAATCTCATCAATTTTGAGGACATCCTGAAATCATGAAGTTCATGCATCATGATCTTGCATGCAACTAATGCTTTACCTTTTCAGGAAAGGTCAATACAAAGATGATTACTATCAACTATCGCAACTCTTTCTAGATATAGTTCAGATGTGAACCAGATATGGCGACGTTCTGATACTGCTTCCAGATTTCCTTCTAGATATAGTTCAGATGTGAACCAGATATGGCGACGTTCTGATACTTCTTCCAGATTTCCTTCTAGATATAGTTCAGATGTGAACCAGATATGGCGACGTTCGGATACTTCTTCCAGATTTCCTTCTAGATATAGTTCAGATGTGAACCAGATATGGCGATGTTCTGATACTTCTTCCAGATTTCCTTCTAGATATAGTTCAGATGTGAACCAGATATGGCGACGTTCTGATACTGCTTCCAGATTTCCTTCTAGATATAGTTCAGATGTGAACCAGATATGGCGACGTTCTGATACTGCTTCCAGATTTTCTTCTAGATATAGTTCAGATGTGAACCAGATATGGTGACGTTTTGATACTGCTTCCAGATTTCCTTCTAGATATAGTTCAGATGTGAACCAGATATGGCGACGTTCTGATACTGCTTCCAGATTTCCTTCTAGATATAGTTCAGATGTGAACCAGATATGGCGACGTTCTGATACTCCTTCCAGATCCCCTTCTAGATATAGCTCGGATGTGACCCAGGCATGGCGACGTTCTGACACTTATTCCAGTTGAAGATTTCAAGACCTAGACCGGTTCAGTTAATCGACCCTAAGATTTTATGTTTCTTATCCAGTCCAAGGCCTTCTCTAGTCCAGTTAAATCGACCCCTAACATATTTTCCTGATAAAGACTCAGTAGAAGTTATCCAAGATTCTCTCAATGATTTCTATTGAGGTTGTAGTCGCCTATGGTTCTCTCCCCGATCCTGCGGAGGTGGTAATCCCAGATTTCGCTCAATGATTGCTGTTGAAGTGAAGTTATCCAAGATTCTCTCAATGATTACTATTGAGGTTGAAGTCGCCCAAGATTCTCTCAATGATTACTGTTGAGGTTGAAGTCGCCCAAGATTCTCTCAATGATTACTGTTGAGGTTGAAGTCGCCCAAGACTTTCTCAATGATTACTGTTGAGGTTGAAGTCGCCCAAGATTCTCTCAATGATTACTGTTGAGGTTGAAGTCATCCAAGATTCTCTCAATGATTTCTATTGAGGTTGTAGTCGCCTATGGTTCTCTCCCCGATACTGCGGAGGTAGTAATCATCCCTAGATTCGCTCAGCGTTACTGTTGAAGTCGAGGTCATCCAAGATTCTCTCAATGATTGTTGTTGAGGTTGTAGTCGCCTATGGTTCTCTCCCCGTTACTGCGGAGGTAGTAATCGTCCCCAGATTCTCTCAGCGTTCCTGTTGAGGTAGTAATCATCCAAGGTTCTCTCACCGTCCCGTTGAGGTAGTAACCATCCCTGGTTCGTTCATCACCGTTTGAAGCTCCAGATCCAGCTCCTGTAACCAGTCAGGACACATCTACACAAGAGTCTGAAGACCAGCTCTTGTAACGGGTCAGGTAATCTTTTTTCTTTTGCATGTACGCAAGTTCTCGCTAAGGAATCTCTTACGCGATTGACACCCAGATGGCATCTATAAGCCCATCCACCATCCATCATCTCTCAGCATGGCATCTATAAGCCCATCATCCTATCCATCAATCTCCAAATGGCATCTATAAGCCCATTCCCCACATCATACTGCTACTATGTGAGCACAAATTTCTGGGCGCTCTAGTGTTCAATCATCTTCCACCTTCGGATTAAGAAAGGCACGTCAGCCAATCTGCATCCTCAGGTCTAAGAAGATTGAACAGGGGCAACTGTTGTACCCCAAAATTTGCCCTCCCATATTTCTCAAAACATTTCAAGAAAAATTCACAAGTCTAACCCGGCGCGTCATATTCAGGTATTCTTTCGCCAAGATATCTCTGATAACGTATCCTCAAATTCAGGTTCGGCTCAAGAGTCAATTCTTTAAAGAATGTATCCGAATGTGTGAGTTTTCTCGAAGAAATATGGTGAAAAAGTGTGCTGAAAGTGCAGTTTTTACGCGCTAAAAAATTCATAACTTGAAGATCGTGGCTCGTTTTGAACCCGTTCCGGTGGCCAAAATTCCGTCTTGACATTATCTACGTTTTCATCTCTCACGGCTGGAAGCCAATTTTGATCAGAAGGTCTTCAAAAATGTGGATTTATCAAGTATTTTCGCACAGAAAATTTGTGACAGAAGTTTATTGGCGTCATGTTCAGAAAATCATAACTTGGTCGATTTTCATCGTATCGAGCTGGTTCCGGTGCCAAAATTTCACAAATTGAGTTGGCTACATTTTCACAGAAGGTATTGAGTTCAAACGGTATTCAAAAGGCCTTCGTTTTTTGCTCAGAGTGTGTGACACGCTGAAAATCCTGAATGCTGAATATTATTTCATCTGGGTCGAAACTTCGAAAATTCATAACTCGGTCAATTTTTATCGGATTGGGCTCATATTTTTACACAAGGTCCCTGACTCATAGATCTACAACTTTGCTTCAAAAGTCGAGACCGGATTATGCTCCGATCAATACCAGTTTTTTTATTGAAGAACATGTCAGAGTCGACACTGAAGCCCAAAATAAGTTTGTCTGAGCTGAAACTTCAAAAATTCATAACTAATTCACCGTTTATCCGATTGAGTCTATTTTCGGACAGGAGTTAGTTCTCGATGTCGGCTACATTTTGTTTTCACATTGCAACTTCAGAAAATGCACTTAAGTCCCTGCGATTTAGCCTTGAAAGTGACGAATTCAAGTGAATATTGGAGGCCCAATTGCACATTCAAAGCCCATTTGCTTTACCCTAATTTTCATTATATAATCACCTTCTTTTCACACAAACCGGGGAGGAGAAAAAAGAGAAAAAAAACCTTGCCACAACACTGTTAGAATATCAAACTCTTTCAAGAACCCTAAAACCTTGAAATCCTTATTACAAATCCCTCTCTCACTACAAACGAGCCATCACAGTTACAAACCAACACCTCACTACTTCTTCAGTAAGGGTAAGGCTGGCTTGATCTCCATGATCCTAATTTTCCAGTAAGGCATAAAAGCATTCAGGCCACTGATTTTCCAGTAAGGGTAAGATTGATTTGATCTCCATGATCAAAAGGGTATAATCATTCATACATGTCATATTGTGCCTAAACATTAAATTTCTTCATATATTGGCTTTATTGCATTTTATGATTTTATTTAATGTGTTCGTGAGATTCAACTGCAGATTTAGACAGGATCACAGGTTCATTAAGGAACGTTGAGGCCAAAAGCCAAATGGCCAAAAGCCAAAAGCCAAATGGCCAAAGTAGAAAAACTTATGCATGACACCAATACATGGCGAGACAGACATCTGAGAAGATTAAAGAACGTTGAGGCCAAAAGCCAAAAACCAAATGGCCAAAGTAGAACAACTTATGCATGATGAGGCCAGAACACAAATGGCCAAACCACTCCAATTCACCTCCAAAAAGGGGACAGAAACCCCTCAAGGTATTGTATTTTCTTTCTTTTCCTTATTTTATTTATTTCAATTATTTCTTTTTTTAATTAATTCCTTTAATTTAACTTATTTTCATAAAATATAAAAAAATAGTAAAAAACAGAAAAGTCATAAAAATCAAAATATATTTATTTAATTAATATTTTTTGTAAATAAATTTCACTAATAATTAATTATTTATTTTTATAAATCAAAATTGCATGTAAATAATTAGATTAATTTTAGGTTTAATTTTAACATGTTTTTCTTAATAAATAAAAAAAATTAGAATTAGGGTTAATATTTTAATTTCATTTAATCTTTCTCATAAAAATACATAAAAAACATAAATACCAAAAACTCAAAAAAAAAAAAAAAAAATTTCTCTTTAATTTCATTAGTTTAATCATTTAATTTAATTTCATTAAAAAGGGTCCAACGCCCTCGTTTCCAATTTTAATTCCTATTCTCGCATTTTTATTTATTTCCTTCTTTTAAATATTTATGTAACTCTCCCAAAGCCTTGTAAACTTAATTTCTCGCACTTTATTTTATTTCTTTATTTACTTTCCGTCAAATCGGGTCCTGGATTTTAATTTTGGCGATGTGGACCCGCGCCTTTGTAATAGTTTAGAACTTTCAATTTCCGCATCTTTTTTAACTGTTAAATAAATGCATGCAAGAATGAATGACAAAAAAATAAAAACAAACGCATAGATCACCCATAACCTGACAAGACAAAAATAAATGAATCTGACACACAAATCACACACCACCCCTAGGGTACGCCTCACTGTTGCCTTGCCTCGAAAGGTGATCGTCGAGTAGAAGATGTCTTAGTAAGTCCTCATGATCCGGGAACCTGGCATGAGGGTAGATTCTAAGGTATCTTCCTATTGCTCTGGTGATCACCATGTCCCGAACCTCGAATTGACCCGAACACCTCCAACGGTGGTGCTACCTACCCCTCAATGGTGGGATGGCACTACTTTAAAGGACATTTACACAGACAAATTCCTTAGGGTAGGTAGACGACTCTAGATACTTGCTCTAATTTCAAAACAAATTCAAAAAATACTTTTCACACCGACACCTTTTCAAAAAGCTTTCGAAAGCATTTTTTCAAACACTCTTGAGGACCGATACAAGAGTCGAACTGGAATTTTCAAAGAAACTTTTTTAAACCCACAGTTGAAAAGCAAACAAACCATTTTTGAAAACACAAGTGAGCAAGTATCTAAGAGCCCATGGATAACCATGGATAGAAAGGGTGCTAACACCTTCCCTTTCTATAACCTACCTCCCGAACCGAGAGCAATCTCTTTAAGGAATTTTTCTGTGCTTTTGTCCTTTCCATTTGGAGAAAATAAAAGACGGTGGCGACTCTTGCTTCCACGACATTTCGCAAACCAGCGTTAAACAGTCAGTTCCAGATCCACCGATCACAAAGATCTTAGTCATCTCCTTCTCTTCCATGGGAGGAATGACTTGGGCGGCCACCTCACGTCATCTCTGTGCATATTCTTTGAATGATTCCCTGTCCTTCTGGACCATGGCCCTGAGTTGATCACGGTAAGGCGCCATGTCCATGTTATATTTGTATTGTCGGATAAATGCTTCTCCAAAGTCATTGAAAGTATGGATATTGACGTTGTCCAAACTCATATACCACTTCAGTGCAACACCAGTCAAACTATCCTGAAAAAAGTGAATCAGCAGACGTTGATCATCTGTATGGGTAGACATTCTCCTCACATACATCACAAGGTGAGCACGAGGAAAAGTGTTGCCCTTGTACTTCTCGAATTCTGGGACTTTAAACTTCGCAGGTATCTTGACATTCGGGACCAAGCATAAATCATTCATATTCTGCCCGAACAATTCCTTTCCCCTGAGGTCCTTCATCTCCCTCTGCATCTTGTCAAATTGCTCTTGAAAATCATCCATTTTATCATAGAGACCCAAGTCTTCACTTGGTGGAGGAAAAGGACGACACATATCATCATTAGCAAATGGGACCACATTCACCGAAGGAGGTGCAACAGGAGAAACATGCACCACAGAAGGTGCAGGAGTAACAGTAGTCTGAACAACTGGAGTATCTTGAGGACCAAGATTTAAACCTTCAGGCGCAAATTCTCTGGCATTCCCTATGGACAACTTTGAGGCATGTGATTCTGAACAACAGCTAGAGTAACAGACACAGGATCAGTCGGAGCTTCAGTAGTAACCCTTGTTTGTTGAGGTTGAACACTCGATGGTTGATTCTGAGAAGCCACCAGAGATTCCATCAGAGCAGCGAGATTGGCCATGCCAGCCTTCAGAGCAGAAACTTCCTCGTGCAGCTCGCGATTCTCTTGTTCTAAGTTGTCTATCTTCCTTTTGAAATTAGCTCGAGTGTTGTAGTGGTGAGACAACTTGTTGAACGAAGTAAAGAAGCTTGGTAAGACACCTGGATATGCATAACAAATGCAAGAAATAAATGAGGTCACCCATATTTGTTACAATATCATTGGATCATTCCATATTTTTTCAGTATTTAAAAATGCATAAATGTATTTTTAAACATTTAAAACAATTCAAATAAAGTGAAAATTTATAAAAAAACATCAAAGCACAATAAAATTATTAAAAAATAAAAATCAGAAAGAGAAAAATCAAAAATATTTTTCATAATTTTTTCAGATTTTTTGGACTAAAAATGAATTTTCTATGATTTTTTGAAGTTTAAAGCAATTAAATATAAAAATCAGAAATAAAAAATAAAGTCAAAAATATGTGGACCATTGGATGAGAGTCAAAACGCGTTAGTAATCAAATCCAAAAGATCTGGCACGCTGTGCATATCATGGTCATTACTGAATAAAGCATAAAATTAAATATAAATCAGAAATTCAAAAAATACAAATGGCGTTGTTTCATTGGTTGAAGGGTGACACGTTGGTCATCTTCAACCTCCAGCCAGTCCCAAAACCAAGTTGCTCAATCTGTAAAATTAGAGCATGAGACCTATGTCATTCGCTTTGTCTCTTTAAGACGAAGACAACCACACCTTCGCAATAAATTTATATAAACTGTAGCTCAAGCAATTTGGAAAGAAAGTTTTAAAAAGGGATTTGAAATTTCATGGTCAAAACGTGTTTCCAGATAAAAGCAAGTGTTGCGACTAGAACCAGGGCAATGAGAGCTTCACAATAATATCAAAGTTTTGAAGAATTGGTGGAGAAATCTACCTATTGAAGTTGAGTTGCAGAGCTCTGAAACTGGACTTCTATGGATCAAAATAGGTCACGATTATTGAAGGTAATTGTATGGTTAGCTTCAGGGAAGATCAAGGAAGGTGAATTGATGTAAAAATTAGATTGAAAAAGGCTTGAACACTAATTTCGAAGTTTGCAGAAAAATGAGTTATGGAGCAAGTTTAGCAGGGTGATTCTGGCTGTTCAAGCTTGAGGAAATGAATTGGGGATGACCCTCTATTTATAGGTAATCAAATGGAATGTTCAAGCGTGTGAAATGATGAAGTTTGGAGGGAAATCGTGTGAAGTTGAAAACAAGAAAAGTGTTACTTCTATATTGATCAAAACTCATCCAAAACGCAGGTTTTGCTATGCTAATCACTTCTGGAAATTCACTAAACATGTTTAGATGCAAAAATGTGCAGAAACAATGTGTTTAGAAGCTAAATCAAGGATTTCAAATTCCGACTTTTGAAGAAACTTCAGTTCTAAGTTACCAAGTTCAAATCAATGGCATTCTCAGCTCAAGGGGTCTTAGGGTATGATTCTTGATGCTTTAGAAAGATGAGATTACAAGCTTTGCAATGGGAAAATAATGGAATCAAATGAATGCTTGAGCTGAAAGTTGCAATGAGTCAAAGTTGAGAAAAAGAAGTTGACTTTCCATACTTAGAAATATTTCATGTTTTTCTTCAAAAGTGACCTATAATATTTTGCATCCAAACATGGCCTTCCACTTGGAATTTGTTCTTGACCAAAAAAGATGGAATTAAATAGACCTCTTGAATGACATTTTGAAACTTGAACCATTCAAAATATCCAAAAATTGAGAGAGTTGTGAGTTGTTGAAGTTGGCAAAAAATCATGAAATGACCTATAATCTTTTGTATCCTTAGGGCATCTTCCATCCATTTTCTCACTTTGCACATAAAAAGAAGGAATAAATTTCACATCCTCAATATCATTGTGGAAAAATATTGGGCTCAAGGTGATAAAAATTGACCAAGTTATGATGATTTGAAGTCACACATGGAAAATTGGGGGTTCATCTGGAGGACTTGTAATCTTTCTTCAACATTAAGTTTCTTCCATATGAAAAATCCTTGAAACTTTTGAAGTGATTTGTTAATAACCCTTTGAAGAAAAGGATGTTTTTAGAATCACTCAAAAATACCAAAATATGAGCAAGATATACTTCTTTGAAGTTCAAAACCCTAGCTCCTAGATCAAGAAAATGCTTTGAGGAACTTTGACAGTTTTGAACAACATTCTTGTACCAACACTTTTTCTTTATAAATATAAGTTGTTGAGGATGATAATGAGAACTCATAGCAACCACAACCACTTCCATATCTTGATAATTGAGAGAAATATGCACTTATGACCAATGGGAACAAGGCCTTGTCCAACCATAACAACTTCTTCAATCAACCCCTTTTACTTTTGAATCAATTTTGATAGATTTGAAATATGGTAAATAAAAATCCTTGCCATGCCATTTCTTCCAAAACAACTTCAATGGTGAGGTTTGAATTTCTCAAGCTTTATTTACTGGGGCATGGAAATAAACTCATGAACCCATGGATCAAATTTCCAAGCCACATTGCCTTTACCTACATTATTAACAAGTAAGACAAACTAACATTGCATTTTATTAATTAAAAGGAAAATCAAAACAAAACATGAATGATCATAAAAGAAAAACAAGTCAAGGTGCTTGGTGATTCCTCATAGAGAAAAGCTAAAGATAGGGGAGAGAACCAAGAGCCCTAATGTGATATTGTTGTGATTGAATCAATATGGTATGATGAAGAGATCTTAGGGGCAAAAATTAGGGTAAAATAGATGCCCTTATTTAAGTTTCTTCTATCCAGAAATATGAAGGTTAAAAATCTTCGTGTCGACACGATCGAAGATACTTAAATATAAAACAAAACCTATTTTTGGTCCTAAGATGCCATGCAATGCTTATGAATATGAATGCACATGAACAACTTCAAAGGGACGCAAAACACCACTGGGGATGTAGCAAAGTAAATACGGAATCAAAAGATAAATCCGACCAGGAAAATAGATCAGTGGTGGATCAAAAGACCCGACTCATAGAGGATGGTAAAAATTAAAAGGATACACCAACTTTTACTGAAGGCAAAACTACCAACATTCACTGAAGGTAGAAAGAGAAAAGAAAAACAACACCGACGTTTACTGAAGGTAGAGAAAAAGAATCATCGACATTCACTGACGATGAACTACAAACTTTCACTGAAGGTAGAGGAAAAAGATATATCTTAGCACCGCCGTTCACTGACGATCAACTACCCACATTCACTGAGGGTAGCAAAAAGATAACAATCACAAACTTTGACTGATGGTGATCTACCAACTTTCACTGAAGGTAGAGAGAAAATATCATAGCACCGCCGTTCACTGACGATGAACTACCAACGTTCAGTAAGGATAGCAAAAAGACAACAGTCACCAACTTTCACTGATGGTGACTGTTGTACCCCAAAATTTGCCCTCTCATTTCTCAAAGGATCATCCTGGACTCTCAGGTTTGCTTCTATCAAGTTTCAAGTCTTGAATTACAACTTTTCAAGAAAATCATCCACAAGGGAAAAATAGTCAAAAGCACACTAAAAAGTCAAACTTTGACTTTTAGATAAGAAATCAAGTTTCAACAATTATATTTCATCAAGACATGAAATTGGTTCATCAAAAAATCAGAAGTCAGAAATTACTTTGAAAAAATCAAATTTCTAAACATTTAGAAAATTTTTTAAGTGTTAAGAGAACATGATACTTCAGAACTTCTGAGCCAACCTCCATGCAAGTGCAGTCAGAAGTTGCAAACATGGTTCAGAACATAGTTCTTCAATCAGAACATGACTCTTCAGCATATGCTTCGATCAAAGCATCACCCATCAAGTTTCATTCTGGTCCTCTTTGATCAGAACATCACAAAACCCCAAAACCTTATTTGAACAGCCTGCTGCATTGCAATAGCACAATCCTGCAACCATCTGCCGCAACACTCCAAATTGCTGTTGATCCAGTCCACGCCTACATTTTTCTCAAACCCTATATTTTCACCAAATTGGCATACAAAGACTGTGATAAAAAAGACATGGAACAGTATACCAAAAAGGTTTGAATCCCATTTGTTTCCCCCCCCCCCCCCCCCCCCAAAATCACAACAAACCCATCTATAAATAATTGGCTCCATCACACATTCAAGGGGTTGGCTTTTGGGGAGAGAGAATCTTCAAAAGAGAGAAAAGAAAACCGTGAAACCTTCTCCAAAAATCAAGAATTCCCAAACAGAAAACGAAACCTTTATTCTTCCCTTTGAATCAAAGAACTTGGCATTTTCTCTTCCGTTGCTCTTGCTGACTCCAGAACATCTGAAGGCAGCAGTTCAAGTTCCAAACACACGCTTCAGATTCAAGGTGAGTCTTTCTGACTTTGCATCTTTTCATTCACAACATTATTAAATATGTAACTATCATAGTATTGATGTTGTCCATATCATTGCATAAGTAGAAAAATTGTGGATCAGAACTTCTTGATTAAGGCTAGGCTCAGAATTAGGATTAGAACTTCTATAAACTGTTGTGCTTTTATCCTTTTGAGTTGCTGTTTGTTAAGGATTGAATAAATTGTTGATGTGCTGATTAATATGAGGGAAGAGTTAAAATGTGGCACAGAACTTCTGATTTTCACTCAGGGTTTTAGCACAACACAAAACTTCTGAGTTCTCCTCACTGTTTTAACATACAGAACTTCTATGATTTTCTCACTGTTTAAACACACTAAACTTCTGATGTTCCCTCGCTGTTAACAAACGCTGAACTTCTGATGTTCACTCACTGTCTTAGCACATATTGAACTTCTGAGTTCTCTTCACTATTTTAATACACATAAATTCTAAGACATTCTCATTATTCTAACACTCAGAAGTTCAACACATAGCAACTCAGAACTTCTGTGTTTTCCCTCTAATGTGTATTGCAGGACCTCAGAGTGTATCAATCTAGAATTTCTGACGCTTCTTTCTGAACCACTACGCGCCCAGCATCAGAACTTCTGATCCCCTTTGTTTTGCTTTCAGCAGCATGCTGATTCTTTTCTCTCGTTCTTTTTCCTTTTTATCATTTTTAGCATTAACATCCTTTTTATTAATATATATATAAAAAAACAGACATAAAAAATATTTTCTTTTTTAGTTAATTTTTTTCTTTTTTATTCATTAAGACGAAAAACCATTTTCAAAAACAAATCCTTTTTCTTTCTTGCATTGTACATTTCAATATGGTTGTAATAGTTAAATAGGATTTAAATTCTTGTAACCCCCCATTTGTAAATTTGTACCCTCATCCCTAAATATTGTAATAGCGTAGGATTTTATATTTCCACAATTTATCACTTTTCAAATATAATGATAGTAATTAGGGTGTGTATGGCAAGATATGAAATCAATAAATAGACCACCCTAATCAAGACTAAATGCGTGCAATCAAACACACTTTACACACACGCACCCTTAGGGTAATCCCATTTTGTTGCATTTCGAAATATAGTCATGTCCCTCGAATATAGACGTTTTAGAAAAGACCCTTCGATAAAAAAGATCGTAGTCCCTCGATGACGCTCGATGTTGCCTTTGGTAAAACGAACTAGTTCCTTACAAAAATTGCTAAAGCGTCTCACAAGTTGCCTTCTATGACTATACAAATGTCCCACGCCCGTCCCTTCATATCCAACGATTAGGGCTTCTTACCAAATCAATGGTAAGATAGAAACATCTAAGGGAGGAGGAAAAGAACATCTAAGACCTTTTGAGTAGGTAGATTTTCTCCTAGTTGCTCGCTTGCTCACTACAAAAAACATTTTATACACCCACACTCTCATTTTGAAACATTTTCAAAAGACAACACTTTGTATGCATTCTTATAGAGACGAGAATCATTACAAAGACACCTTTTCAAAATCAATTTCAAAAAACACATCTCACAAACACCTTTTTTGAACTATCTTCGAAACAAACACTTTGTATGCGTTCTTATAGAAACGAGAATCATTACAAAGTTACATTTTCAAAATACTTTAAAAACCCACACCACAAGCACATTCAAACAAAAACAAGTGATCTAGAAAGCAACTAAGAGCCCATGGAAAACCATGGATGAAAAGGGTGCTAACACCTTCCCTTTTCATAATATACCCCCCGAACTCAGAAAACATCTCTAAAGGTCTTTCCTGTTCTTTTCAGCCTTTCCTTATTGGATAAAAAAAGTCGGTGGTGACTCTTGCTAACCGCAACATTTGTGATAAAATGCAAAACACCCAAGTTAGTTCTTCCACCGTATCACAGACTTGGCGACTCTTGCTAACCGCAACATTTGCGATAAAACGCAAAACACCCAAGTCAGTTCTCCCACCGTATCACAGAACTGGTGACTCCGCTGGGTATTTATGAAAGTGGGTTTACCTTAGGGTTAGATCACATTTACTTTCTTTTCTTTGTTTGACTTGTTTGCTTTACATTTAAGGGTTTTCTTCTTTGGTATTGTTAACGATCCTACACCCGGATCTGGGGGAACTTTTTAGGTAAACATCAAAATATCGTGGAGACTATACAACGTAAACCGATATGGTTTAAGCGATGGCTGTGTTGCTGTGACACTTTGGTTGGTACCGGTATCCTTCGTGTGGAAACAAAGAGAATACAGGGCCGTCGCGTGGTGTCATGAAGCACTAACGGACCTTAGAAACTTAGTTGAACCAACTTGGCCATAGAAAGTAGTGAGATAGCCGGCCTCGGTATAAAGCTGGGGATTGGTTGATACTCGATGCTACACTCATTGAGATCATACTTTCGGGATATTTCGGCCGCAAGAAAAGATTGCCTGAGCTGAAACAATGCCCGATAGAGGATGATCAGTGATATTGAGAATCCTTAGAACCCGATTACTTTTCTAAGACAGGTTTGAAACCAACTAAACTTCAAAAGGGTACTTACCTTTAACCTCATGCAAGACTTTAAACCTAAGGTCTATTGTGTGCTTGGCTTGTGTGTGATTTACTCTGTTTGAACATAACATCATGCCTCATAACATAGCATCCATTCTTATACTAACCATTTCAAGGACCGAGGGATTTTATCTTTGTTCTGTTTTACAGATCATGGCTTCCGCTCGTAGAAACACTATCTGAATCAGCTTTGTGAGAATACCTCCCTAACTCAAAGAACTAATATCAAGGGTTCCTGAAACTTCTGCGTTCACTAAGAGACATGGTCGACTTCTCAACCTGGTTACTTCAAGCTTTGATGAAAAGATGACAGGTGTACTCTTTCAGTTCCTTGATCCCGAGCACCACTGCTTCACCTTTCCAGACTATCAGTTGGTGCCTACCATGGAAGAGTTCTCTCAGTTATTGAATATACCCATTCTTGACCAGGTGCCTTTCATAGGTTTAGAAGAGGTTCCAAAGCCAGAATTCATTGCCTCAACTTTGCATCTAAAACGGGGCGACGTGGTATCCAATTGGGAAACAAGAAGCGGAGTCAAGGGTTTTCTATCCAAGTTCCTAATAGACAGGGCCCAGCTGTTTTGGGATGATTTGGACTTTCAGGCTTTTGAGGAGGTCTTGGCCCTTATAATCTATGGGTTAGTACTATTCCCTAATACAGACTTACTCATAGATGTGAATTCTATCAAGATTTTCCTCTCTCGCAATCCTGTGCCTACCTTGCTCGGAGATATCTTGCACGCTCTCCATACTTGTACCATGAAGAGAAGAGGGGTCCTTATGTGCTGCATGCCATTATTGTCGAGGTGGTTTATTTCTCACCTCCCTAAGTCAGTGCTGAAGAATAAAGAAGGTTTGGGTTGGTCGCAAAGGATAATGTCACTTTCTCACGTGGATATTCTCTGGTATTCCCGATTTATGGGAGATGTTTCTATTATTAACCGTTGCAGGGAGTTCACTAATGTCCCACTGCTTGGCATTAGGGGAGGCATAACTTATAATCCTTGTTTGGCTCTGCGACCATTTGGTTACGCTCGAAGGGATAGTCCTCATGAGTTACTTATCTTGGGCATTGTATTTAACTATGAGGGGGATGTTCAAGGGTATCGCCAGAGGTTCATACGAGCTTGGGGAATGATAAACAGATCTGACGCCAAGACTTTGGGGCCGAAGAATTCCATTCCTATGGAACCTTATCTCCAATGGGTACGAGCTCACGATCTGAAACCTATGATGCCCTATATAGCCGTCTTACCAGTGATTGTGGAGCCCATTACTGAAGGGGATATTCCCTACATGGTTCTTCATCCTGATATGCCCACTGATCTTGAAGAACTACAGAGGTCTTGGATCCAGTTGAAGAAGGAGCAGGATAGTTATAGGGACCGGTTCTATGCCCAGGATAAGAAGGTTTTAGAGCTCACAAAGCAGCTTCATGAGGAAAGAAGCCTTAATATCTATCTCGGCACGAAGAGGAAGAACCCATGGGAAACTTGATTTTTTTAGTTTTTAGAATTTTTAATTGTAACGCCTAAGAGGCAATTGTACTTTGAATTCTACTAATAAAATCTTTGTTTCATTTTGGTTTGCAAATTTAAATTTCCCTAAGTCCTTGAAATCATTGCATACGCACCCCATCTATAGCATTGCATAAACAGGTACCATTACAGGTTTCTCATCTTCTTTGCTGTTTATTTTAGCAAAAATGTCTTCCGAACAAAGCATCAAAGATCTTCAGGTACAAAATGCCCAATTTCAACAGATGTTCATAACTCTGGAAAAAGGGAAGGAGGATCTGAAGGCCCTCATCCTGAAAGAGAAAAAGAAGAAGAAGAAGTCCGCTGGTATCCTTAATATGGGCAGAAGATTCGGGGGGCCGCTAAAGCAACCAGTTGACCTGACCTCCTCGTCCAAAGAAGGGGAGAATCAAGAGAGAGGAGCAAGGGAGGAGAATCCTAGTCCTGAGGTTTCTGACAATGATACAGACTACAATGATGAACAATATCCTCCCACTGAGGATAGGTACAAGCAGTTAGAGGGTCGTCTGAGCGCCATGGAAGTCCAGAGAATACCTGGGTTGGACTTCGAAGAACTGGGATTGGTGTCGAGATGGTCATCCCGCAGAAATTTAAGACTCCAGTTTTCGCAAAGTATGATGGGGTGTCTTGCCCAAAGCTCCATCTCCGTTCCTATGTAAGTAAAATCCAGCCCCACACCGCCGATAGAAACTTGTGGGTTCACTTCTTTCAAGACAGTCTGTCAGGGACTCAGCCTGAATGGTTCTACCAATTAGAGGGAACCAATGTCCGAAACTGGGAGGATTTGGATGCTTCTTTT
Source organism: Vicia faba (assembly GCA_948472305.1). NCBI lineage: Eukaryota > Viridiplantae > Streptophyta > Magnoliopsida > Fabales > Fabaceae > Vicia > Vicia faba. The sequence continues at coordinate 830,898,674 of OX451741.1, forward strand.
TATAAGCAGTACCAATACAACGCCGGCCTTGCCCCTACCTGTACTCAACTTCAGAGTATGTCCATGGGTACAGGTGAAGGCTTTAAGGACTATGCGCAGAAGTGGAGAGATTTGGATGGGAGAGTCCAAACCCATTTGTCTGATAGGGAGTTGGTCGACATGTTTCTTGGGACGCTGTCTGGTCCATTCTTCAACCATTTAATCGATAGCTCATCGGCTGGTTTTACAGAGCTGATATTAACTGGAGAGAGGGTAGAAGCAGAGATACGGAGTGGAAAAATACAGAAAGACACCTCTTCAAGTTTAGTAAAGAGGCCTTCACCTGTAAAAAGGAGGCCAGTTCCATTTATAGCCCGAGAGGTCAGAGCAGAGCGGAATACCGTCCAACGGTAAGTGCTGTGATGATACCTAGGCCTGCGGCTGCCCTACAACGCAACAATCAAAAAAGGGTAGAAAGACCTCAAAGGTATTTCACCCAGATTAAAATGACATTGACAAAGGTTCTACCCCATCTGCTGAGATCCAATTTGTCAACCTTGAAGGAGGCTCCCAAGAATCCTAATACCACGTCTCCTTGGTACAATCTAAACGCTCGGCGTGCCTACCATTCCAAGAGTCCTGGCCACGATACAAATGATTGTTGGGCTCTAAGAAATAAGGTACAAGATCTGATTAACGCCAAGGAGATTAAGTTTGATGCTCCAAAGAAGCCCAATGTCATAACTGCTCTCATTCCTAAGCACAACTGTAGAGGTAATGCCATTGATACTGATCTATTCATTACCTTTATTGATGAATTTTCTACTCCTCTTATGACTGTTAGGAAGAATTTGTTGCAGGCCGGTTTATTTCTGGGTTATGGTGAAGGTTGCCACATGTGTTCATCTCTGCTTTCTGTTTGTTGTTTGCTAAAGACAGGTGTTCAGCGCCTGATGGACAACAGAGAAGTTTTGTTCAAGAAAACTCTGATTCCAGCTGTTCCGTTTAAAGATGTTGCTATTATAACCATTTCCGCTAATCCTTCCAAGGTCTCATCGAGAAGACCTGTTAGGATTACACCCACTCCGAGAGTTGCTCCGTTGATAATCACCTTCCCTGGTCCTACCCCGTACGCCTCGGAAAAGGTTGTCCCTTGGAATTATGGCGCCGATGTTTACTATCATGGCATTAAATAGGATTTGAAGAATGAAGAGACTGATCCCGATGTTAGTAACATTGCCAGGACCAGCAAGATTACCAGAAGTGGAAGGTTTTTCTCTCTCGTGATTTCCCCGAAGACTGTCAATAAGCCTGTTGTCATTTCACCTGCTATTCCTACTGATACTTCAACTACTACTCTTGTTCTTACTCCAATTGTTACTCCTGCCGTCGAGTCATCTATGAATCGAGGCAAAGAAGCTATAGGTGAGCCTGCCCGGACGGAGGCACCTAGAAAGATTGTCGTAGAAACCTCTAAGAAAGAGATAGAGGAAATATTAAAAATAATTAAAAAGAGAGACTATAATGTGGTCGAACAGTTGGGGAAGACCCCCTCAAAGATATCCATGTTGTCTCTGCTGTTGTGTTATGAGGCCCATGCGAAAGCTTTGATTGCATTTCTCAAGACTGCGCATGTGCCGCAGGAGACCTCAGCTGATCAATTCAAAGACTTTGTGGCCAGCTTGACTGCTGACAATGGGCTGGGTTTTTCAGATGCCGACTTGACACCAAAAGGGAGGAAGCATAATGATGCTCTGCATGTCTCGATCGAATGTAGGGGAACCACTATGGCTCATGTGCTGGTGGATACTGGGTCTTCGCTGAATGTTCTTCCTAAGAAGGCTCTTGATCAGTTGGATTGTGAAGGCTTGACTTTAAAGCCTAGTAACATTGTGGTAAGGGCTTTTGACGGGTCAAAGAGAATGGTGCACGGGGAGGTGGACATCCCTGTCAAAGTGGGTTCCCAGACCTATGAATCCACCTTCTACGTGATGGATATCAGGCCATCGTACTCTTGTTTGTTATGTCATCCTTGGATCCATGAAGTTGGGGCTGTTACTTCTACACTACACCAAATGTTGAAGTATCCGGTGAAGGGGAAGATAGTCACTGTGCATGGAGAAGAGGAGTATATGGTGAGCCACCTGAATTCCTTTAGGTACGTGGAGATGAATAGGGAATTCATAGAGACCCCTTGTCAAAACTTTGAAGAAGTTCCCCAGATTTTGTCGTCAACTGAGACCAATACCAGCACCAAACCTCCTATGAAGATGGCTTCTCTCAAGGACGCCAGAGAAGTGGTCGAAGAAGGTGGGTGTACCAATTGGGGACAGCTCCCTGATTTTACTCGCAAAATTGACAAATTTGGTTTGGGCTTTACTTTAGGGGCTCATAGGGCTGTTCGGCGCGCTCGATTTGGAGGACCTCCCCTACGCATCAGCAATCTAGGGATCAATGCTATTAAATACAGTGAGGAAGACTTTGATATTGACAGCTGGATTTAACCGACTACCAACAGTGGACCGAGTAATTGGACAACCAGAGATTTTATACCAGTTTCTTTTATTCCGCAGTAGTTGTCTTACTTGTTTTCTGAGTTTTTAATGAACAATTTAAACTTTACGGCCTTGTGCCTTACCCGAGGCACAATGGTTCTATCTGTGAGGGTTATTATATGTCATTTCATATATCATCAATGAAGCATTGGACATTCTTTGCATACAAATTTTGCACTCTCTATTTTTTTCTTTTCTGTTTTTACTTTATCAATTCAGCTATGCTCTTACACACACTCACGTATCAAACTGCAGATCCATATCCACTCTGGATCCCATTGATAACAATACTGCTATTACCAGCTATGACTTCAAAAATCTGATCAACCGAGCCGAGGACGAAGTTGAGAACGATTGTGAGGTGCCTGGAGAACTGGCTAGACTATTACAATAAGAAGAGAGGGATATACTGCCTCATGAAGAGCCAGTTGAGTCAATAAACTTGGGCATAAAGTTGGATAGAAAAGAAGTCCAGATTGGCGCAAATTTGGAGACTAAGATCAAACAGCGACTGATACAGATGTTGCACGACTACATTGAGATATTCTCCTGGTCATATGAAGACATGCCTGATTTAGACACTGATATCATGGTACACCGTCTTCCAAGTAAAGAGGATTGTCCTCCGGTTAAACAGAAGGTTTGTCGTATGCACCCTGAAATGTTAGAGAAGATCAAGGCAGAAGTCATGAAGCAGTTCAATGCAATGTTCTTAGCTGTCACCTCCTATCTGCAGTGGGTTTTTAACTTTGTTCCGGTACCTAAGAATGACAGCAAGGTACGGATGTATGTGGATTACATAGATCTGAACAGGGAAAGCCCCAAGGATGACTTCCCGCTTCTTCACATTGATGTCCTGGTCGACAACACCACACAACACAAAATCTTCTCCTTCATGGACGGTTTCTTTGGCTACAACCAGATCAAGATGGCTCCTGAAGACATGGAGAAGACGACCTTCGTCACACAGTGGGGCACCTTCTGTTACAAGGTGATGCCTTTTGGGTTGAAGAATGTCGGGGCAACTTATCAGTGAGCCATGGTCACTTTGTTCCATGATATGATTCACCATGAGATCAAGGTTTATGTTGATGACATGATAGCTAAGTCTCAAACCAAAGAGTAACATCTTGATCATCTACAAAAGTTGTTCAACAGGTTGAAGACATACAAGCTGAGGTTGAATCCAAACAAGTGCACCTTCGGGGTAAGGTCTGGTAAGCTTCTGGGTTTCATCGTCAGTGACAAAGGTATTCAGGTAGACCCTGTAAAGGTAAAGGCCATACAAGAGATGCCAGCTCCCCGTACTGAGAAATAAGTTAGAGGTTTCTTGGGACGCTTGAATTATATTTCCAGGTTCATTTCACATTTGACTGCTACTTGTGAGCCCATCTTCAAACTTCTGAAGAAAGATCAAGTGGTAAAGTGGAATGACGAATTCCAGACTGCTTTGGAAAGGATCAAAGAATATCTTCAAGAACCGCCAATTCTGATGCCTCCGGATGAAGGAAGACCTTTGATATTATACTTAACAGTGCTAGACAATTTAATAGGGTGTGTGTTGGAGCAGCATGACGAGTCTGGTCGAAAAGAGCATGCAATATACTACCTTAGCAAAAAGTTTATCGACTGTGAGACAAGATACTCATTGCTCGAGAAAACTTGTTACGCTTTGGCATGGGCTGCCCGCCGACTGGGACAGTATATGTTGACCCACACTACTTTGTTGATATCTAAGATGGATCCAATCAAATACATCTTTGAGAAGCCCGCTCTCTCCGGAAGAATAGCGAGATGGAAGATGATCTTAACTGAATACGATATACAATATACAGCCTAGAAAGAAATCAAGGGAGGTGTATTGGCTGATCATTTGGCTCATCAGGTTGTGGATGAATACCAGTCCATGAATTTTGAGTTCCCGGACGAGAATATCATTCTAGTGACTGACTACGAATAACCTGGACCAAATGAAGGACCTGAGGAAGGATCCCGATGGACCATGGTTTTTGATGGAGCTCCAAACGCACTCAGTAATGGCATTGGCGCCGTAATCATATCTCCAGAGGGCTGTCATACTCCTTTCACTGCCCGACTATGTTTCAACTGCAATAACAATATGGCGGAGTATGAAGCCTGCATCACGGGTCTCAAAGCCGCTATGGACCTCAAGATCAAGTTATTTAATTTATTCGGGGATTCAACCTTGGTGATAAGTCAGATCAAAGGCAAATGGGATACGAAGCATCCGAATCTCACCCGTACAAAGAGTACATACTGACATTGCTCCCACACTTTGAGGAGGTAACCTTTGAACATTTCCCACGAGAGGAGAATCAGTTAGCGTACGCGCTAGCTACCATGTCTTTTATGTTCAAAGTTAGGTGGGGAAACGAAGCTCCCCGAATCACCATTGAAAGGTTGGATGAACCAGCGCACTATTGTGAGATTGATACTGAAGAGGTGGAAGACAAGCCCTGGTTTCATGAAGTAAAGAAGTATCTCGAGACTCGAGTATCCCGAAGGGGCATCTGTCAATGATAAGAAGTTTTTGAGAAGGTTCACCATGAAATTCTTCCTCAGTAATGGAAACCTCTACAAGCGCAACCATGACTCTACCTTACTACGGTGTGTAGACAAGAGCGAAGCAGAGAGAATCATGACAGATCTACATGAAGGTACCTTCGGAACCCATTCTAGTGGACATACGATGGCTAAGAAGATCCTACGGGCAGGATACTTTTGGTCCACTATGGAAGCAGATTGTTATCAGCACTCCCGAACTTGTCATAAGTGCCAAATTTATGCTGATAAGGTGCATGTGCCTCCGGTTCCTTTGAATGTCTTGACAGCTCCGTGGCCCTTTGCAATGTGGGGCATTAACATGATCAGAGAAATCAGGCCCACCACTTCCAATGGGCATCGCTTCATCTTAGTGGCCATCGATTACTTCACAAAATGGGTTGAGGCGGCCTCCTTTGCTACTGTTACCAAGAATGTTGTGGCACAGTTTATCAAGCATAACCTAATATGTCGATACAGTGTGCCTGAGAGAATTATCACCGACAACGGTACGAATCTCAACAACACGATGATCACGGAACTCTGTAAGCAATTCAAGATACAACATCATAACTCTTCTCCCTACCAGCCGAAGATGAATGGCATTGTTGAAGCGGCTAACAAGAACATCAAAAATATAATACAAAAGATAACAATGACATACAAAGATTAGCACGATATGTTATCATTCGCTCTTCATGGGTACCGTACCTCAGCACGGACATCGACAGGGGCAACACCCTACTCTCTGGTATATGGCATGGAGGCGGTTCTACCCATCGAGGTCCAAATTCCTTCTTTAAGGATTATGAAAGAGGCGGGTTTAAACAAAGATGACTGGATCCAGACTCTACTTGATCAACTAAATCTGATTGACGAAAAGAGACCTACTACTATCTGTCATGGTCAGGCGTATCAAAAGAGGATGCTCAAGGCTTTCAACAAAAGGGTCAAACGACAAGTGTATCAAGTTGGGGATCTGGTGATCAAGCGCATCATACTGCCGCAAGATGATCCCAGAGGCAAATGGACTCCCACCTACGAAGAGCCATTTGTGATTAAAAACATTTTCTCGGGTGGAGCCATGACTCTAACCACCATGGATGGTGATGACCTTCCTCACCCTGTCAATGCAGGCATAGTGAAAAGATACTACGCATGATAAAAGACCCGTTAGGTCGAATGGCCTAGGCAAAAATAAGGGCTTCCCGGATGAAAATGAAAAAATTGTACACCCGGCAAGCTGAAAACCTGAAAAGCCAGCTTGGGCAAAAAAGGGTATCCTGGTGGACTGAAAACCCGAAAGGGTGGTCCAGGAAAAAGTTAGGGATGTAAAGCGTATCACTATGTCCCATTGGATCACCTTGCGATCATACCTCAGTATCAACTGTCAAGCTCGAACGACACCAATCAATCTAGTCATCTTCGGACAAGCAGCAAAGTGATGAGACGCTCGAAGACATAGCGACAATAGCAGAATTGAAACCCAATGGGATTGTTGTACATAACTATTTTCTTTTTACACAATATTGTATAACTTCTATTCTTACGGTGGTGTTCTCTTACTAGGGGGTCACCCTCCTTGTACAAAAACACCTATTATAGGCCAACTTCGAAAATCAATACAAATCATTTTTACAAAAAAATATATGAGTTTTTGTCCTTTTCTGTTTTGTTTTACAAAAAACGTCCAATGATTTATTCTTGACATATGCATCAAATATGGTTACTGCTCATAAATATTTACATAAGAAACGGAAAGACAATTGCTCGTAACTTAAGAAACAGGGGAAAAACCAGAAAAGTAAAAACCCGACAGTTACTCTGTCCAGCCGATACCGGGGCAGAGACAACCTTGAAACATAATCATCAGCGTATACGACCTCGTAGCATCTGTATCCCCAAGCTGAATTTCATAATCGCGAGCGGATCATCATAAATTATTATCTCCCCAAGCAGATTTTATTTCTCTAGATACAGAAGCTCAATCTCCAACAGAGCTTATTACTCCAGCTATGGGAATCCACCTTCCAACAAAGTCATTTCCCGCAGAGTTATTCTCGTACAGAGTCTCTCCTTGGCAGAATATTCACAAACAACAAGGAGTAAACTACTAGCACAGTCATTTCCGTTCACCATCCCCAACAGAAGCAGAAGAACCACAGTTTTCTACAACAGTCAGGAATGTTATACTCTCCATCAGCAGTCAGGGATTTATTTTCCCAGACTCGGATATGTCACAAATAATATCTCATGCTCATACATCATGACATGCGCATACATATCACATACAACATAATCTCATTTAATTTTGAGAACATCATCTCACAATGCATTTCATGCATCGCATATGATTAACCCTGTTATCTTTTCAGGAAAGACAATTATCACTAACAATTCCAGCAGTTATACATGTCATATCTGCAGACAGCTAATGAAAAAATCAGTTCCCGAAACTAAACGGGTCAAATAATATACATGATCAAGCGAAGTAACCCTACGACCTAGATTCCTTCTCATATCCCTACTATCCAGGCTTTCAAGCAAAGTAACCCTACGACCCAGGTTCCTTCTCATAGCCCTACTATCCAGGCTTTCATTTCGAAGTAACCCTAAGACCCAGGTTTCTTCTCATAGCCCTACTATCCAGGCTTTCAAGCGAAGTAACCCTACAACCAGGGTTCCTTCTCATAGCTCTACTATCTAGGCTTTCATTTTGAAGTAACCCTACGACCCAGATTCCTTCTCATAGCCCTAATATCCAGACTTTCATTTCGAAGTAACCCTACACCCAGGTTCCTTCTCATAGCCCTACTATCCAGGCTTTCAAGCGAAGTAACCCTATGACCCAGGTTCCTTCTTATAGCCCTATTATCCAGGCTTTCATTTTGAAGTAACCCTACGACCCAGGTTCCTTCTCAGAGCCCTACTATCCAGGCTTTCATCTCAAAGTAACCCTACTATCCATGTTCCTTCTCATATCCCTACTATCCAGGCTTTCATTTCGAAGTAACCCTACGACCCAGGTTCCTTCTCATAGCCCTACTATCCAGGCTTTCATCTCAAAGTAACCCTACTATCTAGGTTCCTTCTTATAGCCCTACTATCCAGGCTTTCATTTCGAAGTAATCCTACTACCCAGGTTCCTTCTCATAGCCATACTATCCAGGCTTTCATTTAGAAGTAACCCTACTACCCAGGTTCCTTCTCATAGCCCTCCTGTTGTACCCCAAAATTTGCCCTCCCATTTCCTCAACATTTTCTCATCACAAGACCCTTGAAATTCAAGATCCAGTTAGGGTTTCCTCTGCTCAAGACTTCTCCTTGCATTGTTGACCCAAATTAGGATTTGTGTTTGCACAAAGAGATTTTGACCTAAAGTGCCTAAGATGACTTTCATGCTTCATGTTGGACTCCCAAGTTTATCCATACCAAGTTTCAAGTCTTGATTCCAAATTTTGCCCAGTCAATTGGACAGTTGACTTAGAAATCAACTGTATTAGGGAAAAAGTCAACTGTGGCCAATTGACAGTCAAATCTCATGAAAATTGACCCACATCAACATTATGAACTCACATGGACCATTTGATCAAGTTTGGATCACAATTCCACAAGAAATTTGATCAGATCATCAAAAGGGCAAAATGGTCATTTTTAGGGTTTTGACTGCACAAGGGCAATTTTTTACTGTTTGACCTAGCCAATGGAAAACCAAGCTCACATATGGACTCAAGGACCCTATGGAATTATCTTGACATGCTCAACAAGTTCAAAGGATCCCAAATACACAAGATTGATAGTTGAATTTCCCAGTCAATTGATCAATTTTGACTGTATACTGAAAAGTCAAACTTTGACTTTTTGGTCAAAATCAAAAGTCAAGATTCATTTTTCATCAAAACATGCCAAATCATGAAACTTGTTCACCAAGAAATCAAGAAATGCAAATTAGGGTTTGAAATGGAAATTTTTCATAACTTAGAATTTTTCTAAGTTATGGAAAACCCTAATTTTTTTCCCAACTTTGCCCCACTTTCTCACCAAGATTCATTTGGATTCAAGCAAAAGTCAAAACATGAAAGTTGTAGCTTGTTGCAAAATATACAACTTTTATTCACAAAGTTTTCCCAAAAGAAGCTTGTATCTCAAGTTACAATTTTTGGAACAAGGGTACCAAACCATTCTTAACTTAGTGAAAATTTGACCTATTTTGGACAAGTTTTTTACCTAACTTCAAGACCATTTTTCATACACTTCCACTTGGAATTTCAATTTGCATTTCAAAGATGTATTCTAGTACACATTCCAAGCTTTCCAAAATGTCCAAGAACTTCTCAAACAACGTCATGGTTAGGGAGAATCGAATTTTGCAAAATGGGAAAAAGTCACTTTTGTTCTTGGCCAAGACATGTTCATACATTGGTGCCATTTTGAATTCAACATGCTTAAGCTACATTGCAGGCCTCTAATCCCATTTTCACTCAATAATTCAATGCAAACCATTGTGCCAAGATGTTGTTCTATGCATTTGGATATTACATGGAGAATTAACCCTTAATTAGAAAAAGCATTATTTCCATTTTGAAAAAGTAGAACTTTATGTCCATTTTGCAAATCCAAGTGGTACAGTCCAAATCTTCTTGGCACAAGTTTATGAGCAAATTGCACTGATCAAGGCCAATGTATGCAGCATAGTGTGAGGGCCTGTACAGGCTAGAAACATAAAGTGGCCATTGCTTGCTTAAAGTTCAAATAAGATAGCATAACATATACCAACCTCCATATCAGTCAACCAAGCCTTAGAGAAAGATATCAAACACATTCCAAACATTGATCCTAAGCTGAAGCACGAGCCTTTCACCTCCAATACCTTCACAAACTCAGAACCACCATCAAACTGCCAAAACAGAGTGACCTCTGCAGATTGAGTTCCAACTCTCATCCCTGTCATGCTTTCTTGCTAAAAGCTCTTCACACACCTTCCCTACCATCGATGAAAGCTAACCAAAACCTAAAACACGACCTGTAATTCCTCTAACCAGTTCCACCATTTTCATTTTCTTGTTTTGCAGTTGAAGTTCTCTAGCACGATTCAAGAAGTTTCAAGACAAAGTAAAGCTTGGAATAGCATCCCTGGACCTCATGGAAGCTATACCAATCATCACCTTGCACTGAAAGCTTCTCCATTGCCAGATACAACTTCAACTGAACAGGTAAGTTCATGAACTCGTATCTCTCTTATTAGGCATTGTTAGCTTTAGGTTTGTGAAGAAAACATGTCACAATCATAGCCCTGAACATGCCCATATGATTAGATTTCATTTATATCATGTGTGCTGCAAGAATTTTGAGTCTGAACATTGATGGAAAACTAGGTCAGGAATTGGGGGAGAAGAAATTCTCCCTCATCTTAGAGAGTTAAGTCAAGTTTTTTATATCCCTGGATTCGTCTTCTCATGCTCTACACTTTTCATGTTGAAAGTTTTGCTTAAAAGTCCAAGAATTGGGAGATAGAAAACGCGTGTTTGGCTTGAACAAAGGTGTTCTGAGGTTGAAGATGACTTGGTTCTGGGCTGGGCCTGTTTGACATTTCTTTTTGCACCATATTTTTACTTCTGCACCCCCTGAGCCCATTTTGCTTATTTCTTTGACTTTTTGACTTTTTCCTTTTTGGATTGACTTATTTATTTTTTTTCATAATATTAAAAATATTAAAAATATTTTTCTCACCATTTTTGAATTTATTAGGCATTTATTTGGTTTTTCTTTTAGTTTGTACATAAATAAATAAATACATATACTTTTATTTAAAATACTAAAATAGTGCAAATACATTTTTATACATTTTTATTTTGTTTTACTTTCTGAAAATATTTTATAGAAAAAAATACTTTTTTTATTAAATATTAAATATTATTAATTTGTATTTATAATACATATTTAGTAAATAATACATATATATATATATATATATATATATATATATATATATATATATATATATATATATATATATATATATATATATATATATATATATATATATATATATATATATATATATATATATATATATATATATATATATATATATATATATATATATATATATATATATATATATATATATATATATATATATATATATATATTTAGGGTTAAAATGCAAAATACATACACTTTTTATTTTTATTAATATTTAAATATAAATATATCTTTTGACAAATATACTTCATTTTATTTTATTTTTGTATACAATAAATAAATACTTGTACATGACAAATAAATAATGCATTTATTTTAATAGAATTAGGGTTTAACCCAAAACATGAAAAACTCCCAAAAGAATAATACTTTTATTTTTGTTTATTTTGACATATAAAAATACTTTTTTCATACATACAAAAAACCATTTTTGCATCTTGCATATTTATTCTTATTTTATTTAATTTGTGCAAATAATTATCTTGTAAATAATTCAATATTGATGTAATAGTTTAGGTTTAAATTCCTTGTCAAAATCCCCATTTGAACATTTGTACCCCCCTTCCCATATATGGTTTTGTAATAGCTTAGTAAATTTATTTTCGCACTTTATTGCTTTCCAATTATACCATGTTAGAATTAGGGTTTGTATGCAAAAAAAACAACGAAAATAGTTTGACCTAATTTCAAGACAAACAAGCATGAAAATGGACACACAAATCACACTTGCACCCCCTAGGGTATTCCACTTGTTGCCTTCAATAAATGGGCCATATTGCATGTTAGGTCTCTTTGGGCAAAACAAACACAAATCAAATGATCATAGTCCCTCGATGACGCTTTTAAAAAGTTGCCTAAACAAATGATCAAGTCCCTTAAAGAAAATTGCCCAAAGATACTTGGCACCATTGCAATTATGGTCTAAACGATGGCCCGCGCCCGTCCCTTTCACATCCTAACATGAGATTGTCCACCAAATACAATGGTGGAACAAACTTGTTAAAAGGGTTAAAACATAGCAATAAACTTTGAGAAATTTAGGAGTAGATAACCTCTTAGTTACTTGAATCAAACTTGCAAAAATAAAACACTTGCCTATTTTCTAAAACCACATTTCACAACACTTTCTAAAAAATGAAAACCTTTTCAAAAGACGTACATCTTTGTATACATCCCAACATGGATCATTACAAAGGTTGCCACCACATTGGCCTCTTTTCAAAACATTTTTCAAACCCACACACACGAAGCACCATTTCAAACAATTGAAAACAAAAGGCAAGTGATTTAAGCAAGTAACTAAGAGCCCATGGATAACCATGGATAGAAAGGGTGCTAATACCTTCCCTTGCTATAATCTACTCCCCGAACCCAAGAAACATCTCAAAAGGTTTTTGCTGTGCTTTTTAACCTTTCCTTAGGATAAAATAAAAAGTCGGTGGCGACTCTTGCTCAACCGAAACATTTGCGAAAACAAACGCAAAACTCACAGTCAGTTCTCCCACCGTATCACAGAACTGGCGACTCTGCTGGGGAATAATTTAAAAGTGGAGTAACCTTAGGGCTTAGATCACCTTTGTTTTCAATTGTTTGCTTTGTTTGCTTTTATATTTGTGGGCTTTGCATCGGAGTTTCATAGATCCTAACCCGGATCTGGGGAATACCCTTTTTAGGTAGCATAATCTGTGAGGGACCTGTCCGGCGTAGACCGACATGGGTGAAGCAGTGGCTACGTTGGTGTGGCACCTTGGTCTGTACCTATATCCCTTGTGTTGCAATGAGGAGAATATAGGTCTTCTAAGGAGTCATTAAACACCAACCAACCTTAGAACCCTAAATTAACCAAACTTGGCCATTAGGACAGTAGCAGTATGCTACACTCATTGAGACTAAACTCTCGCGATGGTTCTGGCCGCAAGAAAAGATTGCGATGCTGGAGTTATGACCGATTGAGGGTAGTCAATGATTTGAGATCCTCTAGAACCCGGTTACTTTTGATAGGACATGTTTTAACCAACGGAACTAAAAGAGGGTAACACCTAAACTTCATGCTGGCCTGAAACCTAAGGATTGTCTTGTGTGACTTGTGTGCCTTACCATGCTTGCCTATGTGAATACTTGTGGTGTGCTTCATCATAGCATCATGCCATCATACCATTGCATGCATCCTGTATAAAGGACTAACCCATTTCAAAGACAAAAAAGTTTCATCTTTGCTCTGTTTTGTAGGACATCATGATGCCCGTGCGTAGGAATACTATCCGGCTCAACTTTGTTCAACCACCAACTTTGCTCAAGGATTTGGTTGGTAGGATTCCAAACACTTCTTCCTTCATCAACAGGCATGGTTCTCTCCTTGGCTTGATCACTGCAAAATGGGACCAACAACTGATAAGTGTTCTGACCCAGTTTTATGACCCCCTGTATCATTGTTTCACCTTTCAAGACTTCCAGCTGGTTCCTACCCTGGAAGAATTCTCTTATTTGCTTGGGATCCCTGTCTTGGATCAAACTCCAGTCACTGGTTTGGAAAAGACTCCTAGGCCTGAAGAGATTGCTGCAATTCTCCCGTTGACCAAGGAAGAGGTATTGGCTAACTGGGAAACTATAAGTGGAGTCAAGGGCTTTTTGGTCAAATTTCTGGTTGGCAAGGCTAATGATTTCTGGAATGACTTGGACTTCAAGGCGTACGAAGATATTCTGGCTCTTTTGATCTATGGTCTGGTATTGTTTCCCAATCCTGACACCTTTATCAGTATCTATGCCATAAGGATCTTCATGTCTCGGAATCCTGTACCCACTCTTTTGGGTGATATCCTGCAACAACTCTATGCTCGTACTGCTCGAAAACGGGGAACTCCGTGGTGTTGTGCTCCTTTGCTAGTGAGGTGGTTTATTTCGCACCTTCCTAAGTTCGTGCTGAAGAATGAAGAAGGAAAAGGTTGGGCTCGGAGGTTAATGTCTCTCACTGATAATGACATCACTTGGACTCTCAGAGGTTTGGATGAGGTAGCTGTCATTGATCGTTGCGGAGAATACCCTAATGTTCCGTTGATTGGTATCCAAGGAGGAATCTCTTATAATCCATGCTTAGCTCTCCGCCAGTTTGGAAGAGCCAGAAGAGTTGGGCCTCATGAAATGTTGGTTCCTCACTTCCATTTTGAGTTTCAGGCAGACAGTGACAAACTACGCCATGGATTCATTAAAGCTTGGGACATAATTCACAAAGCTGACCCACATGAGTTAGGGCCAAAGACTTCTTTACCAATGGAACCCTATTGCAAATGGGTCCGCATCCGTGCTCAGAAGTTAGGTATGCCGTACGAAGCTGTTAGACCTATCATTTTTGAATCTCCTGATGAAGAGGGGGTTCCTCCAACTATCCTCCCTCCTCAGATACCTACTGATTTTGACACAATGAAGAGATCTTGGGCGCAGCTAAAAGAGGAACGGGATTTCTATCGGGAAAAGTTCAACGAGCAGGAACGGAAGATCCAGAGGCTGACTAAGCAATTGGAGGAAGAGCGGGTCCTGAACAACTACATCAACACTGAGAAAAGGAGGCCATGGGAGCACTGATGGGCTTTGGATATTTCCTTTTATAGCTTGTATTTCCTTTCCAGTATTTTTCATTCCTGTATTGCCTAAGGGCAAGTTGTTGAACAATTAAAATTTTAATCTAATGAAGTGTGTTTCCCTTTTGTCTACAAAGTTGAATCTTGTTTGTCTTTGAAAACATAAAACATACGCATCTCATTGCACCATATGCATAGCAGGTACCCTATTTCACAGGTTGCTTAATCTTCTACGCTGTTTATCTGAACAGTCATCATGAATCCAGACTCATCCAGCGAGCAAGCAATCAAGGCCCTTCAGGCCCAAAGTGCCCAGTTTCAAGAGATGGTCCTGAGCCTGGCCCAAGGTCAGCAAGAGTTGAAGACCCTACTCCTGAAGAAGAAGAAGAAAAAGAGGACTGCGTTATTCAACACTGGACGCAGATTTGGGAACACACTCCATAATGAAGCTGATCCAACTACTTCTTCTGCTGAGAAAAACAGTCCCCAAGGGGGAGGAGCTCCTAGTCCGGCAGTCTCTGACAACGAGACAGACTACAATGACGAACAATACCCACCTGCTGCTGACAGATACAAGCAATTGGAGGACCGCTTGAGCGCCATGGAGATTCAGAATGTGCCGGGGCTGGATTTCGGAGATTTGGGGTTATCTTCTGGGGTAGTAATTCCACACAAGTTTAAGGCGCCTGCCTTTGCCAAGTATGATGGGGTCTCCTGTCCAAAGCTGCATCTAAGGTCGTACGTAAGGAAGATCCAACCTTACACGGCAGATAAGAACCTTTGGATTCACTTCTTCCAAGATAGCCTTTCGGGGTCGCAGCTTGAATGGTTCTATCAACTATATGGAACTAGTATCCGACACTGGGAAGATTTGGCAACCGCATTCTACAGACAATATCAATACAATTCTGATCTCGCTCCTACGCGTACCCAACTCCAGGGTATGTCTCTAGGAACGGGCGAAGGGTTCAAAGAATATGCACAAAAATGGAGGGATTTGGCTGGCAGGGTGCAGCCTCCATTAACTGATCGTGAGCTGGTTGATATGTTTCTAGGGACTTTGTCTGGTCCATTTTTCAATCATTTGGTTGGTAACTCCTCCGCTGGGTTTACGGATTTGATTCTGACGGGAGAAAGAATTGAAGCTGGCATCAGGTCAGGGAAAATACAACAGGCTGCCTCCCCAAGTACTGAGAAGAGGCCTTTCAAGAAAGAAGAAAGTGCCGTCTATGGTCCTAGAAGACAAGTCAAGCCAGAAAGTCGCCAAGCCGTCAATGCTTTGGTCATTTCAAAGCCTGTTGCTGCCCCTCAGCAGTACAATCAACAAAGAGGTGAAAGGCCCAAGAGACAGTATACTCGGTTGAGTATGACCTTATCTCAAATTTTACCACAACTGTTATCAACCAACTTGGTGACCGTCAAAGAAGCTCCTAAGGTCGTGAATACTGCATCTCCTAAGTATAACCCAAATGTCCATTGTGCTTATCATTCCGATAGCCCCGGGCACACTACTGATGATTGCTGGGCCTTGAGAAATAAAGTGCAAGATCTTATCGACGCAAAGGAAATTCAGTTTGAGGCGCCTGAGAGGCCAAATGTTGTAACTGCTCCTATGCCCCAGCATAGAGTAAATGCCATCGAGGAAGATTTGTATGCTGTTTCGGAGAATGATGTTGCTACCCCTCTTTTGACTGTTAAGAGGAACTTACTACTAGCCGGTTTATTTCCAGGTTGTAGCAAGGGTTGCCTCCTGTGTACTGTTATCCCTACCGGTTGTCCACTGCTGAAATCAGGCATCCAAAGCCTGATGGATAGAAAAGAAATTATGTTCAAGAAAACTGCTGTTCCGTTTGTCTCCGTTGAAGAAATATCTGTTGTCACGATTTACAATCCTTCCAAAGCTCCCATGAAGAAACCAGTCCAAATTATGTCAGTTGCACCCATTACTATTACTGTTCCGGGGCCTCTCCCCTATGAGTCTGATAAAGCGGTCCCATGGCATTATGGGGCCGACGTGTATGTGCTTGGGGTGAAGCAGGAGTTTAACACCAATACCAGTATCAGTAACATCACTGGTCCCACCAAGATTACCCGCAGTGGCAGGCTCTTCTCGCCTGACATTGCACCGCCAGTTATCCGAAAACCTCTCACCATCACACCCGCAAGTGTGCATGTTCCGAATCAAGTTCCTGTGTC
Organism: Vicia faba; assembly: GCA_948472305.1. Taxonomy (NCBI): domain Eukaryota; kingdom Viridiplantae; phylum Streptophyta; class Magnoliopsida; order Fabales; family Fabaceae; genus Vicia; species Vicia faba. Next base: position 830,915,526 of record OX451741.1, read on the forward strand.
TACTACTGCCGCCGAGTCCTCTGATACTCGGGGCAAAGAAGTTGCTACCGATTTGCCTGCCAGGACGGAGGCACCAAAAAAGACTGCTGTGGAAGCCTCCCAACAAGAAATGGAGGAAATCCTTAAAATCATCAAAAAGAGTGACTTCAATGTTGTTGAACAGTTGGGGCATACCCCCTCCAAAATATCTATGCTATCGTTGCTGCTATGCTCAGAGGCCCATGCAAAATCCCTGATTTCATTTCTGAAAATGGCCCATGTGCCGCAAGACACCTATGCAGATCAATTCACCGACTGTGTGGCTAATTTGACGGCTGACAATGGCTTGGGGTTCTCAGATGCTGACCTTACCGCCAAAGGGAAAAATCACAATGATGCCCTGCATGTTTCCATAGAATGCAGGGGCACTACTCTCGCACACGTGTTAGTGGATACTGGTTCTTCCCTGAATGTTTTGCCCAAGAAGGCATTGGACCGCTTGGATTGTGAGGGTTTGGAGCTGAAACCTAGTAACATCATTGTTAGAGCCTTCGACGGTTCTAAGAGGATGATGCACGGTGAAGTAGACATCCCTATTCGTGTGGGTTCCCAAGTCTTCGACTCAACGTTCTATGTAATGGATATTCGTCCATCTTACTCCTGCTTGTTGGGTCGACCCTGGATTCACAAGGCTGGGGCAGTAACCTCCACTCTACACCAAAAGCTCAAATACCCTGTCAAAGGGAGGATTGTTACTGTGCAAGGTGAGGAGGAATACATGGTTAGTCACTTGAATTCATTCCGGTATATCGAGATGGATGGGGAGTTTATTGAAACCCCCTTTCAGCATTTTGAGGAGGTACTCCCAACGTTGGCATCAGCTGAAACAGTGGTTGAAGAAGACTTTCCGTTGAAGATGGCGTCCTTGAAGGATGCCCGGGCTGTAATCGAGAAAGGCAATTGTGCAAATTGGGGTCAGCTTCCGGACTTCACTCAAAAGAATGACAAGTTTGGGCTGGGCTTTACTGCAGAGGCTCAGAGGGTTGTGCGCAAGGAAAAGATCAGAAAGGCTCTGGTGTTTATCACCAGTCCATGGGTGAATGCTATCGAGGAGGATGTAGAGGAAGCAGAGTTTGACAGTTGGATCTATCCAACCACCAGCAACGGACCAAGCAACTGGACGGTAAAGGATTTTACACCTATCACATTTGTCACGCAGTAATTAACTCTTTTGATTTTCAATTTGTAACAAACAATATGTTAAGACTTTATTGGCTCGGTGTCCTACCCGGGGCATCGTAGCTCCATTTGTGAGGGCTTTTTGTATGACATTTCCATATATCATCAATCAAAACATTGGACGTTTGTTGCATTTCAAATCTTGTGCTCTTTTTCTTTCTGTGTTATATCTTGCAAAACAGCTATATTTACACACACTCACTCATACAGGTTTCAATCCACTCTGGATCTCACTGGTAACAGCTCTGCTACCACCAGTTGTGACTTCGAGAATCCGATCAACTTGGCCGAAGACGAAGGTGAAGATGATTGCGAAGTGCCTGGTGAACTCGCAAGACTGCTACTCCAGGAAGAGAGGGTTATTCAACCACATGAAGAGCCGGTGGAAACAGTTAACCTGGGTACTGAGACAGATAGGAAAGAGGTCAAGATTGGGGCTAATCTAGAGCTCAGTGTGAAGCAACGATTGATCCAGATGCTACATGATTACATGGAGATCTTTGCTTGGTCCTATGAAGACATGCCTGGTTTGGATGCCGACATCGTAGTTCATCACCTGCCAACCAAGGAAGACTGCCCTCCGGTAAAGCAAAAGGTCCGCCGCATGCGCCCAGAGATGTCCGAAAAGATCAAGGCTGAGGTTATGAAGCAATTCGATGCCGGGTTTCTAGCAGTAACTTCTTACCCTCAGTGGGTTGCCAATGTGGTGCCAGTACCAAAGAAGGACGGTAAAGTCAGGATGTGTGTCGACTACAGGGATCTAAACAGGGCAAGCCCTAAGGATGACTTCCCCTTACCTCACATCGACGTTCTTGTTGACAATACTGCTCAACACAAGGTGTTCTCCTTCATGGATGGCTTTTCAGGGTATAATCAGATCAAGATGGCTCCTGAAGATATGGAGAAGACTACCTTTGTGACTCAGTGGGGCACTTTCTGTTACAAGGTCATGCCATTCGGGTTGAAAAATGCTGGGGCAACCTACCAACGTGCCATGGTTGCTTTATTTCATGATATGATCCATCATGAGATTGAGGTATACGTTGATGACATGATTGCAAGGTCCCAAACTGAGGAGGAGCACCTTGACCATCTGAGGAAGCTGTTTGACCGACTCAAGTTATACAAGCTGAGGTTGAATCCCAACAAATGCACCTTTGGGGTAAGGTCCGGAAAATTGTAGGTTTCATTGTAAGTGATAAAGGTATTCATGTAGACCCTGCCAAGGTAAAATCCATACAAGAGATGCCGACTCCAAAGACAGAGAAAGAAGTCAGAGGCTTCCTGGGACGACTGAATTACATTGCCCGATTCATCTCACATCTGACTGCTACTTGTGAGCCAATCTTCAAATTACTGAAGAAAGATCAAGTAGTACGTTGGAACGATGAATGTCAGGCTGCTTTTGAAAAGATAAAGGAGTACCTCCAAGAGCCACCCATTCTTATGCCACCAGTGGAAGGAAGACCTCTGATACTATATTTGACAGTACTTGACAATTCAATGGGGTGTGTGCTGGGGCAGCATGACGAGTCTGGCCGAAAAGAGCACGCTATTTATTACTTGAGCAAAAAGTTTACCGACTGTGAGTCTCGTTACTCACTGCTTGAGAAAACTTGCTGCGCTCTGGTATGGGCTGCTCGCCGGCTGAGACAGTATATGTTGACTCACACCACTTTGTTGATTTCAAAGATGGATCCCATCAAGTACATATTTGAAAAGTCTGCTCTGTCTGGGAGAATAGCAAGATGGAAAATGATCTTAACAGAATATGATATCCAGTATACAACTCAGAAAGCAATCAAAGGAAGTGTACTGGCAGATCATTTGGCACACCAACCTGTGGACGATTACCAATCATTGAACTTTGATTTTCCGGACGAAGACATCATGGTGGTAACTGACTGTGAAGTACCTGGACCAGATGAAGGACCTGAGGAAGGATCCCAATGGTCTATGCATTTTGACGGAGCCTCCAATGCTTTGGGTAACGGCGTCGGCGCTGTAATCATATCTCCCAAAGGAAATCATACTCCACTCACCGCCCGATTATGTTTCAACTACACCAACAACATGGCAGAATATGAGGCGTGTATCGTGGGTCTGCAAGCTGCAATCGACTTAAGGATCGAATTTCTGAGTGTCTTCGGAGATTCCGCTCTCGTGATCAATCAAATCAAAGGCGAGTGGGATACGAAACACCCAAATCTTATTCCTTACAAAGAGTATGTGTTGACTTTGCTTCCCCACTTTGAAGAGATAACCTTTGAGCACTTCCCAGGAGAGGAGAATCAGCTAGCGGACGCACTAGCTACGATGTCTTCAATGTTCAAAGTTAAATGGGACAATGAGGCTCCCCGGATCATTATCTGGAAATTGGACGAACCGGCATACTGCTGCGATCTTGAGACCGAAAGGGTGACTGAAAACCTTGGTATCATGAGGTGAAGAGGTACTTGGAAGCTCAAGAATACCCTGAAGGTGCATCTGTCAATGACAAAAAGTTCATGAGAAGGTTTGCGGCGAAATTCTTCCTCAGCAACGGCAATCTCTACAAACGGAATCATGATTCAACTCTACTACGTTGTGTGGATAAGGCTGGAGCAGAGAAGATCATGATAGAACTGCATGAAGGTACATTTGGAACACATTCCAGTGGACACACCATGGCAAAGAAAATCCTACGGGCAGGATATTTCTGGTCCACAATGGAAGCCGATTGTTACCAACACTCTCGAACTTGTCACAAATGCCAGATCTATGCTGACAAGGTGCATATTCCTCTAGTTCCTCTAAACGTCCTGACGGCACCTTGGCCTTTTGCAATGTGGGGCATTGATATGATCGGTGAGATCCGACCGACGGCATCCAACGGGCATCGCTTCATCTTGGTGGCAATCGATTACTTCACGAAGTGGGTTGAGGCAGCTTCCTACGCAACGGTAACCAAGAGCGTCGTGGCACGTTTCATCCGACATAATCTGATCTGTCGGTACGGCGTCCCAGAAAGAATCATTACGGACAATGGTACCAATCTCAATAACAAAATGATCACTGAACTCTGCGAACAATTCAAGATACAGCACCACAACTCTTCTCCCTACCGGCCGAAGATGAATGGGGCTGTAGAGGCAACTAATAAGAATATCAAGAAAATTGTGCAGAAGATGACAGTGACCTATAAAGATTGGCACGAGATGTTACCGTTCGCTCTTCATGGGTACCGCACCTCAGCAAGGACGTCAACCGGGGCAACTCCTTTCTCCTTGGTCTATGGCATGGAGGCAGTCTTGCCAATTGAAGTCCAGATACCTTCTCTCCGAATAATGAAGGATGCAGACTTGAATGAAGATGACTGGATCCAGACTCGACTTGATCAATTAAACCTGATTGACGAAAAGAGGCTCACCGCTATCTGTCATGGTCAGACGTATCAAAAACGGATGATCAGGGCATTTAACAAGAAAGTCAAACCACAAGAGTATCAAGTTGTGGACCTGGTAATCAAACACATCATCCTTCCTCAAAGTGATCCCCGGGGCAAATGGACCCCTACTTACGAAGGGCCATTTATGGTTAAACATGTGTTCTCAGGAGGAGCCTTGATCCTGACCACCATGGATGGTGACGACCTTCCTCACCCCGCCAATGCAGACATAGTGAAAAGATACTACGCGTGAATAAAAGACCCGCTAGGTTGACATACCTAGGCAAAAATAAGGGCTTCCCGGCGAACCAAAAGGGTTCGGGCAAAAATAAGGGATGAAATGGAAAAAAAATCTGTACACCCGGCAAGTCGAAAACCTGAAAAGGCGGCTTGGGCAAAAATGGGTATCCCGGTGGACTGAAAACCCGAAAGGGCGGTCCAGGAAAAAGTTAGGGATAAAACGTAACACTATGTCTCATTGGATCACCTTGCATCCGGAATTCGGCGACAACTATCTGGCTCAGATTTCGGCATCGACCAATCAGCTTCATCTTCAACCAAGCAGCAAAGTGATGAGACGCTTGAAGACATAAAGGCGATAGCAGAGTTGGAACCCAGTGGGATTGTTCACATAGCTGTTTTGTTTCCTTTTCAAAATTGTAAATTCTATGTTATTCGGCGGCATTCTCTTACTAGGATGTCAGCCTCTTATACAAAAACGCCTATTCACAAGCAAAATTCAAATCAATACAAATTCACTTGTCCATACAAATTGCCATTATTTTTCCTTTTTCTGTTTTGTCTTGCGAAGAAGGTCCAATGTTCATTTTTTATATATGCATTTGACATTAAATTGCTGATTCATAAATATTTGCATATGAAACAAAAGATTGATTACAGGTGACATCAGAAACAGGGGCAATGTGAAGTTGTCTGATGCAGTCTGGTTGCTTTGTCCGCCAAGGTACCAAGGTAGATTCGACTGAAGAATAGGACCAAATCATCTCAACGCCCCGCAGGGTAAGACAAGATTCAGCAATACTTTCCCCAAGCAGAGTTGGTTCCCCGTCAATCCTGAAAAGGCACAACATTCCCCAGTGGAATATAGGCATTCACTAGCAAGCGTCCCCGACAGTCTTAACCTAAGATGGTTCCCCGGCAGGATATCAGTACCCCAGTGCAATTCCGAAAAGTTTCCCCAGGAAAGCGGAATTCTTATCCCCAACAGGTCTTAAAGCTTATCCCCAGTAGATTCTGGAAGCTTGTTCCCTGCAGAATACGGACGTCTCTCCCGAGCTTTATTCAAAGTTATTCCTCACAAGGGCTTATAACTGGGTTATCCTCAGCTATCTGCCACGGAAGATCTCCCTCGGCAAAGTTCTTCCTTTTCCCCAGCGGAGTTTATCTTTGGTGTTCCCAAGCGGAGTTTATCATCATTATCCCCAGCGGAATCCATCATTAAAATCCTCAGCAGGCCTCCCATCAAATTTCAGCAAAGTATCTCTGCCACAGAGCAATTCCCCGGCCGGTCGTCAAGGATTTATTTTCCTAAGACGAAATTACATTCATAAACATTTCACATTTTCATACATCTTGCTTACATACATGATAAAGTGCATACAACACTATCTCATGTTGAAAATCATGACATCATGCATATCATACATCATGACATTTCATACAACTTATGTTTTTGCCTTTTCAGGGAAAAAGACAATCCCGAAGACAACTACCTTCAACTGTCACAATTCCAGATTCGATACCTGTATCTAGCCAGGGCACATCTGAGAGTGATCAGTTTCCAGACTCGATTCCTGTATCTAGCCAGGGCACGTCTGAAGAGTTCAAAGATTCGATTCCTGTATCCAGCCAGGGCACATCTATCAACTACAACATTTCCAAATTCGATTCCTGTATCCAGCCAGGGCATATCTGTTAACGACCATTTCCATACTCGATTCCTGTATCTAGCCAGGGCACGTCTGAAGAGTTCAAAGATTCGATTCCTGTATCCAGCCAGGGCATATCTGTTAACGACCATTTCCAGACTCGATTCCTGTATCTAGCCAGGGCACGTCTGAAGAGTTCAAAGATTCGATTCCTGTATCCAGCCAGGGCACATCTATCAACTACAACATTTCCAGATTCGATTCCTGTATCCAGCCAGGGCATATCTGTTAACGACCATTTCCAGACTCGATTCCTGTATCTAGCCAGGGCACGTCTGAAGAGTTCAAAGATTCGATTCCTGTATCCAGCCAGGGCACATCTATCAACTACAACATTTCCAGATTCGATTCCTGTATCCAGCCAGGGCATATTTGTTAACGACCATTTCCAGACTCGATTCCTGTATCTAGCCAGGGCACGTCTGAAGAGTTCGAAGATTCGATTCCTGTATCCAGCCAGGGCATATCTATTGACGACTATTTCCGGATTCGACTCCTGTATCTAGCCAAGGCACATCTGTGAGCAACCGATTATAGATTCGACACCTGTATCTAGCCAGGGCATATCTGCATAAGGAGATTGAAGATCAAACACCTGTAACAAGCCATGAAAACATCTGTCCATCTCAAATACACAAGTTCTCGCTAAGGAATCTCTTATGCGATCAACACTTCCAAATGGCATCTATAAGCCCATTCCCGACAAGGTTCTGTCACATCTCCAGATGGCATCTATAAGCCCATCTCCCTATCCACCATCTCTCCAAATGGCATCTGTAAGCCCATTCCCGACATCACATTGCTGATACTTCAACATGCGAGTGCAAATTTCCGGGCACTCTAGTGTCCAATCTCCTTTTACCCTCGAGTCACGAAAGGCAAACTTGCCAATCTAACTCTTCAGGTTCAAGAAGATTGAACAGGGGCAACTGTTGTACCCCAAAATTTGCCCTCCCATTTCCTCAACATTTTCTCATCACAAGACCCTTGAAAATCAAGATCCAGTTAGGGTTTCCTCTGCTCAAGACTTCTCCTTGCATTGTTGACCCAAATTAGGATTTGTGTTTGCACAAAGAGATTTTGACCTAAAGTGCCTAAGATGACTTTCATGCTTCATGTTGGACTCCCAAGTTTATCCATACCAAGTTTCAAGTCTTGATTCCAAATTTTGCCCAGTCAATTGGACAGTTGACTTAGAAATCAACTGTATTAGGGAAAAAGTCAACTGTGGCCAATTGACAGTCAAATCTCATGAAAATTGACCCACATCAACATTATGAACTCACATGGACCATTTGATCAAGTTTGGATCACAATTCCACAAGAAATTTGATCAGATCATCAAAAGGGCAAAATGGTCATTTTTAGGGTTTTGACTGCACAAGGGCAATTTTTTACTGTTTGACCTAGCCAATGGCAAACCAAGCTCACATATGGACTCAAGGACCCCATGGAATTATCTTGACATGCTCAACAAGTTCAAAGGATCCCAAATACACAAGATTGATAGTTGAATTTCCCAGTCAATTGATCAATTTTGACTGTATACTGAAAAGTCAAACTTTGACTTTTTGGTCAAAATCAAAAGTCAAGATTCATTTTTCATCAAAACATGCCAAATCATGAAACTTGTTCACCAAGAAATCAAGAAATGCAAATTAGGGTTTGAAATGGAAATTTTTCATAACTTAGAATTTTTCTAAGTTATGGAAAACCCTAATTTTTTCCCAACTTTGCCCCACTTTCTCACCAAGATTCATTTGGATTCAAGCAAAAGTCAAAACATAAAAGTTGTAGCTTGTTGCAAAATCTACAACTTTGATTCACAAAGTTTTCCCAAAAGAAGCTTGTATCTCAAGTTACAATTTTTGGAACAAGGGTACCAAACCATTCTTAACTTAGTGAAAATTTGACCTATTTTGGACAAGTTTTTTACCTAACTTCAAGACCATTTTTCATACACTTCCACTTGGAATTTCAATTTTCATTTCAAATATGTATTGTAGTACACATTCCAAGCTTTCCAAAATGTCCAAGAACTTCTCAAATAACCTCATGGTTAGGGAGAATCGAATTTTGCAAAATGGGAAAAAGTCAATTTTGTTCTTGGCCAAGACATGTTCATACATTGGTGCCATTTTGAATTCAACATGCTTAAGCTACATTGCAGGCCTCTAATCCCATTTTCACTCAATAATTCAATGCAAAACCATTGTGCCAAGATGTTGTTCTATGCATTTGGACATTACATGGAGAATTAACCCTTAATTAGAAAAAGCATTATTTCCATTTTGAAAAAGTAGAACTTTATGTCCATTTTGCAAATCCAAGTGGTACAGTCCAAATCTTCTTGGCACAAGTTTATGAGCAAATTGCACTGATCAAGGCCAATGTATGCAGCATAGTGTGAGGGCTTGTACAGGCTAGAAACATCAAGTGGCCATTGCTTGCTTAAAGTTCAAGTAAGATAGCATAACATATACCAACCTCCATATCAGTCAACCAAGCCTTAGAGAAAGATATCAAACACATTCCAAACATTGATCCTAAGCTGAAGCACGAGCCTTTCACCTCCAATACCTTCACAAACTCAGAACCACCATCAAACTGCCAAAACAGAGTGACTTCTGCAGATTGAGTTCCAACTCTCATCCCTGTCATGCTTTCTTGCTAAAAGCTCTTCACACACCTTCCATACCATCGATGCAAGCTAACCAAAACCTAAAACACGACCTGTAATTCCTCTAACCAGTTCCACCATTTTCATTTTCTTGTTTTGCAGTTGAAGTTCTCTAGCACGATTCAAGAAGTTTCAAGACAAAGTAAAGCTTGGAATAGCATCCCTGGACCTCAAGGAAGCTATACCAATCATCACGTTGCACTGAAAGCTTCTCCATTGCCAGATACAACTTCAACTGAACAGGTAAGTTCATGAACTCGTATCTCTCTTATTAGGCATTGTTAGATTTAGGTTTGTGAAGAAAACATGTCACAATCATAGCCCTGAACATGCCCATATGATTAGATTTCATTTATATTATGTGTGCTGCAAGAATTTTGAGTCTGAACATTGATGGAAAACTAGGTCAGGAATTGGGGGAGAAGAAACTCTCCCTCATCTTAGAGAGTTAAGTCAAGTTTTTTATATCCCTGGATTCGTCTTCTCATGTTCTACACTTTTCATGTTGAAAGTTTTGCTTAAAAGTCCAGGAATTGGGAGATAGAAAACGCGTGTTTGGCTTGAACAAAGGTGTTCTGAGGTTGAAGATGACTTGGTTCTGGGCTGGGCCTGTTTGACATTTCTTTTTGCACCATATTTTTACTTCTGCACCCCTGAGCCCATTTTGCTTATTTCTTTGACTTTTTGACTTTTTCCTTTTTGGATTGACTTATTTTTTTTTTCATGATATTAAAAATATAAAAAATATTTTTCTCACCATTTTTGAATTTATTAGGCATTTATTTGGTTTTTCTTTTAGTTTGTACATAAATAAATAAATACATATACTTTTATTTAAAATACTAAAATAGTGCAAATACATTTTTATACATTTTTATTTTGTTTTACTTTCTGAAAATATTTTATAGAAAAAATACTTTTTTTATTAAATATTAAATATTATTAATTTGTATATATAATACATATTTAGTAAATAATACATATATATATATATATATATATATATATATATATATATATATATATATATATATATATATATATATATATATATATATATATATATATATATATATATATATATATATATATATATATATATATATATATATATATATATATATATATATATATATATATATATATATATATATATATATATATATATATATATATATATATAGGGTTAAAATGCAAAATACATACACTTTTTATTTTTATTAATATTTAAATATAAAAATATCTTTTGACAAATATACTTCATTTTATTTTATTTTTGTATACAATAAATAAATACTTGTACATGACAAATAAATAATGCATTTATTTTAATAGAATTAGGGTTTAACCCAAAACATGAAAAACTCCCAAAAGAATAATACTTTTATTTTTGTTTATTTTGACATATAAAAATATTTTTTTCATACATACAAAAAACTATTTTTGCATCTTGCATATTTATTCTTATTTTATTTAATTTGTGCAAATAATTATCTTGTAAATAATTCAATATTGATGTAATAGTTTAGGTTTAAATTCCTTGTCAAAATCCCCATTTGAACATTTGTACCCCCCTTCCCATATATGGTTTTGTAATAGCTTAGTAAATTTATTTTCGCACTTTATTGCTTTCCAATTATACCATGTTAGAATTAGGGTTTGTATGCAAAAAAAACAACGAAAATAGTTTGACCTAATTTCAAGACAAACAAGCATGAAAATGGACACACAAATCACACTTGCACCCCCTAGGGTATTCCACTTGTTGCCTTCAATAAATGGGCCATATTGCATGTTAGGTCTCTTTGGGCAAAACAAACACAAATCAAATTATCATAGTCCCTCGATGACGCTTTCAAAAAGTTGCCTAAACAAATGATCAAGTCCCTAAAGAAAATTGCCCAAAGATACTTGGCACCATTGCAATTATGGTCTAAACGATGGCCCGCACCCGTCCCTTTCACATCCTAACATGAGATTGTCCACCAAATACAATGGTGGAACAAACTTGTTAAAAGGGTTAAAACATAGCAATAAACTTTGAGAAATTTAGGAGTAGATAACCTCTTAGTTACTTGAATCAAACTTGCAAAAATAAAACACTTGCCTATTTTCTAAAACCACATTTCACAACACTTTCTAAAAAATGAAAACCTTTTCAAAAGACGTACATCTTTGTATACATCCCAACATGGATCATTACAAAGGTTGCCACCACATTGGCCTCTTTTCAAAACATTTTTCAAACCCACACACACGAAGCACCATTTCAAACAATTGAAAACAAAAGGCAAGTGATCTAAGCAAGTAACTAAGAGCCCATGGATAACCATGGATAGAAAGGGTGCTAATACCTTCCCTTGCTATAATCTACTCCCCGAACCCAAGAAACATCTCAAAAGGTTTTTGCTGTGCTTTTTAACCTTTCCTTAGGATAAAATAAAAAGTTGGTGGCGACTCTTGCTCAACCAAAACATTTGCGAAAACAAACGCAAAACTCACAGTCAGTTCTCCCACCGTATCACACCTCCTATCCAGGCTTTCATTTCAAAGTAACCCTACTACCCAGGTTCCTTCTCATAGCCCTACTATCCAGGCTTTCATTTCGAAGTAACCCTACTACCCAGGTTCCTTCTCATAGCCCTACTATCCAGGCTTTTATCTCAAAGTAACCCTACTATCCAGGTTCCTTCCCATAAGCCCTACTATCCAGGCTTTCGTCTTGAAGTAACCCTACTATCCATGTTCCTTCTCCCTCATCTCCAGAAAACAGTTTACAACACTGTAAGGCCCGGACCCTACCAGATACGGTCGATTTCACATTTCCCCAGTAAGCCGTTGTACATCCTGGACCCTAACCAGATATGCATTCTACTTTCACCTCCTCAATCAAGAGTTAACTCCCCAGCAGAGTAATGGAAAACTGAAGCTCCTAGACTCTACTTCCCAGGACATAAATCAAAGTTCCCTGACGAAGTCTTCCTCAACCGCAGGTACAGGAATTCTCTCCAAGGAATCTCTTATGCATTCAATCTTTTCTGGATGGCATCTGCAAACCCATTCCCGATATCACTGTGATACAGTGAGAGAACTGACTATATGTTTTTGCGTTTCGTTCGCACTTGTGCGGTTAGCAAGAGTCGCCACCGACTTTTTTTTTATCCAAAAGGAAAGGTAAAAAAGCACAGGAAAGACCTTTCAAGAATTTTCTCGGGTTCGGGGGGTAGATTATGAAAAGGGAAGGTATTAGCACCCTTTTCATCCATGGTTTTCCATGGGCTCTTAGTTACTCGTTTAGCTCACTTGCTTTTGTTTGATTGTGTGCTTGTGGTGTGGGCTTTGAAAGTATTTTGAAAGAATCTCTTTGTAATGGTTCTCGTCTCTATAAGAACGTATACAAAGTTTTGTTTCGGAAAATGGTTCAAAGAGGTGTTTGTGAATCGTATTTTGAAAAGTGTTTTGAAAAGAGGTTTTGCAATGGTTCTCGTCTCTATAAGAACGTATACAAAACGTTTTAACTTTTTGGAAATGTTTTGAAATAGAGGTGTAGGTGTGAAAGTTTTTGTCGTGAGAAAGCGAGTAACTAAGAGCGAATCTATCTACTCGAAAGGTCTTAAGTTGTTATTTTATTCTTCCTTTTAGTGGTGCTATCTTACCATTGATTTGGTAATAAGCCCCACCATTGGATGTTAAAGGGACAGGCGCGGGTCAATTTTACAATCATTGAAGGCAACTTGTGAGACGCTTTAGCAATTTTTTGTAAGGGACGAGATCATTTTATCGAAGGCAACATCGAGGGTCATCGAGGGACTACGATATTTGTTTATTGAAGGGTCATTTGCTAAAGTGTCTCGTATTCGAGGGACATGATTGTATTTCCGAGGCAACGAGCAAGGTTACCCTAGAGGTGCGCGTGTGAGAAAGTGTGTTGGTTTCAAGTTATTTCATTCTTGGATTAGGTCATCTAGTGATTGATTTTAGAATCTTGCCATACATGCCTAATTACTATACAGTATATAGAAAGCAATAAATTCCGGGAATTGAAATTCTAAGCTATTACAGAATGTTCGGGAATGGGGGTACAATTGTTACAAATGGGGATGAATCAAATAAAAATAGCAATGTCCAAATATCAAACGATACAACCAAATCAAATTGTAGTGCGATTTAATACAAAGCTATGACAATTTATAAAATAAAGTCAACAAGATATGAAATGAAATGTATTTACTTGAAAAGAGAAGAAATAATCTTATTCTAAAAAATTGATTATAATATTTATTAATTATTTTTTTGTATTTTATTAATTATGTAAACTAACTTTAAAGAAAGAAAATAAGCTGAGTTAATTCTTTTTTTGGTGTTTTGTTAAATGTAAAAAAAAATTATAAAGATAAATTAAAATAAAGAAAATGATAAAAAAATTAACTTCAAGATTTAAATTAATTTAATAATAAAAAAATGTATTTTGGTTTTCTTTAGCATTTTTTAAAATAAAAAAAAAACAAATTAAAAAAAAGGGCTTAAGAGATTCTAGGAATGTTAGGCCCAAAGGAAAGGGTGTTTACTGTTAATAAAAAACAAGCCAGATGGGGATGTGAACTAGCAAATGGGCTTAATGGTTTGCAAAGGATAGGCCCAATGTATTAACTCTGTTTAACGCGTTTGATTAGGGGAAATAAGCAGATTAGGGTTTGTGGTTCCTTTTGGTTTACAGCGGCGCTCTTCGTCCCTCTCTTCTAACTTTGTCCATCTCTCCATCTCTGTTACTCACCTCCTCCTAATTTCATGAACAAAACAACCTCTTGACAACCTAATCTCTCATCATCTCACCGCGATTCACGTTTTCTATGAAAACCCTAAGGTCAGATTTATGCTTATTTGATCTTCCCCCCCAAAGTTCTGTTGCCGGAGCTCTCTCTCTCACCGCTTAACCAAGCCCTAATGGCTTTGTTTCTTGAAAAAGGTTAAGTTTTGTCTTTTTTAAGCTTAAATGATTTTCAATGTTCTTGTCTTGTTATGTTTTTTCTGTTAATCCACTCCATCATACCTTGAGATGTAGGAAATGGCTCATAAGGAAGGTGAAATAGTCATACCTGTTTGTGGCTTTTCTGTGAAGTGGACGGGGATGGTGAGACCGAGGGAAATACTCCTTGGTGGCGGGACTTGCAAAGGGGAAGAAATGAAGATGAATGCGTGAGCTTTCTGGTAATCCCTTTCTATTTTTCTTGCTGAACGTTGATGATGCTGTTTGTTGGATTTTGTTTTAACTTGTTGTTGGTTGTGACAATTTGGTTTGAGGTTTTTTCTGAAAATTGTTGTTACAGTTTGGTTTTGATGTTTTTGATGGAAGATGCTGTTACAGTTTGATGGATTGCAGGCTTTGTGAGTTTTGTGATTTTGTTGATGGCTTTGGAACTTTACTGGTTTTTGTTACAGTTTGAAAGTTGGTTTGACAGTTTGAATGCTGTTACTTTTTCTTATCAGTTCAGGCTCTGAGGTTTTTTGGGATTTTTTGTGGTTTGAACTTGTTGGACAGGTTTGGATTTTTTTTGGTTTTTTTATCTATATGTTTAAACTGTTTGACAGTTTGATGATTTGAGGATGGTTTGGGATTTGTTGTTGTTGGTTTGAAGTTTTCTGAGATGGTTCTGACAGTTTGCAGGTTTTGTGAGTTTTGTAATTTTTGTTAATGGTTTTTCTGTTGTTTTGTTGATGTACAGGTTTGAAGGTTGTGGATTTTTGGTTTGAAATGGTTTTACAGTTTGCAGGTTTTTGATGTTTGAGATTTGGTGTTGCCAGTTTGGACTGTTTTACAGATTTTAGATTTTTTGTGGGTGGCCTGGAATATTTGTTAACAGGTTTTGGTTATAGGTTTGATGGAAGATGGTTTGAAGGTTGGTTCAGATTTGGGTTATCTTTGACAGTATTTTTGACTTGAGAGTTTTTTACAGTTTTTGAAAAACTTGGATGTTTTTCAGGTTTTCTTTTGTTTTCTCAGTTTGATAATTTTTCTCTCTATCTTTTGCTTGAGCCCTGCCTACTGTTATATTGGTTGCTTTGGTTTGACAGCTTATTCAAAATGGTGGGAAAATCACCAAATTTTGAATATTTGGCATATTGTTCTCGTGCTCTTTTTCTTGCAGTTTTTGTTTTCTAACAATTCTTGTGCAATTGTGACAGCAAGGCAGCATCCCTAGGTGACTTCTTTCCTCTCTCTCTCTCAATGACCCTAAGAGCCAAATTCTCTTTTACCTTTTTTCTGAAAAGTTTGCAATAAAAAGGAAGATGATGAAATGTCTTATTGAACAAGCCTCTTGCTTGTTGACTTGGTTTACCATATTGTTATATTTTCTTTGCTGCCTGCTTGCTTCCTACTGCTATGCTGTTTGTTGCTTGTACTGCTTGCATTTTGTTTTTGCCATGCTGCTGTTTGTTTGATGATGCGCTGCTGTCTAGTTTGGTGATGCGCTACTGTCTGTTTGGTTCTGTTTTAAATATTTTTTTTGTTTGGATAGCCTTGTTGCATTTCTTGTTTGGACATCCTTGGTGCATTTGGACAATTTGCTTGCATTTTTTATTTGGACAGCTTTGCTTGCATTTCTTATTTTTCTTTTTGTGAACCAAGAAGAATAATCTTCTTGTGATTTGCAAATAGAAAAATAAAAAACGTGATGAAATAAAAATAGCCTTCTGATTCCAAATTGCAAACTTTAATGATGAACACCATTCTTTCTTTTGAAAATTCTTGCTTATGCTCAAATAGTTTTTGTATTAACTATTTCTTCTGTCTTTTGTTTTCATATGAGCACAACTGGATGGTGGCAAAGCAGAGGACGCAAGAGACTCTGTGGCAAGCGTGGAAGCAATGGAAGCTCAGTCAACCTTAGGCATAGATTCACTTTTTTTGTAATTTAGAGAGAAACATTCAATCAATTGTACTAATTTATTCTTTTAAATACAATAAGTTGTAAAACCTAAAGCATTTAAATAATAAATTGTTTTGTAACAACTTTTGAAATAAATGGAGAAATTCTTATGAGATATTCTGGTGTCCATTAAAAACCCTTTACAGTTAATAACTTGTAATTCTCTTTATATCTTCACTGATTCTTAAAGATTCCCGATTAAGATAATTGAAACTGCATTCCAATAATTCCAATCAAGATAACTTAAATTCCAATAATCATGTAATCTTGCAACTGCATTCCAAACAAACATGCACTGTGTATTCCATTTCTTAACCAAACAAATGTTTTAGACGACGCAGATCATCTGGTTAACCTTGAAAACAAACACTGTTTTTTTTCCAATAATCTTGAGAAAGCATGAAAACATGTGAAAGCCAATTGGATCTTTGAGAATTCAATTCTTTCTAGAATTGCAAGAAAAAACCTAATTGCTGGTTTACTGCCACAGGAGAAAATATGTTTGATCGATTTCTGAGCCAACTTGAACATCTGAGAAACCCTAGGGTTGTGCTTTCTGTGGAAAATGGAAGGGCAAATTTTGGGGTACAACAGCTTCCCCTGTTCAATCTTCTTGAACCTGAAGAGTTAGATCGGCGAGTTTTGTCGTTCGTGACTCGAAGGTAAAAGATGATTGAACACTAGAGTGCCCATAAATTTACGCTCGACAAAAGTGTAATTGAGGGAATGGGCTTAAAGATGCCATTTGAAGAGATGTTAGAATCTTGTTGGAGATGGGCTTGCAGATGCCATCCAAGAATGTTTGGTTGTAAATCGACAGAATAAACATCAGAAAGGTGTCCGAATTTGGAACGTATCTAAACTGTATTTGTCCTTGAATCTGAATAAGTGACAGAATGACTTCCGTGTCTGGAGTGTATCTGTACTGTATCTGTAGGATGAAACTGAATAAGCGACAAAATGGCTTCCGTGTCTGGAGTGTATCTGAACTGTATTTGAACTGTATCTTGAAATTAAGTCTGAATGAACGACAAAATGGCTTCTGTGTCTGGAGCGTATCTGGATTGTATCGGCACTTGGAATCTGAATGAGTGACAGAATGACTTTCGTGTCTGGAGTGTATCTGGACTGTATCGGTACTGTATTTTGAAATTAAGTCTGAATGAGCGACATAATGGCTTCCGTGTCTGGAGCGTATCTGGACTGTATCGGTATTGGAATCTGAATGAGTGACATAATGGCTTCCGTGTCTGGAGCGTATATGAATTATATTTGAACTGTATCTTGAAATTAAGTCTGAATGAGTGACATAATGGCTTCCGTGTCTGGAGCGTATCTGGATTGTATCGGTACTTGGAATCTGAATGAGTGACAAAATGGCTTCCGTGTCTGGAGCGTATCTGAACTGTATTTGAACTGTATCTTAAAATTAAGTCTGAATGAGCGACAGAATGGCTTCCGTGTCTGGAGCGTATCTGGACTGTATCAGTAATCTTTGGATATTTGTTAAAGATAGCTGTTAATCTTATCCTGAAAAGGGTAAAATGTTAGCTGAAACACAAAGTTATGTTGCATGAAAGGTATGATGCAATAAATGTGTTTTATCCATGTTTATGATATATGAATATAATGTATGCGCATGTAAGCTAATTTACTGTATTGCTGAGGAAAATAAATCCTTGACTGCTGTCGGGGAAAATAAATCCTTGACTGCTGAGGATTGTGAGAGTAATGCCATATACTTCTTGAGGAATCTGCTTGGTGAATCTAGATAATTTTAATGACTTTTACTGGGGATTATTGATGGGAGTACTTTGTTCTATCGAGAAGCAATAAAAACTCTGGGGGAAAAAGTTTATCCTGTAGTGAAAACCCTGTGGGGAAAAGCTTAATTCCGCTGGGGAGTTCAGGAGTTTGGGTTGTATGCCCATCTACTGGGGAGTTACCCTAGATTGGGGAGAAACAAAAAGTTAATCGTTAACTGGTTGATTTTTAGGCTTCAAGACAAACTTGTTGGGGAAACCTGGAGAAACTAGATGAGTTCCGCTGTGGGTTGATAGTTTCAGCTCCGGTGGGGATTGGTAGTTGGTAGTCTCATCTCCGCTGGGGATCTATAGTCCAAAGTTTTGGCTCCGCTGGGGGATCTTAATGACGTGATGTAGAGATTGCTCATGGAATAGCCTAAAGAAGTTTCCCTAATCTTTCTACCTGTCAGTAATTATTCTTTTTCATTATGTTTATTTGTAAACGGTAATTATGTTCAAATGCATATGTTCATTAATAAATCATTGGACGTTTTTGCAAATAAAACACAAGTGTAATTAAAAAGGCAAATAGTTTTCTGCACCTTGAAAGAGATATCTTTGTATTTACTTTGAATAAGTGTTTTGTACAAAGGAGACAGACATCCTAGTAAGAGGATGGCGTCATAAAAAATGAGAAGAATTTATACAAAGAAAGATGGCTAAGTGTAAAAATCCCATGGGGTTCCCATTCTACTATAGCCTTCATATCTCCGAATATCTTGTCCATTCGTTGCTTCGTCCGAAGATGATTAAATTGATCAGAAGCCTCAGAGTTTGTCTGTGAAGAGATTGTCCTTAAAGTGATCCGACGAGACATAGTCATACGCTTTAATTCCCTAACTTTTGCCTGGACCGCCCTTTCGGGTTTTCAGTCCACCGGGAAACCCTTTTTTGCCCAAGTCACCTTTTCAGGTTTTCAACTTGCCGGGTGTACAGATTTTTTTTTTATCCCTAATTTTTGCCTGAACCGCCCTTTCGGGTTTTCGATTCACTGGGATGCCCTTATTTTGCCTAGGTGTGTCAACCTAGCAGGTCTCTTATGCGTAGTATCTTTTGACTATATCTGCGTTCGCAGGGTGTGGCAGATCGTCACCGTCCATGGTGGTTAAGATCATTGCCCCACCAGAAAATATGTTCTTGATCACAAATGGTCCTTCATAGGTAGGAGTCCATTTGCACCTGGGATCACTTTGTGGCAAGATGATGCGCTTGATCACAAGATCTCCAACTTGATACACTTGGCGCCTGACTTTCTTGTTGAAAGCTTTGATCATCCGTTTTCGATACGTCTGACCGTGGCAAACAGCAGTAAGTCTTTTCTCGTCAATTAAGTTTAACTGATCAAGCCGGGTTTGGATCCAATCGTCTTCACTCAAACCAGCATCTTTCATGATTCTCAAGAAGGGAATCTGAACCTCGATAGGTAAAACAGCTTCCATGCCATATACCAAGGAATAGGGTGTTGCCCCAGTTGATGTGCGAGTCGTGGTACAGTACCCGTGGAGAGTAAACGGTAGCATCTCATGCCAGTCCTTATAGGTGACTGTCATCTTTTGTATGATCTTTTTGATATTTTTGTTCGCAGCTTCGACCGCACCATTCATCTTCGGCCGATAGGGAGATGAATTGTGATGTTGAATTTTGAACTGTTCGCACAAAGTAGTGATCATAGTATTGTTAAGGTTTGTACCGCTGTCAGTGATGATCCTTTCAGGGATACCATACCAACAAATAAGGTTCTGCTTGATGAAGCGGGCAACAACATTCTTAGTGACGGATGCGAAGGAAGCTGCTTCGACCCACTTTATGAAATAATCAATGGCCACTAGGATACAGCGGTGTCCATTGGATGCTGTACGCTTGATCTCTCCAATCATGTTGATTCCCCACATAGAGAATGGCCAAGGAGCTGTTTAGACATTTAGAGGAACTGGAGGCACGTGTACCTTGTCTGCATAGATTTGACATTTGTGACAAGTGCGGGAATGCTGATAACAGTCAGCTTCCATGGTAGACCAGTAGTAGCCTGCCCGTAGAATCTTCTTTGCCATCGTATGCCCGCTAGAGTGAGTGCCAAAGGTACCTTCATGCAATTCAGCCATGATCTTTTCAGCTTCAGCTTTGTCCACACAACGGAGCAGAATATAATCATGATTGCGCTTGTACAAGATACCATTGCTCAAGAAAAACTTAGTTGAGAATCTCCTTAAGAACTTTTTGTCGTTGACTGAAGCTCCTTCAGGATATTCTTGAGCCTCGAGATACCTTTTGACTTCATGAAACCAAGGTCGGTCCACTACTTCTTTGGTATTAATCTCGTGATAGTGTGCAGGTTCGTCCATCCGTTCAATGGTGATTTAGGGAGCCTCATTATCCCAGTTAAGTTTAAACATAGATGACATTGTAGCTAGAGCATCTGCTAGCTGATTTTCTTCTCGCGGGAAGTGCTCGAAGGTAATCTGCTCGAAATGTGATAACAACGTCAAGACATGTTCTTTGTAAGGGATGAGGTTTGGATGCTTAGTGTACCACTCTCCTTTGATCTGACTGATAACCAAAGCTGAGTCCCCAAACACAATCAAATATTTGATTCCCAAGTCTATGGCAACCTTGAGTCCAAAGATACACGATTCATACTCTGCCATGTTGTTCGTACAGTTGAAGCAAAGTCTGGCTATGAAAGGAGTATGGCATCCTTCTGGAGATATGAGTACCGCGCCGATACCGTTGCCAAGCGCATTGGAAGCACCATCAAAGTACAGAGTCCATCGGGATCCTTGTTCAGGTCCGTCATATGGTCTGAAATCTTCAACATTGTCCAATGTCATGATGTCTTCGTCGGGGAAGTCAAACTTCATGGGTTGGTAATCTTCGACAGCTTGACGGGCCAGATGATCGGCTAGTACACTCCCCTTTATAGCTTTTTGGGTCTGTACTGTATATCATATTCTGTGAGGTTCATTTTCCATCTAGCTATTCTTCCAGATAAAGCAGGATTCTCAAAGATGTACTTGATCGGATCCATCTTAGATATCAGCAAAATGGTATGAGTCAACATGTACTGCTTTAGCCGGCGAGCAGCCCATACCAAAGTGCAGCAAGTTTTCTCGAGCAGTGAATATCTTGTTTCACAGTCGGTAAACTTTTTGCTAAGGTAATAAATGGCATGCTCTTTTCAGCCAGACTCGTCATGCTGCCCCAGTACGCACCCCATTGAATTCTCTAGGACGGTCAGATACATGATTAGTGGTCTTCCCTCGACAAGTGGCATCAGGATAGGAGGTTCTAGTAAATAATCCTTGATTTTATCGAAAGCAATCTGACAGTCATCATTCCATTTAACTACCTGATCTTTCTTCAACAGCTTGAAGATTGGTTCACAAGTAGATGTTAGGTAAGAAATGAACCTAGCAATGTAGTTTAGGCGTCCCAAGAAACCTCTAACCTCCTTCTCAGTGCGAGGAGCGGGCATTTCTTGTATAGATTTGACTTTGGCAGGATCAACCTTGATGCCTTTGTTACTGACAATGAAACCCAAGACTTTACTGGATCGGACTCCGAATGTGCACTTGTTAGGATTCAATCTGAGCTTGTACTCCTTCAACCTGACAAACAGCTTTTGCAAGTGATCAAGGTGTTCTTCTTCAGTTTGTGAACGGACTATCATGTCATCTATGTAGACCTATATCTCATGATGTATCATATCATGAAACAGAGCTACCATGGCGCGTTGATAGGTTTCCCCGGCATTCTTCAGTCCGAATGGCATCACTTTGTAGCAGAACGTACCCCACTGTGTAACAAAAGTAGTTTTCTCCATGTCCTCAGGGGCCATTTTGATCTGGTTGTAACCTGAAAATCCGTCCATGAAAGAAAATAATTTGTGCTGAGCTGTATTGTCAACTAGGATGTCGATGTGCGGAAGTGGAAAGTCGTCTTTAGGGCTGACCCTGTTTAAGTCTCTGTAATCCACACACATTCGAACTTTGTCGTCTTTCTTAGGCACAGGCACAATGTTAGCAAGCCATTGAGGATTGGAAGTAACAACCAGAAATCCAGAATTGAACTGCTTCATAACTTCCGCTTTGATCTTCTCTGACATATCAGGTCTCATGCGGCGGACTTTTTGTTTCACTGGTGGGCAGTCATTTCTAGTGGGTAGACGGTGTACCACAATGTCTGTATCAAGTCCCGGCATGTCTTCGTATGACCAGGCAAAGATCTCAACATACTCATACAACAGCTGAATTAGGCGCTCCTTGACACTCGGCTCTAGATTGGCACCTATCTTGATTTCCTTTTTGTATTCCTTAGTTCCCAAGTTGATTGTATCCAACTGCTCTTCATGAGGCAGAATAACCCTTTCCTCTTGTTGTAGAAGTCTAGCCAATTCCCCTGGCACCTCACAATCTTCCTCACCTTCGTATTCGGCTTGGTAGACCAGATCTTCAGAGTCACTGAAGGTTATAGCAGTATCGTTACCCATGGGATCCAGAATGGAAGAGTACCTGCATTTGTGAGTGTGGGTGTGTGTAAGGGTATAGCCACCTTTAAACAAATAAAATGTAAAAAGAAAGACAATGAACACAAAAGTTTGTATGAAAAACGTCCATGATTCATTAAATGGCATATGAAGATGAAAAATAAGAACCCTTACAAATAGACCTTTGTGCCTCGGGTAAGACACAAGGTTAAAAAAGTACGAATTGTTTGAGAATTATTACAGATCCAACAGAAATGGAAAAGATAAATTACTGCGGTATGAAAGTAATCGGATCAAAGTCTTTTGCTTCCCAGTTGCACAGTCCTCCGCCAACGGTAGGGAATATCCAGTCTTCCATGCTGCCCTCTTCTTCACTGTCCTCTAGTGCATTAACCCCTTGATGACTGATCTTCACAAGTGGCCCTCCGGCAGGGGCGTGGCGCGCGGTCTTCTGACCAGTTCAGGTGAACCCCAAGGCGAACTTGTCTGATTTGAAAGGAAAGTCTGGAAGTTGCCCCCAGATTATGCTTCCCCCCTCTTCAACCACTGCTTTTGCATCCTTGAGAGATGACATCTGAGGCGGACGTCCGGTAGTCGTGGGTACAGAGGACACTGTCTTGGTATCCGCTATCTCCTGAGCTACCTCCTCAAAATGCTGGAAAGGAGTTTCGATGAATTCTCCATCCAATTCTACGTAACGGAACGAGTTCAGATGACTGATCATGTATTCCTCTTCGCCATGAACGGTTATGATTTTCCCCTGGACAGGGTACTTGAGCATTTGATGCAGAGTAGAAGTGACTGCTCCAGCATGGTGGATCCAAGGTCTTCCCAACAGGAAAGAATAAGAAGGACGGATGTCCATCACATAAAATGTAGAGTTGAAGGTTTCAGTTCCCACCTTAATCGGGATGTCCACCTCCCCGTGAACCATCCTTTTAGAACCATCAAAGGCTCTGACAATGATATTGCTGGGTTTCAAGGTTAAGCCTTCACAATCCAGTCTATCCAAGGCTTTCTTTGGCAAGACGTTTAAAGACGAACCAGTGTCTACCAGTACGTGTGCCAAGGTTGTCCCTCTGTATTCCACCGAGACATGCAAAGCATCATTATGTTTTCTCCCTTTTGAAGTTAAATCTACATCGGAGAATCCTAGACCATTGTCAGATGTTAGACTAGCCACACATTCCTGGAACTAGTCAGCAGAGGTTTCTTGTGGCACGTGGGCCGTCTTCAAAAATCTTATCAGAGCCTTAGCATGAGCTTCCGAACAGAGCAACAGGGCCAACATTGAGATCTTTGAGGGGGTTTTCCCCAGCTGTTCCACCATATCATAATCGCTTTTCTTGATTATTTTCAAAATTTCCTCCATTTCTTTTTAAGAGGTTTCAGGGATGATCAATGGCTGAGCCCTCGTCCTGACGGGCTCTTCTTGGATCCCTTTCCCTCTATCATCATCAGCAGCAGAGGGGACAATCACAGGGTTTACAACTTCTTCAATAATTGGAGTTCTCGCAGATATGTTTACCGGTGTAGGGGTGACCTTAGGAGCAGCTGAGGGTCCAAAGATTGCCTTTGGAGGGGAAATCTCTGGAGAGAAAATTCTTCCACTGCGGGTGATTTTTCTTGTTCCGGCAATGTTTCCAATGTCGGAAGCCTCTTCATCAGAACTTTCTTCAGTTGATTCAATTTGTTTAATACTGTGGTAGTAGATTTCTCCACCATAGTTCCACGGTACTGATATGTCGTACTTGTATGGGACGGACCCGGGCATGGTTATCTTCAAAGGTGCAGTCTTCGGAGCGGATGTAATCTTAACAGGTCTTTTGGAGACCTTGGAAAGATTGGCGTATATGGTTATTATTGAAACATCATTAACAGGAGTTGATAAAACAGGAGACTTCTCAAATAGGATTTCTTGGTTATCAATTAGGCGTTGGATGCCTATCTTCAGCAATCGACAGTGGGTTAATGAGGATGAACAAAGGTGACAATCTTCTTCACAACCTGGGAAAACCCCAGCCTTCAACAAATTTAACTTGATTATAGGGAGCGGAGTTATCAAATCATCTACAGTAGCAACAAACAGATCCTCCTCAACGCCATGGGCATTGTGGTCGTGCCTTGGCATTGGAGCAGAGATAACATTGGGTTTTTCAAGTGCATCGAATTCAATTTCTTTAGCATCTATCAAATCCTGAATTTTATTCATCAGGGCCCAACAATTGTCAGTGTCGTGCCCCAGACTCTCCGAATGGTAAGCGCACCTAGCGTTCGGATGGTAGTATGGAGAAGAAGTGTTAGGGTTTTTAGGGGCCTCTTTCAGCATGGCAAGGTTAAACTTTAGAAGATGGGGTAGGACTTGAGAAGGAGTCATGTTTATCTTGGTGAATTGCCTTACAGGCCTTTCCACCCTTTGCTGATTGTTTCTAGGCTGATCATTCCTCGGCTGACTGTTTCTGGGCTGGTCTGATGCAGAATTCTGAATCATAACGGCCCCCGCCGCTGGCCGGCGCTCAACTCTTCCCTGACCCCTCTGAGAGTAGACAATTGATACTTCCTTCTTTCCTGTGAAAGGTTTTCTGATGGCAACAGAGGTAGATGCATCTTTTTGAATTTTCCCTCTTTTTATACTGGCCTCCACTCTTTCTCCGGTTAGAATCAAATCAGTGAACCCAGTGGATGAACTTCCAATCAGGTGATTGAAGAAAGGACCTAACAGGGTACCCAGGAACATGTCCACTAGCTCTCTTTCTAACAACGGTAGTTGCACCCTTCCAGCTAAGTCCCTCCACTTTTGGGCGTAGTCTTTGAAGCCTTCGTTGGTAGCCATAGCCATACTCTGTAGCTGAGTACGGGTTGGCGCCAAGTCGGTGTTGTATTGATACTGCTTATAAAAGGCGTCCGCCAAATTTTCCAATTATGGACATCAGACCTCTCCAACTGGTAGAACCAATCCAGCTGCGTCCCCGATAAACTGTCCTAGAAAAAGTGGACCCACAAGTCTTTGTCAGAAGAATATGGTTGAATTTTCCTGACATAAGATCGTAGGTGCATATTTGGGTAAGACACCCCATTCTACTTAGCAAACAGAGGTACTTTAAATTTAGGAGGGATTACTATTCCAGAAACCAACCCTAACTCCTCAAAATCCAGCCCCGGTACTCTTTGCACTTCCATAGCAGCCAGACGTTCTTCCAAGTTCTTGTATTTGTCATCGACCGGAGGGTATTGCTATTCAGCATAGTCCTCTTCTTCTTCTTCTTCTGCTTCAGAATCATAAGGCACTGCAGTCCCTTTACCTTTTCCTTCCTCTTCCTTAGAGGTTGATGGAAAATCCAAGACCCTTCTGGCTTGTCTTTCAAACCTTTTGCCCATGGTAGCCACGCCAGCTCGCTTCTGAAGTGGTGAAAAACACAAGAAGGGGGGGTTGAATTGTAAAACTGAAATCTAATGCAATGAACAAGATATTTTTATCCTGGTTCGTTTGATCTCAAACTACTCCAGTCCACCCGTCAAGGTGATTTCGCCTCTCTCCAACGAGGTCTTAATCCACTATATTCAACTGAATATTACAGACTGCTTTAACAACTGCTAAAGCCTTCTTGATCCAAACCACAACCCGGTTTGTCAAGGTAACACTTTCTTACAAAGAGATAAAACTAAGTGTGTGGATGTTTTCTACAAAACTATATCACAACTGTGATGTATACACAAATTGAAGCTTAGAAACTTAGATTGCTAAACAATGATAGAATTTCAGAATGAGTGGTTTAGCAAAACTGAGAAAAAGAAGATTATAATTAGCTTTTGTGCGTGTAGAGATTTTGAGAGCATTAGCCATTTCAATCTTCAAAGTCTTGTTTATATAGCACTGAGATGATGAACGATGGATGCAATATTCTTGATTCAATGCTAATAACAAACTTTCCTTATTGAGCAGATCTTGTCTGGAATGAGGCCGTTGGAATTAATTTGCTTTCAATGCACAGTACCGTTGCTTACTTAATGCAAGTTCTGGCTTGGCTCATTCTGACTCTGCTTCGCTGCTGATGAACTGTTGTTTCTTTATCAGAGTGTTGAGCGCAGTCTTGTTCATCAGGTTTCAGCATGTATGTGAGTTGATCATCTGATTCTGACATTCTGATATGGCAACTTCTGATGCTGGTGTCTGAAATCAAGTTCTGATGCTGAATAGATGTGATCTTGCTTATATCAATCAGAGTATCTGCAAGTCAGAACATAATAATTTTAGGCAGCAGATAGTTCATACATGAAACTTATAAATACTATATCTTTTCACATTGTTATCATCAAAACTTAAATATAGGGTAGTAGATTCAAACTTTGTTCTAACAATCTCCCCCTTTTTGATGATGACAAAAACTAGATATTTTAAATGAAAATAACGTGAAAAGGTATCTGGAATATGTATCAGAGTAAGAAGTAAAAGGATAAGGAGTAAAGAGATATCAGAGTTGAGAGATACTCCCCCTGAGTTTATTACTTCCCTTTGATTACACGTGTTCTTCAGGATCAGATCTTTTTGCCTTTCTTTGAACATCAGAGTATCAGAGTCTTTGACTTATCAGAAACTTTATGTCAGAGCAGAGCTTCAGAGTTTTTCTTGTCAGAGCTTTGCTTTGGATCAGAATATCAGAGCGGATCAGAACTTCATAGTGATCAGAGCTTCAGAGCTTCTAGTCTTCAGAGTGTCCAGGAGCTTCCTTGTACCTGTAGACTTTAAGCAAAACAGAAAAAAAACATTTTCAAGTAATAGAGTTAGAATGTTTGAGAATTTCTGTCTAGTTAGCCGTTATTGATTAAAATATCATTCTTGTTCTCCCCCTTTTTGTCAGCAATCAAAAAGTGTAGGTGATGTGCTAAAACAATTAAGATCAGAAAAACTAATCATATTAAGATAGTTCAGAATCAAAACAAGAAAATCAAGGAAAACATGAAAAAGGACATGAATGAAAAAAGAGACTAAGGTTGAGGAGGCAAGCGTGTGAACAGGTTCTCCAGCATGGCTTGGATCTTTTCAGCAGTCTCATTCTGCTTGTGCACCATGCTGACAACAGTGTCAATCTTGCTATCCTGCACATCCATTCTCTCTTTCATCTTCTGATCGCTTTCATCCATCCGCTGCTGCAGACGCATGTCATTCAGCCTTAGTTCTTCCAGAGTCTGCCTGTCCAAGGCAGCTTGAGAAGCATCAGAAGCAGGAGGCTTCTGAGAACTTTCAGCAACATCCTCTGCTTGACTTTCTTCAGCTTGAATGGTCTTGTCTTCTTCTGATTGCACCTTTGCAGCTTGCTGTTTCTCAGACCAAGGTTCACTATCCAGAGGGAGCACGTCTTCTTTCAGAAGCTGACTTCCAACTTCATTCAGAAGCTTGCTGAAATTTTGTTGTGCCTGCTCATAGTTGATATCCTGCAACTTGAGGGCTTCAGCACGTACCCAAAGTCTGAATTGTGACCAGAGCTGATCAGAAGCAGCTGGGTCAATCATTCCAGGACAGACTTGCTTCAAAGAAGCAATCCATTGCAGCACACCTGTTTCAAAATTCATTATACCAGAGCCAACATCTGGTTGTTTTGGTTTTGGGATGGCAATTTTGTGTTTCAGATCAGCAAGACGGTCAAGACTGGTTAAGTCTATGAAAGTCCTGTTGGGGTTTTTGGAGGTTTTCTGAGCAGCTGTTTGTTTTGGAGATGGAGTATCAGTATCAGAAATTATGATTGGACTGGGTGGTGTTTTGGGAGTATTTGGTGGTGTAGATTCTGGTGAGGATGGTAACTGGGGCATGATAACAGTTGTTCCACATGGCAGCTGGATTGCCAGAGGTGATGGTTGAGGTGAATGAGGTTCAGATGGTTGAGGAGAAGGAGTTTCGGAGTGATGAAACTCTGTTTGAGGTGATGGTGGATTAATTTCTGGTTGGGGAGAGGGAGACGGAATTTCTGATTGTTCAGGGATAAGGGGTTCTTCTGGAATTGATGAGAGTGGTTGTTGTTGTTCTGGTTCCTCAGCAGATTGCTGTTGTTCTGGTTGTGGAGGAGGAACATTTTGTGGTTCAGAGTTTGGTTGATCAGAGGTGTGTTGATCAATGTCAGACAGCACTTGGTCAATTGCTGATGTTGTTGAAATTGTTGGTTGTTTGGGATGTTTGGTTCTGGGTCTTCTGAGTTTTAATGCCTCAGAAGGGTCCTCTTCTTGTACAGTTTCATCTATGGTAGGGATGGGGATTGAGATTCTATGAGAGGTTTGAGGAGGAATAGATGCTGGAATAGTAGAAGAATTTAAAACAGAAGCAGCAGATGAATTACCTCTTTTCCTGGGTGTCTGCTGGGATGATCCTTCTGATGGTGCCTTCCTCTTCTTCGTCTTCTTCAGAGTCACTTCTGGTTGAGGTTGATGCAGATCTTTGATATTCAGATTTGGATCTGTACCATCTGCCTTGCACGCATCCAAGTACCTGAGAATCACCTCTGGTTTGGATTCAATTTCAGAAAATAACGGAAAGTCACTCAGAGGCACTCTTCTGCTGGAGATATCAGCAATAGGAGTAGCTCTGGGTTCCTTCTGAATATTCTCTATCAGCTTCATCTTTTTCAAGTTCTTTGCGTTCAGAGGTTTCCCAATTGTTGGTTCAATAGTGCTTAGCTCTTGAGCTTCTATCAGATGCTCAATCAGCCTATTCTCTGTCAGAATATCTGATATCAACCTTCCAAAAGGTATCCAATCCCTCTTGGTTCTTTCTTCTTCCCTAGTTTCCTTCACACTTGTTCTGAGGTGGTTGAACAGGAAGTGAGCCAGATTGATCTTTACCTTCTGATCAATAAAGTAGATCAGAAACTGCTGATCCACATTTATGTAATCAGGAGAACTGGTTGGTTTCCTGTGGTTGAAGCACCCCAGAATTATCTTAGCCCACACTCTGTAATGATCCTTCAGATCTTTAATCTTGCTGCTGGGCACCCCAAGAGTGAAAATCCTTGCAGCTATCACACCTACATCAGCACATCTTTCAGCCATGTCCACACAACGGACGCCACCACCACTGTAACCGATTAGCCTTGCAATGTGATCCTCAGTGATCACAATCTTCTTCCCCATAACAAAGGAGGTGACTAGATGTGTTGAAGCCTTGGCGTGAATCCAGAATTCCTTGACTAGCATTGGGAATGTTGGTCCAACCAACCTGTCGAAATACCTTTCCCACTTCTGAGCCCTAACTTCTTCAGTTAGGTCAAAACCGTTCTCCTTCAAGCTTTCAAAATCAATGATTAATTCAGAAAGCACTTCAAGATTCTTCACAGGAGTGAGGAGAGTTCTGAATGGCACTTGATATTGCTCAGATGATGCTTTCTTCTGAGGACCTGCAGAAGCGCTGCTGGAGGTTGCCATGTTCACACTAAAAGGGATTTGAGAATAAACTGAGGAAAATAGGTTGCAAGAGATGAACACAGAAATATGCAGAAAATGCTTGAGTATTAGTGAGAAAACGTAAAGAATGAGAATGAGAGATTAATGTGCTTAAATAGAGTTTTTCAAAACTGTTTTGAAAAGATAAACGTTTTTTAAGAGAGAGAAAAATCATGATTGCATTTTAAAATCATGATTACTTTTCATTAAATGCTTGCTGATTTTGGGGGTTTTGAGAAAGATACTTAAAAACGGTTACCAGACATGTGTCTCAATGCACCCAATCAGCGCTTTGCCTTCTCAGAAGCGTGCACGCGTTCTGCTTCAGAGATATGCTGATGATTGGATGACACTTGTTTGATGTAGTGATCAGCACGTCTGTCTTTGAGCTTAGACTCTCAGATCTTTAGACTTGCACCTGATACAATCTGCATGTTCTATCTTTCTGAAAGGAGATTGATCAGAAGTTCACAGTAAAACAATTACATTCTGAAGGTAAATATATGGAATTAAAACATTTTCACTCTGGACACACTTTCATGCTGAGATGTTTCAGAATGAAATTAAACCTATCTTCTGAAAGGGGTTTAGTAAAGATATCAGCCCATTGATGGTCTGTATCTATAAATTTTAAGTTCAAAATACCTTTCTGAATATAGTCCCTAATGAAGTGATGTTTTATTTCTATATGCTTAGCTCTAGAATGTAAAGTGGGATTCTTACTTAAGCAAATAGCAGAAGTATTATCACAAAGTATAGGAATGTTACTCTCAAAAATCTGGAAGTCTTCAAGCTGACTTTTCATCCAGAGCATTTGTGTGCTACATCCTGCTGCTGCTATGTACTCAGCTTCTGCTGTTGACAGAGCAATTGTTGATTGCCTTTTGCTGGACCAAGAGATCAGATTTTCTCCCAGAAACTGGCAGCTTCCAGAAGTACTTTTACGTTCCACTCTGTCTCCAGCAAAATCAGCATCACAGTAGCCTACTAAGCTGTAATCACTAGATTTTCTATAAAACAAACCCAGATTAGTAGTACCTTTCAGATACTTGAAAATTCGCTTAACAGCTGTTAAGTGAGATTCTCTAGGATCTGATTGGAATCTAGCACAGATACAAACACTGAATAATATGTCAGGTCTTGAAGCAGTCAGATAGAGGAGAGAACCAATCATACCTCTGTAGACTTTCTGTTCTACATTTTTGCTTACCTCTTCTCTTTCCAGAATGCACGTGGGATGCATTGGAATCTTTGATGGCTTACATTCTGAGAGGTCAAATTTCTTCAGAAGATCTCTGATGTATTTGCTCTGATGAATGTAAGTTCCTTCTGGAGTTTGATTGATCTGAATTCCTAGAAAGAATTTCAGTTCCCCCACGAGGCTCATCTCAAATTCTGCCTGCATACACTTAGCAAATTTTCTTCCAAGAGAAGGATTAGTAGAACCAAAAATAATATCATCGACATAAATTTGACAGACTAAGATGTCACTCTTAACTGATTTACAGAATAGAGTAGTGTCCACCTTCCCTCTGGTGAATTCATTTTCCAGCAAAAAGTTACTTAGCCTTTCATACCAAGCTCTGGGAGCTTGTTTCAGACCATACAGTGACTTCTTTAGTTTGAAAACATGTTCTGGATGTTTTGTATTTTCAAAACCTGGGGGTTGGTGTACATACACTTCTTCTTCTATATAACCATTTAAGAATGCACTTTTGACATCCATCTGATACAGAGTGATGCCTCTATTAACAGCAAATGAAATTAAAAGTCTGATAGATTCTAACTTGGCGACTGGGGCAAAGGTTTCTGTATAGTCTATCCCCTCTTGCTGACTATAGCCTTGTGCAACCAGTCGTGCCTTGTTTCTGATGACTTCACCTTGTTCATTTAGCTTGTTTCTGAACACCCATCTTGTTCCAATGACGTTGAATCCTTTTGGTCTGG
The DNA here is from genome assembly GCA_948472305.1 of Vicia faba. Taxonomy (NCBI): domain Eukaryota; kingdom Viridiplantae; phylum Streptophyta; class Magnoliopsida; order Fabales; family Fabaceae; genus Vicia; species Vicia faba. Next base: position 830,947,392 of record OX451741.1, read on the forward strand.
GAACGAGATCCCATACGTCGTTTCTAGTGAATTGATTCAGCTCTTCTTGCATTGCTAGAATCCAGTCATTATCCAGAAGTGCTTCATCAATAGAAGAAGGTTCAATCAGAGACACAAGTCCCATAAGTGTTTCTTCAGAGTTTCTGAAGCTTGCTCTTGTTCTGATTGGATCTTCCTTTCTTCCTAGGATAGTCTCTTCTGGGTGATCCAAGCTGCTTCTGGGTAATCTCTTCTGAGGTTGATCAGCAGCTGTTGTAGGGTTTCTAGCAGTGCTCCTTTCAGACGTTGAAGGAATGTCTGTGTTGAGAGCTTCTGATGACTTGTCTTCAGAACCTGTAAATTCAATTTCTATACCTGCAAAAACTTCATTCTGCTTTGACTTTTCAGAGTCAAGCTTATCATTAAAACGAACACTGATTGATTCTTCCACAATCTGTGTTTCTGTATTGTATACTTTGTACCCTCTTGAGCGTTCAGAGTATCCTAACATAATACACTTTTGTGCTTTAGAGTCAAACTTGTTCAAATAATTCTTTGTATTTAATATAAAGCAAGTACATCCAAATGGATGAAAATATGATATGTTGGGCTTTCTGTTCTTCCACAATTCATATGGAGTCTTTTCCTGAATAGGTCTTATTGAGATTCTATTCTGAATGTAGCACGCTGTGTTTATTACCTCTGCCCAGAAGGTCTTAGCAACGTTTGTCTCATTGATCATGGTTCTGGCCATTTCTTGCAATGTTCTGTTCTTTCGTTCTATAACTCCATTTTGTTGGGGAGTTCTAGGACAAGAGAAATCATGCAGAATGCCTCTGTCATTAAAGAATGACTCAAAATCTTTGTTTTCAAACTCTCCACCATGATCACTTCTGACTTTAACGATTCTAAGATCCTTTTCATTATGAACTTGGTTACAGAAGGTAACAAACACAGAGTGTGACTCGTCCTTGTGTCTTAAGAACTTTACCCATGTCCATCTGCTATAGTCATCTACGATTACTAACCCATACTTCTTACCACTGACTGAAGCAGTTTTAACTGGTCCAAATAAGTCAATGTGCCGAAGTTCTAATGGCTTAGAGGTAGAAACAACATTTTTGGATTTAAAAGAAGGTTTTGCAAATTTGCCTTTCTGACATGCTTCACACAGAGCATCTGAATTGAACTTCAAATTAGGAAGTCCTCTGACCAGATTGAGTTTGTTAATCTGAGATATTCTTCTCATACTAACATGCCCCAATCTTCTATGCCAGATCCACTGCTCGTTGTTAACAGACAGAAGACATTTTACATTCTGACTCTTTAGTTCAGAAAGTTTGATTTTGTAAATGTTGTTTTTCCTCTTACCATTAAACAGGATAGTCCCATCTTTCTGACTAACAGCTTTACATGATTTTTGATTAAAGATTATATCATAACCGTTATCACTTAATTGACTTATGGATAACAGATTATGCATCAATCCATCTACTAGCAGAACATTATTAATAGAGGGAAGATTTCCATTACCTACAGTTCCAGAGCCAATTATCTTTCCCCTTTGATTGCCTCCAAAGCCAACGTGGCCTCCAGGCTTAAGTTCCAGGCTTTGGAACATATGCCTTCTTCCCGTCATGTGTCGTGAGCAGCCAGAGTCCAGGTACCATGACTGGTGTTTCTGACTTGCTGCTAAAGATATCTGCAACATGTATTATTTTATCCTTAGGTACCCAGATTTTCTTGGGTCCTGATTTGTTAGTTTTACCAAAACTCTGGTTGAATTTTGGTTTCACAGAGTGCTTACTGCTAGTGTATTTGATATCATGTGTGTGACCATATACAAAATGTGAACTCAGAGGAGTGTGTTTAATGGTTAAGTCCATGACATTCTTTGGTGTAGGAACCTTACCTTGGTATCCTATTCCTTTCCTGCCGTTTCTGCTAACTCCATAGATCATTGAAGCCATTCTGCTTCTATCTATGCTTTTAGCTAGGAACTTCTGGAAACTGTGATCATACTCCTTGATGATCTCATCAGCGTTGCTGGGAGTTTCAGAAATTGGTTCCTTCTGAGAGTTTTGTAAAGTGTTTTCTAATTTTGAAATCTTATTTCTCAGCTCAGAATTTTCCAATTTGAGACTCTCAGTCTTATTAGAGTCAGATTCAAGATTCCTTTTCAGGTCTCTAAATTTAGCTCTAATTTGCTGATAACGTTCCAGAATCTCATTAAGGCTTTCAGTAAGTTCAGCCTTTGTAAAGTTAACAGCAAAGTTAGGAAATACCTCTTCAGTGTCTGATTCTGAGTCTGATTCAGAAGCTTCACTATCTTCTGAAATGTTAGCCATGAGAGCTATGTTTGCCCTTTCATCATCTGATTCTGAGTCAGCTTCAGACGAGTCAGAGTCATCCCATGTAGCCATGAGACTTTTCTTCTTCTCTCTTCCAAACTTCTTTTTGGGCTTTTCCCTCTGAAGCTTTGGGCAGTCACTCTTATAGTGTCCTTGCTCATTGCACTCATAGCAGATGATGTCTTTGGTGTTTGGCTTTTTGCTACTGGAGGAGCCTTCAGATCTTCTGTATCCAGAGGAAGAATCTGTCCTTCTGTATCTGGAAGAAGACTCGTTCTGATCAGATCTTCTGGGATTCCTGAACTTCCTTTGTCTTTGCTTCCACAGTTGATTTACTCTTCTGGAGAGAAGGGAGAGTTCGTCTTCTTCTGATGAGGATCCATCATATGTTTCTTCAACTGCCTGCAAAACTTTAGACTCAAATTTTCTGTTAGATTTTAATGCTAAAGGCTTACCTTGCTTATGAGGCTCATCAGCTTCTAGCTCTATCTCATGACTTCTGAGGGAGCTGATAAGTTCCTCCAGAGTGATTTTGTTGAGATCTTTAGCTAGCTTCAGAGCTGTAACCATAGGTCTCCACTGCTTGGGTAAACTTCTGATGATTTTCTTGACATGGTCAGCAGTAGAGTATCCTTTGTCCAGAACTTTGAGACCAGCTACCAGAATCTGGAATCTAGAGAACATGGTTTCAATGGATTCAGATTCTTCCATTTTGAACGCCTCATACTTCTGAATGAGCGCCAGAGCTTTTGTTTCTTTGACCTGGACGTTGCCCTCATGCGTCATTCTGAGAGAGTCAAAAATATTCTTTGTTGTGTCTCTGTTGGAGATCTTTTCATACTCAGTATAGGAGATGGCGCTGAGGAGGATGGTTTTGGCCTTGTGGTGATTCTTGAAGTCACGCTTTTGTTGATCAGACATTGTTTTTCTATCAATCTTCTGACCACTTGCATTCACAGGGTGCGTGTATCCATCTGTCACCATATCCCACAGATCAGCATCATGTGCCAGAAAGAAGCTTTCAATTCTGTCTTTCCAGTAATCAAAGTTTTCTCCATCAAATACTGGAGGTTTGCCACTGAATCTGTCTCTGTCCTCATTGTTGTCATTGCTGATGTGAGAATTGTTTCCTGCCATTGTGTTTTTCTGACGCTGGATCTTGTACTGACACGGTTAAGTGTTTTAGCTCAGAACCAGGCGCTCTGATGCCAATTGAAGTGGTGAAAAACACAAGAAGGGGGGGGGGGGTTGAATTATAAAACTGAAATCTAATGCAATGAACAAGATATTTTTATCCTGGTTCGTTTGATCTCAAACTACTCCAGTCCACCCGTCAAGGTGATTTCGCCTCTCTCCAACGAGGTCTTAATCCACTATATTCAACTGAATATTACAGACTGCTTTAACAACTGCTAAAGCCTTCTTGATCCAAACCACAACCCGGTTTGTCAAGGTAACACTTTCTTACAAAGAGATAAAACTAAGTGTGTGGATGTTTTCTACAAAACTATATCACAATTGTGATGTATACACAAATTGAAGCTTAGAAACTTAGATTGCTAAACAATGATAGAATTTCAGAATGAGTGGTTTAGCAAAACTGAGAGAAAGAAGATTATAATTAGCTTTTGTGCGTGTAGAGATTTTGAGAGCATTAGCCATTTCAATCTTCAAAGTCTTGTTTATATAGCACTGAGATGATGAACGATGGATGCAATATTCTTGATTCAATGCTAATAACAAACTTTCCTTATTGAGCAGATCTTGTCTGGAATGAGGCCGTTGGAATTAATTTGCTTTCAATGCACAGTACCGTTGCTTACTTAATGCAAGTTCTGGCTTGGCTCATTCTGACTCTGCTTCGCTGCTGATGAACTGTTGTTTCTTTATCAGAGTGTTGAGCGCAGTCTTGTTCATCAGGTTTCAGCATGTATGTGAGTTGATCATCTGATTCTGACATTCTGATATGGCAACTTCTGATGCTGGTGTCTGAAATCAAGTTCTGATGCTGAATAGATGTGATCTTGCTTATATCAATCAGAGTATCTGCAAGTCAGAACATAATAATTTTAGGCAGCAGATAGTTCATACATGAAACTTATAAATACTATATCTTTTCACATTGTTATCATCAAAACTTAAATATAGGGTAGTAGATTCAAACTTTGTTCTAACAGCTTCTTCTTCTTCTTCTCTTTCTCCTTCTCTAGCAGAGTCTTGAGCTCCTCCTGCCCCTTGGCCAAGGTCAAGAGTAGCTGTTGAAATTGTGCATTTTGAGCTTGCAAGTCTTTAACCGTTTGTTCTAGATCCATGTTGCTGAAATAAACAGCAGAGGGATGAGGAAACTTGGTGTGAAGATCTGCTTATGCATATGATGAATGAAGATGCGATATGCAAATGATTTCAAGGAAATTTAGAAGATTTAAATTTTCCCAAACCAAAAAAGAACACACGTCATATTAAATAAAACCAAGTTTGAATACATCATGCCTCCTCGGGCTTACAAAGAAAGAAACTAAAATACAGCAAAATTCTCAAGACAAAAAGACCGAACGCATCCTTTTTGGAGAAATGTAAGTATTCAGATTCTTCTCTTCATGAAGCAGTTTGGTGAGCTCCAGAACTTTCTTCTCACTGGCATAGTACTGGGTTTCAAAGGTGTCTCGCTCTTCCTTCAAATGAATCTAGGCTTTCTGCAGGTCTTCGAGAGAGGTAGGCATGTCTGGATGAAGAACGGTGTACGGGACATCTCCTTCAATAGCAGGCTCAATGATGATAGGAAGGATAGAAGGGTAAGGCATTAAGAGACTCTGGGCACGAGCCCGTACCCACTTAAGGTAAGGCTCGAGAGGAATAGAGTTTTTATGTCCCAAAGTCCTACTGTACACTTTGTTCACCATTCCCCAAGCACGTGTAAACCTCTGGCGGTAACCTTGGTCTTCTTTGTTGTAGTCAAACACCAGACCTCGGACGAGCATCTCATGAGGGCCGTCTCTTCGGGCATACCCAAATTGCCGAAGAGCTAAACACGGGTTGTAGGTGATACCTCCCTTAATACCTAGCAGAGGTACATTAGGGAACTCACCACAGTGGTCGATGATAGAGATATCTTCCAAGGATCTTGAGCACCAACGGATATCAGAGTGGGTGAGAGACATCATCCTTTGAGACCAAGTCAATCTTTGCTCATTCTTCAATGCTGACTGAGGCAGATGTGAAGTGAACCACTTAGAGAGTATAGGTATACATCAAAAAAGGGTACCTCTTTTCTTCATGGTACGGGTATGAAGACAATGCAAGATATCTCCTAGCAAGGTGGGTATAGGATTGCGAGAGAGAAAGACTTTGATGGCATTAACGTCTATGAATTGGTCCGAGTTAGGAAACAAAACCAAACCATAAATGAGGAGAGCTAACACTTCTTCGAAAGCTTGGAAATCCATGTCATCCCAGAATGAACGAGCTTTTTCCAACAGAAACTTAGCTAAAAATCCTTTAACCCCACTTCTTGTCTCCCAATTGGCTGTGACATCGTCCCTTTTCATATGTAAAGCTCCGGCGATGACTTCAGGTTTTGGAATCCCTTCTAGACCGGTGAACGGTATCTGATTAAGCACGGGCACCCCTAAGAGCAGAGAGAACTCTTCCAATGTTGGTACCAACTGATAGTCCGGAAAAGTGAAACAATGATGTACAGGGTCAAAGAATTGGAACAATACACACATCATCTCTTCTTGGAAGTTGGATGTAGCCAAACTGAGAAGTCGACCATACTTCTTGGTAAAAGGAGAATCCTCGGGCACTCTTGAGGCTAGCTCTTGAAGTTGAGGATGTGCTTTTACAAAGCTGATTCGGATGGTGTTTCTTCGGAGAAGATTCATTTCCTACAAAACAAAAACAAAGATAAATTCCTAAATCCTTGAAATGGTTAGTGAGCATGCTTATGATGTTCATGATGTTCAGGATGTTTATGTACAAGCAAACATATATACACACAATAAACAGATCCCTATGTTTCAGGCTTGCATGAGTTTGTAGGTAAGTACCCTCTTGAAGTTTTAGTTGGCTCAACCTGTCCTAGAAATAATGATCGGGTTCTAAAGGATCTCAATATCACCGACCTTTCTTTTAGGCATTGTCTCAACACAATCAATATTTTCTTGCGACCGAGATATCCCAAAAGTCTAGCCTCAATGAGTGTAGTATCGAGTGTCAACCAATTTTCAGATTTACACCGAAACCGATTACCTCACTACGTCCTAATGGCCAAGTTGGTTCAATTAAGTTTCTAAGGTTAATTAGTGCTTCACGACGCCACTCAGCGGCCCCGTATTCTCCTCGATTCACCACGAGGGATACCGGTACCCACAAATGCGTCACACTAACATAGCCATTGTTTCAACCATATCGGTCTACGCCGTACAGTCTCCACAATCTATTGCTATTTACCTAAAAAGGTGCCCCAAATCCGGGTAGAGGATTCAAACCCAAACAATAGAACTAAAAGATAAAGCATACAAGTCAAACAAGATAAGCATGTAAAGGTGATCTAAAACCCTAAGGTAACCCCACTTTTTAACAGATCCCCAGTAGAGTCTCCAGTTCTGTGATACGGTGGGAGAACTGACTAGATGTTTTTGCGTTTCATTCGCACTTGTGCGGTTAGCAAGAGTCGCCACCGACTTTTCTTTTATCCAAAAGGAAAGGTAAAAAAGCACAGGAAAGACCTTTCGAGAATTTTCTCGGGTTCGGGGGGTAAATTATGAAAAGGGAAGGTATTAGCACCCTTTTCATCCATGGTTTTCCATGGGCTCTTAGTTACTCGTTTAGATCACTTGCTTTTGTTTGATTGTGTGCTTGTGGTGTGGGCTTTGAAAGCATTTTGAAAGAATCTGTTTGTAATGGTTCTCGTCTCTATAAGAACGTATACAAAGTTTTGTTTCGAAAAATGGTTCAAAGAGGTGTTTGTGAATCGTAATTTGAAAAGTGTTTTGAAAAGAGGTTTTGCAATGGTTCTCGTATCTATAAGAACGTATACAAAACGTTTTAACTTTTTGAAAATGTTTTGAAATGGAGGTGTAGGTGTGAAAGTTTTTGTCGTGAGCAAGCGAGTAACTAAGAGCGAATCTATCTACTCGAAAGCTCTTAAGTTGTTCTTTTATTCTTCCTTTTAGTGGTGCTATCTTACCATTGATTTGGTAAGAAGCCCCACCATTGGATGTTAAAGGAACAGGCGCGGGTCAATTTTACAATCATTGAAGGCAACTTATGAGACACTTTAGCAATTTTTTTGTAAGGGACGAGATTGTTTTATCGAAGGCAACATCGAGGGTCATCGAGGGACTACGATCTTTGTTTATCGAAGGGTCATTTGCTAAAGTGTCTCGTATTCGAGGGACATGATTGTATTTCCGAGGCAACGAGCGAGGTTACCCTAGAGGTGCGCGTGTGAGAAAGTGTGTTAGTTTCAAGTTATTTCATTCTTGGATTAGGTCATCTAGCGATTGATTTTTGAATCTTGCCATACATGCCTAATTACTATACAATATATAGAAAGCAATAAATTACGGGAATTGAAATTCTAAGCTATTACAGAATGTTCGGGAATGGGGGTACAATTGTTACAAATGGGTATGAATCAAATAAAAATAGCAATGTCCAAATATCAAACGATACAACCAAATCGAATTGTTGTGCGATTTAATACAAAGCTATGACAATTTATGAAATAAAATCAACAAGATATGAAATGAAATGTATTTACTTGAAAAGAGAAAAAATAAACCTATTCTAAAAAATTGATTATAATCTTTATTAATTTTTTTTTTATATTTTATTAATTATGTAAACTAACTTTAAAGAAAGAAAATAAGTTGAGTTAATTCTTTTTTTGGTGTTTTGTTAAATGTAAAAAAAATTTAATAAAGATAAATTAAAATAAAGAAAATGATAAAAAATTAACTTTAAGATTTAAATTAATTTAATAATAAAAAAATGTATTTTGGTTTTCTTTAGCATTTTTTGAAATAAAAAAAAACAAATTAAAAAAAATGGGCTTACGAGATTCTAGGAATGTTAGGCCCAAAGGAAAGGGTGTTTACTGTTAATAAAAAACAAGCCAGATGAGGGTGTGAACTAGCGAATGGGCTTAAGGGTTTGCAAAGGATAGGCCCAATGTATTAACTCTGTTTAACGCGTTTAATTAGAGGAAACAAGCAGATTAGGGTTTGTGGTTCCTTTTGGTTTACAACGGTGCTCTTCGTCCCTCTCTTCCAACTTTGTCCATCTCTCCATCTCTGTTACTCACCTCCTCCTAATTTCATGAACAAAACAGCCTCTTGACAACCTAATCTCTCATCATCTCACCGCGATTCGCGTTTTCTATGAAAACCCTAAGGTCGGATTTATGCTTATCTGATCTTCCCCCCCAAAGTTTTGTTGCCGGAGCTCTCTCTCTCACCGCCTAACCAAGCCCTAATGGCTTTGTTTCTTGAAAAAGGTTAAGTTCTATCTTTGTTAAGCTTAAACGATTTTCAATGTTCTTGTCTTGTTATGTTTTTTCTGTTAATCCACTCCATCATACCTTGAGATGCAGGAAATGGCTCATAAGGAAGGTGAAATAGTCATACCTGTTTGTGGCTTTTCTGTGAAGTGGACGGGGATGGTGAGACCGAGAGAAATAACCCTTGGTGGTGGGACTTGCAAAGGGAAAGAAATGAAGATGAAGGCGTGAGCTTTCTGGTAATCCCTTTCTATTTTTCTTGCTGAACATTGATGATGTTGTTTGTTGGATTTGGTTTGAACTTGTTGTTAGTTGTGACAATTTGGTTTGAGGTTTTTTCTGAAAATTGTTGTTACAGTTTGGTTTTGATGTTTTTGATGGAAGATGCTGTTACAGTTTGATGGATTGCAGGCTTTGTGAGTTTTGTGATTTTGTTGATGGCTTTGGAACTTTACTGGTTTTTGTTACAGTTTGAAAGTTGGTTTGACAGCTTGAATGCTATTACTTTTTCTTATCAGTTCAGGCTCTGAGGTTTTTTGGGATTTTTTATGGTTTGAACTTGTTGGACAGGTTGGGATTTTTTTTGGTTTTTTGATCTGTATGTTTAAACTGTTTGACAGTTTGATGATTTGAGGATGGTTTGGGATTTGTTGCTGTTGGTTTGAGGTTTTCTGAGATGGTTCTGACAGTTTGCAGGTTTTGTGAGTTTTGTGATTTTTGTTGATGGTTTTTTTGTTGTTTTGTTGATGTACAGGTTTGAAGGTTGTGGATTTTTGGTTTGAAATGGTTTTACAGTTTGCAGGTTTTTGATGTTTGAGATTTGGTGTTGGCAGTTTGGACTGTTTTACAGATTTTAGATTTTTTGTGGGTGGCCTGGAATATTTGTTAACAGGTTTTGGTTATAGGTTTGATGGAAGACGGTTTGAAGGTTGGTTCAGATTTGGGTTATCTTTGACAGTATTTTTGACTTGAGAGTTTTTGACAGTTTTTGAAAAACTTGGAGGTTTTTGAGGTTTTCTTTTGTTTTCTCAGTTTGATAATTTTTCTCTCTATCTTTTTCTTGAGCCCTGCCTACTGTTATATTGGTTGCTTTGGTTTGACAGCTTATTCAAAATGGTGGGAAAACCACCAAATTTTGAATATTTGGCATATTGTTCTCATGCTCTTTTTCTTGCAGTTTTTGTTTTCTAGCAATTCTTGTGCAATTGTGACAGCAGGGCAACATCCCTAGGTGACTTCTTTCCTCTCTCTCTCTCACAATGACCCTAAGAGCCAAATGCTCTTTTACCTTTTTTCTGAAAAGTTTGCAATAAAAAGGAAGATGATGAAATGGCTTATTGAACAAGCCTCTTGCTTGTTGACTTGGTTTACCATATTGTTATATTTTCTTTGTTTCCTGCTTGCTTCCTACTGCTATGCTGTTTGTTGCTTGTACTGCTTGCATTTTGTTTTTGCCATGCTGTTGTTTGTTTGACGATGCGCTGCTGTCTAGTTTGGTGATGCGCTGTTGTCTGTTTGGTTCTGTTTTGAATATTTGTTTGTTTGGATAGCCTTGTTGCATTTCTTGTTTGGACAACCTTGTTGCATTTGGACAATTTGTTGCATTTCTTATTTGGACAGCTTTGCTTGCATTTCTTATTTTTCTTTTTGTGAACCAAGAAGAATAATCTTCTTGTGATTTGCAAATAGAAAAATAAAAAACATGATGAAATAAAAATAGCCTTTTGATTCCAAATTGCAAACTTTAATGATGAAAAACATTCTTTCTTTTGAAAATTCTTGCTTATGCCCAAATAGTTTTTGTATTAACTATTTCTTCTGTCTTTCGTTTTCATATGAGCACAACTGGATGGTGGCAAAGCAGAGGACGCAAGAGACTCTGTGGCAAGCGTGGAAGCAATGGAAGCTCAGTCAACCTTAGGCATAGATTCACTTTCTTTGTAATTTAGAGAGAAACATTCAATCAATTTTACTAATTTATTCTTTTAAATACAATAAGTTGTAAAACCTAAAGCATTTAAATAATAAATTGTTTTGTAACAACTTTTGAAATAAATGGAGAAAGTCTTATGAGATATTCTGGTGTCCATTAAAAACCCTTTACTGTTAATAACTTGTAATTCTCTTTACATCTTCATTGATTCTTAAAGATTCCCGATCAAGATAATTGAAACTGCATTCCAATAATTCCAATCAAGATAACTTAAATTCCAATAATCATGTAATCTTGCAACTGCATTCCAAACAAACACGCACTGTGTATTCCATTTCTTAACCAAACAAATGTTTTATACGACCCAGATCATCTGGTTAACCTTGAAAATAAACACTATTTTTTTTCAGTATTCTTGAGAAAGCATGAAAACATGTGAAAGCCAATTGGATCTTTGAGAATTCAATTCTTTTGAGAATTGCAAGAAAAAACCTAATTGTTTGTTTACTGTCACAGGAGAAAATATGTCTGATCGATTCCTGAGCCAACTTGAACATCTGAGAAACCCTAGGGTTGTGCTTTCTATGGAAAATGGGAGGGCAAATTTTGGGGTACAACAGCTGCCCCTGTTCAATCTTCTTGAACCTGAAGAGTTAGATCGGCGAGTTTTGCTGTTCGTGACTCGAAGGTAAAAGATGATTGGACACTAGAGTGCCCATAAATTTGCGCTCGACGAAAGTGTAATTGAGGGAATGGGCTTAAAGATGCCATTTGGAGATATGTTAGAATCTTGTTAGAGATGGGCTTGCAGATGCCATCCAAGAATGTTTGGTTGTAAATCGACAGAATAAGCATCAGAAAGGTGTCCGAATTTGGAACGTATCTGAACTGTATTTGTCCTTGAATCTGAATAAGTGACAGAATAACTTCTGTGTCTGGAGTGTATTTGTACTGTATCTGTAGGATGAAACTGAATAAGTGACAGAATGGCTTCTGTGTCTGGAGTGTATCTGAACTGTATTTGAACTGTATCTTGAAATTAATTCTGGATGAGCGACATAATGGCTTCCGTGTCTGGAGCATATCTGGACTATATCGGTACTTGGAATCTAAATGAGTGATAGAATGACTTCCGTGTCTGGAGTGTATCTGGACTGTATCGGTACTGTATTTTGAAATTAAGTCTGAATGAGCGACATAATGGATTCCGTGTCTGGAGCGTATCTGGAGTGTATCGGTACTTGGAATCTGAATGAGTGAGAGAATGGCTTCCGTGTCTGGAGCGTATCTGAACTGTATTTGAACTGTATCTTGAAATTAAGTCTGAATGAGCGATAGAATGGCTTCCGTGTCTGGACCGCATCTGGACTGTATCGGTACTTGGAATCTGAATGAGTGAGAGAATGGCTTCCGTGTCTGGAGCGTATCTGAACTGTATTTGAACTGTATCTTGAAATTAAGTCTGAATGAGCGACAGAATGGCTTCCGTGTCTGGAGCGTATCTGGACTGTATCAGTAATCTTTGGATATTTGTTAAAGATAGTTGTTAATCTTATCCTGAAAAGGGTAAAATGTTAGCTGAAACACAAAGTTATGTTGCATGAAAGGTATGATGCAATAAATGTGTTTTATCCATGTTTATTATCTATGAATGTAATGTATGTGCATGTAAGCTGATTTGCTGTATTGCTGAGGAAAATAAATCCTTGACTGCTGCCGAGGAAAATAAATCCTTGACTGCTGAGGATTGTGAGAGTAATGCCATATACTTCTTGAGGAATCTGCTTGGTGAATCCATAGAATTTTAATGACTTTTACTGGGGATTATTGACGGGAGTTCTTTTCAAGAAAATCATCCACAAGGGCAAAATAGTCAAAAGCACACTGAAAAGTCAAACTTTGACTTTTAGATAAAAAAATGAAGTTTCGACAATTATATTTCATCAAGACATGAAATTGGTTCATCAAAAAATCAGAAGTCAGAAATTACTTTGAAAAAAATCAAATTTCTAAACATTTAGAAAATTTTGATACTTTAGAACTTCTGAGCCAGCCTCCATGCAAGTGCAGTCAAAAGTTGCAAACATGGTTCAGAACATAATTTTTAAATCAAAACATGACTCTTCAGCATATGCTTCGATCAGAGCATCACCCTTCGAGTTTCATTCTGGTATTCTTCGATCAGAACATCACAAAACCCCAAAACCTTATTTGAACAGTCTGCTGCACTACTATAGCACAGTCCTGCAACCAGCTGCCACAACACTCCAAATTACTGCTGATTCAGTCCACGCCTGCATTTTTCTCAAACCCTATATTTTCACCAAATTAGCATACAAAGACTGTGATTAAAAAGTAATGGAATAGTATACCAAAAAGGTTTGAATCCCATTTGTCCCCCCCCCCAAAATCACAGCAAACACATCTATAAATAATTGGCTCCATCACGCGTTCAAGGGGTTGGCTTTTGGGGAGAGAGAATCATCAAAAGAGAGAAAATAAAATTGTGAAACCTTCGCCAAAAATCCAGAATTCTAAAACAGAAAAACCAAACTTTTATTCTTCCCTTTGAATCAAAGAACTTGGTATTTTCTCTTCCGTTGCTCTTGCTGACTCTAGAACATCTGAAGGAAGCAATTCAAGTTCCAAACACACGCTTCAGATTCAAGGCGAGTCTATCTGACTTTGCATCTTTTCATTCAGAACATCATTAAATATGTAACTATCATAGTATTGATGTTGTCCATATCATTGCATAAGTAGAAAAATTATGGATCAGAACTTCTTGATTAAGGCTAGGCTCAGAATTAGGATTAGAACTTCTATAAACTGTTGTGCTTTTATCCTTTTGATTTGCTTTTTGTTAAGGAATGAATAAATTGCTGATGTGCTGATTAATATGAGGAAATAGTTGAAATGTGGCACAAAACTTCTGATTTTCACTCACGGTTTTAGCACAACACAGAACTTCTGAGTTCTCCAAACTTTTAACATACAGAACTTCTATGATTTTCTCACTGTTTAAACACACTGAACTTCTGATGTTCATTCGCTGTTAACACATGTTTAACTTCTGATGTTCACTCACTGTCTTAGCACATACTGAACTTCTGAGTTCTCTTCACTGTTTTAATAAACAGAACTTCTAAAACTTTCTCATTGTTCTAACACTCAAAAGATCAGCACATAGCAACCCAGAACTTCTGTGTTTTCCCTCTAACGTGTTTTGCAGGACCTCCGAGTGTATCAACCTAGAACTTCTGACGCTTCTTTCTGAACCACTACGCGCCCAGCATCAGAACTTATGATCCCCTTTGTTTTGCTTTCAGCAGCATGTTGATTCTTTTCTCTCGTTATTTTCCTTTTTATCATTTTTAGCATCAACATCCTTTTTATTAATATATAAAAAAAACAGACATAAAAAATATTTTCTTTTTTAGTTAATTTATTTCTTTTTTATTCATTAAGACGAAAAACCATTTTCAAAAACAAATCCTTTTTCTTTCTTGCATTGTACATTTCAATATGGTTGTAATAGTTAAATAGGATTTAAATTCTTGTAACCCCCCATTTGTAAATTTGTAACTCCATCCCTAAATATTGTAATAGCGTAGGTCTTTATATTTCCGCAATTTATCACTTTTCAAATATAATGATAGCAATTTATCAATTTATCACCCTAATCAAGACTAAATGCATGCAATCAAACAAACTTTACACACATGCACCCTTAGGGTAATCCCATTTTGTTGCCTTTCAGAATATAATCATGTCCCTCGAATATAGAAGTTTTAGAAAAACCCTTCGATAAAAAAGATTGTAGTCCCTCGACGACGCTCGATGTTGCCTTCGGTAAAACGATCTAGTCCCTTACGAAAATTGCTAAAGCGTCTCACAAGTTGCCTTCTATGACTATAAAAACGTCCCACGCCCGTCCCTTCACATCCAACGGTTGGGGCTTCTTACCAAATCAATAGTAAGATAGCAACATCTAAAGGAGGAGGAAAAGAACATCTAAGACCTTTTGAGTAGGCAGATTTGCTCCTAGTTGCTCGCTTTCTCACAACAAAAAAGATTTTAAACACCCAAACTCTCTCTTTGAAACATTTTCAAAAGACAACACTTTGTATGCGTTATTATAGAGACGAGAATCATTACAAAGACACCTTTTCAAAATCACTTTCAAAAAACACATCTCACAAACACCTTTTTTGAACTATCTTCGAAACAAACACTTTGTAAGCATTCTTATAGAAACGAGAATCATTACAAAGTTACATTTTCAAAATACTTTCAAAACCCACACCACAAGAACATTCAAATAAAAGCAAGTGATCTAGCAAGCAACTAAGAGCCCATGGAAAACCATGGATGAAAAGGGTGCTAACACCTTCCCTTTTTATAATCTACCCCCCGAACTCAGAAAACATCTCTAAAGGTCTTTCCTGTTCTTTTCAGCCTTTCCTTATTGGATAAAAGAAAAGTCGGTGGCAACTCTTGCTAACCGTAACATTTGCGATAAAGCGCAACACACCCAAGTCAGTTCTCCCACCGTATCACAGAACTAGCGACTCTTGCTAACCGCAACATTTGCGATAAAACGAAAAACACCCAAGTTAATTCTCCTACCGTATCACAGTGACCTACAAACTTTCAATGAAGGTAGAGAGAAAATATATCATAGAACCACCGTTCACTGACGATGAACTACCAACGTTCACTGAGGGTAGCAAAAAGATAACAATCACCAACTTTCACTGATGGTGACCTACAAACTTTCACTGAAGGTAGAGAGAAAATATATCATAGCATCGCAGTTCATTAACGACGAACTACCAACGTTCACTGAGGGTAGAAAAAAGATAACAATCACCAACTTTCACTGATGGTGACCTACCAACTTTCACTGAAGGTAGAGAGAAAATAT
The DNA here is from genome assembly GCA_948472305.1 of Vicia faba. Taxonomy (NCBI): domain Eukaryota; kingdom Viridiplantae; phylum Streptophyta; class Magnoliopsida; order Fabales; family Fabaceae; genus Vicia; species Vicia faba. The sequence goes on from OX451741.1 coordinate 830,963,084, forward strand.
ATCATAGCATCACCGTTCACTGACGATGAACTACCAACATTCACTAAGGATAGAAAAAAGATAGCAATCACCAACTTTCACTAATGGTGACCTACCAACTTTCACTGAAGGTAGAAGGAAAATATATCATAGCATCGTTGTTCAGTGACGATGAACTACCAACGTTCACTGAGGGTAGAAAAAAGATAACCATCAACAACTTTCACTGATGGTGACCTACCAACTTTCACTGAAGGTAGAAGGAAAATAATATCATATCACCGCCATTCACTGACGATGAAATACCAACGTCCACTGATGGTAGCAAAAAGATAACAAGTTTTTCCCAAAATTCCGGCGTTTCACCTAGAACGGGTCTCAACTTCTTCTTTAACCAAGGCACTCCGCCTGGAAAGGGTAGTATATAAGTTATCTCAAATAAAGAGACTACCACTTATAAAGATTTCACAACGAACTGTCTCTGCGATGAAAGACTTGCCACCCACTGGAGTAATTTGACAATGAACTGCAAACTATCCACTCATAGAGAAGATAGCAAAAAAAGTAACGTCGACTTTTACGGGGAAGCACAAGTTGCTCAAATAAGAGACCTGCTACTTACTGCTATAGGAAGGATTGTAAATATGACTTTCTGGGGAAAACAATATGGCTTCCTAGGGAAAGAGATATGACTTCCTGGGGACAGAGATATGACTTCTTGGGGAAAGAGATATGACTTCCTGGGGAATGAATCATGACTTCCTGGGGAGATGCCAATATATTCTTGTTGAGGAGATAAAGTCTTCTCGTGCAAAATAAATGCACATTTTCAAACCAAAGCTCGAAGCTTGCAGAAATCCAAAGTAATAATATTGTTGAGGATCAAAGATTTAAACCAGAAATAAACTGGAGTGACACAGTCAACCAAAATGCATCCTTTGAGAAATAAACTCAAGAGGGAAACCAAATCTAGACAAAGAGCTGTACAGGAAGGCTAAAGCAAAAATCTTCCACGAGGGATAACTCAGTGGGGAAATTGAAAGAATATACACTTTCTGCTTAAGGCCGACACTCTATTGGAGAGAGGACAACACAACTCTGCAAAACATGGCAATATGTCAACAAAATAATTAACGAATATTAATGAGCAGTGATTTGCTAAATTTAACTATGCATGATGTGTGTATGAATATATGAGTGTTATCATGTATATGTTGACAAAACAAATATATAATACTGGGAGTAACCAGGCAAAACCAACTGAGGCACAAACAACACTCGGCTAAATCACATCCAAGATGAACATTCCAAGAGAAAAATAAGCACCAACTGAGGAGGCAAAATCCTATTTCGCAGCTTAACTTTACTGGGGAGGAACATAATCCGGAAGTAAACAAATCATAGCGACAAAACAGTACAGATACAGGAATATATCATTCTTCTCCAGGTTTCACCAGGGAATAGCGCTCAGACTTCAATGGGAAAAAAATGCTTTCACGATTCGTACTTCTACTGGGAATTGCAATATTCATTTCAAATAAGGAAGATGGAAATCATATTGATAAAACATCAACTGAGGATTTCGAGATGACTTCATTAGAGAAACATCATACAGACTTCACTAGGGGAGATAGTGCCTCGTCGTCGAGGCATCAACTGGGGACCTCGTGCTGACTCCGTTGGGGAGGTCAACGCCACATCGAAGAGAGGAAACTAAGATGCGTTCTTCACTGGGGAAACCAGAGATACGTTCTTCAATATTGAGAGTAAGTATTGCACCAACTTCTTTGGGGGAAATTATGAAACCTCATGGGAATAACAGGTTGGGGAGTTAAGAAGTCAAACATTACAACAAGAAATCAATCTTATGGTAATTTTAAATTAAACCCAGCACTTGGCAGGTGAAAACCCAAAAGAAACTGACAAATAAAACATTGCCCTTGTCTGATTATCGGGCAATCAAACAAAATGCAAGTACCATTGAAAGGAGATTCTTCGCAAATGAGTCCAACTCAGCATGCACGGGGAGAAAAGACTTCTATAAAATAAGCGAGACCTTCACTGGGAAATCTCAGATTGAGTCTTCATATCATGTAAACTTACTCCGACAAAAGATACCATGGGATAGCCTTCCTGGGGAATCAAGATGTAAACATTATAGAAAAAGTTCAAACTCATGGGGATTTTAAATCAAACCCAACACCTGGCAGGTGAAAACCCAAAAGTTGACAACTGTCTCAACACTTCTTAGAAAATATACTGCCCTGGTCCAGCTTCCTGGAAAATAAATACCAACAATAATGCCAATATTGCAGAAAGAGCGACATTTTGCAAATAATTCCATCTCAGCACACTAAGGGGACAAGACCTTTCGTCATATAAGAGAAGACTTCGCTGGGGAATCTGAAATAGAAATCTCAGACCAAGCAAACCCAAAAATTAGAAAATAACCAACACTTGACTGGGGACACTGGGATCACAAACCCAATATTGCACCTTACGCCAATTAGTATTGTCTTCAATATACAATAAAAACGTGCATACCAGTGAAAACAACCTGAGAAAACCTTCCCGAGGAAAATAAAACTTCCCAAAATTACTGGAGTTCATCCATTCCTGGGATCACCACTTTTGTTTTCCTCTTGAATCACAAAATCTAAAGTAAAAGTAAGTTGTAAATTCTTTTTGAAAAATAATTTTGTTATTTAATCTTTTTGCTTTGAAAATTATTATCAATAATAAATGGAGTCTTTGTAAGCTGAATAAAAATAAGAATTATAAAGAATTGGGTAAAAGCTCAAATTTTATTGATAGAATGGTAGTCTGGGAATGGCGAGACACCACAGATAATTACAAAGTTTGGAAAATGGTAATATATAATGGAAAAGATACATTGAGATACAATGACCACTATTCCCTCTAACAACTTTGGAATCCTGAGCAGCAGCTTCTATTGAAGTATGGCGGGGATCTAAGAAGATTGTTACTTCAATGATCAAGTCTTGTCTGATGCAGTTACTTGCCAAGAAAGTCCTTAACTTTTGCCTAAGCTGCCCTTGCGGGTTTTTAACTTAGTGGGAAATTTTATTCGGTTTATGTCTCTAATTTTTGCCTAGATCGCCCTTTCAGGTTTTCGGCCTACCGAGGCGCTCTTTTTTGCCTAAGCCTCCCTTTTGGGTTTTCAACTTAGCGAGTTGTTCTTTTATTTCTTTTACAAAGTATTTCTTGGTTGCATCAACATTCATGGGACGTGGGAACTCCTCGCCATACATAGTTTCAAGAATTAATGCACCTCCAGAGAAAGATTTCTTGACAACATATGGGCCTTCAAAATTGGGAGTCCACTTGCCCCTAGAATCAGCATTAAAAGACATGATCTTCCTGAGCACGAGGTCGCCTTCTCTGAATTCACGAGGTTTGACCTTCTTATCAAAAGCTTTATTCATTCTCTTTTGATATAATTTCCCATGACACAAAGCCATCATTCTCTTCTCTTTGATCAAATTCAATTGGTCAAACCTGTTATGGACCCATTCAGCCTCTGACAACTTGGTTTCCATTATCACACGCAAAGAGGGAATATCAACCTAGATTGGGAGCACAACTTCCATTCCATACATAAGGGAGAATGAGGTTTCTCCTGTTGAAGTGCGGACAGATGTCTGATACCCATGTAAAGCAAAAGGGAGCATTTCATGCCAATCTTTATAAGTAACAACCATCTTCTGGATGATCTTCTTGATATTTTTATTAGCAGCTTCAACAGCCCCATTCATCTTCGTCTTATACGAAGATGAATTATGATGGACAATCTTGAATTCTTCACAAAGTATTGTCATCATCTTATTGTTCAGATTCGAGCCATTATCGGTGATAATTCTACTCGGCACACCATACCGACATATGAGATTATTCTTAATGAAGCGCACTACCACCTACTTAGTAACATTAGCATATGAAGAAGCTCCCACCCATTTGGGTTCTATCATCCCAATCACATCAATACCCCACATAGAGAAAGGCCATGGGGAAGAAATAACATTGAGAAGTGTTGGAGGCACATGAATCTTGTCCGCATAAATCTGACATTTATGGCACTTCTTTGCAAATTTTTAACAGTCAGATTCCATTGTCAGCCAATAGTAATCTGCCCTTAGTATCTTTTTAGCCATCGAATATCCATTGGCATGAGTGAGAAATGAACCTTCATGAATCTCATGCATCAACATGTCTGCTTCGTGTCTATCCATGCATCTGAGCAAGACCATATCGTAATTTCTCTTGTACAAAACATTTTCACTGAGGAAGAAACTTCCAGCCAATCTTCTCAATGTCTTTCTATCTTTATTCGAAGCACCAATCGGGTATTCCTGAGTCTGTAGAAAATTCTTGATATCATAATACTATGGTTTCTCATCTTCTACCTCTTCTGTTGTAAACACATGAGCAGGCTTATCCAGTCGTCGAACTATAATTCGAGGTATATCATTCCAAGTATTCACTTGATACATAGAAGCCAGAGTTGCCAGAGCATCCGCCATTTGATTTTCGTCTTTGGGGATGTGATGGAATTCAACTTTATTAAAGCAGGGTAAAAATCTTCTAGCATAATCTTTGTAAGGGATCAAGCCGGGGTGACGAGTATCCCACTCTCCTTTAATCCGATTTATTACCAAAGCTAAATCGCCGTACACATCTAGAACTTTAATTCTGAGATCAATAGCTTCCTCGAGACCCATGATGCAAGCCTCATATTCTGCCATATTATTAGTACAATCAAATGTCAACCTTGTAGTTAAAGGAATGTGTGATCTATGTGGAATGACAATCACATCACCAATTCCTTTACCATAAGCATTCATAGCTCTATCAAATATCATGCTCCAGCGAGATTCAAGATCAGGACCTTCATCAGGAAATGGTTCATCATAATCTTTTACTTTCAGAAACATCACATCCTCATCGGGGAAATCATACTCCACAGACTAATAATCATCAACTGGTTGGAGAGCAAGATAATTTTCTAACACGCTTCTTTTAATAGCTTTTTGAGTGCGGTATTCGATGTCATATTCAGATAACAGCATCTGCCTGCGGGAAATGCTCCCAGTAAGAGCAGGCTTTTCAAAAATGTACTTGATTGGATCCATTTTGGAAATCAACCAAGTAGTGTGATTCAACATATATTGCCACAAACATTTTTCCACCAAGGCCAGAGGACAACATTTCTTTTCCAGCATGGAATACTATGACTCACAATCAATAAATTTTTACTGGGATAATAAATGGAATACTCTTTCTTCCCCGTTTTATCTTGTTGTCCCAGAATACAGCCCATGGAATTAGCTAACACTGTCAGATACATAATCAATGGTCTTCCTTCAACATGAGGGAGCAAGATAAGAGGTTCAAGCAGATATTCTTTAATACTTCCAAATTCCCTTTGGCAGTCATCTGTCCACACACAACCTTGATCTTTATTTAACAATTTAAAGATCGGTTCACACGTTACACTCATGTGGGAAATGAATATGGAAATATATTTCAAACGCCCAAGGAACCCTCTGACTTGCTTTTCAGTTCTCAGCGCTGGCATTTCTTGAATTGCTTTGACTTTATTAGGGTCAACTTCAATCCCTCTCTGGCTAACAATAAAACCCAACAATTTCCCTTATTGAACACCGAAGGTACATTTATTTGGATTCAAGCAGAGACGATACTTCCTCAAATGCTTAAACAACTTCAACAAATCTTCTACATGCCCTTCTTCAGTCTGGGATTTAGCAACCATATCATCAACATATACCTCAATTTCCTTGTGCATCAGATCATGGAATAGGGTTTTCATAGCCCTCTGGTACGTTGCACCAGTGTTCTTCGACTCGAATGGCATCACTCTGTAACAGAATGTTCCCCAGGGCATGATAAATTTTGTTTTTTCCATGTCCTCAGGAGCCATCTGTAACACCCCAATTCTACCCGTTAATTATATAAATAAATCAGAGTTATAAAATCATTCATGTATACGAATTAGGATGCCATAAATTCATCATTTAAAACACATTTCATTCATCGTTGATACATAACACTTTAAACTTCGGATGAACAACCATCATAATACTTTAATCTCTTAATTCAACAAATTAAACATCTACGCAACGAAATTCTTAATAACATCTTTATCATCGTTACAGCAACTTCAAAATAACACATGTTTAATAATAATCAACTTAAAGTTCAAAAACTGAATAATCAACAATCAAAAGAAACAAGCGTTCATCCCCCCGAGTGTTACATATCAGAGTAATGACACCGACTCGAACTACTGAAGGTATACAACCTTCACTCTCGATTACCTGCATGTTACCAATGTAAGGGTAACATTCAAACTAAAGGGGTGAGATATCTAACAATATAATAAAGCGTATGATAATTAATATATTGAATTGGACCACATAACATCAGCACTTCTCATCTTATAATCAACAATAATCGCATCAATAATACATATTCACAACATCAATACACAACCTCTTTATGCAATCATATAATGCGACTCAATACTATGCAAATGCATGTGGTACCATTGGAGCAGAACTCCCATCTTAAAAATATGCCAATAAATAGAGGCATCAACAAGGCATAAGCCTTCATCTTAATATTCGCCAATACATGTCATGTTAACGAGCATAAGCTCCATATTGAAATGTAATGTATGCGACACCAGCATGAATGTAATGACAACACCGTAATTAACAACATCTCAACATAAACATCATCGTTGGCCAAAAGCCTACATCTTAAAAGCTTCCCATTATTAGAGGCATCTCAACATCTTTCATCAACATCATATATCAACATCATAATTCATCAAACATCATATATACATACAACATATATTTCATAACAATTCAGCCACAATAACATTACAACAACAATTCGTCAATCTCGCAACATTAGCCATGTGCCTACAACATGATTCGCTTATAACTAGTTAATCAACTAAGGCTAACTTCTAAATTACAAAACCTTTGCATATTACTATTCTATAATACTGCATCATCATTGTCATTCATCTTACTTTTACAAACCAAACAGCAATCTATATACATCTCATCCTCATCATTCTTCGCAAAAATCAACATAACGATCAACACAAAAACTAATCTGATTCCTAACTTGGATACTAGGATTATCCTTCCTATTCTTCATTTTAATCCTTAAGAATGAAGTTCATCGCGTTAGCTATTCAACGCTTCAAATGGCACCTCAAACGGAGTCTGAAAACTCAAGTTACGGCATTCTCAAACTGATTCTGCCAAAAACCAGACAACATGGATTGATACATAACGCCTTGGGTTGACGCATACTGAGTTTAACACGCCACATGAGTCGATGCATCCTCTCTTGAATCGACTCATCTCGAGTCTGCAACACTGCATGTATCGACACATGCTCCTATGTATCGACTCATCCTGAGTCTGAAAGTCCTCATGTATCGACACATGACTCCTTCGTGTCGACTCATCCTGAGTCTAACATCATTCATGTATCGACACATGCCATTTAGGGTCGACACATACTGCTCTATCATGGGTAATTTCTGCGATTTTCTCTGCATTTTCACTACGGTTTCCATACTTTAGGCCATAAAAACATCTTCTAATCATAGGTAGTTCATCGATTATCATTACCATATAATTCTACATCAAATATACAGTATTAGGACATCGTTATTCATCTTTCAATTATCAATTTCCATCATACAACATCATATATAATTCAATCATGAACAAAACAACATTTTACCTCTAACCCCACATACCAATTATCACAAACCCTATTATAGAGTCAGAACCCCACCCTTACCTTGGATTGAAGGTTGCTCTATAACTTTCTCCAATTGATTCCCGTTCTGCCTCTTTCCTCTTTTCCAACAACTTTCATGTTCTTCCTCTAACCCTTATTCTTCTACTGCTTCTTCTTCTTATTACTTCTAACAATATAATAATAACCTATTATTCTCTTAATACCTTAATGGGCTTAAAACTAATACACCCCCTTTTTACTACTTCTATTCCTTTAAAACAAACCCACATTAAATAATATCATCCTTCTCATAATATTATTTCTCCACTTAATAAAATAATTAAATCCAACTAATCACCACACATCTTCACAAATATTCCAAACATGAATTAATTAAATAATTAATTAAATTACGGGCATTACAACTCTCTCCCACTTAGAATATTTTCGTCGTCAAAAATTTACCTTAATCAAACAACTCAAAATAGGAGTCCCGCATCTTGCTCTGCAACTCCCAAGTCATGCTTTCACCGGCAGCTCCTAGCCAAACCACTTTAACCAAAGCAATCTATTTTCCCCTCAGATTCTTTGTTTCACGATCCGTGATCCATACAGGCATGATCTCCACCGTAAGATTATCCCGTACTTGCACATCATCCATATGAATCACATGAGATGGATCTGAAATATACTTTCAGAGTTGCGACACATGAAACACATCATGCAAATTCGAAAGGTTAGGCGGTAAAGCCACTCTATAAGCAACATTCCCCACTCTCTTTGAAATCTTCTATGGTCCAATAAAATGAGAAGTGAGCTTCTTAGACTTCAATGCTCACCCAACACCAGTCACAGGTGTAACTCTCAAAAACACATGGTCACCCGCTTGAAATTATAAATATTTCCTTTGCTTGTCATGGTAACTCTTCTGTCTACTTTGTGAAGCTTTCATCTTTTCTCGAATCAACTTCACCTTCTCAGTAGTCTCACGAACAAGTTTAGGTCCAAGTATTACACTTTCACCAGATTCATGCCAACATAAAGGATTTCTACATCTTTGACCATACAACACTTAAAAAGGTGCCATCCCAATACTAGAATGGTAATTGTTATTATAGGTGAACTCTATCAACGGAAGATAAGTATCCCCTAAACCTCCATTCTCAAGAACACATGCCCTCAGCAAATCTTCCAACGATTGAATAGTCTGTTCAGTCTGACCATCTGTCTGAGGATGATACGCTGAACTCAACCTCAACTTAGAACCTAACGCTCCTTGCAAACTCTTCCAAAAATCAGAAGTAAATCTTGGATCTCTATCTGACACAATGCACAAAAGAACACCATGCAACTTCACAACCGCACTAGTGTAAATCTCAGCCAACTTCGACATTGGAAAACTGATGTTAATAGGAATAAAATGAGCCGACTTTGTAAGACTATCAACAATCACCCAAATCGAATCATGTCCTTTTATAGTATTAGGAAACCCCGTCACAAAGTACATCCAAATGCTATCCCATTTCCATTATGTAACTTCTAACGGTTGCATCAACCCTGCAGGCTTCTGATGTTCAACTTTCGACTTCTGACAAGTCAAACATGCATACACAAACCGAGCCACATCACTCTTCATCCCAGGCCACGAAAACAAACCTTTCAAATCTTGATACATCTTTGTAGCTCCTGGATGAATACTCAACTTGCTTCTATGACTCTCTTCAAGTATCACTTTCTTCATCTCAGCATCATCAGGAATACAGATACGGTTACGAAATCTCAACACACCTTACGCATCTAGCTTAAAATCATTTTTCTCAGACTGATTAATCCCAACCATCGAATCTACCAGTTTCACATCCAACATTTGAGCTTCTCTGATACTGTCTAGAAATTCATTATTAATCTTCAACATACCCAACATAACACTCTGCAGCGTAACCTTGCAAACTAAGCTCATATCTCTGAACTGTTCAATTAATTCCAACTCTTTAACCATCATTGCCGACATATGTAAAGTCTTTAGACTCAACACATCAGCTACCACATTCACTTTTCCTGGATGATAATTCAAACCAAAGTCATAATCCTTTAACAATTCCAACCATCTTCGTTGCCTCATATTCAACTCCTTCTGATCAAATAAATACTTTAAGATCTTATGGTCACTAAACACTTCAAATCTAGAACCATAAAGATAATGCCTCCAAATCTTCAACATAAAAACAACTGCAGCAAGCTCTAAATCATGCATAGGATAGTTCTTCTCATGAGTCCTCAACTGCCTTGACGCATAAGAAACTACCTTATCATTCTGCATAAGCACACCTCCTAAACCCATCTTAGAAGCATCACAATATACCACAAAAGGCTCTCCTGGATTAGGCAACGTCAAAATCGGAGCCGATGTCAACCTCTTCTTCAACTCTGTAAAACTTTGTTCGCACTGAACATCCCACACAAAAGATCTACCTTTACAAGTCAACTTAGTCAACGGAAGTTCCAACATAGAAAAACCTTCGATAAACCTTCTATAGTAACCAGCTAATCCCAAAAAGCTTCTAATCTTAGTAGCTGACTTTAGAGTTTCCCATTGCAACACAACATCAACCTTCGATGGATCTACAGCAATGCCACTACCTGAAATCACATGACCAAGAAAACTAACCTCCTTTAACCAGAATTCACACTTGGACAACTTCACATACAACTGCTTCTCTTTCAAAACTTGCAATACTACTCTTAAGTGTTTTGCATGCTCTTCTTATCACTTAGAGTAAATCAAAATATCATCAATAAACACCACTACGAACCGATCCAAATAAGTATGAAAGATACAATTCATGTATTCCATGAATACTCTCAGCGCATTAGTAACACCAAAAGGCATCACTGAATACTCATAATGTCCATAACGCGTTCTGAAATCCATCTTCTGGATATCTTCATCCTTCACCTTAATCTGATGGTAACCCGACCTCAAATCAATCATACTAAACACACGAGCATCCACCAATTGATCCATCAAGTCATCTATTCTTGGAAGCGGATACTTGTTCTTAATCGTCACTTTATTCAACTGTTTATAATCAACACAAAGCCTCATACTTCCATCTTTCTTCTTTACGAACAACACTGGAGCTCCCCACGGCGATACACTTGGTCTTTACTAACTTCTTTTCAAGGAACTCTTCCAATTGCTTCTTTAACTCTGACAATTCAGATGCAGACATCCTGTATGGTGCCATAGACACAGTTCTGGTACCAGGTACAAGATCAATAGCGAACTCAACTTCCCTCTCCGGCGGTACATCAGGAATTTCATCAGGGAAAACTTCAGGAAATTCACACACCACCTACAATTCCTCAATTATAGCTTGAGTCTCTAAAGATAGCGACACCATCAATGAGAACACCTATTCTTCCTCTTGCATCAACTTCCTCAACTGTCTGGCAGACAACAAACCATTTTCCTCTTCTTCAAGAGTAGAAAAACTTACAGACTTGTCATAACAGTTAATATGAACACAGTTATGCTCTAACCAGTTCATACCCAAAATCACATCCAAACCTCTTAGCGGTAAACAAACCAAATCAACAGCAAATTCTCTGTCGAAGATCGACAAGGGACACTTCAAACACACAAAATAAGTAGTTATCGACCCCTTGGCTGGAGTATTGACGACCATTTCTCCATTCATAGAAGACAACATAAGACCCAATCTTTCAATACAATCAGCAACAATAAAACAATGAGTAGCACCGGTATCAATAATAGTCATTAAAGGCGTACTATTAATGAAACATGTACCTCGGATAAGTCTGTCCTCAGTAGCTTCCTATTCCTCAACCAAAGCAAACACTTTACCACTTGTCTGCACCCTCTTTGGTTTCTGACACTGACTACCAATGTGCCCTTCTTCACTACAGTTGAAACAAATCACATCCTTATGCTTGCACTCAGATACAACATGTATGTTCTTACCACAATTAAAACACCTCTTTACTTCAGTAGTACACGCATTACTCTTATGCCCTGGTTTCCCACATTTAAAACAAACCACACCAACAGGAGCATCTCCCCCACTAGACCTCTGACCCTGAGCAACTTTCTGTTTACCTTTACCAGCTGGGGTATCATAAGGCTTACCACGATTCTGTTGGTGCTTACCCCTCTTCTCACTGATAATCTTGTAATGAGCATTATTATCCTCCTCATAAATCCTGCAGCTATCTATCAAATCAGCAAAGACACGGATCTTATGGTATCCAACTTCCTTCTTGATCTTCGGGCGCAACCCATTCTCAAACTTAATACACTTCGAAAACTCAGCATCTGCATCAGCGTAGTGCGGATACAACTTAGCCAACTCAGAAAACTTGGCAGCATACTCAACAACTGACATATTCCCTTGCTTCAGCTCAAGGAATTCAATTTCCTTCTTACCACTGACGTCTTCCAGAAAATACTTCCTCAAAAATTCCCTACGAAACACTGTCCAAGTGACATTCTCACCTGCAACTTCCAACTTCTGACAAGTCTCTAGCCACCAGTCATCAGCCTCGACTGCTAGCATATGAGTGCCATAACGAACCTTCTACTTTGGAGTGCAGTCCATCACACAGAAGATTCTCTCAATCTCTTTCAACCAATCCAATGCTCTATCAGGATCATACTTTCCCTTGAACGTAGGCAGACTCTCCCTCTGGAAAGTCGGCAAGATACGAGATCCAGCATTCCCGTCAGCATTCAGCTGATTCTCCATCGCATGAGCCATTGCTGCTAAAGCAGCAGCAGTACAGCATCATTCCTTCCAGCCATCTCAACTTATCACTATAACATAAATAACGGTCAGAACTCGAATTAACAATACTAGATTGTTAGACAGCTACGACTTGACAACAAGGTCAGACCAACCTTTTGCTCTGATACCAACTTTATAACACCCCAATTCTACCCAACAATTATATAAATAAATCAGAGTTATAAAATCATTCATGTATACAAATCAGGATGCCACAAATTCATCATTCAAAACTCATTGCATTCATCGTTGATACATAACACTTTAAACTTAGGATGAACAACCATCATAATACTTTAATCTCTTAATTCAACAAATTAAACATCTACGCAATAGAATTTTTAATAACATCTTTATCATCGTTACATCAACTTTAAAACAACACATGTTTAATAATAATCAACTTAAAGTCCAACAACTGAATAATCAACAATCAAAAGCAACAAGCGTTCATCCCCCCGAGTGTTACATATCAGAGCAATGACACCGACTCGAACTACTGAAGGTATACAGCCTTCACTCTCGATTACCTGCATGTTACCAACGTAAGGGTAACATTCAAACAGAAGGGGTGAGATATCTAAAAATATAATAAAGCATATGTTAATTAATATATTAAATTAGATCATATAACATCAGCACTTCTCATCTTATAATCAACAATAATCGCATCAATAATACACATTCACAACATCAATACACAACCTCTTTATGCAATCATATAATGCGACTCAATACTATGCAAATGCATGTGGTACCATTGGAGCAGAACTCCCATCTTAAAAATCTGCCAATAAATAGAGGCATCAACAAGGCATAAGCCTTCATCTTAATATTCGCCAATATAGGCCATCTTAACGAGCATAAGCTCCATCTTGAAATGCAATGTATGCGACACCAGCATGAATGTAATGACAACACCGTAATTAACAACATCTCAACACAAACATCACCGTTGGCCAAAAGCCTACATCTTAAAAGCTGCTCATTATTAGAGGCATCTCAACATCTTTCATCAACATCATATATCAACATCATAATTCATCAAACATCATATATACATACAGCATATATTTCGCAGTAATTCAGCCACAACAACATTACAATAATAATTCGTCAATCTTGTAACGTTGGCCATAGGCCTACAACATAATTCGCTTATATCTAGTTAATCAACTAAGGCTTACTTCTAAATTACCAAACCTCTGCATATTACTATTCTGTAATACTGCATCATTATCGTCATTCATCTTACTGTTACAAACCAAACAGTAATCTATATATATCTCATCCTCATCATTCTTCACAAAAATCAACATAGCGATCAACACAAGAACTAATCTGATTCCTAACTTGGATACTAGGATTATCCTTCCTATTCTTCATTTTAATCCTTAAGAATCAAGTTCATCGCGTTAGCTATTCAACGCTTCAAACGACACCTCAAATGGAGTCCGAAAACTCAAGTTACAGCATTCTCAAACTGATTCTGCCAAAAACCAGACAACATGGATCGATGCATAACGCCTTGGGTCGATGCGTACTGAGTTTAACACGCCACATGAGTCGACGCATCCTTTCTTGTATCGACTCATCCTGAGTCTTCAACACTGCATGTATCGACACATGCTCCTACGTATCGACTCATCCTGAGTCTAAAAGTCCTCATGTATCAACACATGACTCCTTCACGTCGACTCATCCAGAGTCTAACATCATTCATGTATCGATACATGCCATTTGGGGTCGACACATACTGCTCTGTCATGGGTAATTTCTGCGTTTTCACTACGGGTTCCATACTTTAGGCCCTAAAAACATCTCTTAATCATAGGTAATTCATCAATTATCATTACCCTATAATTCTACATCAAATATACAGTATTAGGACATCGTTATTCATCTTTCAATCATCAATTTCCATCATACAACATCATATATAATTCAATCATGAAGGAAACAACATTTTACCTCTAACCCCACGTACCAATTATCATAAACTCTATTATAGAGTCAGAACCCCACCCTTATCTTGGATTGAAGGTTGCTCTATAAGTTTCTCCAATTGATTCCCATTCTGCCTCTTTCCTCTTTTCCAATAGCTTTCACGTTCTTCCTCTAACCCTTATTCTTCTACTGCTTCTTCTTCTTATTACTTCTAACAATATAATAATAACCTATTATTCTATTAATATCTTAATGGGTTTAAAACTAATACACCCCCTTTTTACTACTATTCCTTTAAAACAAGCCCACGTTAAATAATATCATCCTTCTCATAATATTATTTCTCCACTTAATAAAATAATTAAATTCAATTAATCACCACACATCTTCACAAATATTCCAAACATGAATTAATTAAATAATTAATTAAATTACGGGCGTTACACCATCCTTATTTGATTATACCTGGAAAATCTGTCCATGAACGAGAAAACTTTGAATTTTGTTGTGCTATCCACTAACATATCAATGTGTGGCAATGGAAAATCGTCTTTTGGGATAGCTTTATTTAGATCTCTGTAATCCACGCACATGCGAACTTTTCTGTCTTTCTTCAGTATTGGGACAATATTAGCAATCCACTGAGGGTACACTGATGTCACAAGAAACCAGCATTAATCTGCTTTAGAACTTCCTCTTTGATCTTCACAGCCATATTTGGATGAGTTCTTCGCAACTTCTGTTTGATTGGTGGACACTATGGCTTCAGCGGCAAACAGTTCTCTACAATATTTGTATCTAGACCAGGCATATCCTGGTAAGACCAAAAAAATATCCACGTACTCTTTCAACATCTCAATCAACCTGCTCTTCACCTCAGGATGCAGCAATGCTCCAATCTTGACTTCTTTTGGATCTTCTTCTGAACCCAAATTGATTACTTCCAATGGCTCTTTATATGGTTGAATGGAATTTTCCTCACGCTCAAGTAACCGTGATACCTCTTCTTGAATCTCATCATAGTCTTCTTCTTTGGCCCCATACACAGGACATTCAAAGTTGGGAGAGGGTGCAGGGTCATTGTATTCAACGGGTTTTTTAATTAATCTGCACATATGATTTATGATTGCTTTTAGAAACTGACACATATAACAAGTGATCATGCAGATTGAATTTCAGTTATTATTTATTTTGAAATGTTTTTTCTGATTACCATTTTCCAAGAAAAAGCAAAAAATAAAAACACAATTTGGGAAACAAAGATAACTTTTATTATTGATTTTAAAAATCATAGCAAAAAGATAAGCCCATAAAATATTAATACTTTCACCTTGGGCAGAGGGAGAGCTTTTCAAAAAGATTAACAATAAAAATTACTTTGAAACATGTATGCAAGAGGGAACAGAAATGGTGGTCCAGTTCTGAACCCTAACTCCATGCGTCACATAATTTGGCATTTCTGGCTCTGCTTCATCTTCCACAATGGCATTAATCTCGGAAACGGTTGGTTGAAGATAACCCCCGCTACGAAAGATGTCTTGATACTTGCCTGCAGCAGACTTCGGCTTCAAGCTCTTACCTTTATCATTCTTCACAGAGAACCCCAAGCTAGCTCTATTCTTGTTCACAGGTGGATCAACAATCTGCCCCCATTCTTCACTATGGCCATTACGCACAACCTACTGCGCATCCTTAAATGAAGCCATAGAGTTCTCATTTCCTCTTATGTTATCAATGAATAAAGCTTGGAACTGGGTTCCAATAGCAGTTTCATCCGCCTCCACAATGCTGAAAGAGGACAAATGAGATATTAATAATGCATGTTCTCCATTTATAATTACCACTTTTCCTTCACGCACAAACTTCAACTTCTGATGTAAAGTTGAAGTGACAGCCCCTGCCTCATGTATCCACGGTCGTCCCAGCAAGCAGCTATAATCGGGTTCAATATCCATGGCCTGGAAAGTAATCTGAAACAAATGTGGGCATATATGAATAGGCAAGTCCACTTCACCAATAACAGATTTCCTTGATCCATCGAACGCTTTCAAAATAATGCCACTTGGACGCATGGGCGTTCCTTGATATTTCAACTTTATAAGTTTCCTCCTTAGTATAATGTTCAATGCGGATCCATTATCAATCAGCACATTGGATAATGAATCACTCTTGCAGTTCATAGATATGTGGAGGTCCAGATTGTGATTCCTTCCTTCATCGGGCAGTTCATCGTCGCAGAAACTCAGGTTATTACATGATGTAATGTTCCCTACTACACTGTTGAATGGTCTATAGGCATGTCACTTTCCACGAAAGCTTGGTCCAATACCCTCATCAAAGATTCTCTGTGAGCAGAGGAGTTCATAAATAAAGCCAAGATAGATATTTTTGAAGGAGTTTGTAGTAATTGATCTACAATTCTGTAGTCGCTCATCTTGATTATCTTTAAAATATAGTCCATCTCTTTTTCAAGCGTAAATCCACTAGATTCACCCATATTCTTCTTGGGCTCAACATTTTCAACAATTTTCTTTCCAGTACTAACATCCCCACGAACAACTGGTGCAAATAATCGACCACTGCGGGTCACTCTGCTAGTATCAGCAATATTTCCAACATTAGTAATTTTCTGGATAGGAACTTCCACACCATCCTCTAAGATTGTAGCATTATATTTGTAGGGTACAACCTTATCTGACTTGTAGGGGACAGAACCCGACAAACTAATCACCAATGGAGCAATAGCTGGATTGCTATGATATTCAACTTCAAAATGGGAAGGCGCACCAAAACAAGGCACAATAACATTTACTCCCTCTTCAACATAATCATTCATTATAGAGTCATCTCTGGAAAACATATTTTCATCCGAGGAGAAGAACTCATTTGTAGAGGCATACTCATCATCTGACTCTTCTTTAGCCAAACAAACCTCAATCATATCAACTTTATGCTAATCATCCCTTTGACCTGTAACCTTGATGGTTCCATTATCAAACAACAACTGAACACCTTTCCTTACAATTGAACATCCTCGGGATTCTCGACAGCAAATTCGGCAAGATCCATACTAATGTTCTATCTGACCAACCATGTGGCAGAAAGTAGCATGCAGTTGCACAAGGTCCTCATTCATATATTCCACATCAAAAATTATGAACTCTCCAGGACATCCAGAAACCATTTTTACTTCCTCTTCATACTCTACCCTAGGCCTGATTATATGGATGAGACCATCATCCATCATCTCCTGCAAATCAGCCTTTATCTTGTCACAACCCTGTATATCCGTACTACAAATAGCACAACCAGCATGGTCATGCGTATAGTAGATAAATTCACAGAGGTCTACATGCATTTTAACCAAATATCCTCTAACCAAATTAACATCAAAAATCTGGAAGTTGCCTGGACAATCGGCCACCATGTTCACAACATTTTCTCCTCCATGCTTTGGTAGAGGATTATCTTTCACATTAGGGCCAACATCCTTGAAAGATAAGATACCAGACTTCACCAATATTTGTACTTCAGTTTTCAAAGGATAGCAGTTCTAAACATTGTGCCTTAGTGCTCCCTAATGAAAAGCACATGTTTGGCCTGCCTTGTAATACCAAGGCAATGGTGATGGTACAACGGGAGGTGGTCGGGTCTGAACCAACTTCTTCTGAGTTAACGCTGGGAGTAATTTTGTATAACTCATAGGAATAGGGTCATAACTCTCCCTTCTCATATTATACCCTTGGTTCCCCTGATGGGATGGTCTCTGATAAGCAACGGTGGTTGCAGCTACACCAACAACTTGAGTAACTAAGGCGACTTGCTGATGACGCTGATAATTTCTTCTAGGAGGAATAACCCTCCTTTCTTGCATGACAGTGTTTGTATCTCCTTCCTTCTTTTTGGTAAACCCATAGGATGAATTCTTCTCACTTCTAGAACTTTCAATTTTTGTTAGACGACCCTCTCTTACAGCCTCTTCTAAACGGATACCCATGCCTACCATTTCAATAAAGTTACTTGGCGCACTCGCTACCATCCTCTCATAGTAGAAAGTACCCAGAGTCTTAAAGAAAATCTTAGTCATCTCCTTCTCTTCCATAGGAGGAATCACTTGGGCGGCCACCTCACGCCATCTCTGTGCATTTCTTTAAATGATTCCTTGTCCTTCTGGACCATGGCCCTGAGTTGATCACAGTCAGGCGCCATGTCCATGTTGTATTTGTATTTTTCGGATAAATGCTTCTCCAAAGTCATTGAAAGTATGGATATTAACGTTGTCCAAACTTATATACCACTTCAGTGCAGCACCATTCAAACTATCCGGAAAAAAGTGAATCAGCAGACATTGATCATCTATATGGGTAGACATTCTCCTCACATACATCACAAGATGAGCACGAGTACAAATGTTGCCCTTGTACTTCTCGAATTCTGGGACTTTAAACTTCGCAGGTATCTTGACATTCGGGACCAAGCATAAATCATTCACATTCTTCCCGAACAATTCCTTCCCGAGGACCTTCATAGAGACCCAAGTATTCACTTGGTGGAGGAAAAGGACGACACATCATCATTAGCAAATGGGACCACATTCACCGAAGGAGGTACAATAGGAGAAACATGCATCACAGAAGGTGCAGGAGTAACAGTAGTCTGAACAACTGGAGTCTCTTGAGGACCAAGATTGAAACCTTCAGGCGCAAAGTTCTCTGGCATTCCCCATGGATAACTTTGAGGCATGCGATTCTGAACAACAGCTGGAGTAGCAGACACATGATTAGTCGGAGCTTCAGTAGTAACCCTTGTTTGTTGAGGTTGAACACTCGGTGGCTGATTCTGAGCAGCCACCAGAGATTCCATCAGAGCAGTGATATTGGCCATGTCGGCCTTTAGAGCAGAAACTTCCTCGCGCAGCTCGCGATTCTCTTGTTCTAAGTTATCCATCTTCCTTCTGAAATTAGCTCGAGTATTGTAGTGGTGACACAACTTGCTGAACGAAGTAAAGAAGCTTGGTAAGAGACCTAGATATGCATAACAAATGCAATAAATATGTGCAATATGATGCATGATATGCAGTGCACATGATTTATTTTTATTATTAATATTTCAAGGGACATAAAGATTGATAGACACATTGCAAATATCAAAGTAATAACACATTTGAAATACTGGAAAATTTTATTATAATAACTTCAAAATGGATTTCAAGTTTCAATAATCCCAAGTACAAGATAAAAATAAAGTCTAAAACCCTAAGAAGTTAATCTGACAGAGATCACTCTATACGTTGGCGCTTCTTTGTAAGCCTGGCAATCTGAGCCTTCAACCTTTGGTTTTCTTTGGCATATCTGGTGGCAACCTCCTTCCAATCACCTGAATCATAAAGTGAGCAACTAGCATCTGACTGAGGCTTAGGGGAAAATAAATCCCCTTGTCTCTCCATTGTCTCTACTGCCCGACTCTCTAGAATCTCAATCAAGTCGTCTTTCTCCTTCAAGTCTGCTTTATAGGAAATATCTAAAGTTTGGCACTTATTCTTCCAAGCATCCTTTTTCTACTGCATCCTGACCAAAGCAAGCTATAGCTCTTCCACATCATCCAATAAGGGAGGAGTGGTCTTCATAAACAAATCAGGAATAGGTGCTTCCCGGGAATACGGCATCTTCAACTGAAGAGATCTCGTTTGGACCCACTAAAGATAAGGCTCCAAAGAAACAACCCCTCTAGGTCCCAAGCCTTTCCTACTCTTCCTATGAATGTGACGCCAGGCCTTCACAATCTTCTCCCTAGCTTCCTTATGGTCTTCTCCCTCCTTCATTAAGAAACTACTCAAATGAATACCATTTGGTTTATGCCTCATTGGATAACCAAGCTTTCGTCGTGCAAGAACAGGGTTGTAGTTAGTTCCTCTCTTGTACCAAGAAGAGGTACATTGGGGAAACTACCACAACTTTCGACAATCTCTACATCCTGGTAAGCTCGATGATACCAATCAATATCCAAGTGAGTAAGTGCCATGATCTTAGGAGCCCAATGGGGTTCCTTCCTGACATCCCAGAAAGCATCGGACTGAGGCATATGAGAAATAAACCACCGGTACAACAGAGGTGTGCAATAGATAACCATCCCCCCGTGATAAGAATTCTAAAGATGAATAGAGTAATAAGCATCACCTAACAATGTAGGAACTGGGTTTCCAATCATGAAGATCCTGATAGAATTAATGTTAACAAACTTGTCCACATTAGGAAATAAGAACAACCCGTAAGCAAGTAGAGCAAAGATGGCCTCAAAAGCGATTGTACTCTTCATCTTGGAAAAGTAACAAGCTTTCTCCAATAAGAACTGAGCAGGTAATCCTCTAACCCCTCCTTTAGTAGTCATATGGGCTTCAACCTCAAACTTCCCCAGATGGATCAAAGCAGCAATCTCATGTGGTTTTGGCTCACCCTTCAAACCAGTAAAAGGAACATGATCGGTAATAGGTAAATCCAACAGATAAGAATACTCCTCTAGTGTAGGAATCAACTGATAGTCGGGGAAAGTAAAGCAATGATACATTGGATCATAGAACTGGACCAAGGTCTATAGAATACCCTCCATCATCCTAAGCTTCATGAGAGGAATGATGGATCCATACTTCTTCCGAAAATCTGCAGAACACTCAATCTCGAGAATTAGAATGATCAAATCATCTATCTTGGGATCTTTGAAACTGTATTTTCTGATCTTTCTTTTTCCAGAATCCATGGTCAAAAGGTACCCTAGATATTCACAAATGGTCAACTTTCAAGTCCCTTGAAATAAAATTTCTTCAAAAGATGCTTATGAGTGCATGGATGCATGATGCAACAATCACACACAAGATCACAAACATAGGATTCATAGGTTCAACGTCACGAGCATGAGGTCGAAGGTACTACCCATAAGGTATGGTCTAAAAGTTATCACATGCCGAACAAGGTTCTAGAGGTTCCCAGAGTCTACATCCTTCCTTTGGATATCACTAACTTCCTGATTAACTCAGTAATTAGTAATATTCTCAAGAAAAACTCATCTGAGCATAGTATTGCGTGACAACTATTTTCGGATTATTCCGTCATAGCTTCCGCACTACACCTAAAAGGCCAAGATGGGTTAGGTATTCTACGGTCCTTAACTTCAGCAGGCTCTCAGGTCGAAAGCAGTACATTTTCCTGATTACTCGGTAAACGACACTATAGTCAAAGGGGCCTCCACTGAGTGGGGGATCTCATACCTCCTTTTTTAGGATTACTCCCTCAAAGTTAACATGACTATACCGCCCTTCCTATCTTAAAGTTTGCCCAAGTCCGGGTATAGGACTTATAAGTAATCACCAAGCACCCTGAAAACCAAGAAAATCCAGGAAAACATATATACAACATATAAAACATAAACAACAATAGCACATATACAGATATAAACAAAGATAGGTTTAACCCACTTAGGGATGGACTAGCAAAAGGTCAATCTTTCCCCATCAGAGTCGTTATTTTTTATGTAGTGGTAAAAATGTTTAAGACTAAGCCATTGGATTGACTAGACTTATACAGATCAAAATAAAAATCACCACCGCGCTTTATTGTTTCTAAAGGAATTGGAAAAGAGCGAGTAACCCAAAAAGAGGGGGAAATATTCAAGGTAAGGGGGTTGGTTATGTAAAGGGAAGGTATTAGAACCCTAAACATCTACGGTACTCCGCAAGAACCTCTTTGAAAAATCTTTATATTTTGGCTATAAAATGTTGTATGTAAAATAGATGGTGGAGATGAGAAAAGAAATATATTTTTTATAATTTTTTGCACCCGCCGCGGTTGCGAACCTTTAGTGCCTACATACCACCTTCTGTGCAATAGAGGATCAGGGTACACGTAGTTCCTCTTTTGAAAAAAATTTAAAAAAACACAAGTGTATTGATTGATTTTTATGAGATAAGACATCATCGTCATTGTCCGTGTGGAAAACATACTTACTACCCACAATCATGGAAAATATCTCTCTTCACTATATATTGTAGAAGTATAGTTATTTACATCACTACAAGGATTGACAAGAGTCTAATCTTTTGAGAAAGGTTTTAAGCCAAAATTGCAAAATGGTTTGAAATGAGATTGATTTAATTTTAGTCTTCTCACTAAAAAATGTCAAGGTATTATTAAATTGATTGAATTTTATTTATGAAAATGATTTGGAAAAAAGCATGGACATAAGTCCAAGTTTATTATGGAAATGATTCAAGTTTAAAAAACAAGAAGAGTTTTCAAAAGGAGGGAGAAGATTTTTGAAATTAAAGAAGATGGGAGGAGAAGAAGGGACTATCCTAAAGCATAAGGTAAAAGCTAGAGATGAGAACCATCTAACCAATAAGAAGCCAATACTTGACATTATGAGTCAAGATAGAATTCCCATTCTTTGGATTGAAACCAAGCAAGCAAAGATACTAGACATCTTGAGAGAACCAAAATTTGAATGTATTAAGTCTTCACAAAAATTGGGCAGAGTAACAGCTGTATACGGGTGAATTCCAGATTACAAACAAAGAATGTAATCACAATAACCTGCACACAAAACAAACAAGCAACCCAATGTCTTGAGGTAAATCTCAAGAACTCTAGACAAAATATCAATTAAGGTCACAAGGTCTATAACATAGGCCAAGGTTTCTAATCCTTAGTCCAAGAAGTCCAATACTCCATAATGCCAAGGATAGTAACCAAATAGTCCAAGTATCATTGAAGGTTTTTTAGGGTTCATGTTGATTATTAGGTGTCTTGAAAAAGAAAAGAAAATATCAAGTGAGAAAAATAAAAATAACAAGAATATAAATGCTCAAGTGAGAAAAATAAAAATGGCATGAAATGTAATGCTTAAAGTAAATGGTACATAAAGCATAAAAATAAAAGCATAAAGTAAAAATAATTTAATAATTAGTGGTTAGTTGGATGACCATATTGAAACTTGAATTTGGAACTCATTAGAGGATTGGTAGAACTAAAGCCTCCACACAACAAGTTGCATTTGCTTTTTGTCAAGTATATCATCCATTTGGAATCCTCAAAAGTAACATGTAATGATCAATGATATTTAAGTGATTCGCGTTAACCAAAATTGATGAAGATCCATTAGAAGATTGGTAGAACCAAAGCCTTCACACAATGAATCTCAAGGTTAATGGATCAAAGAGATCAAATTAACATACTTGGGCTTGCAAATAAAGGTTTGGGCCATGAATGATCATTTATTCTAATCGAGACAAAATTTAGCGTTATGTTAAGCAATCGTAGGTGGACTTATATAAAAGTCGCACCTATTTTGAGGTCGGTCATTAGCAATCTATGCATCATTTGTTTTGAGACATGATATAGAGATCATACTTCAATAACACTTAGTGCAATAAGAAAGGGATAAGATGAAGAAGGGTGGGAAAGAATATATAAACCACATTTGAATTAAAATTAAATCAAACTATTATTAAAATCATTCATCCATTTTAATGGAGTTAGACTCAACACTATGGATCCAATGATGTTAATAAAGTTCATGATCAAAATTCAACCCAAGATCAGCCGGAAAATAATCACAAAATAATGTTGCATTTAATATATACATTAAAAAGGTTTTAAAAATGTTTTAAAATAGAAATAAGAAAGAAAAGTACCAACTATGTTCAAACTAATCAAGAAATATTAAGTAAGACCATAGAAAAATAAAAAATGAACTCAAGTATTTTTATAAAAAATTTGGTAATTTTTTAAAGTCAGAAATTATTTTTAAAATTAAAAGAAATGGGTAAAATAAACCAAAAATGATAAAAAATACCAAAGTCAGAAATAAAAAGTAAATGAGGTCACGAATATTTGTCACAATATCATTGGATCATTCCATATTATTTTCAGAATTTAAAAATGCATAAAAGTATTTTTAAACATTTAAAACAATTCAAATAAATTGAAATTTTATAAAAAATATCAAAACACAAAATAAAATTGTGAAAAATTCAAAATCAAAAAGAGAAAAATTTTCGTAATTATTTCATATTTTTTGGACTAAAAATGAATTTTCTATGATTTTTTGAAGTTTAAAGCAATTAAATATAAAAATCAGAAATAAAAAATAAAGTCAAAAATATGTGGACCATTGGATGAGAGTCAAAACGCGTTAGTAATCAAATCCAAGGGATCTGGCGCGTTGTGCATATCATGGTCATTACTGAATAAAGCATAGAATCAATTATAAATCAGAAATTCAAAAAATACAAATGGCGTTGTTTCATTGATTGAAGGATGACATGTTGGTCATCTTCAACCTCCAACCAATACCAAAACTAGGTTGCTCAATCTGTAAAATTAGAGCATAAAACCTATGTCATTCGCTTCGTCTCTTCAAGACGGAGACAACCACACCTTCGCGACAAATTTATATAAACTGTAGCTCAAGCAATTTGGAAAGAAGTTTTAAAAAGGGATTTGAAATTTCATGGTCAAAACGTGCTTCCAGATAAAAGCAAGTGTTGCAACTAGAACCAGGGCAATGAGAGCTTCATAATGATAACAAAGTTTTGAAGAATTGGTGGAGAAATCTACCTATTGAAGTTGAGTTGTAGAGCTCTGAAACTGGACTTCTATGGATCAAAATAGGTCATGATTCTTAAAGGTAATTGTATGGTTAGCTTCAGGGAATATCAAGGAAGGTGAATTGATGGAAAAATTGGATTGAAAAAGGCTTGAACACTGATTTTGAAGTTGCATAAAAATGAGTTATGGAGCAAGTTTGGCAGGGTGATTCTGGCTATTCAAGCTTGAAGAAATGAATGGGGGGTGACCCTCTATTTATAGGGAATCAAATGGAATGTTCAAGCGTGTGAAATGATGAAGTTTGGAGGGAAACCATGTGAAGTTGCAAACAAGAAAAGTGTGACTTCTATATTGATCAAAACTCATCCAAAACGCACGTTTTGCTACGCTAATCACTTCTGGAAGTTCACTAAACATGTTTAGAAGCAAGACGCGTAGAAAAAATGTGTTTAGAAGATAAATCAAGGATTTTAAGTTCTGACATTTGAAGAAACTCCAGTTCCAAGTTACCATGTTCAAATCAATGGCATTCTCAGCTCAAGGGGTCTTAGGGCATGATTCTTGATGCTTTAAAAAGATGAGATTACAAGTTTTGCAATGGTAAAATAATGGAATCAAATGGATGCTTGAGCTGAAGTTGCAATGAGTCAAAGTTGGGAAAAAGAAGTTGACTTTCCATACTTAGAAATATTTCAAGTTTTTCTTCAAAAGTGACCTATAATCGTTTGCATCCAAACATGGCCTTCCACTTGGATTTGTTCTTGACCAAAAAAGATGGCATGAAATAGACCTCTTGGATGACATTTTGAAACTTGAACCATTCAAAATCTCCAAAAATTGAGAGACTTATGAATTTTTGAAGTTGGAAACAAATCATGGAATGACCTATAATATATTGTATCCTTAGGGCATCTTCCATCCATTTTCACACTTTTCACATAAAAGAAGGAATAAATTTAACATCCTCAAGATCATTATGGAAAAATAGTGGGATCAAGGTGATAAAAATTGACCAAGTTATGATCATTTGAAGTCACACATGGAAAATTGGGGGTTCATCTAGAGGACTTGTAATCTTTCTTCAACATTAAGTTTATTCCATATGAAAACTCCTTGAAACTTTTTAAGTGATTTGTTAATAACTCTTTGAAGAGAAGGATGTTTTTGGAATCACTCAAGAATACCAAAATATGAACAAGATATACTTCTTTGAAGTTCAAAACCCTAGCTCCTAGATCAAGAAAATGCTTTGAGGAACTTTGACAATTTTGAACAACCTTCTTGTACCAACACTTTTTCTTTGTAAATAGAAGTTGTTGAGGATGATAATCATAACTCATAGAAACCATAATCACTTCCATATCTTGATAATTGAGAGAAATATGCACTTGTGACCAATGGGAACAAGGCCTTGTCCAACCATAACAACTTCTTCAATCAACCCATTGTACTTTTGAATCTATTTTTATAACTTTGAAATGTGGTAAATCAAAATAACCTTGCCATGTCTTTTCTTCCAAAACAACTTCAATGGTGAGGTTTGAATTTCTCAAGCTTTATTGACTAGGGCATGGAAATAAACTCATGAACCCATGGATCAAATTGCTAAGCCACATTGCCTTTACCTACATTATTAACAAGTAAGACAAAGCAACATTGCATTTTATTAATTAAAAGGAAAATCAAAACAAAACATGAATGATCACAAAAGAAAAACAATTCAAGGTGCTTGTAGATTCCTCAAAGAGCAAAGCTAAAGATAGGGAGGAGAACCAAGAGCCCTAATGTGATCTTGTTGTGATTGAATCAATATGGTATGATGAAGGGGTCTTGGGGGCAAAAATTGGGGTACAACATGTATACCCCGCACAGTTTCTACAACTTATTGCTACTTACCTAAAAAGGTGCCTCAGATCCAGGTATAGGATCTTTAACAAAATCCCAAACAAGGAACCATAATGTAAATCAAGAAAGTCAAACAATGAAAAGAAAATAAAGGTTATATAGCCCTAAGGTAACCCCACTTTTAAGTTTTCCCCAGCAGAGTTGCCAGTTCTATAAGACAATGTGAGAACTGACTTGGTTGTTTGAGTTTGATCGCAATTATTGCAGATAGCAAGAGTTGCCATTGACTTTTCTTTTATCCAATAAGGAAAGGTTGAAAAGAACAGGAAAGACCTTTCAAGATTATTTCTTGAGTTCGGGGGGTAGGTTATGAAAAGGGAAGGTGTTAGCACTCTTTTCATCCGTAATTATCTACGGGCTCTTAGTTGCTTACTAGATCACTTTCTTTTTGTTTGAAAGTGTGTTTATGATGTGGTTTTTGAAAGTATTTTGAAAAAGAGTGTCTTATGGTTCTCGTCTCTATAAGAACGCGTACAAAGTGTTTTGTCTTTAAAAAATGTTTCAAAGTGAAATCGTGGGTGTATGCCAATAAAAAAATGTAGACGTTTCTAGACCATGTTTTAGCTTTCGATTCTGACTGCTTATATGCTGAAAACTCAACCTTAGTTAGTTATGCTTTGGAATTTGAGACCCATTAGTTTTTAAGCTAACCCCTGGATTGTAGTTATGTTCGGATATTGCATTTTTTTAGAAGTTAAGACATGTTTGTTATACCCTTCAATTGGCTAGCTGCACAAGCCTTTCGAATAATATGAGGGCCCAATATGCTTACAAAGAGTCGGCCAGGAGTCTATGGCGAAGCATGAGCTTTGTTGCTCCTAGGCCTCAAACGAAGGCCAAAACCTTGTTGTCTCCAGGCCTCAAACGAAGGCCAAAACTTTGCTATCTCCAAGTCTCAAGCGAAAGGCAGAACTATGTTGACTTCAAGGCCCAAAAAAAGGCGTGACTACCCTGATTACAACCCCCAGTCGAAGGAGACAGAAAGGTAAATCGAAGGATAGGACTTCACTGACTTCAGAATCCAAATCGAAGGAGGCCAGAAAATGCATAATTGAAGGGTGTTTCTGCCCAAATTGAAAGGTGCAATATCCAAACATAACTACAGTCCCGGGGTTAGCTTAAAAACTAATGGGTCTCAAAGTCCAAAGCATAACTAACTAAGGTTGAGTTTTCAGCATATAAGCAGTCATAATCGAAAGCTAAAACATGGTCTAGAAATGTCTACATTCTTTTTATTGGCAACACACCCACGATTTCACTTTGAAACATTTTTTTAAGACAAAACACTTTGTACGCATTCTTATAGAGACGAGAACCATTACAGAGACACTCTTTTTCAAAATACTTTCAAAAAACACATCACAAACACACTTTCAAACAAAAAGAAAGTGATCTAGCAAGCAACTAAGAGCCCGTAGATAACTACGGATGAAAAGAGTGCTAACACCTTCCCTTTTCATAACCTACCCCCCGAACTCAAGAAATAAACTCAAAAGGTCTTTCCTGTTCTTTTCAAACTTTCCTTATTGGATAACAGAAAATTCGGTGGCGACTCTGGCTATCCGCAACAATTACGATCAAACGCAAACACCCAAGTCAGTTCTCCCACTATGTTATAGAACTGGCGAATCTACTGGGGAAAACTTAAAAGTGGGGTTACCTTAGGGCTAGATCACCTTTATTTGCTTTTCATTGTTTGACTTTCTTGCTTTACATTATGGTTCCTTGTTTGGGCTTTTGTTAAAGATCTTATACCCGAATATGGGGCACCTTTTTAGGTAAGTAGCAATAAGTTATGGAAACTGTGTGGGGTATACCTGTTGTACCCCAATTTTCCCCCCTAAGATCCCTTCATCATACCATATTGATTCAATCACAACAAGGTTACATTAGGGCTTTTGGTTCTCCTCTCTATCTTTAGCGTTACTCTTTGAGGAATCACCAAGCACCTTGACTTGTTTTTCTTTTGTGATTATACATGTTTTGTTTTGACTTTCCTTTTAATTAATAAAATGCAATGTTGGTTTGTCTTACTTGTTAATATTGTAGGTAAAGGCAATGTGGCTTAGCAAGTTGATCCATGGGTTCATGAGTTTATTTCCATGCCCTAGTTAATAAAGCTTGATAAATTAAAACCTCGCCATTGAAGGTGTTTTGGAAGAAATGGCATGGCAAGGTTTATTTTGGTTTACCACATTTCAAAGTTATCAAGATTGATTCAAAATTACAAGGGGTTGATTGAAGAAGTTGTCATGGTTGGACAAGGCCTTGTTCCCATTAGTCACAAGTGCATATTTTCCTCAATTCTCAAGATATGGAAGTGGTTTTGGTTGCTATGAGTTCTCATTATCATCCTCAACAACTCCTATCTACAAAGCAATAGTGTTGGTACAAGAAGATTGTTTAAAATTGTCAAAGTTCCTCAAAGCATTTTCTTGATCCAGGAGCTAGGGTTTTGAACTTCAAAGAAGTATATCTTGCTTATCTTTTGGTATTTTTGAGTGATTCCAAAAACATACTTCTATTGAAATAGTTATTAACAAATCAATTCAAAAGTTTCAAGGTGTTTTCATGTGGAAGAAACTTGATGATAAAGAAAGATTACAAGTCCTCCAGATGAACCCCCAATTTTCCATGTGTGACTTCAAATGACAATAACTTGGTCAATTTTTATCACCTTGAGCCCACTCTTTTTTGACAATGATCTTGAGGATGTGAAATTTATTCTGTTTATGTGCAAAGTGAGAAAATGGGTAGAAGATGCCCTAAGGATACAAAAGATTATAGGTCATTTCATGATTTTTTGCCAACTTCAACAATTCATAACTCTCTCAATTTTTGGAGATTTTGAATGGTTCAAGTCTCAAAATGTCATTAAAGAGGTCTATTTCATTACATCTTTTTTGTTCAAGAGCAAATTTCAAGTGGAAGGCCATGTTTGGATGCAAAACATTATAGGTCACTTTTTAAGAAAAATTTGAAATATTTCTAAGTATGGAAAGTCAACTTCTTTTTCCTAACTTTGACTCATTGCAACTTTCAGCTCAAACATCCATTTGATTTCATTCTTTCCCATTACAAAGCTTGTAACCTCATCTTTCTAAAGCATCAAGAATCAGGCCCTAAGACCCCTTGAGCTGAGAATGCCATTGATTTGAACTTGGTAACTTGAAACTGAAGTTTCTTCAAAAGTCAGAATTTTAAATCCTTGATTTAGCTTCTAAACACATTTTTTTTCTGCGTGTATTTGCTTCTAAACATGTTTAGTGAACTTCCAGAAGTGATTAACATGGCAAAACGCGCGTTTTTGATGAGTTTTGATCAAAATAGAAGTCACACTTTTCTTGTTTACAACTTCACACGATTTCCCTCCAAACTTCGTCATTTCACACGCTTGAACATTCCATTTGATTCCCTATAAATAGAGGGTCGTCCCTCATTTATTTCCTCAAGCTTGAATAGCCAAAATCACCTTGCCAAACTCATTCCATAACTCACTTTTCTGCAACTTTGTAATCAGTGTTCAAGCCTTTTTCAATCCAATTTTTCTATCAATTCACCTTCCTTGGTCATCCCTGAAGCTAACCATACAATTACCTTCAAGAATCGTGACCTATATTGATCCATAGAAGTCCAGTTTCAGAGCTCTGCAACTCAACTTCAATAGGTAGATTTCTCCATCAATTCTTCTAAACTTTGATATCATTGTGAAGCTCTCATTTCCCTGGTTTTAGTCGCAACATTTTCTTTTATATGGAAACACATTTTGCCCATGAAATTTCAAATTCCTTTTCAAAACTATCCTTCAAAATTGCTTGAGCTACAATTTATATAAATTTTTCGCAAAGGTTTGGTTATCTTCATCTTGATGAGACGAAGTGAATGCCATAGGTCTCGTGCTGTAATTTTACAGATTGAGCAACTTGGTTTTGGGACTGGCTGGAGGTTGAAGATGACCAACGTGTCATCTTCCAACCAATGATGGCGTGCCATTTGTATTTTTTGAAAATCTGATTTATTTTTTATTATATGCTTTATTCAGTAATGACCATGATATACACAGTGCACCAGATCTCTTGGATTTGATTACTAACGCGTTTTGACTCTCATCCAATGGTCCACATATTTCTAACTTTATTTTTTATTTCTGATTTTTATATTTAATTGTTTTAAACTTCAAAAAATCATAGAAAATTCATTTTAAGTCCAAAAATTCTGAAAAATATTTTTGATTTTTCTCTTTATGATTTTTATATTTTCACAATTTTATTTTGTGTTTTGATATTTTTTATAAATTTTCACTTTATTTGAATTGTTTTAAATGTTTAAAAATACTTTTATGCATTTTTAAATTCTGAAAAAATTATGGAAGGATTCAATGATATTGTGACAAATATTGGTGACCTCATTTATTTATTTTTTCTGACTTAGTTATTTTTTATAATTTTTGGTTTATTTTACTCATTTCTTTTAATTTTAAAAATAGTTTCTGACTTTAAAAAATTACCAAAAATTCTATATAAATATTTGAGTTCATTTCTGATTTTTCTATGGTCTTACTTCATATTTCTTGATTAATTTGAACATAGTTAATATTTTTCTCTCTTATTTCTATTTTAAAACATTCTTAAAACCTTTTAATGTATATATTAAATGCAATATTATTTTGTGATTATTTTCTGGCTGATCTTGGATTGAATTTTGATCATAAACTTTGTTAACATCATTGGATCCATGGTGTTGAGTCTAACTCTATAAAAATGGATGAATGATTTTAATAATAGTTTGATTAAGTTTTAATTCAAATGTAGTTTGTATATTCTTTCCCACCCTTCTTCATCTCATCTCTTTCTTATTGCACTAAGTTTTATTGGAGCATGATCTCTATATCATGTCTCAAAATAAATGATGCATAGATTGCTATTGACCGGCCTCAAAATAGGTGCGACTTTTATATAAGTCCACTTACGATTGCTTAACATAGCGCTAAAATTTGTCCCAATTCGAATAAATGATCATTCGTGGACCAAACCTATGTTTGCAAGCCCAAATATGTTAATTTGATCTCTTTGATCCAATAACCTTGAGATTAATTATGTGGAGGCTTTGGTTCTACCAATCCTCTAATGGATCTATAACACTTTTAGTCAACGCGGATCACTTAAATATTGTTGATCATTAAATGGTACTTTTGAGGATTCCAAATGGATGATATACTTGACAAAAAGCAAATGCAACTTGTTGTATGGAGGCTTTGGTTCTACCAATCCTCTAATGAGTTCCAAATGCAAGTTTCAACATGGTCATCCAACTAACCACTAATTATTAAATTGTTTTTACTTTATGCTTTTATTTTTATGCTTTATGTACCACTTACTTTAAGCATTACATTTCATGCCATTTTTATTTTGCTCACTTGAGCATTTATATTCTTGTTATTTTTATTTTCCTAACTTGAGCTTTTCTTTTCTTTTTCAAGACACCTAATAATCAACATGAACCATAAAATTCTTTAATGATACTTGGACTATTTGGTTGCTATCCTTGGCATTATGGAGTATTAGACTTCTTGGACTTAGGGTTAGAAACCTTGGCCTATGTTGGAGACATTGTGACCTTAATTGATATTTTGTCTGGAGTTTTTGAGGTTTACCTCAAGACATTGGGTTGTTTGTTTGTTTTGTGTGCAGGTTATTGTGATTACATTCTTTGTTTGTAATCTGGAATTCATCCGTATACAGTCGTTACTCTGCCCAATTTTTGTGAAGACTTAATACATTTGAAGTTTGGTTCTCTCAAGAGGTCTAGTATCTTTGCTTGCTTGGTTTCAATCCAAAGAATGGGAATTCTATCTTGACTCATAATGTCAAGTATTGGCTTCTTGTTGGTTAGATGGTTCTTATCCCTAGCTTTTACCTTATGATTTAGGATAGTCTCTTCTTCTCCTCCCATCTTATTTAATTTCAAAAATTTCTCCCTCCTCTTGAAAACCCTTCTTGTTTCTAAACTTGAACCACTTTCATAATAAACTTGGACTTACGTCCATGCATTTTCAAAACATTTTTTATAAATAAATTTCAAATAATTTAATAATACCTTGACATTTTTTGTGAGAAGACTAAAAGTCAATCAATCTCATGTCAAACCATTTTTCCACTTTGGCTTTTTATTTTAAAACCTTTCTCAAAATATTAGACTCTTGTCAATCCTTGTAGTGATGCAAATAACTATACTTCTACAATATGTAGTGAAGAGAGATATTTTCCACTTGGGTGTTAAGTGAGGCATTGTTGATTTTAAAATCTAAGTCATATCCTCTACTTTAAGATGATGCAAATTCTCATTTCTCATGATTGTGGATAGTAAGTATGTTTTTCACACGGATAATGACGATGATGTCTTATCTCATAAAATTAACCAACACACTTGTGTTTTAAAATTTTTAAAAGAGGAACTACGTGTACCCTGATCCCCTATTGCACGGAAGGTGGTACGTAGGCACTAAAGGTTTGCAACCGCGGCGGGTGCAAAAATCATAAAAAATATATATTTCTTTTCTGACCTCCACCAACTATTTTACATACAATATTTTATAGCAAAAATATTCAGATTTTTCAAAGAGGTTCCTGCGGAGTACCGTAGATGTTTAGGGTGTTAATACCTTACCTTTGCATAAACAACCCCCTTACCTAGAATCTTTCCCCCTCTTTTTGGGTTACTCGCTCTTTTCCCATTCCTTTGGAAACAATAAAGTGTGGTGGCAATATTTATTTTGATCTGTGTAAGTCTAGTCAATCCAACAGCTTAGTCTTAAACATTTTTACCACTACAATATCGACATGGTATAAGAAATAGCTACATTAGTGTGACACATTTGTTGGTACCGGTAGCCCTTGAGTAGTCAAGGAGAATACGGGGCTGCTGTGTGGTGTCATGAAGCACTAACTGACTTTAGAACCTTTACTTAAACAACCTAGCCATTAGGAAGTAGTGAGGTAGCTGGCTTTGGTGCAGTCCGAAGTTGGTTGATACTCGATACAACGTCCATTGAGATCGTACTTTCAGGATATTTCGGTCGCTAATAAAGAGGCTTGCGCTGAAACAACGCCTGATGAAGAAAGATCAGTGATATTGAGATTCCCTAGAACCCGTTTACTTTCTAGGACAGGTTGAACCAACTAAACTTCAAGAGGGTACTTCCCTATAAACCTCATGCAAGCCTAAACCTAAGGATTTGTTTGATTTAACTTGTGCATATACTTGTACATAACATCATGACATCATACCATAGCATTTTAGACTAACCATTTCAAGGATTTTGAGATTCATATTTTTTTTGTTTTGTAGGATATGACTCTCACTCGTAGGAACACAATCCAAGTCAACTTTGTACGAGTACCTTTTCAGCTCAAAGAGTTAGCATCAAGGGTCCCTAAGAATTCTCCGTTCACCAAAATACATGGACGACTTCTTAACTTAGTTACCTCAAGCTTTGATGAAGATATGATGAAGGTGCTTTCCAGTTCTTTGACCATTTACACCATTGCTTCACCTTCCCCGATTACCAGCTTGTACCTACTATAGAAGAATTCTCTCAAATCTTGGGAATTCCTATTCTCGATCAACTACCTTTCGACGGTACTGAAAGGGATCCAAGCCCTGAAGAGGTTGCCTGAGCTTTACACTTGCAACAATCCCACGTCACGGCTAATTGGGAAACAAGAAGTGGTGTCAAAGGGTTCCTAGCAAAGTTCCTGTTGGAAAAAGCTCAAGACTGTTGGAACACTATGAATTTACAAGCTTTTGAAGAAATTTTGGCTCTTCTCATCTATGGGTTGGTACTATTTCCAAATCCTGACCAACTTATAGATGTGAATGCTGTCAAAATCTTTTTATCTCATAATCCATTGCCTACTTTGTTGGGAGATATCTTGCATTCTCTCCACTCTCGCACCATGAAGAGAAGAGGAGCCCTCATGTGTTGTACTCTTCTGTTGGATAGATGGTTTGTTTCATATCTCCCCCGATCTATTGTGAAGAATGAGCAAGGCTTGAGATGGTCCAATAGGCTGATGTCACTCAGACATTCGGATATCCATTGGTGTTCTCGATCCTTGGAGGATATTACTATCATCGACCGTTGTAGGGAATTCCATAATGTCCCTCTGTTTGGCATTAGAGGAGTTATCACTTATAACCCTTGCTTAGCTTTGCGACAGTTTGGGTACGTACGAAGAGATGGTCCACATGATGCGCTCATCCAAGGTGTGGTGTTCGACTACGAAAGCGATGATCAAGGCTATCATCAAAGGTTTATATGAGCTTGGAGGATGGTAAACAAGGTGGATAGTAGGACATTAGGACACAAAAATTACATTCCCCTTGAGCCTTACCTTAGGTGGGTACGAGCTCGTGCTCAGAGTCGCGTAATGCCTTACCCCTCCATCCTCCCTGTTATCATAGAGCATGTTTTTGAAGGAGATGTCTTGTATACTATCCTTCATCCCAACATGCCTACCTCTCTCGAAGACTTGCAAAAGGATTGGATTCAGCTAAAGGAAGAACGAGACACTTTCGAAGCCCAATTCTACGCCAGCGAGAAGAAAGTTCTAGAACTCACCAAGCAGCTTCATGAAGAGTGGAGTTTGAATGCCTACATCATACCAAAGAGGATGCATTCAACCTTTTTGTCTTAGGCATTTTTGTATTTTATTTCTTTCATTGTAAGCCCAAAGAGGCATGATGTACTTGAACTTGGCCAGAGGCACCCATGAGACGATTCACCCAGATCAACATGACCTTGTCCCAAGTTTTGCAACATATTTTGAAGTCCAATCTAGTGACTCTAAAGGAAGCTCCCAAGAACCCCAATATTGCTTCTCCTTGCTACAACGCGAATGCTCGATGTGCCTATCATTCTGAAATCCCGGGGCATGATACAAACGATTGTTGGGCCTTGAAGAATAAGGTACAAGACCTTATCAAGGCGAAAGAGATTGAGTTTGATCCCCCAGAAACACCTAATGTAATAACGGCGCCAATGCCCAAACATGGTCAAGGTGTCAACGCTGTTGATGATGACTATTTTGTTTCCTTTGTGGATGATTTAACTACTCCCCTTTTGACTATTAAAAGGAATCTATTTCAAGCCGGTTTGTTTCCAGGCTGTGGTGAAAGTTGTCGATTATGTATGTCTCTACCAAATGGTTGTTTGTTACTGAAGATGGGCGTCCAGCGCCTGATGGATAACAAAGAAATCTTGTTTGAAAAAGTTCCTCTTACCAGAAATTCCTGTGAAGATGTCTCAATAATCACCATTTCCGACAATCCTCCCAGGGTCTCCACCAAAAGACTCATCAGGACTACATCTATTCCAAAGTCTGCTCCCCTAATCATCACCATGTCGGGGCCAATACCATATTTTTTGGGTAAACTTATTCCCTAGAACTATGGGGATGACGTCTATTATCATGGCGTCAAGCAAGATCTATTGGCTATCAAAGACAAAGTTGTGAAAGACACTGATACTGACGTCATCAATATCGTTGGAACCATTAAGATAACAAGAAGTGGAAGAGTCTTCTCACCCGGTATCTCTCCAAAAACCATTGATACTTCTGTAATTTTTCCCGCTACCGCTCCCACCAGTGTTCCGAGTGATACTCCTGTTGACAATCCTACTGATATCCCTACTTCCGAGACAAGGGGCAAAGAGGTATTATTTGAGCCTTCCCAGAAGAAGGCACATCCAGAGGTCATTCTTGAAGCTTCTAGAAAAGAGATGGAAGAGATACTAAAAATAATCAAGAAAAGTAACTACAACATCGTGGAACAGTTGGGGCAGACCCCCTCGAAAATATCAATGTTGGCCTTACTTTTGTGTTCTGAGGCCCATGCCAAAGCCTTGGTAAAGTTTCTAAAGACCGCCCACGTGCCCCCAAGATACCTCCATTGATCAATTTGAGAATTGTGTGGCCAGTCTAACTGCTGATAACGGATTGGGATTTTCTGACGATGATTTAACTCCCAAAGGAAGGAAACACAATGATGCCTTGCATGTTTTCATTGAGTTCAGGGGCACTACGTTATCCCACGTTCTGGTAGATATGGGTTCATTGCTGAAAGTCTTACCAAAGAATGCTCTTGACCGGTTAGATTGCGAGGGGCTAACTTTAAAGCCTAGCAACATTGTGGTGAGGGCCTTTGATGGTTCTAAAAGGACAGTGCACGGAGAAGTTGACATCCCTATAAAAGTTGGAACACAGACTTTTGATTCAACTTTCTATGTGATGGATATTTTCCCTTCCTATTCATCTTTATTGGGCCGACCCTGGATCCATGGCGTTGGTGCCGTCACTTCTACCCTACATCAGATGTTGAAGTACCCAATCAAGGGAAAGATCATTTTTGTCCATGGGGAGGAGGAATACATGGTTAGCCACCTGAACTCTTTCAGGTACGTGGAAATGGATGGTGAGTTCATTGAGACCCCATGTCAGAATTTTGAGGAGGTCCCACAAACAGTTGTGGCAGCCAAGACTACTACCAAGACTCCAAAGGTTACCAAATCTCCATTGAAAATGGCCTTTCGGAAGGATGCTAGAGCAGTGTTTGAGGAAGGTGGATGCACCATTTGGGGTCAACTTCCGGATATTCCTTATAAATCTAACAAATTTAGTTTGGGTTTTACTTCGGAGGCCCAGAAAGTTGTTCGACGAACTCGCGCTGGAGGACCACCTTTACGTATCAGCAATCAGGGAGTTAATGCAGTGGAAGACAGTGATGGCAGTTGTGACATGGACGAGTGGATTTTTCCAACCATCAGCGGAGGACTCAACAATTGGGAGGCCAGAGAATTTGTCCCTATTACTTTTATTCAAGATTAATTGTCTTTTAAATTTTTCGGACTTGTAATATTCAAACAATTTAGACTTTAAAACCTTGTGTCTTACCCGAGGCACAATGGTCCATTTCTGAGGGTTGTTGCTTCATCTTCATATGTCATCAATAAATCATGGACGTATTTTGCATGCAAACTTTTACGCTCTTTGTTTTTTCTTTTTCCTACCTTTTTATTTTATCAAAGATAACTATGCTCTTACACACACTCACATATCGAAATGCAGATCCACATCCACTTAGGATCCCATGGGTAACGATTTTGCTATGGCCTATTGTGACTTTGAAAATCCGATCTACCAAGCCGAAGACGAAGGTGAGGAATATTATGAGGTACTAGGGGAACTAGCTAGGTTATTACAACAGTAAGAAAGGACCATACATCCCCACGAAGAGCCGGTTGAAACAATTAACTTAGGTACTGAAGAGGACAAGAAAGAAGTCAAGGTAGCTGCCAACCTGGAGCCTAGTGCCAAGAAGTGCTTAACTCATTTACTACATGAATATGTTGAGGTCTTTACTTGGTCATACGAAGACATGCCAGGACTCGACACTGATATTGTTGTCCACCGTCTTCTGGAAAAAGAAGACTGCCCTCCAATAAAACAGAAGGTTTGTCGCATGCGGCCAGAAATGTCAGAGAAAATCAAGACTGAAGTCATAAAGCAGTTCAACGTCGGATTCTTAGTTGTCACCTCCTATCCACAATGGGTCACCAACGTTGTTCCAGTACCTAAAAAAGACTGTAAGGTACACATGTGTGTGGATTACAAAGACTTGAATAGGGCAAGCCCCAAGGATGACTTCCCGCTTCCCCACATTGATATTCTGGTTGGTAACATCGCACAGCATAAAGTATTTTCTTTCATGGATGGTTTCTCCGGATACAACCAGATCAAAATGGCACCTTAGGACATGGAGAAAACGACCTTCATCACACAGTGGAGCACGTTCTGTTACAAAGTTATGCCATTTGGGTTGAAGAAAGCTGGGGCAACCTATCAGCGTGCCATGGTATCTTTATTTCACGACATGATCCATCATGAGATAAAGGTCTACGTGGATGACATGATAGTCAGATCTCAAACTGAAGAGGAACACCTTGACCATTTGTAAAAACTATTTGAAAGACTGAAGAAATACATACTAAGGCTGAACCCGGACAAATGCACTTTTTGAGTGAGGTCCGGTAAGCTTTTAGGCTTTGTTGTCAGCGGAAAAGGTATCAAAGTGGACCTTGCAAAGGTAAAATCAATACAAGAAATTCCTTCTCCTCGCACTGAGAAGGAATTCAGGGGATTCTTAGGACGGCTAAACTACATCTCCAGGTTCATTTCCCATCTAACCGCTACTTGTGAACCAATCTTCAAATTGCTCAAGAAAGATCAAGTGGTGGAATGGAACGACGACTATCGGGCTGCCTTCGATAGGATCAAAGAGTACCTTCAAGAGCCTCCCATTTTGATGCCGCCAGTTGAGGGAAGACCTCTGATCATGTATCTAGCAAACTTGGAAAATTCAATGGGGTGTGTGCTGGGGTAGCATGACGAGTCTGGCTGAAAAGAGCATGCAATATACTACCTGAGAAAAAAGTTTACCAACTGTGAAACCAGATATTCACTGCTCGAGAAAACTTGTTGTACTCTGGCATGGGCTGCTCGCCGTCTAAGACAATATATATTGACTTACACCACCTTATTGATATCCAAGATGGATCCAATTAAGTACATATTCGAGAAGCCCACCCTCTCCGGGAGGATAACAAGATGGAAGATGGTCTTGATTGAATACGACATTCAATACACTACCAAGAAAGCAATAAAGGGAAGTGTGCTAGCCTATCACCTGGCTCATCAGGCTGTGGATGACTATCAATCCATGAATTTCGAATTCCCGGACGAAGACATCACGTTGGTAAATATTGTGAAGAACTCAGACCATATGACGGGCCTGAACAAGGATCCTGATGGACCAAGGTTTTTGACGGAGCTTCTAACGCACTCGATGACGGCATAGGAACTGTAATCATATCCCCTGAAGGTTGTCATACTCCCTTCATCGTTAGATTGTGTTTCAATTGTACCAATAATATGGCGGAATATGAAGCGTGTATTCTGGGTCTCAAAGCTGCCATAGATTTGGGAATCAAATACTTAAGTGCATTTGGAGATTCAGTCTTAGTCATCATTCAGATCAAAGGAGAATGGGACATGAAGCATCCTAATCTCATCCCCTACAAAGAATATGTGTTGACATTAATCCCACATTTTGAGGAAATTACCTTTGAGCATATCCCGCGAGAGGAAAATCAACTAGCAGACGCTCTAGCCACTATGTCATCCATGTTTAAAGTCAGGTGGGATAATGAGGCTCCTCAGATCACCATAGAGAGGATGGATGAACCAGCTTACTGTCATGAGATTGATACTGAAGAAGTAGTGGACAAGCCTTGGTTCCATGAAATTAAGAGATATCTCGAGGCCCAAGAGTATCCGGAGGGAGCTTCGATCAACGACAAGAAATTCCTAAGAAGATTCTCTGCTAAGTTTTTCCTCAGTAACAAAGTTCTCTATAAGCGCAACCACGACTCTACTTTGCTCCGGTGCATAGACAAGAGGGAGGCAGACAAGATCATGGATGATTTACATGAAGGCACCTTTGGCACCCATTCTAGTGGGCACATGATGGCTAAAAAGATCCTACGGGCAGGATACTATTGGTCCACCATGGAAGCAGATTGTCATCAGCATTCACGAACCTGTCACAAGTGTCATATCTATGCGGATAAGGTACATGTGCCTCAGGTCCCCCTAAGCATCCTGACTGCTCCTTGGCCATTTGCAATGTGGGGCATTGACATGATTGGAGAGATCAAACCTACAGCTTCTAACGAACACCGCTTCATCTTGGTTGCCATTGATTACTTCACAAAGTGGGTCGAGGCAGCTTCATTCGCTTCTGTTACCAAGAACATTGTGGCCTGATTCATCTAACAGAATCTTATCTGTCGGTATGGTATCCCGGAGAGAATCATTACAAATAATGGTACCAATCTCAACAATACCATGATCACTGCACTATGCGCGCAATTCAAGATCCAGCATCATAACTCTTCTTCTTACCGGTCAAAGATGAATGACATTGTGGAAGCCGCTAATAAAAACATCAATAAGATCATACAAAAGATGACAATGACCTACAAGGACTAGCATGAGATGTTACCATTTGCTCTCCACAGTTATCGTACCATGGCACACACATCAACAGGGGAAACTCCTTTCTCCTTGGTATACGGCATGGAAGCTGCCCTACTAATTAAAGTCCAAATACCTTCTCTGAGAATCATAAAGGATGCGGGGTTGAATGAAGATGATTGGATTCAAACTCGATTTGACCAGTTGAACTTGATTGATGAGAAGAGACTTACGATTGTCTGCCATGGCCAGATGTACCAAAAATGTATGATTAAGGCCTTTAACAAGAAGGTCAGACGTCAGGTATATCAGGTTGGTGACTTGGTAATCAAGTGTATCATACTGCCATAGGGTGATCCCAGGGGAAAATGGACTCCTACATACGAAGGACCATTTGTGATTAAAAACATATTTTTTGGTGGGGCAATGATCTTAACCACTATGGACGGCGACGACCTTTCGCATCCTGTAAACGCGGACATAGTTAAAAGATACTACGCATGAAAAAGAACCCGCTAGGTCGACTGGCCTAGGAAAAAATTAGGGATAAAACAAAAAAAATTGTACACCCGGCAAGCTGAAAACCTGAAAAGGCGGCTTGGGCAAAAAAGGGTATCCCGGTGGACTGAAAACCCGAAAGGACGATCCATGCAAAAGTTAGGGATTTAAAGCGTATGACTATGTTTCGTTGGATTACCTTACAGCCAATCTTCAGTATCAATCGTCAAACTCAAACGATTCTAATCAATCCAATCAGCTTCAGACAAAGCAGCAAGTGGATGAGACGCTCAGAGACATGAAAGCTATAGCAGAATGGGAACCCCATGGGATTATTTTACATAGCTGTATTTTCTTTTTTTTAAAATAAATTCTCTTACTAGGATGTTCGTCTCTTTGTACAAAAATACATATTCAAGTTAATACAAAGATATTCCTTTAAAAGTGCAAAACTATCTGTTTTTTATTTTTATTTTTTTTATTGTTCCTATTTTTTTTTGCAAAAAACATCCAATGTTTATTTTTGAACATAATTACTGTTTACAAATGAACGCATAAAAAAAGAAAACTGAACAGAAAGACAATTGCTAATGGCTTTAAGAAAAAGGATAATATCTATAGGCCATTCCACAAAATCCCCGTAGGTGCTTTCTCTAACAGAGCAGAAGCAAGGACATCCTGCTACAGGATCACTGTCGTATCTCCAGTATGCAGTCTAATGGTATTTGTTGCTTTCATATCCCCGGTGGAGCAAAACTTCCAATTACCGCTCCAAAGATTCTCCAATGAAAGTCGCCCAGCTGCTCAGGAATGCCCCAGCAGGATTCCACCAAGTCCACAAGCAATGCATAGAGTTTCCCTTCCCCAACAGAGTTTATTTCTCTAATGACGGAAACCCATCTATCAATGCTTCAATTTCAATAAAATATGAAGGCTTACACTCCATATTCCCAACAGCAGTCAGGGATTTATTTCCCCCAATCTAAATAGCACTACAGCAGAACAACTAACATGTGCATACATTGCATTCATACATCATAAACATCGACAACACAAATGCATATATCACAATCTCATTTATTTTGAGAAACATCATTACACCATGCATTTCATACATAATGGCATTACATACAACTAACTCTTTACCATTTCAGGAAAGATCAATCAATAAAAATTATCATCAAAATTTCAACAAGACAAGGCAATTATCTGTGAACAAATCAATGGTAGATCAATTCCCGAAACAAGACAGGGTGACTATCTACATGACAAATACTTCCTTCAGACTTTTGTTGGTTCAGTTTAAATCTCTCAACGGTTTATCCTGATTCTTTCCCATAGACACTTTCTCTGGTTCAGATAAATCGCCCCCAAGATTTATTCTGATTCTTTTCCAGACTTCAGTTGGTTTAGTTTAAATCTCTCAACGGTTTATCTTGATTCTTTCCCATGGACACTTTATGTGGTTCAGATAAATCGCCCCAAGATTTATTCTTCTTCTTTTCCAGACTTCTGCTGGTTCAGTTTAAATCTCTCAATGGTTTATCCTGATTCTTTCCTGTTAGACACTTTCTCTGGTTCAAATAAATCGCTCCAAGATTTATTCTGATTCTTTTCCAGACCTATGATGGTTCAGTTTAAGTCTCTCAACGGTTTATCCTGATTGTTTCCCAGTAGACGTTTTCCCTGGTTTAGTTTTAAATCAACCAAAGATTTATTCTGATTCTTTCCAATTAAAGATTATTCAAGACTTCTGCTAGGTTCAGTTTTAAATCGACCAACGATTTATTCTGATGATGTTCCCAGTTAAAGTCAGGCTTAGATTTAGTCTAATCTCTGTCAACAATCACCTTTGGATGGCATCTATAAGCCCATCTCCTCAAAACTCTCCATTATTTCTCCAAATGGAATCCTTAAGCCCATTCCTCACACTTCAACCACAAATATCAAGTGCAAATTTATAGGCACTCTAGTGCTCAATCATCTTCCACCTTCAAGTCACGAATGGCAGATTCGCCAATCTAACTCTTCAGGTTTAAGAAGATTGAACAGGGGCAGCTGCTGTACCCCTAAATTTTCCCTTTCATTCCTCAAGACAATTCTCACAAAGGACTCCCAAAATCCAAGCTTACATTAATATATTTGGATTTTTCAGCATTAAGATTAAGGAAGAAATTGCTAAAAAAGGACAAAACAAATGAAAATGCCCTTTTTGACAAAATCAAAGGATAAACAAGTTCCTTTCATTTTGCATCCTTCGATTGGACACTTTGGCCTTGGTTGCATATTTCGTTTGGGCGCTGGATTCCTTTGGGGCAAGTTCGTTTCATGCTTCGATTGAGGCATTGGACTCATTTGGCTAAGATCATTTCCTATTTCATTTTAGTGCTAGACTTTGCTTGAATGTTTGTGAAAATCTTTCGTTTGACCATACAGCATCTTCCATGCGTGTTAACCAAGGCATATAAGGTAGAATTTCCTACCATAATAACATCCACAAGGTCAAAGTCCCCTTTGAATCAATTTGTTACAAGCATCGAGAGGGCAACACTTCCATCAGACAACTTTAATTCACAAGGCAAAAAGCCTCTTGATGATGTCCTTCGATTCAGGAGGCCAAAGCCTCACTTTGTCCTCTTTCGATCACGCGTTTTACCCCCTGCAGGCCTCCTTCATTTGGGGCAATGACTTTTCT
This sequence comes from Vicia faba, assembly GCA_948472305.1. Lineage (NCBI taxonomy): Eukaryota > Viridiplantae > Streptophyta > Magnoliopsida > Fabales > Fabaceae > Vicia > Vicia faba. The sequence continues at coordinate 831,007,413 of OX451741.1, forward strand.
AGCATTGCAAGCTTCGATTGTGCCTTTCATCCCTTGCAGGCATCCTTCGTTTGGGGGTGTGAATCCTTCATCACAAGTCTTTAGTCATGCCTTTTGTTTGGACATGTGTCCCCTTTTACAAGCTTTTGTTTGAAAACATTTGCATAAAGTCACAAGGCAGGAACCTCCTGCATACCCTCTTTCGTTTAGCCATATGGCCCCTTTACGGGAAAATTTGAGTAGGCAGGATCTTTTGTGGAAATGGCCTGATTCAAACACATAAACTCTGTATTATGCCATTGCCTCAGGCGAAGGAAGCACCATGGTGGTTTATTCGAAGGGCTTACCAGGCATGTCTGGATGTTCCCAATCTCATGACATATTTTACTGACCCATCCCAAAAGCACTCATTTGGACCATTCGAAGGAACCCATGAAGGGCCTGGTCGAAAGGCACTAATTTGGCCCCTTCAAAGGACATCCACATAATCCATTCGAATGACAGTTCAATTTGAAAAAAGAGATGGTTGTGGAAGAGTCTGGTCGAAAGGAAAGGCTAGGGGGTCAAGACAAAAGGTTGGGATGCCAAAGGTACTTGTTGAACAAGTCCCATGCGCTGCCAGGATCATGCCTGATACACTGGCCATAAAACTCCAAAACTGCTGCACAGCAGTCCTACAATGCTGCCTTATTCCTTGCACCAAAATGGCAATAAAATATTATGCCTTGAAAGCTACAAATACAACATACCATTTTTGTTTGAACCTTTTGTTTTCCCTCCCAAAGCATCAGCCCAAGCCATCTATAAATAGGAGGCATCACCACACATGTTAAGGGCGCCTGAAGGATTGCAAGAAAACACTTGTGAAAATGCTCAAAAAATCCCCAAACACTTTCAAACATTCTTTTTCAAAAATTTCTATACACTAAGAAAAAACCTTTGATTCATCCCCCAAGTGACCATCAAACTACCCTTCGAACCACTTCCCAAACTACTATATAGTAGGCCTTTTAGTTATCCCATCACTTGTTATAAAAGAGCTTTCGGTCCACTCACACAACCTCTTTCGACCCAGTCACTGCTTTTACAAAGTAGCAACTGGACTAGCCCCAGGAAGGTCCCAACGAACTCCCATTGTCTTCCAGAGAAAGCACTTACATCTCCCTTTGATTTAAGGACTTCAAGAGGTAAGTTTCTTTCAAACTTGAGTCTATTCTATTTTTATATCATGTGCATATGCCAATAAAAAAATGTAGATATTTCTAGACCATGTTTTAGCTTTCGACTCTGACTGCTTATATGTTGAAAACTCAACCTTAGTTAGTTACGCTTTGGACTTTGAGACCCATTAGTTTTTAAGCTAACCCATGGACTGTAGTTATGTTTGGATATTGCATTTTTTTAGAATTTAAGATAGGTTTGTTATACCCTTCGATTGGCTAGCTGCACAAGCCTTTCAAATCGTAATCTGAGGGCCCAATACGCTTACAAAGAGTCAGTGAGGAGTCTGTGGCGAAGAATGAGCTTTGTTGCTCCTAGGCCTCAAACGAAGGCCAAAACCTTACTGTCTCCAGGCCTCAAACAAAGGCTAGAAATTTGCTATCTCTAAGTCTCAAGCGAAAGGCGAAACTATGCTGACTTCCAGGACCAGACGAAAGGCATGACTGCTCTGATTCCAACCCCCAATCGAAGGAGACAGAAAGGAAAATTAAAGGGTAGGACTTCACTGACTTTAGAATCCAAATCGAAGGAGGCCAGGAAATGCAGAATCGAAGGGTGTTTCTGCCCAAATCGAAAGACCCATTTTTCTTGCTTTTTATTTTATTTTTGCCTTTATATTTCCATGCAATTTAATATGGTTGCAATAGTGTAGGTTTTATTTTTTGCATTTTTATTGCTTTTTGTATAATGCTAGTAACTAGGATGTATGGAAAGATAAAAACAACAAGTAGATAACCAAAAGTCCAAAAGATAAAATGCATGCAATCAAAAACGCTCCTAACACACATGCACCCTTAGGGTAATTCCACTTGTTGCCTCGGAAAAATAGTCATGTCCCTCGGATATGGGCGTTTTAGCAAATACCCTCGATAAAAGATCGTAGCCCCTCGATGTCCCTCAATGTTGCCTTCGGTAAATGATCTAGTCCCTAAACGACATTGCTAAAACGTCCCATTTAGTTTCCTTCTATGACTATACAAACGTTCCATGCTCGTTCCTTCACATCCAACGATGGGGCTCCTTACCAAATCAATGGTAAGATAGCAACATCTAAGGGAGGAGGAAAATAACATTTAATACCTTTTAAGTAGGTAGGTTATTCCTAGTTTCTCGCTTGCTCACAATAAAAAACATTTTATACACCCACGATTTCACTTTGAAACCTTTTTTAAAGACAAAACACTTTGTATGCATTCTTATAGAGAAGAGAACCATTACAAAGACACTCTTTTTCAAAATACTTTCAAAAACCACATCACAAACACACTTTCAAACAAAAAGCAAGTGATCTAGTAAGCAACTAAGAGCCCGTAGATAACTACGGATGAAAAGGGTGCTATCACCTTCCCTTTTCATAACCTACCCCCCGAACTCAAGAAATAATCTCGAAAGGTATTTCCTGTTCTTTTCAACCTTTTTTTATTGGATAAAAGAAAAGTCGGTGACGACTCTTGCTATCTGCAACAATTGCAATCAAACGCAAACATCCAAGTCAATTCTCCCACCGTATTACACTTTCTAAAGAGAAAATGTAGATATCATCTCTACAAAGCTAACCATGTCCTTAGTTTTCATTTATGTTGTCTGTGTGTTAAGAATTTTGCCTCTGAGTCGTTAGGGTTTGTTTTTGGTACCAACGGAAATTCTTGCTTATCTCTGAGTGTTGGTTAAAATAAGTTATATACTTGAACTTGTGATTGAATTTCAAGAAAGTTTGGTGTTTACACTTTTCAAAAAGGTTGAGAAATGAAGCTTTTAGAAAAATAAAAAAAAATTGTTGTTGTTGTCTGGCGCGAGGAAGAAGATGAAGTTTCATATTCAAATTTTCAGAAGCAAGTTCAAAATATATTTAGTGGTTGTTTCATAATGACCGAATGAAACAGCCTCCCCAACGGTAGAAAAGTGTGTGTTAAGGTGTTAGTGTGCCAGGGCATGGGTTCGATCCCTCACCATGGCATATAATTTTTCCATGTTTTCTCTACAGATCCGATGCGAGCAACCTAGCGCGCATATCATGAGCCTCATGCCATCATCATCAGATGTTCATCAAGCCAGATCCAATGCCCCAGATCTGACGTGTGCATCGTGAGTCCCCTAGAGTCAGCCACGGAGGATCATCACAGGCGCCTGGGCTCTTTTTTTTGGGCCTAACATTTCTTTTTCTTTTCATACCCCCAGTTTATTTATTTTCAACAGGCCCATTGAATTTCTTTTTTCTTAACTATTTCTTTTTCTTAACCAAGTTTATTTAAATAAAAAAATCATAAAATCATAAAAAATAGATTTAAGTTTTAATTAATTAATTTAATTTTTATAAATAAAAATTAATTTAATTTAATCGCATTTTTTATTGTTTTAGTTAGTTTGTAAGTTAATTAGAATTAGAGTTTATGCTATAAAATAATTTTTCTAAATAAAACATCAAATTTTTTTCTAAATACTTATAATTTTTTAGGTTTTAGATATCTTTCCCTTTTCACCACCTTCGCGCACTTTACTTTCACATTATTTTCATAATTATGTAACTGTTAAGGGAAGTAATAGATAAAATAGGATTTACTTTACTCTTCTCCCCATTCATAAATTTGTGCCCCATTCCCGAAGCATTGTAATAGCGTAGGACATTAAAATTTCCGCAATTTACTGCTTTCTTTATTTCTGTTAGTTTAATAGGATTGTATGACAAGATCTAAAACAAAATGCTAGATAACCATAAATCCAAGATAAATTAACTGAAATCAAAACCTTCGCACACGTGCACCTCTAGGGTGACCCTCACTTGTTGCCTCGGAAAAAAAACGGTTATGTCCCTCGAACGTGGGATGCTTTAGCAAATACCCTCGGTTAAAATATCGTAGTCCCTCGATGACCCTTCGATGCTGCCTTCGGAAAACGACCTTAGTCCCTTATAAAAATTGCTAAAGCATCCTACGAATTGCCTTCTATGATTATACAGTGACCCGCGCCTGTCCCTCATATCCAACGATAGGGCTTCCTACTAACTAATGGTAGGGTAGCACCATCTAAAGGAGGAGGAAAAGAACAAAGACTTCTTTGAGTAGGTAGAATGATCTTAGTCGCTTGTTCACAAAAAAAAACATCTCTTTCAAAAATAACACATTCTTTCAATAAATATTTTCAAAAAAAACATTTTGCATACATTCTCAACGATACGAGAATCATTATAAAATTTCCGCACTTAGGCATTTTCAAAATATTTTCAAGCATACACAGGCACAAAGCACTTTCAAAAGTGAGCTAGCGATTAAGAGCCCGTAGATGACTACGGATGAAAAGGTTGCTAACACCTTCCCTTTTCATAACCTACCCCCCTTACTCAAAAAAATTCTGAAAAGGTCTTTCATGTTCTTTTCACCCTTTCCTTTATTGGATAAAAGAAAAAGTAGGTGGCGACTCTTGCTATCCACAACATTTGCGATAAAACGCAAAACCCAAATGTCAGTTCTCCCACCGTATTACATAACCGGCGACTCTTCTGGGGAAATAACTAAAGTGGGGTTTACCTTAAGATCTAAATCACCTTTATTTCTTTACTTGTTTTCCTTGTATGCTATATATTTCGAGATATGCTTGGGTTTACTTCTTGTATAGATCATATACTCGGATATGGGGCATTTTAGGTAAGTAGCAATAGATCGTGAAGACTGTATGGCGTAGACCGATATGGTTGAAATGATGGCTATGTTAGTGCGACACATTGGTTGGTTCCGGTGTCCCTTGAGTCAGTCAAGGAGAATGTTAGGCTGCCGCGTAGTGTCATAAGCACTAACTGATTGTAGAACCTTAGTTGACACAACTTAGCCAATAGAAAGTAGTGAGATGGTCGGATTTGGTGCAGACTGAAGTTGGTTGATACTCGATACTAAACTCATTGAGATCGGACTCTCGGGATATTTCAGTCGCAAATCAAATGCTTGTGCTGAAACAATGCTTGAGAGAAAGATTAATGATAATGAGATTCCTAGAACCTGGTTACTTCTTTTAGGACAGGTTGATCCAACTAAAACTTCAAGAGGGTACTTACCTACAAACTCCATGCAAGCTTAAACCTAAGGCCTTGTGTGTTTTGTTTGTGTATGATTATTTGTGCGAACATGATATCATGACACCATGACATCATTGCATATGTCATTTTCACTAACCATTTCAAAGACCTAGGGATTTATCTTTGTTCTTTTTTGTAGGTTATGGCCTTCGCTCGCAGAAATACTATCTGGATCAGTTTTGTGAGGATACCTTCTCAACTTAAGGAGTTAGTTTCAAAAGTTCCTGAAAATTCTCCATTCATAAAAAGGCATGGTCGACTACTCAGTTTGGTTACCTAGGGTTTTGAAGAAGACATGATAAGTGTTTTATTATAGATCTTTGATCCCGCACATCACTGTTTCACCTTTCCAGATTATCAGCTGGTACCCACAATGGAAGAATTCTCTAAGCTACTTGGAATACATGTTCTTGATTGGATACCTTTCACTGGTTTATAGAAAGATCCACAACCTGAAGAAATTTCAGCAGCCTTACATCTGAAGCGGTCTGACATTGTAGTTAATTAGGAAATAAGAAGTGGAGTCAAGGGCTTTCTTGCTAAATTTATGTTAGAGAAGGCTCGGTTGTTTCTGGATGCTATGATTTTTTAGGCTTTCGAGGAAATCTTGGCTTTGTTGATCTATGGTTTGGTGCTATTCCATAATCTAAACCAACTCATAGATGTGAACGCCATCAAAATATTTCTTTCTCGTAACCCTGTGCCTACTTTTCTTGGAGATGTTTTGCATTCTCTTTACACTCGTACTATGAGGAAGCGAGAGAATCTTATGTGTTGCATACCTTTGCTATCCAAGTGGTTTATTTCGCACCTTCCCCTGTCAGTAATGAAGAATGAACAAGGCTTGAGGTGGTCTCAAAGGATGATATCACTCTCTCATTCAAATATCTATTGGTGTTCCCGATCTCTGGAAGATGTTACTATCATTGACCTCTACGGGGAATTCCCTAATGTTCCACTCCTTAGCATTAGGGGGGGTATTAACTACAACCCTTCTCTAGATTTATGCCAATTTAGTTATGCTTGAAGAGATGGTCATCATGACACACTTATCCAAGGTATTGTATTTGATTACGAGAACGATTTTCAAGGTTATCGTCAAAGGTTTATACGTTCTTGGGGAATGATAAACAATATTGATAGCAAGACTTTAGGACAAAAGAATTACATCCCTTTGGATCCCTACCTCAAATGGGTACGAGCTCGTGCTCAAAACCTTATGTTTCCATATCCAGTTGTTCTATCGGTGATCATAGAGCTTGTTGTCAAAGGAGACGTTTCTCGCACCATCCTCCATCCAGACATGCCCACTGACCTCAAAGAATTGTAGAAGTCTTGGGTTCAACTCAAGGAAGAACGAGAAAGCTTTGAGACTCAATTCTATGGAAGTGAAAAGAAAGTATTGGAGCTCACAAAGCAACTTCACGAGGAGAAAATCCTTAATACATACATTGACACGAAGAGGAAGCGTCCGTGGGAGACTTGAGTCTAAGGTTTTAGGAGTTTATATTGTTGTCTCCTTGAGACCCTTTTTCTTTTCATTGTAAGCCTAAGAGGCAATTGTAATTTTGAACTTACTAATGAAGTCTTTATTTATGTTTCCTTTTTTATTAATGAATTTAAATATCCTAAGGTCCTTGAAAACATTGCATCCACATATCATGCATCATTTCATAAACAGGTTTTCCAATACAGGTTTCCTCATCTATTTACTGTTTATTTCAGTATAAGATGGCCCTCGAACAAACTGTTAAGGATCTTCAAATTCAGCATGCACAATTTCAAGAGACTCTTCTAAATCTGGCCAAAGGGAACAAAGAGATGATGGCGCTCCTTACCAAGAAAAAGAAGACTAAAAAGCCGGTTGCCATCCTCAATATGGGGAGAAGATTCAAAGGTCCTGCTCAACTGGTTCAAGCGGATGATGTTTCCTATGAGGAAGATGATAACCAAGAGGAGGATGGCATAAGTGTCAGAAGTGAAGGTGGAAATAATCAGGGTTCCGAAGATGAAGACTACTCCGACGAACAGTACCCTCATGTAGATGACAAGTACAAGAAGTTAGAAGACCATCTCAAAGCTATGGAAACCCATAAAGTTCCTGGATTGGATTTTGGAGAGTTAGGTTTTATCCCAGGGGTGCTCATCCCTCACAAATTCAAGGTACATATCTTTGCTAAACATGATGGGGTCTCTTATCCCAAACTTCATCTGAGGTTGTATGTTCGAAAAATCCAACCTCATGCTACTGACAAGATATTATGGGTCCATTTCTTTCAAGAAAGTTTGTCCAGTACTCAACATGAATGGTTCTACCAGCTGGAAGGAACCAACATTCACACATGGGAAGACTTGGCTGCTGCTTTTTACAAGCAGTATCAATATAATGTTGACCTTGCACCGACTCGTGTAAAACTGCAAAACATGTCCATGGGCTAGAATGAAGGGTTCAAGGAATATGCCTAAAAATGGAGGGACTTAGCTGGAAGGGTGCAACCTCCTTTGACTGACCGGGAGCTGGTAGATATGTTCATGGGCACTCTGACAGGCCCATACTTTAATCTGTTATTTGGAAGCTCGTCATCTGGTTTTACGGAGCTGATTCTAACCGGGGAAAGAGTTAAAAGTGGTATTAATAATGGGAAGATTCCAATGTCTGCAACTTCTAATGTTGTGAAGAAGTTGTTCGGTGGTAAAAAAGAAACCAATGATATCTATGGCCAGCAGAGTCGTAGTAAAATGACCGCCATCAGTCTGTGGGAGCGGTGTTTATCTCTAATCCAGCTCCTGTTCAACAATCACAATAGGGAAAATTTTAAAGGCCAGATGCTCCGTCAAGGTAGTTTACCAAGATCAGCATGACTTTATCTCAGACATTACAACATTTGTTAAAGGTTGGACTCATTTCACTGCGGGATCCTTTTCAGAATCCCAACACATCCTCTCCAAAGTACAATCTAAATGCAAGGTGTGCCTATCATTTGAACAGTCCTGGGCACGACACCAACTACTTCTGGGCCTTGAAAAACAAAATCCAAGACATGATTGATAATAAGGAAATTGAGTTCGACCCTCCAGAAACTACGAACGTGATTACTGCACCTATGCCTAAGCATGACAAAGGCATAAGTGCTATTGAAGACTTTTTGTATATTACCTCCATAAGTGATGCGGTTACTCCTCTCTCAACAGTCAAGGAGAATTTGCTACAAGTCGGTTTATTTCTGGGTTGTGTTAAAGAATGTTATTGTTGTACAGTTTAACCCAATGGTTGCGGGTTACTGAAGGAAGGCGTTCAGCGCCTGATGGATGAACATGTAATTTTAATTGAAAAGTTCCGTATGCTGAGAATTTGTGCCAAGATTTGTCTGTCATATCTGGTACTCATTTCAAGATCACTTCCAAGGGTCCTGTAAGGATTACTGCCAATCCAAAGGCTGCTCCTCTAATCATTACAACACATGGGCCCATTCCATATTCCTCGGAGAAGGTTATTCTATGGAATTATGGGTCTGGCGTCTATTACCACGGCATTAAACAAGAGTTGTCTGACGAAGATGATGAAGAGGTTGATCCCAATATTGACAATATTGTAGGGACCAGTAAAATTACTAAAAGCCGAAGGATTTTCTCCCCAGAAATCTCTCCACCAGTTCAAGTCACAGTTACCAAGACAACTACTGAGGCTCAGGGTAAAGATCCAATGTTAGAGCCTGCCCAGATAGAGGCGCCAAAAGAAGTTGCAATCAAGGAAACCTATGGACAAGAGTTGGAAGAGGTTTTGAAAATCATCTGCAAGAGCGACTATAAAATTGTTAAATAGCTGGGGCAGACCCTGTCCAAAATCTCCATGCTATCTTTACTACTGTGTTCTGAAGCCCATGTGCAGGCTTTAATGAAATTCTTGAAGACTTCTCATGTGCCGCAAGAAACTTCGGCTGATCAATTTGGAAGTTATGTAACGAGTTTAACAACTGATAATGGATTAGGCTTCTCTGATTCTTACCTGACTCCGGAGGGGAGAAATCATAATAGGGCCCTATATGTCTCTATTGAATGCAGGGGAACTACATTGTCCCATGTGTTAGTTGATATTGGCTCTTCTCTGAATGTTCTTCTAAAGGGCCCTCTTGACAGACTGGATTGTGAAGGGGTTGTGCTGAAACCCAGTGACATTATAGTTCGAGCCTTTGACGGGTCCAAAATAATGGTGCATGGAGAAGTGGACCTCCCAATCAAAGTGGGTTCATAGATATTTGAGTCAACCTTCTATGTAATGGACATCCGTCCATCTTATTCTTGTCTATTGGGACGCCCCTGAATCCATGGGGTAGGTGTTGTTACCTCCACTTTTCAACATAAATTAAAGTATCCTCTAAAAGGGAAGATTATTACTGTCTGCGGAAAAGAGGAGTACATGGTCAGCCATCTGAATTCATTCTGGTATGTAGAAATGGATGGTGAACTCATCGAGACTCCATTCCAAGCTTTTGAAGTAATTTCCCCTGCTGCTATTAAAGATGTTTCTGCCATTCTAAAGACTACCAGGGTTCCCCACAAGATGACTTCCTTAAAATACGCCAATGCTACTATAGAATAAGGTGGTTTTACTATTTGGGGTCAGCTTCCTAGTATCCCTTACAAATCTGACAAGTTTGGTTTGGGCTTTACTGTAAAAGGTCAAAGGGTTGTACGTCACGCTCGTGCTAGAAGACCTACATTCCGTGTCAACAACAACGAAATTAATGCTATAGATGATGCTGACAGTGATTGTGATTTCAACAACTGGATATTCCCTACCATTGGTGATGGACTCGGAAATTGGAAAGCAAAAGACGTTATCTCAATTTCCTTTAGTCAGGAGTAATAGTTATTTCTGTTTTATTGCTTTAAGAATTTTGGTTATGTAATTTCTTTTAAAACAATGACTTTAAACCTTGTGTATTTCCCGAGGCACAATGGTTCATTTGTTAAGGGTTGTCATTTCATATGTCATATTTTCATTTAATAAAAACATTGGATATTTTGCATTCAAATTTTGCACTCTCTGTCTTTCTTTTAATTTATTGCACTTTCGAATAACTATGTGTTCTTACACACACTCACACACTACATTACAGATCCACATCCACTCTGGATCTCGTTGATAACGATTCTGCTATTGTCGCGTATGACTTTAAAAATCCGATCTTCCAAGTCGAGAATGAAGGTGAGGAAGATTGTGAAATACCTGGAGAGCTTGACAGACTCTTAATACAAGAAGAAAAGGCTATCCAACCGCACGAAGAGCCGATCGAAGTGGTAAACTTGGGTTCTGAGACAGACAGAAAAGAGGTCAGGATAGGCGCCAACTTAGAGGACAGTGTCAAGAACAAATTAATTCAGATGTTGCACGACTATGTTGAGATATTTGCTTGGTCATACAAAGACATACCAGGACTCGATACTGATATTGTGGTTCACCGTCTGTCGATGAAAGAGGGTTGTTCTCTGATTAAACAGAAGGTTCGTCGCATGCATTCTGAGATGTCAAAGAAGATCAAGGCCGAGGTTATGAAGCAATTCAATGCATGTTTCTTAGCGGTGACATCATATCCTCAATGGGTGGCTAATGTTGTTCTGGTACCAAAGAAAGACGGCGAAGTACGTATGTGTATGGATTACAGGGACTTGAATAGGGAGATCCCCAAATACGACTTCCCACTTCCGCATATTGATGTCCTGGTCGACAACACTGCTCAACACAAGGAATTCTCTTTCATGGATGGTTTCTCAGGTTATAATCAGATCAAAATGGTGCCTGAAGACATGGAGAAAATAACCTTCGTCACACAGTGGGGCACTTTGTGCTATAAAGTTATGCCTTTTGGGTTAAAGAACACTGGGGCAACTTATCAGTGTTCCATGGTAGCTCTATTTCATGACATGATTCATCATGAGATAGAGGTCTACGTCAGTGATATGATAGCCAGATCACAGACTAGAGAAGAACATCTTGATCATTTGCATAAATTATTTGAAAGATTGAAGAAATACAAGCTGAGGTTGAATCCAAACAAATGCACCTTTGGGGTGAGGTCTGGAAAACTCTTAGGTTTCATTGTCAATGGTAAACATATTGAAGTTGATCCCGCAAAAGTTAATCTATTCAAGAAATGACGGCTCCCCGTACTAAGAAGGAAGTCAGAGGTTTCTTAGGTCGATTGAATTACATTTCCCGATTCATTTCTCATTTGACTGCTACCTGTGAGCCAATCTTCAAGCTACTGACGAAAGATCAAGTAGTAAAATGCAACGAAGACTGTCAAATAGCCTTTGATAAAATCAAGGAGTACTTACAAGAACCTATGACTCTAATGCCACTAGTTAAAAGAAAACCTTTAATCATGTACCTAACAGTGCTAGAGAATTCAATGGGGTGCATATTGGGGCAACATGACGAGTCTGGTCAAAAAGAGCATGCAATATACTACATTAGCAAAAAGTTTACCGACTGTTAAACAAGATATTCACTGCTCGAGAAAACTTGTTGCGCTTTGGCATGGGCTGCTCACCTACTAAGACAATATATGTTACTCTATTGATATCTAAAATGAATCCCATCAAATACATATTTGAGAAGCCAACCCTCTTCGGAAGAATAGCCCGATGGCAAATGGTCCTAACAGAATACGATGTTCAGTACACCACTCAAAAGGAAATCAAAGGAAGTGTACTGGCAGATCATTTGGCGCGGCAAGCTGTAGATGACTACCAATCTATGAACTTCGAATTCCCGGATGAGAATATCATGTAATTACAGATTGGGAAGAACATGGACCGTATGAAGGACTTGAGTCAGGATCCCGATGGACTATGGTTTTTGATGGAGTTTCTAATACTCTTGGTAATGGAATTGGTGATGTAATTATCTCTCCTCAGGGTTTCCGTACGCCTTTCACTACCAGACTTTGCTTTGACTGCACCAATAATATGGATGAATATGAATTTTGCATCATGGGTATTAAAGCTGCTATTGACTCGAGAATCAAATTCCTGAGCATATATGGGGATTCGTCCTTGGTAATTAGTCAGGTCAAGGAAGAATGGGATACAAAGCATTTGAATCTTATCCCTTACTGAGAACATGTGCTAACTTTGATTTCGTACTTCGAAGAGATTACTTTTGAGCATATCCCAAGAGAAGAGAATCAGTTGCCGGATGCATTAGCTACCATGTCATCCATGTTCAAGATCAGATGGGACAAAGAAGCTCCCAGAATTAACATTGAAAGATTCAACGAACCGACACACTGCTATGAAATTGATACTGATGGAGTAGAAGAAAAACCTTGGTTTAATGAAGTGAAAAGGTACCTTGAGGCTCAATAATACCCTGAAGGGGCATCAATCAATAACAAGAAATTCCTACAGAGGTTCTCGACTAAGTTCTTCTTGAGCAATGGAATTTTGTACAAGCATAATCATGATTCAACTCTGCTTTGTTGTGTAGACAAGAAGTAAATAGAGAAAATTATGGAGGATATGAATTCAAGCATCTTTGGTACTCACTCCAATGCGCATACTATGGCTAATAAGATTTTGAGAGCAGGTTACTATTGGTCGACTATAGAAACTGATTGTCACCACCACTCGAGAACTTGTTACAAGTGCCAGATCTATGCTGATAAAGTTTATGTGCCTCCAGTTTCTCTGAATTTTTTGACTGCTACATGGCTATTCACAACGTGGGCCATTGATATGATTGGAGAAATCAAGCCCACTTTTTCTAACAGACATCGCTTCATTCTCGTCGCCATTGACTACTTCACAAAACGGGTTGAAGCAGCCTCGTTCTCCTCTGTTACCAAGAATGTGGTTTCCCGGTTCATAAAACATAATCTTATATGCTGGTATGGCATCCCTGAGAGAATTATCATGGAAAATGGTACCAACCTCAATAACATTATGATCACTGAACTCTGCATGCAGTTCAAGATCAAACACCACAACTCTTCTCCGTATCAACCAAAGATGAATGGCACACTGGAAGCCACCAACAAGAATATAAGAAGATCATACAGAAGATGGTTGTGGCTTACAAAGACTGGCACGAGATGTTACTATTTTCTCTTCGTGTTTATCGCACCTCAGCATGAACATCAATTGATGAAACCCCTTTCTCTCTGGTCTATAGCATGGAAGTTTTGCTACCTGTCGAAGTTCATATTCCTTCTCTGATTGGCGAAAAGAGGCTTGCAGCTGTCTGTCATAGTCAGATGTATCAGAAACATATGATTAAGGCATTCAACAAGAAAATCAAGCATCAGGTATATCATGTTGGTGACTTGGTAATAAAGCGCATCATTCTACCACAAGGTGATCTCAGGGGAAAATAGACTCCCACCTACGAAGGGCCATTTATTGTCAAGAAAGTATTTTCGGGCAGTGCTATGATACTAACCACCATGGACGGTGAAGAGTTCCTGCACCCTATGAACGTGGACATAGTTAAAAGATACTACGCATGAAAACGACTCACTAGGTTGACTGGCCTATGTAAAAATAAGGGCATCTCGGCGAACCAAAAGGGTTCGGGCAAAAATTAGGGATATATACAAAAGATTATACACCCGGCAAGTCGAAAACCTGAAAAGGCAGCTTGGGCAAGAAAGGGTATCCCGATGGACTGAAAACCTAAAAGGGAGGTCCAGACAAAAGTTAGGGATTAAAAGCGTACGACTATGTCTCATTGGATCACTTACTGCAAGCTTTACTACCAAAGTAAAAAGTGGAAATGGTACAGATCAGTTTAATCAACTTCTTCCAATAACAAGGGATGAGATGTTCGAAGACACCAGGGCGATAGAAGAGTTGGAATCCAACGAGATCATTTCCACATAGCTATATGTTTTATTTTCACTTTGTACTCTTTCCATTTAATGACAATTTCCTCTTACTAGGATTTATGTCTCTTTGTACAAAATCGCTTGTTTATAGGCAAACTATCAATATAAATACACGCTAAAATTCAAACTTTTTGTTTTTTAATTTTTCTGTTTTGTTTGCAAAAACGTCCAATGACTAAAATCGAATGAACATATGCATATGAACACGATTAACTGTTGACAAATATACATGCATAAGAACAGGAATAAGCATTTACTCAAAACTCTAGGAGTTGGGATGGTGTTCAAGCCGTCCACAAATCCCCACAGAGCCACTTCTATGAGATTATCCCCACAAAGTAGTCTTCACAAATTCATCTTCAGTGAAGATACATTCCCCGCAATTTCCCCGATAGATCACTCTGGCGGGTAGAAGAATATGATCTTTTTCCTGGCAATATCACCCACCTACGGAGTTCCAATTAGTACAGTTCATGGAAGTTCTCTTTCCCAACCGAGTTTATTCCTCCAAAATTGTAAAAACCCCTGCAGATTTCTGCTCTCCAGTGGAGCTTATTTCCCCAGCAAGGGTGTTTCCTCAGCAGAGTATTTCTCCGTCAACATGGTTGATTCCCCCAACAGGTTTTATTTCCCCAATAGATTACAGTCTCCCTAGCTTGAGTCTATTCCTCAGATGGCTATGAATCACCGGCAAAATTCCTCTCCCCAGTGAAGTCTCCATTATCCCTAGAGAGTTGCTACGGAACATGGAACCGAACCAGATATCAGTCAACTTTATCCTCCCCAGACGATCCGGAAGGTCATCCATCTCTTTTATCCCCAGTCAGGGTATATAAGAATTAAACTCCACAGACGATTCGGAAGGTTATCCATCTCTTTTATCCCCAGTCAAGGTATATAAGAATTAAACTCCCCATTAGAGAAATGAACAACTAATGTTCCCAACTCTTCTCCCCAAACAGAAGTCAACACTTCCTAGAAGAATTTCCTCAAACAGCTAGCAGGAATCCCCAGCGGAAGCATTCTAGACAAGATTAAAGATTACACATGTTCTTCATCTCCAGCACCAATCAGGGATTCATTTTCCCCAGCAAGATGTCATACAGAACTATTGATACACTTCCAACAACATTTCATATTCACACATCATTCATCAATATCATAGCATATGCATACGAAACACATATAGCACAGTCTCATTTATTTTGAGAACATCATTACGCAATGCATTTCACACATCATGACATTGCATACAGCTAACTCTTTACCTTTTCAGGAAAGATCAATCAACAGATAAACATCATCAACTACTTATATGACTCGGTAGTCTTCTCAAAGGCTACATCTGATAAAGGGCTATTTTAGCAATTTCCTCAGAGGATCATTCTTGAAAAAGGCATCTTCTGACTCAGATTAGATCGACCATAGATTTATTCTGATACTTCTTCCAGTAGACATTTTCTGGCTCAGATTAAATCGACCATAAATTTATTCTAATACTTCTCCCAGTTAAAGACGAACGCAGACATCTTCTGGCTCAGATTAGATCGACCATAGATTTATTCGGATACTTCTTCCAGTAGACATTTTCTGGCTCAGATTAAATCAACCATAGATTTATTCTGATACTTGTTCTAGTTAAAGACAAAAAGACCTCTTCTGGCTCAGATTAAATCGAGTATAGATTTATTCTGATACTTCTTCCAATTAAAGACGGGAAAAGACATTTTTGGCTCAGATTAATTCAACCATAGATTTATTCGGATAATTCTTCCAGTTAAAGACAAAAAGACCTCTTTTGGCTCAGATTAAATCGAGTGTAGATTTATTCTGATACTTCTTCTAGTTAAAGACAGACGTAGACATCTTCTGGCTCAGATTAAATCAACCATAGATTTATTCTAATACTTATTCCACTAGACATTTTCTGGCTCAGATTAAATCGACCATAGATTTATTCTAATACTTATCCCAGTTAAAGACAGACACAGACATCTTTTGGCTCATATTAAATCAAGTGTTAGATTTATTCTGATACTTCTTCCAGTAGACATTTTCTGGCTCAGATTAAATCAAGCATAGATTTATTCTGATACTTCTTCCAGTTGAAGTCCAACGTAGACTTAGTCTAATTTCTATCAACAGTCACTCTGGATGACATCTATAAGACCATATCCAATGACTCATAATTACCTCTCCAAATGGAATCTTCAAGCCCATTCCTAGTATAATCAACCAACAGTGTTACTTCTTGCACATGCGAGTGCAAATTTCTGGGCACTTAAGTGTTCAATCATCTTCTACCTTCAAGTCACGAATGGCGGACATGCAAGTCTAACTCATCAGATTTAAGAAGATTGGACAGGGGTAGCTTTTGTACCCTAAAATTTTCCCTCCCATTTTCTTCAAAACATGCCTACAAAAGGTCTTAAATACTCAAATCCACTCAAGAGTTTACTGATCAAACCTCCTCCTAAGCAATGATCTTCAACTTGGGTTTGGTGCTTCTCAAAGAAGATTCTGATGCAAGGGTCTCAAATGACTTTCATGGTTCATCATAGGTCCTCAATAATGCTTATTTCAAGTTTCAAGTCTTGCATCACATGTTTGCTCAATCAATGGCTCAGAAGATTGAAAGTCAACTATATGGGGTAAAAAGTCAACTATGGACAACATACAGTCAAACTTTAAGATTTTTTGTTAACATCAACATTTTGAGGTGATATTCATCATTTGATCAAGGGTTGATCATGATTCCTCAAGGAAAGCCCTCAAATCATCAAAGGTCAAAAAATGCCAAATTAGGGTTTTGATTGAAGATGACTGATCATTGACTTTTGGCCTAGTGCATGACCTAATGGCTTAAAGCATGATCTCAAGGGCTCAAATACAACATCTTGACCTAATTACATGGCTCAAGACAAAGTCAACAGTCACATAAAAGTCAAACTTTGACTCTTTTAGTCAATATTGGAATTCAAAAATCAAGAATCATCAAAACATTCAAAACTATCAAACTTTGTCATCAAGAATCAAGAGAATCAAGAAAGTCAACAAAAGTCAAAATTGAATATTTTCAAACACTTAGAAAAATTCTAGTGTTTTGTGCCTAAAAAACCTAACTTCACAAGCAAGTTTCCTCAAGATACAAGTTGATTCAAGGAAAACTTTCAACATGAAAGTTGTAGGGATTAATGAACTCTACAACTTTGTCAATATGGGATGATCCTCAAAAAGTGCTTGGAATAAGAGGTATGGGCCCATGAAGTTCTGATTATTTTTACCCAACACTTAGAAAAATTTCTAAGTGTTTTGTTCTTAACAAAGTCACTACTTTATGGCCATTTTCACTAAGATCCAAATTGATTCAGCAAAAACTCAAAACATGAAAGTTGTAGATCTTGATTCAGAAAAAATCCAAAATGTATGAGAACAAAAATTTATCATACTTGAGCTAGAAGTTTCAAAGAGATGAAGGTGGCATGTCAAACTTGAATTATAGGTCATTCTTTTGAAAACCTTATGGCCAAATTCTCATGCAGATCTCACTTTGCAGGCCTCTAAACCCATAAATCTCTCCATAATCAGTTGATTTCACTTGTTTTATGACTACTATCCACTTGATTCAAGCTTTATCCAAGATAATTTTCCATTAATGACACAAAGGTACCATTGATATTCACATAAAGCAAGCTTTTTGCAAAAGTCAATGCATTGATTCCTCATTTGTTTCCTCTTATCACACTTCATTATAAAGTGAAGAAGCAACTTCCCTGCACCCAACAAACTTCAGAACATGCTTGTACTTGATCCTTGAAACCACCATTTTCACCATAACTTGATATTTCACTTCCAACCAAGCCATAACTTGACATCTTCAGATTGCAACCAGCACAATCCCTCTAACCTTTGCCTATAAATATAGGGTTCATTTGCAAGACAAAACACGAATTCATGAGCCTCATAAACCTCTCATACTCTCAAAAATCAAAATTGGCTTCAAACCTCCATTCTTGAGCTTCAAGGTCCAAAAACTTTGAAACTCATAGTTCTTGCAATATCTTTGCAAACCAACCACCAAATCATCATTAATACATCATGTATAATTGATCTAAACACATGTTTCATCACTGTAACATCATCTTCATCATCCACGATTTTCGCTTTTCATACATACAAGTTGACATGTGCATTGAGAGTCCCCTGGAGCCAGCCACGCAGGATCATCACAGGCGCCCAGACTCTTTGTTTTGGGCCTAACATTTCTTTTTATTTTCATACCCCAGTTTATTTATTTTCAGCAGGCCCATTGAATTTCTTTTTTTTTTGTTAACTATTTCTTTTTCTTAACTAAGTTTATTTAAATAAAAAAATCATAAAATCATTAAAAAAAAATAGGTTTTAATTAATTAATTTAATTTTTATAAATAAAAATTAATTTAATTTTATCACATTTTTTTATTGTTTTAATTAGTTTGTAAATTAATTAGAATTAGGGTGTATGCTATAAAATATTTTTTCTAAATAAAACATCAAAAATATTTTCTAAATAATTATAATTTTTTAGGTTTTAGATATCTTTCCCTTTTCACCACCTTCGCGCACTTTACTTTCTCATTAGTATTTCCGTAATTATGTAATTGTTAAGGGATATAATAGATAAAATAGGGTTTACTTTACTCTTCTCCCTATTCATAAATTTGTACCCCCATTCCCGAAGCATCGTAATAGCGTAGGACATTTAATTTCCATAATTTACTGCTTTCTTTATTTATGTTAGTTTAATAGGATTGTATGGCAAGATCTAAAACAAAACGCTAGATAACCATAAATCCAAAATAAATTAACTGAAACCAAAACACTTCGCACACGCGCACCTCTAGGGTGACCCTCACTTGTTGCCTCGGATAAAAAACAGTCATGCCCCTCGAACGTGGGATACTTTAGCAAAGACCCTCGGTTAAAAGATCGTAGTTCCTTGATGATCCTTCAATGCAGCCTTCGGTAAACGATCTTAGTCCCTTAAGAAAATTGCTAAAACGCAAAACCCAAAAGTCAGTTCTCCCATCGTATTACACTTTCCATCATTGCACATTAATGATTGCTCATGACTCAATACAAGCATGGCACACAAACTCCTCAAATCCAATCAACAGTTCCTCTCCCTGCTTCTACCTCAAACATGGCCCAACAGCTCTGGACCTTCAGTCATGCACAATTGGTTGACTGCACCCCGTGAACAAAGAGACCAGCGATGCTCGGAGCCATGCGCCTGCCCACATCGACAACTACCTCCAAGTCTTCTCGACACGGGTGGACACTATGCTAAAAATAATTTTAGACAACACACCTAAGGCAGCGCTTCTTTTCAAAAGCGCTGCTAAAACTGCATTTAAAAAACACAGAAATTTTATCGTATACCTTAGACAACGCTTTCTGAAAAAGTGCTTCCTAAGGGGGTGAATATGATTTGAGAAAGCACTGCTAAAGGGGGGTAGGTACTGAAGCGTTGCCTAAAGGGTGGGCTTACAAAGCGCTTTTTAGAAGTGCTGCCTAAAGGGTGGGCTTAAGCAGTGCTTTGTGAAAGCGTTTCCTAAAGAGGGTTAATGTGAATTTATAAAGTGCTGCTAAAGGGGGTAGGTACTGTAGCGCTTTGGAGAAGCGCTGCCTAAAGTCATGTTATAAAAAGAGATAAAACACGCGCCCAACATTTCTATTACAGTAACGTTATTATTTTTCCAAAACCTATTTTCACACAGCAACACGGTTATGAACAAAACCCTTTTTCACGAGCTATTTTCGTTTGATTCTTGACAAAATTGTTGCATCCTTTATTTAAGGTTCTCATCTTCTTCCATTCAAGACCGTTTCATTCTTTCTTCCATTCACAACCAAGGTTCTCTTCTCCTCTAGGTATGATTTTTTTTATATTTGATAATATTGATATATAATGTTGCAGTTGGTTTAGTTGATAGTGTTGATTTAGTGTTGATAATGTTGCATTATGTTGTGTTTTGTGTGGCATGTGGTTTTTGCATGTAAGGTGTTTGTGAAAATGTCACAATGAGTTTTGCATGTAAGGTGTTTGTGTAAATGTCACAATGAATATTGCATGTATTGATTGAGAGAAAATATGTCCTTATACAATTAATTGAGCTATACATTTTTGTTTGAGAGGTTGTCGTAATAACACTTATAGTGTTGAAATTGAAAGCACTTCACATATAGTTGAAAATGAAATTGAAAGAACTCATATAGTTGATGGTGTAAAGTTGATAATATAAGTGATTATTTGATGATAATGTAAAGTTGAAACGATAATATAAATATTAGTGATAATATAGAATAGAAACGATAATATATATGTTAAAAGTATTGTTTAATATATGTTAAATATATATGTTTAATATTGTTTTATTAGTAAAATATATGTTAAAAAGAATAATAGTGATTATTTAATGGTGTATACATATATGTTTAATATTGTATAAATATTCTAATGTAATTCTTAATCTATAGATTTTTTTTATTATAATAAAATTAATTGATCATTTATATAGGTTACTTGTGAAGAGTGGAGTTTCTGAGCCTTTCCAAGAATATTACACTGTGTGGTTTCAGAAGTTGTTGACTTCTCTATAGGTATTTAGTTGTTATTTTAATTTTCTATAGTTGCTTGAATAATTATAGTATTTTGATTTTCGATGAATATGCCTAATTGGTATTAAGCTTTTTAGTCTCTGTCCTTTTTTTAAATTATTGTTTTTGTTTAAGCTACTTAGTAGTAAAACCATGGATAAAAAATGGATGTATTCCAATTGATTGTCAAAAGAGTACAAGAATGGGATATTAGAATTCGTTAAGTTTTCTGTTGAACATGCCGGAAACCCCAGTCGAATGAAATGTCCTTGCTTGGATTGTTGTTATGGGGGTCGGGTTGACGTAGTTGGATTGGAATCGCATTTACTGAGGAATGAAATTGATCGAAGTTATACATGTTGGATATTTCATGGTGAGAAAAGTAACGATAATGTTGAACCGGGGGATAGTACGACATATGCTTCAGACGACAATGGTAGAGATACATACGATTGTGATCGTGTCGAAGAGATTGCAGAATCACTTGAAGAAGATCTTCAGGATTTTCCCAAAATGTTTGAGAGGTTGGTAAGCGATGCATAAAAATTGTTGTATAAAGGTTGCACTAAATTCACAAGACTGTCTGCAGTATTAAAGTTGTACAACTTAAAGGCGGGCAACAGATGGTCGGATAAAAGTTTCAGAGTTATTAGTCCTTATGAAAGATATGCTTCCAGAGGATAATGTTCTTCCTGATCGAACATATGCGGCTAAAAAATGTTGTGCTCTATTGGCATGAGCTATGATAAGATACATGCTTGTCCAAATGATTGCATTCTGTTTCGAAACGAATATGCATCGTTAAATGAGTGTCCTAAATGCGGTTTATCTTGATATAATAAAAAGTTCTCTCCAGTAAAAGTCTTATGGTATTTTCCTATAATTCCGAGATTTAGACGCATGTTTCATAGTGAAACCGATGCAAGACACTTGACTTGGCATGCAGATGAAAGAATTATTGATGGAAAGTTTTGACATCCGGTAGATTCACCACAGTGGTCGAAAATTGATAATTATTATCTTGATTTTGGAGGAGAAGCGAGAAACCTTCGCTTGGCATTATCTACAGATGGAATGAACCAGCATGGTCTTCAGAGTATCTCACATTCCACATGGCCTGTAATTATGATGATTTATAACCTACCTCCATGGCTATGTATGAAGCGCAAGTACATGATGTTATCTATGTTAATTTTTGGACCTAAACAACCAGGGAATGACATAGATGTATACTTGACACTGTTAATCGAAGATTTAAAGATTTTGTGGGAGAACGCTGTGGAGGTTTATGATGGATATAGGAAAGAAAGTTTCAATTTGAGGGCGATGTTGTTTGGCACAATTAATGATTTTCTGGCATACAGAAATCTATCAGGGTATAACATTAAAGGTCAAAAAGTGTGTCTTATTTGTGAAGAACACACAAATTGGAAGCGATTGGAATTTTGTCAAAAGAACGTATTTCTCGGTCATCGTAGATTTTTAAATTCTAATCATCACTATCTTGGGTGTAGAAAGGCATTCATTGGAAATCCAGAACATGATAGAGCTCCACTTATGTTGACAGATGACCAAGTTATTGAGAAGGTGAAAGAAATGAGTACTCAGTTTGGCAAGCCTTTTGCAAATACGCTTGTCAAAGGTGGGTGGAAGAAGAGGTCAATTTTTTTTGAATTGCCATATTGGAAGTCGTTGTATGTAAGACATTTTCTTAATGTTATACATATTGAAAAAAATGTATTTGAAAGTGTTATTGGTACGTTACTCAATATACAAGGAAAGTCTAAGGATGGCCTTAAAGCAAGAAAGGACTTGATAGAGATGGGAATAAGAACTAAATTAGGACCCATGAAGAAAGGAACACGAACATATATGCTTCCTGTTGCTTATACTTTATCTAGAAAGGAGAAAAATTGTGTAAGTTTCTAAGTGAAGTTAAAGTTCCAGAAGGTTACTCTTCAGATGTTAGAAGACTTGTGTCTATGAAAGACCTCAAGTTAAAGAGTTTAAAGACACATGATTGCCATGTTATAATGGAGCATTTTCTACCAATAGGTATACGTTCTATTTTTCCAGAAAAAGTAAGAAGCGCCATAACTAAATATTGTTTTGTCTTTCGGTCAATTTGTAGTAAGGTGATCGATCCTGAGACCTTACCAATATTGCAAAAATAAATAGTTATTACTTTGTGTGAGCTTGAAATATATTTTTCTCCCTCATTTTTTGACATTATGGTACACCTTGTTGTTCATCTTGTGAAAGGGACACAATTGTGTGGACAAGCTTATATGAGATGGATGTACCATGTTGAGTGTTATATGAAAATATTAAAAGGGTACGTGAAAAATCAAAGTCAGCTAGAAGGTTGTATGGTTGAACAATACATTGTTGAAGAAGTGGTTGAGTTTTATACTGAATATTTGACTAATGTTCAATCCGTTGGATTACCCAAATCTCATATTTTAGAGAGGAAGGAAGGAATACATTTAATCGGAAATAAAATTGTGACAGTATCAAGGGTTAAACGGGATTAAGTGCATTTATATGTTCTGCACAATGACAATGAGGTTGAGCCGTATGTTGAAATGCACAAGAATGTACTCTGGGGTTTAAATCCGAATAGAAATGAAAATTAGATTGTACGAGAGCACAATCAAAGTTTTATACAATGGTTCAAATATCATATTTATTCAACGTTTGATTTAGATCTCGCTTTAATAACAGAAAGGTTGATATGTTTAGCATATGGTCTGAGTTTTCTCGTGTTTTCTTATAGCGCATACGCAATTAATGGATACATGTTTTATACCAAATAACAAGATGATAAAAGCACTATACAGAATAATGGTGTCACTGTTGTAGCTGAAGCAATGCACATTTCAAGTATGAATTACTTAAACCCCAAATATGCAAATCTATCATATTTTAGGGTTATCGAGCATATTTGGGTGTTTAATTATGAGAAGTTTCAAATTCCTATCTTTGGTTGCAAGTGGGTACATAATAGTGGCATACGAATGGATAAGTCAGAATT
Source organism: Vicia faba (assembly GCA_948472305.1). Classification (NCBI taxonomy): domain Eukaryota; kingdom Viridiplantae; phylum Streptophyta; class Magnoliopsida; order Fabales; family Fabaceae; genus Vicia; species Vicia faba. Next base: position 831,031,240 of record OX451741.1, read on the forward strand.
TTTACAAGTGGATCTTAATAGGGTGGGGTACAAAGATGAGCCTTTTATTCTAGCCTCTCAAGCTAAACAAGTGTTCTATGTCACTGATCCGACAAGTACAAAATGGTTTATAGTGCTTTTATCTAACAAAGTGATTGATGATAACAGTGTAAATCAAAGTGATGTTGATGTTGAGAATGAGTCATATGTTAGAGGGAATGATTCGTATGTACGAAATGATCAAGATGAGAATATTATAGTGGATGAAACATATATTAGAAATGATCATAATGAGGGAATTTGGATTAATCCATCCGTCCGAGTTGTTAAGATCCAAGTAATTCATATTCCAACCAAGAAACGAAATAAATGTTAGTGAAAAAGGTACTAGTAATTCATATTGTGTTTATGTTTTTATATTGTGTTTATTAATTTAATGCTACTTGAATTTTATATGGTGTTTATGTTTTTATATTGTGTTTATTAATTCAATGCTACTTGAATTTTATATGGTGTTTATGTTTTTCTTTAATATTACAGGTCAAATGGCTACCAATGAGGAAAAATCACATCCCGCTTCTAATAATGATTGAAACGAAAGAGATGTTAGTGAAATAGGTACTAGTAATTCATATTGTGTTTATGTTTTTATATTGTGTTTATGTTACTTGAATTTTATATGGTGTTTATGTTCTTTAATATTACAGGTCAAATGGCTTCTAATAATGATGGAAAAGAATCAGCTCGTGATGTGGAGAATGATATTAGACGAGGAATAACAATTATGAAGTCAATCATTCGTGCAAGAGATAAAGGTATCAAATTTGACGTACATTGGAATGAAGACAAACAACTAATTGAGCCTAACAGTTCAATATTAACAAGTTACATTGGTTCCATTATGAGGAGAGAAGTTTCAATCACTTGTGATGATTGGATAAGGCGTGAGTTGAAACCCGTTAAAGAAAAATTATTGACTGAAATACAAGTGCCATATGTGATGTCTTTCGAGTTTTTTTCCGCTTATGTGTTTAAATTACTAACTATTTATTGTGTTTTTTTGTAGAGGTCTTTTAATATTGATGATGATCGAAAACCATATTGTCTTCAATTGGCCGGAAAAAGACTAAGAGGGTTTCGATATTTTTTGACAAACAAGTTTCTTAGGGATTCCGATAACAATTTTATCGATGCGGAGCATCCACAGGCATATGCAGGCTTGATTTCGCTTGAATAATGGGTAACCTTCAAATTAAAAATAAGAACCTCAGATTTTAAGGATGTGAGTGGCGTGAATCGCCAATGAGCATCAAGTCCCCCGTATCCATACAGAAAAGGGCGTATGGGATATGCACGCTTACAGCAAAGATTGGTAAGTATATATAAATTCTATGATATAATTGTTCATCATGTGTTATTATTGATTTTATTATTTTTATTAATGTGTAGTTAGAAGAGGAGAAAAGTCAAGAAACATCTCTTCTAGAACATGTTCTATGGAAGGCTGCCCGGGTAGGTAAGGATGGAGTTGTTAAGGAAGACGTGCATCAAATTTATAAGCAATGTGTAAGTATATCAATATTCCTTTAATTAAATAACGAGCTTATTAAAATAAAGAAATTATGATTTTAATCACCACTAATTTATTTCGCTATGCATATGAATTTCAGGAGAGTCTATCTTAATCTTTAACTCGAGCTGAAGACCATGATTGCAGGAGCATACTTAGTCGGGTATTAAATGTTCCTGAGTATACCGGTTGTGTGAGGGGTAATGGATTCAGAGTGACTCAAACATCTTTGGGTAACCATCAAAAGAGGAAAGGTCATAGCAATAAAGAAGTGATGGAAGAGTTAGAAAAATTAAAGGCTAAAGTTCGTGAGCTGGAAAAGGACAAAGAAAAATACATGTTAGAAAGGCAAGGTCCGGGGTTCAAGGATACTAGTGACAAAGATAGTATCAATTGTGATTTCCAACATAAGATTCTCGATGTAATTGTTGTACCCCAATTTTTCCCCCTAAGATCCCTTCATCATACCATGTTGTTTCACTCACAAAAAGATCACACTAGGATTCTTGGTTCCCCTCCCTACATTTAGCTTTGCTCTTTTGAGGAGTTACCAAGCACCTTGACTTGTTTTCTTTTGTGATCATGAATATTTTGCTTTGATTTTCTTTCTAATTAATAAAATGCAATTTTGGTTTGTCTTACTTGTTAATAATGTAGGTAAAGGCAATGAGGTTTAGTAAGTTGCTCCATGGGTTCATGAGTTTATTTCCATGCCCTAGTCAACATAGCTTGAGGAGTTCAAACTTCACTATTGGAGTGGTTTTACAAGAATTGGCATGGAAAAGTTGCTTTGGCTCATCACATTTCAAAGTTATCAAAATTGATTCAAAAGTACAAGGGGTTGAGGGAAGAAGTTGTCATGATTGGACAAGGTCTTATTCCTATTGGTCACAAGAGCACATTTCTCTCAAATTTCAAGATATGGAAATGGTTTTGGTGGCTATGAGTCCTCATATTCATCCTCAACAACTTCTATTCACAAAGAAATAATATTGGCACAAGAAGTTTGTTCAAACTTGTCAAAGTTCCTCAAAGCATTCTCTTGATCTAGAGGCTAGGGTTTTGAACTTCAAAGGAGAATATCTTGCTCACCTTTTGGTATTTTTGAGTGATTCCAAAGACATATTTCTCTTCAAAGAGTTACCAACAAATCACTTCAAAAGTTCCAAGGAGTTTTCATGTGGAAGGAACTTGGTGAAGAAGAAAGATTACAAGTCATTCAGATGAATTCACAATTTTCCATAATGTGACTTCAAATGGTCATAACTTGGTCAATTTTTATCACGTTGAATCCATTATTTTTCAATGTTGATCTTAAAGATGTGTAATTCATGCCTTATTTTATGTGCAAAGTGATAAAATGGATGGAAGTTGCCTTAAATATGCAAAAGATTATAGGTCATTTCATGATTTTTGGCCAACTTCAACAATCATAACTTGCTCATTTTTTGGATATTTTGAGTGGTTCAAATTTAAAAATGTCATTCAAGTGATCTACTTCATTCCATCTTTTTTGGTCAAGAGCAAATTCTAAGTGGAAGGGCATGTTTGGATACAAAAGATTATAGGTCATTTTTGAAGAAGAATTTGAAATATTTCTAAGTATGGAAAGTCAACTCTTTTTCTTCAGCTTTGACTCCATGTAAATTTTAGCTCAAGCATCCATTTGATTCCAATCTTTTTCCATTGCAAAGCTTGTAACCTCATATTTCCAAAGCATCAAGAATTATGCCCTAAGACCCCTTGAGTTGGAAATGCCATGGATTTGAATTTGGTTTACTTGAAACTGAATTTTTCACAAAGTCAGAATTTTGAAATCCATAATGTGACTTCTAAACACAAGATTTATGCGTGTTTTTGATTTAAACTTGATTAGCAAACTTGCCATAAGTGATTAGCACCCCAAAACGCAAGGTTTGGCTGAGTTTTTGATGAAAATGAAGTCACACTTCACTCGTGCTCGACCTTCACTCAATTTCCCTCCAAACTTCCTTGTTTCTTCAAATTTTCATTCCCATTCACTTCCCTATAAATAGAGGGTCATCCCCCATCTATTTTCCGAAGCTTAGAAAACCAAGAACACCCTGCCAAAACCTCACACGAACCCACTTTTTTTGAATTCAGTTTCTGAGATTTAAGCTCCCTTTTCCAAAAAAAATTGCGCATTCATCATCCTTGAACATCATACAAACTCTCCAGCACTTAAACCAATCAAAATGAGCCATAATTCAAGCTACAGAAGTCCAATTTTAGAGCTTCTTACTTGAACTTCGAAAAGGTAGAATTATCCACCATTTGGATCCAAATCAAGCACTAATCTATTCTACTCCTTCTTCTGATTCTGATGTTGCTTACAATTTTTAAATCCATTGAGAATTGAGAGAGAAATCTCAAATTGAAGGTGCTCCCTAGTTTCTGGGTTTTTGATTCATATCTCTCTCCCTACCTTATATAAATTTGGTGAGATGGTTGTGTTAGAATCGTCTTAAAGAGACGAGTTAAATGATGCTAGCCTGAGATCCTAATTTTTCCATTTGAAGGATCTCACAAAATCCGCATTGCAAGGTGTCTGGAGGTTGAAGACGATGACATGTCTCGTCTCTCAGCCAATGATAGCCTGCCAAACGTTTTAATTTCATTGGTTGCCCTTTTTCTGATCCCATGTGTGTTTCACTGAGATCCATATCAAGCACAGCGCGTCTGGTCCATTGGATTAGCTTACTAACGCGTTTTGACTATAATCTGATGGTCCACGTCTTTTTGGTTTTATTTTATTTGATTAAATTTTCAAAAATTCATAACTCTTTTATTTTTTATCTAAAAATTATGAAAAAATTCACAAAAATACTTTGAATTATTTCTGATCTCATGACTATTTTTTTTTTAATTTTATTTTATCATTTGGTATTTTTTATATTTTTTGTATTATTTGCTTTCTTTTAATTACTTAAAAAATACTTTCTGATATTTTTTAATTCTGAAAAAATTCATAAATATTATTTTGCATATTTTTGATTTTCTGAAAAGTATTTGGAATTTTATGTTGAGGTTTACTATTTTTGATCTATTTTATGTTTGTTTTAGCAATTTTAAATAGTTTAAAAATAGTTTCTGACTTTTAAAAATTACCAAAAGTTTTATAAAAATATTTGGATTCATTTTTGATTTTTCTATGGCCTTACTTCTCACTTCTTGATTAATTTGAACATAATTGATATTTTTCAAATTATTTTCTTTTTAAAAAACATTTTTTAAACCCTTTTTTGTATATATTAAATGTGACATTATTTTGTGATTATTTTCTGACTGATCTTGGGTTAGGTTTTGATTCATGAACTTTATTAACATCATTGGATCCATGCTGTTGAGTTTAACTCCACAAAAAATGGATGAATAATTTTAATAATAGTTTGATTAAAATTTAATTCAAATGTGGTTTGTATATTTCTTTTTTTACCATAATCCTCTTCATCGCATCCCCTTCTTATTGCACTAAATGTTGTTGGAGCATGATCTCTATATCATGTCTCAAAACAAATGGTGCATAGATTGCTTTTGACCGGCCTCAAAATAGGTGCGACTTCTATATAAGTCCACTTACGATTGCTTAACATAGCGCTAAATTTTGTCCCGATTTTAATAAATAATCATTCGTGGCCCAAACTTATGATTGCAAGCCCAAGTATGTTAATTTGATCTCTTTGATCCAATAACCTTGAGATTCATTGTGTGAAGGCTTTGGTTCTACCAATCCTCTAATGGATATACAACCCCTTTGGTCAATGCGGATCACTTAAACATCGTTGATCATTAAATGGTACTTGTGAGAATTCCAAATGGATGATATACTTGACAAAAAGAAAATGCAACTTGTTGTGTGGAGGCTTTGGTTCTACCAATCCTCTAATGAGTTCCAAATGCAAGTTTCAAGATGGTCATCCAACTAACCACTAATTATTAACTTGTTTTACCTTATGCTTTTATTCTTTTTTATGCTTTATTTACTATTTACTTTTAGCATTTACATTTCATGACATTTTCATCTTTGCTCATCAGAGCATTTATTTTCTTACCATTTTTACTTTGCTAACTTGAGCTTTTCTCTTCCTTTCCTAAGATACTTAATAATCAACATAAACCCTAAAAAACTATTAATGGTACTTAGACTATTTGGTTACTATCCTTGGCATTATGGAGTATGGGACTTTTTCTTGGACTTAGGATTAGAAACCTTGGCCTATCTTGGAGACCTTGTGATCTTATCTTATTATTTTGTTTAGAGTTCTTGAGGTTTACCTCAAGAAATTGGGTTGCTTGTTTGGTTTTGTATGCAGGTTTTTGTGATTACATTCTCTGTTTGTAATCTGGAATTCACCCGTATACAGCCGTTACTCTGCCCAATTTTTGTGAAGACTTAAAACACTTGAAGTTTGGTTCTCTCAAGAGGTCTAGTATCTTTGCTTGTTTGGTTTCAATCCAAAGAATGGGAATTCTATCTTTACTCATAATGTCAAGTATTGGCTTCTTGTTGGTTAGATGATTCTTCTCCTTAGCTTTTACCTTATGCTTTATGATAGTCTCTTCTTCTCCTCCCATCTTCTTTAATTTCAAAAATCTTCTCCCTCCTTTTGAAAATTCATCTTGTTTCTAAACTTGAACCACTTTCATAATAAACTTGGACCTAGGTCCATGCATTTTTAAAATCTTTTCATAAATAAACTTCAATCAACTTAACAATACCTTGACATTTTTTTGTGAGAAGACTAAAAGTCAATTAATCTCATTTCAAACTATTTTGCCACTTTGGCTTTTATCTTTAAACTTTTCTCAAAAGATTAGACTATTATCAATCCTTGTAGTGATGCAAACAACTATACTTCTATAATATGTAGTGAAGTGAGATATTTTCCACTTGGGTGTTGAGTGAGGCATTGTTGATTTTAAAATCCAAGCCATATCCTCCACTTTGAGATGATGCAAAATCTCCTTCCTCATGATTGTGGGTAGTAATAATATTTTCCACACGGACAATGACGATGATGTCTTATCTCATAAAATTAACCAACACAATTGTGTTTTAAATTTTTAAAAGAGGATTTACGTGTACCCTGATCCCCTATTGCACGAAAGGTGGTACGTAGGTGTAACGCCCCAGTTTTAATTATTTGATTTATTTAATTGGGAATTTATTTTATTAGAATTAATAAAATAAAAAGAATTATTTATTTTGGAATATTTGAAGAAAATAAAAGAAATAAGAAAATATTGGGTTTTTAAGTTATTGGGCTTGGATGTCGTTAGTAAAGAGTGGGGGTGCAAAAGAAATAAGGATATATATTTTGGAACTTAAGTTATTTCTCACTTTTCACGATAAAACAGAATTTGGAGATATTTGGGATTGGAGCTCTGAAGAACGAAGAACAATCGCTCAAGAGTTCAAAGCTGCAATTTGATAAGGTAAGGGGGGCTACTACTCGATTTAATTTTGCTTGTGGGTTTAGGTACGATTGATTTTGGATAATCGTAGGGAGAAACCCCAATTTTTAGATGTTCTTAGGGATCAATAACCTTAGGGTTGAACCTTGTTAGAAAAGGTTTAGGTTCCCAAATTTTATGAATCAATTAGGGATTTTAGGTTCCTATGGTGGATTTGGAGTATATTTGTATGATCGAGAGTTTCCCTTAGGTAATTCTAGGGATAACCTCAATGTTGTTAGGATTTCCCTAAAGGACGGGTAATATGTAACTTAAGGTCAATTTTATAAAACTTGTTGTTGATGAAAGAATTGTTGATAAAATAGGATGTTTTGAGACGAAAATTCTGAGTTGTGTATGATTTGAAAAATAAGACCTTAGGTGAAGTAATGCTGTCCTTAAGATTGGAAATTGACTAACGTAGAAGGGAATTGTGTTTCCAATTGATGTGTTGCTTTGAGTTATGCAAAATTGATGTCGTTATGTACCGAAATGCACGTTTTAGCTGGTATTTTTCGTGTTTGGTTGTTGTTCCGAGCATGCTGCAGGTACAGGAATATTTTGTACGCGCTCATCAACACGGGCCGTGTTGCTGCACACGGGCACCCGTGTTGATCTTCTGTATTGGTAAAAATAATGTGTTTCTGGACACATTTCCACACGGGCCGTGTTGCTGCACACGGGCACCCGTGTTGACCTACTGTGTTGGCTTCTGAATTCTGTTTTCTGTGCATGTTGTTATGTACGGAATTGATTCTGTTTTGATGTGCAGTGTTTTATATGTTTGGAATATGCTGCTTATTGATTCCCTAGTGTTGTTTGATGCTTGTATCGAATAATGTTTGTATGTTATGATACCAACACTACGTGGATGTTATTGTCATGCTTTTAGATGATGTTATCAAGCATGAATTATGATATAACTTGATATGATTGGTTGATGTTTAATAGTATGCTGAGTGATTACATGCTATCCATATCCTATTATGATTGATATTGTTGATGTTGCATGATATGTTTTCTTGATGTTAATAGTATGTTGAGTGTTACATACTTTACATATCATGTTGCATTTGTTAATTCCCATTGTGTGGAATTAACATGGTGGCCAATATACGTGTCCGCGATTTAATGGAACGTTGAGGTGGTAGCCGTGTCCGCGATATAATGGAACGGTGAGTTATCTGTGACCCGAGATTTAATGGGGCGGTAAAATGGTACCACATGCATGGGTGTGTTGCATTATATTGAATATAACATGAATGGATGATTTTCCAATGTTGTATTTAATTGATTGTATGCATGTATTGTTGCTGAATTGTTAATGATGTTTGATGTTAATTATAAGTATGAAAAGTAATATATTACGAATATATGAATTGTAAAGGTTTTCGTAAACTATGAAACATGCTAACTGTTTGGGTGATGCTTATGGTTTTTCTGAATTGATTGTTATGAACGTATAATCAAAGGTATGATTGAGATGCTCACCCTTACTGTTGAACATTTCAGATTGAGGAGCTTCGCTCAGATGATTGGTGAAGACTTGCTGTTTCTAGTTTATTTCGGTTTAAGTATTGTCCGGGTCATGCTCTGATAGTTGTAACTCCGGGAACGTTTGTTTGTCGAGCTGCTTTAGTCAGACTCGTTTATTTCCTTAGTATTTGGTTATAATATGATGTTGATATATTCCAGGTGTTAATCCCTGATGATTGAAAATATTATAACTTTGGTTTTATTAATTATAATATTCTGCTGTGTAAACATGTATGAGTTGCTTCTATGTTATGCATGACAGGAACTTGTTTTTATTAAAAGGGAATTGTGACATCCTCGTTAATACATGTACTCTGAAAATATGATTTTAATTATTTGCGAAATTTTATGCGGGGTTTTAGAGGGTGTTACAATAGTGGTATCAGAGCATAGTCGGTCGTTGCGACCAGAGTCTTGAGTCAGTCATTCCTTTTGTATGCGACTAGTGTAAGGCAACACTGTCGATACTGTATTCTGATGAGGAGTATGTTTTAATTCTCAGGAATATGGCTGGAAGAGGTAACGGACGAAATGATGCTGCACTCGCTGAGGCTTTGGGGATGTTAGCTGGTGTACTTGCTGGAAATCCAAATGGAGGCGTGATTGGTGCTGATAGGCAATTGGGGAACTTCCAAAGGAACAATCCTCCGTTGTTCAAAGGTACACATGACCCTGAAGGTGCTCAGAAGTGGCTGAAGGAAATCGAAAGGATTTTCCGTGTGATTGATTATGCTGAAGATCTGAAAGTCAGATATGGTACGCATATGTTGGCAGAAGAGGCCGACGACTGGTGGGTTGCAACAAGGACTGAAATGGTTCAGGATGGAGAGGCACTGACTTGGGCTAACTTCAGAAGGGCTTTTCTGAGGAGGTACTTTCCTGAAGATGTTCGGGGAAGAAAGGAAATTGAATTTTTGGAGCTTAAGCAGGGCAATCTGACTGTTAGTGAGTATGCTACTAAGTTCACTGAGCTGGCAAAGTATTATGCACACTACAACAATGATGAGGCTGGAGAATTCTCTAAATGTATCAAATTTGAGAATGGTCTCCGAGATGAGATTAAGCAGGGAATCAGGTACCAGCGTATTCGTAGATTTTCTGATCTGGTGGATTGTAGCAGGATCTTGGAAGAAGATATTACCAAGACTAGGTCGTCTCACTCTCGTGGGGCTGTTGATAAAAGAGGAAAGCAACATATGGACCGTGGCAAGCCATATGGTAGAGGTAACCAGAAATCAGGTGGATGGAAAAGGCCTAGTGGGGGAGATTCTAAGGCTCCTATCAGATGCTACAGGTGTGGTGAGTTTGGTCATCATATTCGAGATTGCAAGAGTGATGAGAAGAAGTGCTATAAATGTGGAAAGACTGGTCACTTGTCTATTGATTGCAAAGGGAAGTATGTTACTTGTTACAATTGTGGTGAAGAAGGTCACATTCGTCCGCAGTGTCCTAAGCCTAAGAAGGATCAGTCAGGTGGAAAAGTGTTTGCTTTGTCTGGATCTGAGACTACTCCAGAGGATCGATTGATTAAAGGTACGTGTTTTATTCATGGCACACCTTTAGTTGCAATTATTGATACTGGTGCAACTCATTCTTTCATTTCTTTGGATTGTGCTGAGAGGTTGAAACTGGACATATCTGATATGCGAGGTAGCATGGTTATTGATACTCCTGCATCGGGTTCAGTGACAACTTCACTTATATGTAGGAATTGTCCTATTGAGATTTTTGGTAGAGGTTTCGGTATGGATTTAGTGTGCCTACCGCTTGAACAAATTGATATTATCCTTGGGATGAACTGGTTAGAATTCAACCGGGTTCATCTGAACTGTTTTGCTAAGACGGTGATTTTCCCAGAGGCAGTTGGTGTCGAGAATTTGACTATGACTGCTAGGCAGGTACAAGAAGCAATGGAAGACGGTGCTAATGTGTTTATGTTACTTGCTTTGTTAGATGCAACAGGAAAGGTCAGGAGTGGTGAATTGCCAGTGGTGTGTGATTTTCCAGAAGTCTTTCCTGATGATGTTGGTGAGTTACCTCCTGAGAGAGAAGTGGAATTTTCTATAGATTTGATTCCTGGTACGAGACCGGTGTCGATGGCACCATATCGTATGTCTGCATCTGAGTTGGCTGAATTGAAGAGTCAGTTGGAAGATTTACTGGAGAAGAAGTTTATTCGTCCAAGTGTTTCGCCTTGGGGTGCTCCGGTATTGTTGGTCAAGAAGAAAGAGGGTTCTATGAGACTGTGTGTTGATTACAGGCAATTGAACAAGGTAACCATTAAGAATCGGTATCCATTACCGAGGATTGATGATTTAATGGATCAGCTAATTGGAGCCAGTGTATTCAGTAAGATTGACTTGAGATCTGGATATCATCAGATTCGTGTGAAAGCGGAAGATATTCAAAAGACTGTTTTTCGAACGAGGTATGGGCATTATGAATATTCTGTTATGCCGTTCGGAGTTACTAATGCACCTGGTGTTTTCATGGAGTACATGAACAGGATTTTTCATCCGTATCTGGATAAGTTTGTTATGGTTTTTATTGATGACATTCTGATTTATTCCAAGAATGACGAAGAGCATGCGGAACATCTCAGAATTGTGTTAGAGTTGTTGAAAGATAAGAAGTTGTATGCAAAGTTGTCCAAATGTGAGTTCTGGCTGAATGAAGTTAGTTTTCTTGGACATGTGATTTCTAAGGATGGTATTGCAGCGGATCCTACAAAAGTAGGAGCGTTATCTCAGTGGGAAGCGCCGAAGACTGTTTCTGAAATCAGAAGTTTTCTTGGTCTTGCAGGTTATTACAGAAAGTTTATCGAAGGATTCTCAAAGTTAGCATTGCTGTTGACGAAGTTGACTCGTAAAGGACAAGCGTTTAATTGGGATTCTGATTGTGAGAAAGCTTTCCAAGAATTGAAGCGGAGATTGACTAGTGCTCCTATTCTGATTTTGCCGAATCCGGTGGAATCTTTTGTGGTTTATTGTGATGTATCTCTGATGGGATTAGGTGGTGTTCTAATGCAGAATCAACAGGTAGTTGCGTATGCTTCGAGACAGTTGAAGTTTCACGAAAGGAACTATCCTACTCATGACTTAGAGTTGGCAGCAGTTGTGTTTGTCTTGAAATTGTGGAGACATTATCTGTATGGTTCGAGATTTGAAGTGTATAGTGATCATAAGGGTTTGAAGTATCTTTTCGATCAGAAAGAGCTCAATATGAGTCAAAGAAGGTGGTTGGAATTTCTCAAAGATTATGATTTTGGTTTGAATTACCATCCTGGTAAGGCAAATGTGGTTGTAGATGCTTTGAGCAGGAAATCCTTGCATATGTCTATGATGATGGTTCGTGAATTGGAGTTAATTGAACAATTCCGAGATTTGAGTTTAATTTGTGAAAGTACTCCGAAGTGTGTTCGTTTGGGTATGTTGAAACTTACTAGTGGTATTCTAGAAGAGATCAGGATCGGGCAGAAATCTGATGTTAATTTAGTTGATAAATTGACATTGATCAACCAAGGTCAAGGTGGTGAGTTTAGAATTGATGAAAATGATGTTATGAGATTTGGCGATAGAGTTTGTGTTCCTGATGTTGCAGAAATCAAGAAGAGTATATTAGAGGAAGGACATCGCAGTGGGATGAGTATTCATCCGGGTGCCACGAAAATGTATCATGATTTGAAGAAATTGTTTTGGTGGCCGGGAATGAAAAAGGAAATAGCTGAATTTGTGTATGCATGTTTAATCTGTCAGAAATCGAAGATTGAGCATCAGAAGCCGTCTGGATTTATGCAACCGATGTTTATTCCAGAATGGAAGTGGGACAGTATTTCTATGGATTTTGTGTCTGGGTTGCCGAGAACTCCTAAGAATTTTGAAGCAATATGGGTTATTGTGGATAGACTGACTAAGTCTGCTCATTTTATACCGGTGCGAATGGATTACTCAATGGAGAGATTGGCACAGTTATATATTGAGAAAATAGTGAGTTTACATGGAGTTCCTTCTAGTATTGTGTCAGATAGAGATCCGAGGTTCACTTCGAAGTTTTGGGAAGGATTGCAGAAGGCTATGGGTACTAAGTTGAGGTTGAGTTCAGCTTACCATCCTCAGACTGACGGACAGACGGAGAGGACGATTCAATCGTTAGAAGATTTATTGCGTGCTTGTGTTTTAGAGAAGGGTGGAGCTTGGGATAGCTATTTGCCATTGATCGAATTTACTTATAACAATAGTTACCATTCGAGTATTAGTATGGCTCCGTTTGAGGCATTGTATGGTAGACGGTGTAGAACGCCTTTGTGTTGGTATGAATCTGGAGAGAGTTCAGTAATTGGGCCAGAGATTGTTCAGCAGACTACTGAAAAGATCAAATTGATTCAAGAGAAGATGAGAGCTTCTCAGAGTCGTCAGAAGAGTTATCATGACAAGAGGAGAAAGAATTTAGAATTCAGTGCTGGAGATCATGTGTTTATGAGAGTTACTCCAATGACGAGTATTGGTCGAGCGTTGAAATCTAAGAAGTTGACTCCGTGTTTTATTGGTCCGTTTCAGATTACGGAAAGAGTTGGAGAAGTTGCTTATCGTATTGCTTTACCTCCGAGACTTGCGAATTTGCACGATGTTTTTCATGTTTCTCAGTTGAGGAGATACATTCCAGACCCATCTCATGTAATCCAAATAGATGATGTACAGGTGAGAGATAACCTGACAGTAGAAACATTGCCTATGAGGATAGAAGATCGGGAAGTGAAACAGTTAAGAGGTAAAGAGATAGCATTAGTGAAGGTTGCTTGGGGAGGTCCAGCAGATGGAAATATCACTTGGGAACTGGAGAGCCAGATGAAAGAGGCTTATCCGAAACTGTTCGTCTAAGGTATGTTTTCGAGGACGAAAACTCTTTTAGTGGGGGAGAGTTGTAACGCCCCAGTTTTAATGATTTGATTTATTTAATTGGGAATTTATTTTATTAGAATTAATAAAATAAAAAGAATTATTTATTTTGGAATATTTGAAGAAAATAAAAGAAATAAGAAAATATTGGGTTTTTAAGTTATTGGGCTTGGATGTCGTTAGTAAAGAGTGGGGGTGCAAAAGAAATAAGGATATATATTTTGGAACTTAAGTTATTTCTCACTTTTCACGATAAAACAGAATTTGGAGATATTTGGGATTGGAGCTCTGAAGAACGAAGAACAATCGCTCAAGAGTTCAAAGCTGCAATTTGATAAGGTAAGGGGGGCTACTACTCGATTTACTTTTGCTTGTGGGTTTAGGTACGATTGATTTTGGATAATCGTAGGGAGAAACCCCAATTTTTAGATGTTCTTAGGGATCAATAACCTTAGGGTTGAACCTTGTTAGAAAAGGTTTAGGTTCCCAAATTTTATGAATCAATTAGGGATTTTAGGTTCCTATGGTGGATTTGGAGTATATTTGTATGATCGAGAGTTTCCCTTAGGTAATTCTAGGGATAACCTCAATGTTGTTAGGATTTCCCTAAAGGACGGGTAATATGTAACTTAAGGTCAATTTTATAAAACTTGTTGTTGATGAAAGAATTGTTGATAAAATAGGATGTTTTGAGACGAAAATTCTGAGTTGTGTATGATTTGAAAAATAAGACCTTAGGTGAAGTAATGTTGTCCTTAAGATTGGAAATTGACTAACGTAGAAGGGAATTGTGTTTCCAATTGATGTGTTGCTTTGAGTTATGCAAAATTGATGTCGTTATGTACCGAAATGCACGTTTTGGCTGGTATTTTTCGTGTTTGGTTGCTGTTTCGAGCATGCTGCAGGTACAGGAATATTTTGTACGCGCTCATCAACACGGGCCGTGTTGCTGCACACGGGCACCCGTGTTGATCTTCTGTATTGGTAAAAATAATGTGTTTCTGGACACATTTCCACACGGGCCGTGTTGCTGCACACGGGCACCCGTGTTGACCTACTGTGTTGGCTTCTGAATTCTGTTTTCTGTGCATGTTGTTATGTACGGAATTGATTCTGTTTTGATGTGCAGTGTTTTATATGTTTGGAATATGCTGCTTATTGATTCCCTAGTGTTGTTTGATGCTTGTATCGAATAATGTTTGTATGTTATGATACCAACACTACGTGGATGTTATTGTCATGCTTTTAGATGATGTTATCAAGCATGAATTATGATATAACTTGATATGATTGGTTGATGTTTAATAGTATGCTGAGTGATTACATGATATCCATATCCTGTTATGATTGATATTGTTGATGTTGCATGATATGTTTTCTTGATGTTAATAGTATGCTGAGTGTTACATACTTTACATATCATGTTGCATTTGTTAATTCCCATTGTGTGGAATTAACATGGTGGCCAATATACATGTCCGCGATTTAATGGAACGTTGAGGTGGTAGCCGTGTCCGCGATATAATGGAATGGTGAGTTATCCGTGACCCGAGATTTAATGGGGCGGTAAAATGGTACCACATGCATGGGTGTGTTGCATTATATTGAATATAACATGAATGGATGATTTTCCAATGTTGTATTTAATTGATTGTATGCATGTATTGTTGCTGAATTGTTAATGATGTTTGATGTTAATTATAAGTATGAAAAGTAATATATTACGAATATATGAATTGTAAAGGTTTTCGTAAACTATGAAACATGCTAACTGTTTGGGTGATGCTTATGGTTTTTCTGAATTTATTGTTATGAACGTATAATCAAAGGTATGATTGAGATGCTCACCCTTACTGTTGAACATTTCAGATTGAGGAGCTTCGCTCAGATGATTGGCGAAGACTTGCTGTTTCTAGTTTATTTCGGTTTAAGTATTGTCCGGGTCATGCTCTGATAGTTGTAACTCCGGGAACGTTTGTTTGTCGAGCTGCTTTAGTCAGACTCGTTTATTTCCTTAGTATTTGGTTATAATATGATGTTGATATATTCCAGGTGTTAATCCCTGATGATTGAAAATATTATAACTTTGATTTTATTAATTATAATATTTTGCTGTGTAAACATGTATGAGTTGCTTCTATGTTATGCATGACAGGAACTTGTTTTTATTAAAAGGGAATTGTGACATCCTCATTAATACATGTACTCTAAAAATATGATTTTAATTATTTGCGAAATTTTATGCGGGGTTTTAGAGGGTGTTACAGTAGGCACTAAAGGTTCATAACCGCGGCGGCTGCAAAAATCATAAAAAAATATTTTTCTTCTCACCTCCACCATCCATTTTCTATACAACACATTATTATAGCCAAAATATATATATATATATTTCAAAGAGGTTCCTGCGGAGTACCGTAGATGTTTAGGGTGCTAATACCTTCCCTTTGCATAACCAAACCCCTTACCTTGAATCTTTCCCCCTCTTTTTGGGTTATTCGCTCTTTTCCCATTCCTTTGAAAATAATAAAGCGTGGTGGCTATTTTTATTTTTGATTTGTATAAAGTCTTGTCAATCCAATGGCTTAGTCTTAAACATTTCTACCGCTACAGAAAAATGGCGACTTCACTGGGGAAAGATTGACCTCTTGCTGGTCCATCCCTAAGTGGGTTGAGCCTATCTTTGTTTATATATGTATATGTGCTATTGTTGTTTATGTGTTATATTTTGTATACATGTTTGTTTGGATTTTCCTAGTTTTCAGGGTGCTTGGTGATTACTCATAAGTCCTATACCCGGACTTGGGAAAAATTTAAGATAGGATGGGCGGTATAGTCATGTTAACTTTGAGGGAGTAATCCCAAAAAAGGAGGCATGAGATCCCCCACTCAGTGGATGCCCCTTTGACTGTAGTGTCGTTTACCGAGTAATCCGAAAGACGTGCTGCTTTCGACCTGGGAGCCTGCTGAAACCGAGGAACGTAGAATACCAAACCCATCTTGGCCTTTTAGGTGTAGTGCGGAAGCTATGACGGAGTAATCCAGAAATAGTTGTCACGCGATACTATGCTCGGACGAGTCTTTCTTGAGAATATTACTAATTATCGAGTTAATCGGGAAGTTGGTAATATCCGAAGGAAGGATGTAGACTCTGGGAACCTCTAGAACCTTGTTCGGCAGGTGATAACTTTTTAGACCAACACCTTATGGGTAGTACCTTCGACCTCATACTCGTGACGTTGAACCTATGAACCCTATATGTGTGATCTTGTATGTGATTGTTGCATCATGCATCCATGCACTCATAAGCATCTTTTGAAGAAAACAATATTTCAAGGGATTTAAAGGTTGACTATTTATGAATATCTCAGGTACTTTTAACCATGGATTCTGGAAAGAGAAAGACCGGGAAATACAGTTTCAAGGATCCCAAGATAGATGAGTTGGTTAGTCTAACTCCAGAGATCGAGTGTTCTGCAGACTTTCGGAAGAAGTATGGATCCATTATTCCTCTCATGAAGCTGAAAATGAAGGAGGGTATTCTCTCGACCTTGGTCCAGTTCTATGATCTGATGTGTCACTGCTTTACTTTTCCCGATTATCAGTTGATGCCTACACTGGAGGAGTATTCTTATCTATTGGATTTACCTGTTACCGGTCGTGTTCCTTTTACTGGTTTGGAGGGTGAGCCAAAACCACATGAGATTGCTTCTTTGATTCATCTGGGGAAGTCTGAGGTGGAAGCCCATATGACTACTAAAGGAGGGATTAGAGGATTACCAGCTCAGTTCTTATTGGAGAAAGCTCGTTACTTTTCCAGAACGAAGAGTACAGTTGCTTTTGAGGTCATCTTTGCTCTACTTGCTTACAGATTATTCTTATTTCCTAATATGGACAAGTTTGTTGACATTAACGCTATCAGGATTTTCATGATTGGAAACCCAGTTCCTACACCGTTGGGTGATTCTTATTACTCTGTTCATCTTCAGAATTCTTATCATGGGGGAATGATTATTTGTTGCATGCCTTTGTTGTACTGGTGGTTCATCTCTCATATGCCTCAGTCTGATGCTTTTTAGGATGTCAAGAAGGAACCTCGTTGGGCTCCTAAGATCATGGAACTTACTCACTCGGATATTGATTGGTATCATCGAGCTTATGAGGATGTGGAGATTATTGACAGTTGTAGTAGTTTCCCCAATGTACCGCTTCTTGGTACAAAGGGAGGAATTAACTATAACCCTCTTCTTGCACGGCGACAGCTTGGTTACCCGATGAGGGATAAACCAAATAGAATTCATTTGAGTAGTTTCTTTCTGAAGGAAGGGGAAGACCATAGGGAAGCTAGGGAGCAGATTGCGAAGGCCTGGCTTCACATTCATAAGAAGAGTAGGAAGGATTTAGGGCCTAGGGGTGCTGTTTCTTTAGAGCCATGTCTTCAGTGGGTCCGATCGAGAGCCATTTAGTTGAAAATGTCATATACTCGGGAGACACCCATGCCTGATTTATTCATGAAGACCGCTCCTCCTTTATTAGATGATCTAGAAGAACTGCAGCTCGCTTTGGTTAGGATGCAGCAAGAAAGGGATTCTTGGAAGAACAAGTTCCAGACTTTAGAGAGTTCCTATAGAGCAGACTTGAAGGAGAAAGATGATTTGATCGAGATCCTTGAGAGTCGAGCGGTGGAGTCTATGGAGAGGCAAGGGGATTTATTTTCCCCTGAGCCTCAAACAGGTGCTGATTACTCACTTCCTGCTTCAGATGATTGGAAGGAGGTTGCCATCAGACATGTGGAAGAAAACCAGAGGTTGAGGGCTCAGATTGCCAGACTCACAGGGAAGCTCCAGCGTACAGATTGATCTCTATCAGTTTCTTTCTCTCAGGATTTTTAGATTGTATTTTCATCTTGTACTTGGGATCATTGAAACTTGTAATCCATTTTGAAATTATTATAATAAATAATTTTCATTATTTCAAATGCGTTATTGTTTTGATGTTTGCAATATGTCTATAGATCTTAAATCCCTTGAAATATTAAAACAATGGAATAAAAATAATCGTGTGCATTGCATGACATGCATCATATTGCACATATTTCTTGCATCTATTATGCATACCCAGGTGCCTTACCCAGCTTCTTTGCTTCGTTCAGCAAACTGACTCATCACTACAACACTCGGGCTTATTTCAAAAAGAAGATGGGCAACTTAGAACAGGAGAATCGCGAGTTGCACGAAGAAGTTTCTGCTTTGAAGGCCGGCTTGGCCAATTTGACTACTCTGATGGAAGCTCTGGTGGTTGCTCAGAATCAGCCACCGAGTGTTCAACCTCAATCAACAAGGGCAAATACTGAAGTTCCCACTGTTCCTGTATCCGCTACTCCGTCTGTTGTTCAAAACCGTATGCCTCAAGGTTATCCATGGGGAATGCCAGAGAATTTTGCACCTGAAGGTTTCAATCTTGGCCCTCAAGATGCTCCAGTGGTTCAGACTGTTGTTACTCCAGCACCTCCTGTGGTGCATACTGTTCCTGCTGCACCTTCTTCGGTGAATTTGATTTTGTTTGTTAATGAAGATGTGTGTCGTCCTTTCCCTTCGATGAGTGAAGACTTGGGTCTTTATGACAGAATGGATGATTTTCAAGAGCAGTTTGATAGAATGCAAAAAGAGATGAAGGCTCTTAGGGGAAAAGAGTTATTTGGGAAGAATGTGAATAAGCTATGTTTGGTCCTGAATGTTAAGATACATGCTAAGTTCAAGGTCCCAGAATTTGAGAAGTATAAGGGAAATACTTGTCCTCGTGCTCACTTGGTGATGTACATAAGGAGAATGTCTACCCACACTGATGATCAGTGTCTGCTGATTCACTTTTTTCAGGATAGTTTGACCGGCGCAGCGTTGAAGTGGTATATGAGTTTAGACAACGCTAACATCCATACTTTTAATGATTTGGGAGAAGCATTCATCAAACAATATAAGTACAACGTGGACATGGCGCCCGACTGTGACCAACTTAGGTCCATGGTTCAGAAAGACAGGGAATCGTTCAAAGAGTATGCACAGAGATGGCGCGAGGTAGCTGCCCAAGTGATTCCCCCGATGGAAGAGAAAGAAATGACTAAGATTTTTATGAAGACGCTGGGTGCTTTCTACTATGAAAGGATGGTAGCAAGTGCCCCAAGTGATTTTGCAGAGATGGTAGGAATGGGTATCCTCCTAGAAGAGGCGGTAAGAGAAGGTCGTTTGACGAAGAGTGAAGGATCCGAAGGTGCGAAGAAGCCATCTAATGGGTTTACCAAGAAGAAAGAAGGGGATACCAATGCTGTTATACAAGAGAGGAGGGTAAAGCTCCTAGAAGGAATTATCAGCGTCACCAGCAAGTCGCCTTAGTTACTCCCGTTATGAATTTCGCTCCAACTACCGTTGCTTATCAAAGACCGTCCCAGCAGGGGAACCAAGGGAATAATCAGAGAAGGGAGAACTATGACCCTATTCCCATGAGCTATGTAGAGCTACTACCGGCATTAATTCAGAAGAAGTTGGTCCAGACACGACCACCTCCCGCCGTACCATCACCATTGCCTTGGTATTACAAGGCAGACCAAACGTGTGCTTTTCATCAAGGAGCACCAGAGCATAGTGTTGAGAATTGTTATCCTTTAAGGACTGAAGTGCAAAAGCTGGTGAAGTTGGGAATTCCATCTTTCAAGGACATGGGACCTAATGTGAAATATAATCCTCTACCCAAGCATGGGGGAGTAAATGTTGTAAATATGGTGGTCGGTTGTTCAGGCGACTTCCGGATTTTTGACATTAATTTGGTTAGAGGAGATTTGGTGAAAATGCACGCAGACCTCTGTGAATTCAGCTACTATACGCATGACCACGCCAGTTGTGCTATTTGCAGTACAGACATACAGGGTTGCGAGAAGATAAAGGCCGATTTACAGGAGATGATGGATGAGGGTTTAATCCATACAATCAAGCCTAGGGCAGAGTATGAAGAGGAAGTGAATATGGTTTCTGGATGTCCTGGTGAATTCAGGATTTTTGATGTGGAGTATTTGAATGAGGATCTCGTGCAGTTGCATGCTACCTTATGCCGTACAGCTGGTCAGGTGGAACACCAATATGGGTCTTGCATAGTTTGTTGTCAAAATCCCCGAGGATGTTCTATTGTGAGGGAGGGTGTTCAGTTGCTGTTAGAAAATGGAACTATCAAGATCACAGGTCAGAGGGATGATTATCATGAGATTGATATGGTTGAAGTTTGTTTAATGGAAGAAGAGTTAGAGGAAGAGTATGCTTCCGCGGATGAGTATTTCTCTTCAGACGAAGATTTGTTTCCCATAAATGACTTTTTGATGACTGGTTATGTTGAAGAAGGGGTAAACATCATTGTGCCTTGTTTTGGTGCACCCGCTCATCTTGAAATGGAGTACCATAGCAAACCAGTTGTTACCCTATTGATAATTAGTTTTCCAGGTCCTATTCCCTACAAATCAGATAAGGTTGTGCCTTACAAATACCACACTACAATCTTAGAAGATGGGGTGGAAGTTCCCATCCAGCCAATGCCTGATGTTGGAAATATAGCTGAAAATAGCAGGGTGACCCGTAGCGGTCATGTGTTTGCGCCAGTTGTTCGAAGAGATGTTGTTGCTGGAAAGAAAATTGCTGAGAATGATGAACCTAAGAAGGCTACAAGAGAGACTAGTGGAGCTACATTAGAGAAAGAAGTGGACGATATTTTGAAGATAATTAAGATGAGCGACTACAGAATTATAGATCGGCTACTGCAGACTCCTTCAAAGATATCCATCCTAGCTTTATTGATAAATTCCTCTGCTCATAGAGAATCATTGATGAGATTACTAGACCAAGCTTTTGTGGAGAGTGACATGCCTTTAGATCAATTCAACAGTGTAATTGCAAACATTACGTTATGTAACAACTTGAGTTTCTGCGATGATGAGTTACCAGATGAAGGGAGGAATCACAACCTGGCCCTCCACATATCTATGAACTGTAAGAATGATTCGCTATCCGATGTGCTAATTGATAATGGATCTGCGTTGAATATTATACCGAGGAGTACTCTCATGAAGTTAAAGTATCAAGGAGCACCTATACGGCCGAGTGGCATTATTGTGAAGGAATTTGATGGGTCAATGAAATTTGTCATCGGTGAAGTGGACTTACCCATCCATATAGGACCACATTTGTTCTTGATAACCTTCCAGGTCATGGACATTTTCCCGCATATAGTTGTTTGCTAGGACGGCCATGGATACACGAAGCAGGGGTTGTCACTTCAACTCTGCATCAGAAGCTAAAGTTTGTGCGTGAAGGGAAGGTAGTGATCATAAATGGGGAGCAGGCGCTGTTGATATCCCATTTATCCTCTTTTAGTATTGTAGAAGCAGATGAGGCTACTGTTGGAATCCAGTTCCAAGCCCTATCCATTGACAACATAAGGAGAAATGAGGATTATGTGGTTTCACTGAAGGACGCGCAGCTGTTTACCTTGGGATTTGGTAAACAACCGCTGATCCTCCAAATGGTTACTTATTTGGTTACTCGCAGGATCGATCAGATTGATCCTATGGACATAGGTTGATTTTGAAGTTTAATTAATGTGGATAAGGCTTTAAGTAAATTGTTTAAAGTAAATTGCATAAAGGAAAGGCTTGGTAAAATAAACAAGGCTTGAATGTAAAGGTTCGACAGGAATCTTAAAGGGGAAAAGCATGTAAAATACTGGAAAAGTAAATGACTTGAATTGATAAAATTGGTGTTTCACACATACATTTCTCAACAATTCGTTCGCTCACACTGGGTACTTGAATCTAAATGAGTGACTATGTATCTATTGTGAACACACACGAGAAACTACACGTCTACTCCTATTTATACAAAACCATTCCAAGTAACCGTCGGGCAGTTACACTGCTTCGAGATCAAGCCACTTGTCACGTTCTCCATGCTCGACGCTCCAGATCCTTGCACGTTCGCACGTAGTAACTGCTGGAAACCGTTTTCCCTCCAAAGCTTTGAATTTCAAACTGCTCCACTCTGGACCATCGAACACGTTCGTCAAGAGACGTCTTCGACGAAAACTCCTTCGACGTCGAAGGCAATCAG
Source organism: Vicia faba (assembly GCA_948472305.1). Classification (NCBI taxonomy): domain Eukaryota; kingdom Viridiplantae; phylum Streptophyta; class Magnoliopsida; order Fabales; family Fabaceae; genus Vicia; species Vicia faba. The sequence goes on from OX451741.1 coordinate 831,053,835, forward strand.
CCTTCTTCCTTGGAAGAAATCTTCTAAGTATTTTGCCATCTTTCGACAGGCACTCCGACAGGCTTAGCCAGTCGAAAGCATCCTTCAGCTTTTAATGGCTGCCATCAATTAAAACAAAGGTGTCGAATTTAGGAGCCAACAAATTGCCCCCCAAGAATGCCTTATTTCGACTCTGAAAGAAAAAGGCATTCTTTGAAAACGCCATTCGACACCTGTTTTTTCCACGCTTAGTCACAAGTTAACTTGTGCACTTTTTGTTGCTTTTTACCAACTATTGGCAATCCCAAGAAACCATCATTGATTTGATCCTAGGACGTCACTGTCAGTACGGCGTGCAGAACCAAACATCACTTCATAATTTGTCATTATGACAAATTCAAAAAACGAGGACGCACGCTGCGTCTTTCTGTTTCTGCAGAAACGGCCAAAACAACAGGATGCTGCCACGCGTCCCACTAATTCCTGCAGCATTAAATGACATTTAATGCCCTCGTTATTGGGAATTTCTCCCACTACTATAAATAGTAGTGAATATCCCATTGTGGGACTTTTCACGCAAACTATCTCTCAGACTCCCTTGCTTTCTTACAAACTTGTTCTCTTTGCAGAAAAACTCTTCCTTTTCCAACTTCATCTTCATCCTCAACAATGGCTTCTGCTTCAACTGCCCCCAAGACTAACGCACCAACTGAACAACTTGCTAAGCCCAAGGTCTTTGTTACTGCTCCGGTAGTGAACGCTACAGGGAAACGAAGGGTCCCTGAACCATCTGACATCTCCGTTCGCGATGCTTACTCGCGTCACTTGATGATTCCGGTTGGATACTCCAACCAAATCTTCGCAATGTCTGGACCCATGAACCCAAGCATCTCTGAAGCTCTGAAGATCAAGAGCTATTTTCCCATCGTCGAGAAACTCAAGCCAGTAGCCTGTGCTAAGAAGGATGCAGAAGACAACGAAGACCCTACACACGAGAAGATCGACCTTCGCTTCTTCAACAGAAGTGTTAGAGTCTTTAGGTCTTGCCCTAATCTGACCTCTGACTATGTTGCTTGGCTAACAAAGTTGGAGAAACATCAAAATCCAGTCTGGAAGGAAATGGGAATCTTTGACCTAATAATGCTGTCGAAGACAGGCTTAAACTACTCCCCAGAGATGCTTATAGCTTCGCTGTTGTTCTGGGATAACTCTCACTTCACCTTTCACCTTCCATGTGGGATGTTAACCCCCACACTCTTCGACGTAGCAGCCATCACTGGCCTTCGACCAACCGGAGATTACTTCGACCCGGAAGAGATGTCGGAGGACCAAATTGGCTTCTCTGAAACCAAGCCAACATTCACCACCTTTATCAACCATTTTCACGACAGGTCGACGGATACAGTGTCGGATGTCGAACACATAGCGTTTCTAGCCTTATGGCTAACTCGCTTTGTGTTTTGTTCGAAGTCTCTGCAAGTGACCAAAAAGATGGTCACTCTGGCCACCCAACTGCATCACCGCCAGAACATCTGTTTGGCAGAACTAATTCTGGCCAGTCTTTATGACTCCATCAGCAATGGGGTTACTCTCCTGAAACATGTCGAAGATAGGAACAGTTTGCTACTCGCTGGGCCTTTCTGGCTACTTCAACTGTGGCTTAACGCCACTTTCGAATCTTTCTTACCCAAGAAGACTCAGATAAATGAACAAGCCCCAGCGATAGCTAATAGACGTATCGAAGGAATTAGGCTGGCTCTACTGACACCTGTAGAAGATGGGCTAGAGTTCCAACAGACCTTCACTAACTTCGTGCTGATGTTCGCTCGAAGGAAGGAATTTGTTTCAACTATGGCTCCATTTGCTCAACGAAAGGTGGGGCCAGCATGGTTTACGAGGCCACATCCAAAGGAGTCGAGTGGTCCCAACGTCGATGAGCACACTGTTCTTTGGGAGGCGTTCCTGACACCCAGGATCATGCCTCTTCGATTTAAGAGTTCAAAGACTCATTTGAGTCTGCTTGCCTATCAACCCAATCTGGTGTCTCGCCAGTTTGGTATCATCCAAACCCTGCCTTCTCCCATTTTCCAAAGAGAGAAGTCAATGTTGTACTTCTGCAACGATTATACAGAAGAAGCTGCTACCAAGCACATCGGAAGGTATACTGGTCGAACAATCCTCTCGCTGTTCAACTACCAGCTTAACTTCCTTTGCTCACCATCTTTTGAAGAGTGGTGGAGAAGCTATTACGCTGAGTACTTCTTCGACGAGAGGGACTTCATATCAGAGTTGCAGAAGTCTTTTGTCCTTGTGTTTGACAAAGTAAAGAAATGTAAGTTCATGCTCTCACATTTACTTTTTATCTTTCTCTTCGACTGTTAGCCTGTTAACTTTCCTTTTCGCTTCCAGTTGTTCGAAAACCCTTGGCCAAGAAGGCTACAGGAGGCCCACAAGGAGGGGTCCCTTCGACAAAACCTCCACCGCCGGCGAAGACTATAGCGCCGGCGAAGACAACAGGCAACCAACAGGGGGAAGGCTCTTCGAGGAGGCCTCCTGCATCGGTAACCAGATTTTCTTCATTTTCATTCTGGCTTTCGATTTTTTATTTTCGACGTAATTATTCAATCGAATTCCTATTGGTTTTCAGGCCCCTTCGCCCAAGAAAAGGGCAGCATTGGTGATCGAATCGGGGAGTGATGACGAAAGTGATTCCCCTCCTTCTCCCCTAAAGAGGCGAAAGTTAACGAAGGACGCTTCTGTTCCTACTCCAGCTCCTGAAGGTCGAACCGTCAGAATAAAGGTTGGTGTGAGAAAGCCTAGGCCACCTGCAGTGGTCATCGAGGAACCAACTGAGGAGGAACTGAACGCTCTAGTTACCAAGCCTGTCGAAAGTGATAATTCCAGCCCTGGGGCTGAAGTCAATCCACAGGTAATCTATTGGACCCTTCTTATAATTTAGGCATAGATACCAGTATTTGATTATGTCTCTTTCGACATCTGAAGGTTTGTCTTCTTTTTCCTTTTCAGGACACCACTAGAAGTTCTCCACCAAGGACTTCAGAAACTCTAGAATCTGCTGAACTCAGCAGGCCTCAAGAGAAAAATTTGGGCAATGACGAAGCCCATACTGAGACTGAGGCCAATGCTGAAACAGTGGAGAAGACCACTGAAGAACCTATGGCGGAGGAAACACAGCCAGAAACGGTTCCTGTGGTAGACTTGTCATCAGAAGAGAATCCTGAAGGAAGAGACCAAGGCAATGGCGAAGAGAACCAAGATGCTGTTGACGAAGAGCATCAAGGTGGTACTGGCGAAGACCACCAGGGTGACGCTAGCGAAGAGCCACAAAAGGACGCTGGCGAAGGACCCCAAGGTGATGTTAACGAAGAACCACATGTCGACGCTAGTACCGCCTCAGTTCAAGTCGAAGAGCAACCAAACGAGGCACTCAGCATTCAACAGACTCAAGTCCAAGATAATACTGTGGCAAGGGTCACCTCCTCAAAACACAGGTCGAAAAAGGACTTGGAAATCTTGAAACAAACTGACCCTGTCAGCTACCTTAATGCAATCGTCGAGAGTAAGAGTTCTTCCGACACCAGTCAGGAAATTCCTACTCCGTCGGGGAAATCTACTGAGACTTCTCCTCTTGATGATGCGTTGGCGAAGGTCAAGGCCCAGTTCTTCAAGAGAGATTTAATGAAGGCTTTAGAGGGGGACCCCACTGCTCCATCTTGCTTAAAAGAGGTTTTGAATGCTGTTGACTTCGATGCTGTAGCCCCAGAAATCTCAGACTTAATCATGGAATTACATTCTATGATTGATCAAGTCTCAGCGGATTACCGGCGCCAACGAACTTTTAACAGTCAGCTCGAAACGCTGCATGGCAAGAGCTTATCTGCGTGGACTGCTGTCTCAAGTTCGACTTCTCGAATTGCCGAGTTGTCGAAACAGAAAACGTCTGCACAGGAAAGGTTCGATGCTATTGAGCGAGAGAATGTCTCCTTCCGAGCACAAATTGCAGAGATAGAGGCGAAGATAAACGCCAACACTGTGCTCCAGGAGGAAATTCTTTCGAACATCCCAGACGCTGAGAGCCAGACTGAGATCAAGCAAGGCCTGGAATTCGCTGAGAGGGCTCAAAGCCTCGACGCCCAAATTGCCAAACTGGAGCAAGAAAAATCTTGGTGCAAGAAGAGGTTGGATCTGCAGCATGCCAAGTATCTTCGACTCAAGAATTCTCTTTCCTTTTGATTGATTCTCTTTTGTAACCATCTTCTGTAATCACTTTCGACAACAATTGCCATTTTGGCTGAAATTAATGAAAATTTCCATTTTGGCATTTTTTATGGTTAATTTAGCTTGTTCTTTTATTGTTTTATTTTTATCTCTTGAAGTATAGGCTTATATTTTTTCAAATATTTACCATTCACTCTCAAGAGCCTTTTATCACCACTTATCTCTTCGACTTCATAGGCTCCACCAGAAAAAGTTTGGATAATTCTGAAGGGTCCTTCCCATTTGGGTGACCATTTCCCCATGCTTCGATCCCGTCGATCCATGGGAAGAATTACCTTCCAAACTAAATCTTCAGGCAAAAATGCCTTAGGTTTTACCTTTCTATTATAAGAGTCTTCGACTCTTTTCTTCTGAAGCCTGAGTAAGTCGAGAGCATGTAGTCTCTCTTCGTCTAAATCCACCAGTTCATCTAACATCATATTCCAATAAACCTCAGAAGGAATATCATAATGCCTCTGAACTCTTGCAGATTGAAGACAAATTTCTGCTGGCAATACTGCATCATGGCCAAAAGTTAGCCTATATGGTGTTGTACCAGTGGCTTCTTTTGGGGACGTTCGACAAGCCCATAAAATCTGGTCTAACGTCTTATGCCAATTCTTTGGTTTCTTCCCAACATGTTTCTTTATCAAGCCAATCACCACTTTGTTAGCTGCTTCGACTTGACCATTCGCCTGTGCATAGTAAGGCGTGGATGTTAGGAGTTTGAAACCTGTTTCCTGAGCAAATTCCTGCATCTTTCGACCAGTGAAAACTGAACCTTGGTCAGTTGTTATTGTCTCAGGGATTCCATACCTAAATATAATGTTCTTTTGAATAAATTCAATGACATTTTCTTGGTCTACGTTGACTAAAGGGACAGCTTCGATCCACTTAGTAAAATAATCAATGCCTACCAATATGTATTTCTGACTCTTTGATGATGCTGGTCGAATCTCTCCAATAAGATCCAACGCCCATCCTCGAAAGGGCCAAGGCTTCACTATCGAGTGAAGTTCGCTTGCTGGTACATGCTGGATGCCTGTATGAACTTGACACTCTTGGCAACCTTTGGCGAACTCAACACAATCTTTCAGCATAGTGGGCCAATATAGTCCTTGTCGAAACAACAACCATTTCATCTTATGGCCTGCTTGGTGAGCCCCACATGCCCCAGCATGCGTAGTCGAAAGGGCTATGTATGCTTCAGTTTCACTTAAACATTTCAGCAACACCCCTTCAGGCGTCTTCTTGAATAACTCATTACCCATGAGTACAAAACTCAACGCCCTATATTTTGTTTTTCGTTCTGTCGGAGCTCCTGGATTTTGAAGATATTCCACAATGGGTTTCCTCCAATCCTGGTCTGATAAATTATCAATGAACGAAATCTCGAAGTTTGAGTGATCAGCATAACCTAGCCTTGTTGATTCCAAGTCTGATGGTGATAGACAAGTTGCCTTTATCTTTTCTCGAACTTCGATTGCTCTTTGTAATCTTGTTTTTGAAATCTTATACCCTGATGCAATCTGTGCCAAGTCATTAGCTATTTGATTTTCGACTCTGGGTATGTGTCGAATATTGACACTTTCAAATTGTTTCAATAAGCGATTTGTTATCACAAAGTACATAATGAGATTCTCTCTTATGCATTTATACTCCTTTGTGACTTGCTTGATGACTAACTCTGAGTCTCCCATTATTTCGACTCGAGTTGCCCCCAATTCCAACAATATTTCAAGGCCAGTAATTAGAGCTTCATACTCAGCCTCATTGTTCGAACAAGAACCTTCGATTTGGTACTTGAATGTTGTTGGAATTTTATCTGGAGAAATAATCAAGACTCCTACTCCTGTTCCATTTTTATGGCTGGAACCATCGAAGTAGAATTTCCAAGGTTCTATCTCCACATAATTAATATCCTCGACTTGAATTGAGTGGTCGACTATGAAGTCTGCAACCACTTGTCCTTTTACTGCCTTAAGAGGCATAAAGGTCAAGGAGTATTCAGTCAATGCTAATGCCCACTTGCCAATTCGACTATGCAAGATAGGTTTCGACAACATATATTTGAAAACATCAAAATGAGACGAAACATAAACATCAACTGGTTTTATATATTGTTTGAGCTTTGTACAAGAGAAATACAGACATAGACACAATTTTTCAACTTCGCTATATCTAGTTTCTGCATCATTCAAAACTCGATTGAGATAATAAATGGGTCTTTCGACTCCATTCTCATCCTCTTGGGCTAACATACTTCCCAGAGTTTTGTCAGATGCAGCTATGTACAATCTCATACTCCTATTGCTACAAGGAGGCACCAAAATAGGTGGCTTAGTGAGGTACCCTTTGATTTTGTCGAAGGCTTCTTGTTGCTCTTGCCCCCATTCGAACCCCTCCTTATTCAGTCGAAGTAAGGGTGAAAAGGCCTGAGCTTTCCCACTTAGGTTAGATATAAACCTTCTCAAGAAATTTATCTTGCCTAAGAGGGATTGCAATTCCTTCTTATTCGATGGCGCTTTCGCTTCCAAAATTGCCTTCGTCTTGTTCTGATTGATTTTGATTCCTTTCTTGTGGACAACGAAGCCCAAGAAATCTCCAGCTTTTACACAGAACGCACACTTCAAAGGGTTCATCTTCAGACCATGTTCTCTCATTCTTTCGAATGATTGTCGAAGGTGGTCAATGTGACTCTTCCTGGAAACAGATTTTATAACAATATCATCAATATAAACTTGCATAAAAGTGTTAATAAAATCATGGAAGATAGTATTCATTGCTCGCTGGTACGTTGCCCCAGCGTTCTTTAGGCCAAAAGGCATCACTACCCATTCGTAAGTGCCTAAGGCCCCAGGGCATCGAAAGGCTGTTTTCGACACATCCTCTTCAACAATGAATATTTGATTATATCCTGAATAACCATCGAGCATACTCAGGTATTCGTAGCCAGCGGCAGAATCGACTAGCATTTCCGCCACAGGCATAGGATATTCATCTTTGGGGGTGGCAGCATTCAAATCTCTGAAATCTATGCACACCCTTAACGTGCCATTTTTCTTAATTACTGGCACAATATTTGCAATCCATTCGACATACCTTGTAACACGAATGAATTTGCATTTCAGAAGTCTTTCGACCTCCGTTTTGATCTTCGACAAAATTTCTGGAGCGAAGCGTCTTGGATTTTGCTTGATTGGCTTCTTTCCAGGTTTGATTGGCAACTGAAGTTCTACCAATCCTCTGTCGAGACCAGGCATTTCGTCATAATCCCATGCAAAACAGTCTTTAAACTCTTTCAGCAACTGGATTACTTCCAACCTAAGTTCTGGATCAATTTTGGCGCTGATGTAAGTTGGCCTATTCTCTGATCCTTCGCCTAAGTTGATTTCTTCTAAAGGGTCTTGTGCTAACATCTTAATGTTGTTCGCCAAGGGATCCTTTTCGAACTTCTACTTGTCGATTGAATTCCCTGGGCAGTACTGAAACAATGTTCACCATTATATCCAGAGTATCGTCGGACTCAGCATCATCTTCGTCTTCGACTTCGCTCTGGTTAGGCCAAACTAGCCTGTTGGTAACTGGTTCTCTCTCAAGAGGCTTTCTTTGTTTCCTTTGAGGCACATTCGAACTAGTTTCTGCCTTAGGTTCGTTGGCAGCCTCCCTTTCAGCTTTTCGCCTTCTTTGATATCTCCTCCATTGGGATCTCGACATAGGATTTTTTCCCTTGTAGTTGCTGGACACTTGAGCAACCTTGGGTGCAGCAACTTGAGGATCTTTCTTCTGAATTAAAGAGGAACCTCTTGGCACTTCGAAAGAATGCCATTTCTCTTCGCTTGGCCTTTTCCGGCCAGATGTTTTGTACCAAGTGTCTACTGGTACATTTGTTGGAGGCCTAAAAGTCAAAGGCCTCTTGTCTTGATTAGAACCCCTTCTGGGATCATGTCGAAGGTCAGAATTTTCCCTTCTCTTGTTCGCTGCCCTCACTCCTTGTATGTGCTCAGCAGCTTTTTTATCAAAGATAGAACTGCATCTTGGACACAGCATCACCTCTGATTTCTTCTTTTGGCATCTTTGTAAAAAATCTGCCAAGTTTTCGTTTTCCCTAGGGAAAGCCGTTTTATTTGCCTGCTCTTGCCTTATGGCTTCTTCTGAAGTTTTAGGGTCAGAAAGTTCAACCATGTTGATATTCATTGTATCCTTAGTAGCAAGAGTTAGTTGTTTCATTTGTGTCTCCAGATTCTCCGTCTGGCCTTGTACAGTGGCCAATTGGGAACTGGGCTTTGGTCCAGTTTTTTGTGCTTCAGCTGTCTTCGACTTTGGGTCTTCGACCGCTTTCTGGACAGCCTCAATTGTCTTCCTAGATAAGTTTCCAGAAAAACTGCCAAAGATTGGCATGTTGATGTGATCCTTTGAGACTTCGACCATGGTAATGCCTGGCTTCTTCGACTGGATCCTGGTAGCCTCTATCATGTTCACCTCAGAGGGTTCTGCATAGTGGGCTTCAGCCTTCAGTGGATTGGAATCGACAGCCATGGGGGATTTGTCAGCAAACTTTAATCTCCCTTCCTCAATAGCGTCTTGGACAAGATTCCTGAAAAGAAAACATTGAGAAGTTTTATGGCCCAGAAAATTATGATATTTGCAAAAACCTCTCTTCTTTCTTTGATCAAGAGGAGGCACTTTTACCCCAGGGGGTACTATCATTTGGCCATCTTTAACTAGCAAGTCGAATATTTCATCACATTTTGTGATGTCAAAACTATAAGTCTTTTTTGGGAACCTATCGTTGGTCCTGTCTGGACCAATGGGATTTTTCCCATTTGAGGGGACTAATTGTTTACAAGAGTATGGAGGCCCTTGTTTTAGTTCTGCTAAGTCGACTTCTCCTTCTTCGACAGCTAAAGTATCGTCGAAGGATTCTAGATCTTCGTCATCCATCTCAACGTACGCTATTCTTTCTCTCTTGTGAGTTTTTGTTGCCTTAGCTTTTTCAGCTTTAAGGCGTTCGACTTGTCGAACTCTATCGGCCAGTTGGGCCATGTCTCTTAGGTACTGGGTATCTAGCTTCTTCCTAATAGAATAATCTAAACCACCTGCGGCCATTTCGACCAGCTCATGTTCTGGCACTTGTGTAAAACATCTCGCCTTAAGCAACCTAAACCTATTCAGATATTCGTCTATAGGTTCAGTGAAACGTCTCTTCACACTCGCCAGTTCTTTCAGGCTTATCTTGGTTTGCCCCATATAGAATTGTTCATGGAACAATCTTTCCAACTGGGTCCAATGGTGGATCGAATTGGGGGGTAGAGTTGTGAACCAAGTAAAAGCGTTCTTGGTTAAGGAACTTGGGAAGTATTTGATCCTTAGGTTTTCATTGTTTGAAATGTCTCCTGCTTCGATCAAATACCTAGCCACATGTTCGACAGTGGATTCTGTCGTGTCCCCAGAGAACTTAGTAAATTTGGGGACTTTGCTCCTAGGGGGTAAGTCAGTTTGTAACACATATTCTGACAATGGAGAAGTAAAGTTGGGCCTTCGAAAGCCCATATTCATCCCATTCTGATTCATGATCCTTTCGATCATGGTTGCCAGATTGTTTTCCAACCCCATGTTTTGGTATTGGACATGCTGAACCACTTCGTCAGCATTTTGGTTTCTGTTAACTAACCTTACCTCTGGGGCTATTACCCTAGGTTCTTCGACAGGCTGTTCAACAGGCTGTTGAACCTGGTTAATGGTGGTTTCTTCCTCTACAAATATCCCCTGATTTCCTCTTATTTGCGCCCTTTGGGGCTGTCGAATAGGTGGGGGTGCTCCAAAGAAGTCAGCCAAACGCGTCATTTGCGCTGTAACTTGCTGATTCGATTGAGTAGTATTTTGTATTAGAGGATTTAGCACTGTACTCAAAGTTTGTGCCAACATTTGCACCATATCATGGTTGCTTTCGTCCATCTGTTGCCTCAAGACTGCTGTCGAGGCATTTGTAAGGCCATGGGCTACTTGGGACGTTCCTCCTAAGAGTTGGGTCCTATTTCTATTCGCCATGCCTACTCCAGAGCCTTGGAGTGGCGAAGTGGCACTCACGAAAGGGTCTGAATAAGTGGACGCAGCATTCGTCAGGCTTGCCACTTCAGAAGTTGGCATACCATAGAATGGAATAAATCCTGGGGGAACCACTGGCCTTGGGCCAGTATTTCCCCTTGGAGGGGGGGTTCCCAAAGGCATTCTGGGGCCTGTAAACGAAGTTATTGGCCCCGTGGTTGTGACTGACACTGCTGGTGTCGAACCAACATTCGTCGCTTCACTCACGGTCATATTAACCGTTGCTCCCACACTTGGTGGTGGAATTTCATTATTGTTTGGCGGATTCGCCATCTCTTCCCTTCTTCTGGCAGTATTGCTATCGTTGGTGTATATTCTACCACTCCTCAATAACATACAACTCGAAAAGATGAGATTTTTCAACAATCAACACACAGTCCCATCGGGTGTGCCAATTTGTTTACCTTGGGATTTGGTAAACAACCGCTGATCCTCCAAATGGTTACTTATTTGGTTACTCGCAGGATCGATCAGATTGATCCTATGGACATAGGTTGATTTTGAAGTTTAATTAATGTGGATAAGGCTTTAAGTAAATTGTTTAAAGTAAATTGCATAAAGGAAAGGCTTGGTAAAATAAACAAGGCTTGAATGTAAAGGTTCGACAGGAATCTTAAAGGGGAAAAGCATGTAAAATACTGGAAAAGTAAATGACTTGAATTGATAAAATTGGTGTTTCACACATACATTTCTCAACAATTCGTTCGCTCACACTGGGTACTTGAATCTAAATGAGTGACTATGTATCTATTGTGAACACACACGAGAAACTACACGTCTACTCCTATTTATACAAAACCATTCCAAGTAACCGTCGGGCAGTTACACTGCTTCGAGATCAAGCCACTTGTCACGTTCTCCATGCTCGACGCTCCAGATCCTTGCACGTTCGCACGTAGTAACTGCTGGAAACCGTTTTCCCTCCAAAGCTTTGAATTTCAAACTGCTCCACTCTGGACCATCGAACACGTTCGTCAAGAGACGTCTTCGACGAAAACTCCTTCGACGTCGAAGGCAATCAGCCTTCTTCCTTGGAAGAAATCTTCTAAGTATTTTGCCATCTTTCGACAGGCACTCCGACAGGCTTAGCCAGTCGAAAGCATCCTTCAGCTTTTAATGGCTGCCATCAATTAAAACAAAGGTGTCGAATTTAGGAGCCAACAGCAGCAGGTTGTACGCAATGGTCATAATACAGTTTGGGGACGACTTGTGGATGCACCCGTGGACAAAAATAGAACTGGTTTGGGTTTCTCTTCGAAGAATGGCAAAGGAGAAAGTTTGAAGTCAAAATCTACTGTGAACAGTTATCATGATGTTTTCCGCAGCGGAGGCTACCTCCATCCAATTGAATCTGGAATTAATGTTGTCGAAGAGGATGAAGCAGAGCAGGAAGTACCGAATTATGTGATGCATGGAGTCAGAGTTCATAACTGGGTCACCATTGATGTTCCTTCTTGCATACATGTTTCAAAGTAATTTTTTTTGTTAATCTATCTCTTTCTTTTGAAAAGCTTTCACTCTGCCCAAGGTGGAAGTATTAATGTTGTAGGGCTTATCTGTTTGCTGTGACTTTTAAGATCATTAATAAAAGTTGTCTTTGCTTCCCAAATTATGTCTTTGTATTATGCTTTTTCTTGGAAAATTGTAATAAAATAAAAAAACCCTTTCAAAATAAATAATAACTGAGAATTAATCTGCATGATCACTTGTTATGTGTGTCAGTTTCTAAAAACAATCATAAATCATATGTGCAGATTAATTAAAAAACCCGTTGAATACAATGACCCTGCACCCTCTCCCAACTTTGGATGTCCTGTGTTTGGGGCTGAAGAAGAAGATTATGATGAGATTCCAGAATAGGTCTCACGGTTGCTTGAGCACGAGGAAAATACCATTCAACCATATAAGGAGCCTTTGGAAGTGATTAATTTAGGTTCAGAAGAGGATCCGAAGGAAGTCAAGATTGGAGCATCGTTACATCCTGATGTAAAGAGCGGGTTGATTGAGTTGTTGAAAGAGTATGTGGATATTTTCGCTTGGTCTTATCAAGATATGTCTGGTCTAGATATAGATATTGTCGAGCATCGTTTGTTGTTGAAGCCAGAGTGTTCGCCAGTTAAACAAAAGTTGAGAAGAACCCACCCAGATATGGCAGTAAAGATCAAAGAGGAGGTCGTAAAGCAGATTAATGTTGGTTTTCTTGTGACGTCAGTGTATCCTCAATGGATTTCCAATATTGTCACAGTACCGAAAAAAGACGGAAAAGTCCGCATGTGCGTAGATTACAGAGATCTAAATAAAACTAGTCCAAAAGATGATTTTCCTTTGCCTCACATCGACATGTTAGTGGACAGCACAGCAAAATTCAAAGTATTCTCGTTCATGGACGGATTTTCTAGGTATAATAAAATAAGAATGGCTCTAGAGGACATGGAAAAAACAACGTTTATCACACCCTAGGGAACATTTTGTTACAGAGTAATGCCCTTCGGGTTGAAGAACGCTGGTGCAACGTACCAGAGGGCTATGACAACCCTATTCCATGATCTGATGCACAAAGAAATCGAAGTGTATGTTGATGATATGATTGCAAATCCCAGACTGAAGAAGGGCATATAGAAGATTTTTTGAAGTTGTTTCAGCGTTTGAGGAAGTACCGTCTCCGCTTGAATCCAAATAAATGCACCTTTGGTGTTCGATCGGGGAAATTGTTGGGTTTCATTGTTAGCCAGAAAGGAATTGAAGTTGACCCTTATAAAGTCAAAGCAATTCAAGAAATTCCAGCACCAAGAACAGAAAAGCAAGTTAGAGGTTTCCTCGGGCGTTTGAATTATATTTCCAGATTTATTTCCCACATGACTGCAACATGTGAACCGATCTTTAAGTTGTTAAAGAAAGATCAAGGTTGTGTGTGGACAGATGACTACCAAAGGGCATTTGAGAGTATTAAAGAATATCTGCTTGAACCTCCTATCTTGCTCCCTCCCGTAGAAGGAAGATCGTTGATTATGTATCTGACAGTGTTAGATAAATCCATGGGTTGTATTCTGGGACAACAGGATGAAACAGGGAAAAAGGAGTTTGCCATTTGTTATCTCAGCAAAAAGTTCACTGATTGTGAGTCGCGGTATTCCACACTAGAAAAGACATGTTGTGCTTTGGCCTGGGCGGTAAAGCGTTTGTGGCAGTATATGTTGAATCATACCACTTGGTTGATCTCCAAAATAGATCCAATCAAGTATATTTTTGAAAAGCCTGCTCTTACCGGGAGAATTTCCCGCTGGAAGATGTTGTTATCTGAATATGATATCGAGTACCGCACTCAAAAGGCTATTAAAAGTAGTGTGTTGGCAGATTACCTTGCTCACCAACCGGTGGAAGATCATTAGTCTGCAGAATAAGAATTCCCCGATGAGGATGTGATGTTCTTGAAAGTGAAAGATTGTGATGAACCATTGCCTGAGGAAGGCCCTGACCCTGAATCTCGTTGGAGTATGATTTTTGATGGAGCGGTTAATTCTTATGGTAAAGGAATTGGTGTTGTGATTGTCACTCCTCATGGATCGCACATCCCTTTTACTGCAAGGTTAACATTTGATTGCACTAATAATATGGCAGAATATGAGGCTTGCATCATGGGTCTTGAGGAAGCTATTGATCTCAAAATCAAAATTCTAGATGTGTATGGTGATTCAGCTTTGGTAATAAATCAAATTAAAGGAGAATGGGACACTCGTCACCCTAGCTTGATCCCTTACAAAGATTATGCTAGAAGATTATTACCCTTCTTCAATAAAGTTGAATTCCATCACATCCCTAAAGATGAAAATCAAATGGCGGATGCTCTGGCAACTCTGGCTTCCATGTACCAAGTGAATACTTGGAATGATATACCCCGAATTACAGTTCGACGGCTGGATAGGCCCGCTCATGTGTTTACGACAAAGGAGGTAGCAGATGAAAAACCTTGGTATTATGATATCAAGCATTTTCTTTAGACTCAGGAATACCCGATTGGTGCATCGAGGAAAGATAGAAAGACACTAAGAAGATTGGCAGGCAGTTTCTTCCTCAGTGAAAATGTATTATACAAGAGAAATTATGACATGGTCTTGCTCAGATGCGTGGATAGACACGAAGCAGACATGTTGATGCATGAGATTCATGAAGGTTCATTTGGCACTCATGCTAATGGACATTCAATGGCTAAAAAGATGCTAAGGGCAGGTTATTATTGGTTGACAATGGAATCGGACTGTTATAAATTTGCAAAGAAGTGCCATAAATACCAGGTTTATGTAGATAAGGTTCATGTGCCTCCAACACTTCTCAATGTGATTTCCTCCCCATGGCCTTTCTCTATGTGGGGTATAGACATGATCAGGATGATAGAACCCAAAGCTTCGAATGGGCACCATTTTATCTTGGTAGCAATTGACTACTTCACCAAATGGGTAGAGGTTGCTTCATATGCCAATGTTACCAAACAGGTGGTTGTGCGTTTCATCAAAAATAATCTTATATGCCGGTATGATGTGCTGAGCAGAATCATCACTGACAACGACTCGAATTTGAACAACAGGATGATGGCAGAACTATGCGAAGAATTCAAGATTGTCCATCACAATTCATCTCCATACAGGCCGAAGATGAATGGGGCTGTTGAAGCTGTAATAAGAATATCAAGAGAATTATCCAGAAAATGGTTGTTACTGATAAGGATTGGCATGAAATGCTCCCTTTTACTCTACATGGATATCGAACATCTGTTCGCACTTCAACAGGAGAAACTCCATTCTCCCTGGTGTATGGAATGGAAGTTGTACTCCCTGTCGAGGTAGAGATTCCCTCGTTGCGTGTGATAATGGAAACCAAATTGACAGAGGCTGAATGGGTCCAGAACAGGTTTGACCAATTGAATTTGATCGAAGAAAAGAGAATGACAGCTTTATGTCATGGGCAGTTATATCAGAGAAGAATGAATAAAGCATTTGATAAAAAGGTCAAACCTCGTGAATTTAGAGAAGGCGACCTCGTGCTCAGGAAGATCATGTCTTTCAACACTGATTCTAGGGGCAAGTGGACTCCCAATTTTGAAGGCCCGTATGTTGTCAAGAAAGCCTTCTCTGGTGGTGTATTAATTCTTGAAACTATGGATGGCGAGGAGTTCCCACGTCCCATGAATGCTAACGCAGTCAAGAAATACTTCGCCTAAAGAAATAAAAGAACAGCTCGCTAAGTCGAAAACCTGAAAGGGCGGCTTAGGCAAAAAGGAGCGTCTCGGTAGGCCGAAAACCCGAAAGGGCGGTCTAGGAAAAAATTAGAGACATAAACAGAAAAAATTTCCCGCTAAGTTGAAAACCCGCAAGGGCAGCTTAGGTAAAAGTTAGGGATTTTTCTTGGCAAGTAACTACGTCAGACAAGACTTGATCGTTGAAGCAACAATCTTCTCGGATCCTCACCATACTTCAACAAAAGTTGCTGCTCAGGATTTCAAAAGTTGCTAGGGGGATAGTGGTCATTGTATCTCAATGTATCTTTTCCATTACGTATTACCATTTTCCAAACTTTGTAATTATCCATGGAGTCTCGCCATTCGCAGACTACCATTCTATTAATGAAATTCGAGCTTTTATCCAATTCTTTGTGTTCTTATTTTATTTAGCTTGCAAAGACTTCATTTATTACTGATAATAACTTTCAAAGCAAAAAGATTAAAAAGCAAAATTGACTTTTCAAAAAAAAGAAGAGATCTTTACAATTCAATTTACTTTGAGATTTGTGATGAAACAATGACAACAAAAATGGTGATCCCAGGAATGAACAAACTCCGGTTGTTTTAAGAAGATTTACTTCCTTCATGAAGGTTCTCTCAGGTTATTTTGCTGGTATGTGCACGGTCTTTGTATGTTTCTCATGTGGTTAAAGACTATACCAATTGGTGTAAGGTGAAGTATTAGGTTTGTAATCCCATTATCCCCAATCAGGTCTTGGTTCATGCTTGATTTTATGTTTGCATGGTCAGAAGCCTCTGTCGCAGATTCCCCAGCGAAGTCTTCCCTCATATGATGAAAGGTTTTATTCCCTTGGTGTGCTGAGATGTCGCTCTTTCTGCACTATTGGCATTATTATTGGTATTTATTTCCCAAGCAACTAGACCAGGGCGGTATATTTTCTAAGAAGCGTCGAGTTGATTATCAACCTTTGGGTTTTCACCCGCCAAGTGCTGGGTTTGATTTAAAATCCCCATGGGTTTGACCTCTTTCTATGATGTTAACTTCTTAATTCCCCAGGAAGGCTATCCCAGGGCATCTTTTGTTGGAATAAGTTTTCATGATGTAAAGTTTCAATTCGCATTTTTCTCCAAGGAGGTAGGCTTGAATTCCCAAGTGAAGTTTGATTGTTCCAGCATCATTCTACTTTATTTTAAGGCTGGTCTTGCAATCTCCAGTAGGCATGTTACTTTCAAAAAAAAGAAATTTGGTTTCTCCGATGAAGCCGGAAGAAGGATGTTTTATCCCGGTATTTGTTTAATTTGTCTACCTCCGAATTATGTTTCTCTTTAATAAAGTTAAAGGCATGCAATAGGTTTAGTTTCCGCAGTTAGCCTTTACCTTTCTTGAAATGATCTTTCTGGTTGAAGTTTAGCCAAGTGTTGTTAGTACCTGAGGCGGTTGTGTTTGTTTGTTCCTACTGATTGTGTATCTCTTTTACCAGCATACGCACGATAGCACTCATACATTCATACATACATCATGCATGGATAAAATTGACAAATCATTGTTCATTGACATTGTGTTCTGACCTTTCCTGCGCTCCTTGCTTAGATGGATTTGGTTTCCCCTCTTGAGTTTATTTCTCAAAGGATGTATCTTCATTGGCTGTCTTGCTCCAGTTTATTTCTGATTTGGATCAGTGGTTGCATGACAATATTATTTACTTTGGATTTTTGAAAACTTTGAGTTTTATTTTGTGCATTTATTTTTCACGAGAAGACTTTATCTCCTTAGCAGGAATATCGCGGCATTCCCCCCGGGAAGTCATATTTCTATCCCCAGAGAGTCTTTTATTTTTGTAATTCTCCATGACAACAAGTAACAGGTCTCTTTATTTGAGCAACTTGTGTTTCCCTGTAAAAGTCTATGTAACTTTTGCTACCTCCTCTATGAAAGGATAGTTTGCAGTCCGTCGTCAGTTTACGCCAGTGGATGGCAAGGCTTTTAAACTCACAGAAACAGCTCATTGTGAAATCTTTGCAAGTGGAAGTCTCTTTATTTGAGACAGCTTACATATTACCCTTTCCAGGTAAAATGCCTCGGTTAAAGAAGAAGTTGAGACCCGTTCTAGGCAAAACACCAGAATCTTGGGGAAACTTGTTATCTTTCTTCTACCTTCAGTGAAAGTTGGTAGGACATCGGCAGTGAACGTCGGTGCTTATTATCTTTTTGCTACCTTCAGTGAACGTTGGTAGTTTATCATCAATGAACGACGGTGATATGATATATTTTCTCTTTCTACCTTTAGTGAACGTTGGTAGACTATCGACAGTGAACGTCGGTGCTTATTATCTTTTTGCTATCTTCAGTGAACGTTGATAGTTTATCGTCAGTGAACGGCGGTGATATGATATATTTTCCTTTTCTACCTTCAGTGAATGTTGGTAGACTATCGACAGAGAACGTCGGTGCTTATTATCTTTTTTTTATCTTCAGTGAACGTTGATAGTTTATCGTCAGTGAACGGAGGTGACATGATATATTTTCTCTTTCTACCTTCAGTGAACGTTGGTAGACTATCGACAGTGAATGTCGGTGTTTGTTATCTTTTTGCTATCTTCAGTGAATGTTGATAGTTTATCGTCAGTGAACAACAGTGATATGATATTCTCTTTCTACCTTCAGTGAAAGTTGGTAGACCATCGGCAGTGAACGTCAATGCTTGTTATCTTCCTCTTTGATTAAGTTCTTTTGGTCCACCAGTGATTTATTTTCCTGGTGGGGTTGCTCTTTTATTTCTTTATTTTTGTTGCATCCCCAGTGATACTTTGCGTCTCTTTGGTACTGTTCATATGCATTCATATGCATAAGCATTTTCATGGCATCTTAAGGCCAAAAATAGGGTTTGTTTTATATTTAAGTATCTTCGATCACGTCGACACGAAGATTGTCAACCTTCGTATCTCCGGATAGAAGAAACTTAAATAAGGGCAGTTGTTGTACCCCAATTTTTCCCCCTAAGATCCCTTCATCATACCATGTTGTTTCACTCACAAAAAGATCACACTAGGATTATTGGTTCCCCTCCCTACATTTAGCTTTTCTCTTTTGAGGAGTTACCAAGTGTTGTACCCCAAAATTTTCCCTCTCATTTTATCAACATTTCTCATCACAAGGCTCTTGGAACTCAAGATCAAGCTAGGGTTTGCTCTGCTCAAGACACCTCCTTGCACTGTTGACCTAAATTAGGGTTTGAGTTTGCACAAGGATTTTTGGACCTTCAATGCCCAAATTTACTTTCATACTTCATGTTGGACTCATAAGTTTGTCCATACCAATTTTCAAGCCTTGAATCAAAATTTTGCCCAGTCAATTGGACAGTTGATCTAAAAATCAACTGTATTGGGAAAAAGTCAACTGTGACCAATTTAAAGTCAAACCTCATGAATTTTGACCCACATCAACATTATGAACTCATATGAACCATTTGTTCAAGTTTGGACCACAAATCCACAAGAAATTTGATCAGATCACCAAAAGGGCAAAATGGTCATTTTTAGCGTTTTGACTGTACAGAGGCAATTTTTGACTGTTTGACCTAACCAATGGCAAATCAAGTTCAATCATGGACTCAAGGACTCAATGACATCATCTTTACTTATTCAACAAGTTCAAAAGATCTCAAATGCATAGGGTTGACAGATGAATTTTTCAGTCAACTGATCAAAATTTGACTGTACACTGAAAAGTCAAACTTTGACTTTTTGGTCAAAATCAAGTGCCAAGGGTCATTTTTTATCAATATATGTCAAATTATGAAACTTGTTCACCAAAAAACCCAAAAATGCAAATTAGGGTTTAAAATGGAAAAAATTTCATAACTTAGAAATTTTCTAAGTTATAAAATTTTCTTATTTTTTCCTAACTTTGTCCAATTTTTTTCACCAAGATGCAAGTGGATTCAAACAAAACTTGAAACATGAAAGTTGTATTCCATCACAAAGTCTACAACTTTAATTCACAAAGTTTTCTCAAAAGAGGCTTGTATCTCAAGTTATGATTTTTGGAACAAGGGTACCTAAAACTTTTAACTTAGAGAAAATTTGCCCTAATCTAGGCAGGATTTTGACCCATCTTCTTGGCCACTTTTCACATAGTTACACTTGGAGTTTCAAGTTGCATTTCAAAGATGGATTATAGTACATGTTCCAAGCTTTCCAAATTGTCCAAGAACTCCTCAAACACCCTTGTGGTTAGAGAGAATCGAATGCTTGAAGTTGGAAAAAACTCACTTTTGTCCATGGCCAATGCATGTTCATACAAACTTGCATTTTCAAATCAGCATGTTTGGTGCTAGCTTGCAGGCCTTAAAACCAGTTTATACTCCATAATTTAATGCCTAACCATTGAGTTAAGGTATTATCTTGTTCATATGGACATTACATGCAAAATTAAGCCCTAAATGGTAAAAGGTATATTGCCATTTTTGCAAAAGTTATTTTATGTCAAAACACCAAGCATTGAGCCTTGGACAAAATCTGAGACTGCAAACCAAATCCATGAATTAGAGGGGCCAAGAGTGTTGTGTGCAGGTTGATAGGAGGGCCTGTACAGGGCTATAACATCACTTCCATTCTTTTGCTTCAAGTAGAAGAAACTTGCAAAATACAAGCCACAACACACATCTGGAAAAAAACAGCTTACAAGAACATTGTGAACAAGTTTTGTACCTCCTAAGAAGCCAGAAACACGACCCCTTCATCACTAAAACCTCCTCATACACAAAATCCCTGTTTTGCTGCAAAATAGGGCAAGTTCTGCAAACTTCAAGCCATAACCAATTTCTATCGTGCGTTTTGTCCAAAAGAGCTTCAAACACCTTCCAATCAATCCACCTGAGCTATCTAGTTCATCCATTGCTAGTTGTAACACCTCTAACGCACTTTGCCATTTTTGTTTCAAAGTTCTGCAGGTTGAGTTCTAAAGCACGATTCAAACTGTTTCAAAACAAGCCAAGCATTGGAAAAGCTTCCTTGGACCTCAGGCAAGCTCAAAAGAAGTTCATACACCATTGAAGGTTGTTACATTGTCCAGCTCGAAGTCAACTGAAATAGGTATTTCATGGACTTCTATCTCTCTATTTAGGAATGGTTAGGCTTAGGTTTGTAAATGAAATGTGTTGTACTCATAGCCCTGAAGCCATACATATGCTTAGTTTTCATTTACATTAATCGTGCTAAGAGAATTTCACTCATGAACTTTCTGAAAAAACTAGGTTAGAAATTAGGGCCAGAGAAATTCTCTCTGGTCTTTGAGAGTTAATCCAAGTTTTTTATATGGTTGAATTCGTTGTTTAATTCTCTACAATGTTCATGTTATGAGTTTTATCAAAAGATCAAAGAATCAGGAGTTACAGTTTGGTACATAGCGCGCGCAGGTTTGTTCAGAGGAAGAAGAAGAAGTGGATTCTGGGCTGGGCCTGGTTCCTTTTGCTTTTGACACCCCTTTGTTCAGTTTACACCCCCTGGCCCATTTGTTGAATATTTGTCATTTTAATATTTTTATTTTTTATTCTGACTTTATTATTTTTTGTCTAAATATAAAAAATGCCAAAAAATTATTTTCTATACTTTTCATATTTATATGATATTTATTTTTATTTTGTTAGTATAATCATATAAATAAACTATTTCCTTTTTATTAAAAACTCAAAAAATAATACAAAAAAATTTGTATCTTCATTTATTATTTTTATTTTAATATATATATATATATATATATATATATATATATATATATATATATATATATATATATATATATATGTATATATATATATATATATATATATGTATATATATATATATATATATATATATATATATATATATATATATATATATATATATATATATATATATATATATATATATATATATATATATATATATATATATATATATATATATATATATATATATATATATATATATATGTATATATATATACTTATATACTTTATTTTATTAAATAATTAGGTCAAAAATATAAATATTACATTTTTACTTTTATTAACATTTCACACTAAAAATATCTTTTTTATAATATACTTCTATTTTTTGTACAAATTAATATATTATTATATATAATTAATAAATAATATTATTTATTTAAGAATTAGGGTTTTGCCCTAAATAACAAAAAATAATAAAAATTGACCCTTTTTATTTATTTACATTTCACATTAAAAAATATACTTTTTACATACATAAAAACTCTTTTTGCATAATACATTTTATTTGACTTTTATTTATTTGTATTTATTTCAATTATTGTACATTTAAATATTGCCTATACATTCGATTTGGTTGTAATAACTTAGAATTTAATTTCTTGTCAAATACCCCCAATTCAAATTTGTACCCCCCCCTCCCTATATCATGTTGTAATAGTGTAGCATTTAAGTTCTCGCACATTTAAAAGCTCCCAAATTATGCCATGCTTAGACTTAGGGTTTGTATGCAAAAATAAAATCAACAAGTAGCTTGACCTAATCCAAGATGAACATGCATGAAAAACAAACACAATGCACACTTGCACCCCTAGGGTTTCATCCACTTGTTGCCTTCAAAATGGGTCATGGTTGCATGTCAAGTACTTTGGCAAAACAAAAAAACAAAAACAAAGATCATAGTCCCTCGATGATGCTATCTGAGTTGCCTAAACAAAATGATCAAGTCCCTCAAGAAAATTGCCAAAGATATTTGACACTATTGCTATCATGGTCTATACGATAACCCGCGCATGTCCTGTTAACATCCTAACACAAGGTTGTTCACCAAATACAATGGTGAAATAACACTGTTAAAAGGATTAAAAACATAAGAAAGATCTTTGAGTAAAATAGGGTAAATAGCTCTTAGTTACTTGATCAAACTTGCAAAAACATCCTTGTTATCTTCAAAACACACTTCACAACACAATTTCAAAACTTTACTTTCAAACATTGAAAACTTTTCAAAAGACAAAAACATCTTTGTATACATTCAAACAAGAATCATTACAAAGGTTGCCATAACGATGGCCTCTTTTCAAAACATCTTTCAAAACCACACACAAAGCACCATTTCAAACAATTGAAGAGCACCATTTCAAACAATTGAAAATGCAAAGCAAGTGATCTAAGCAAGTAACTAAGAGCCCATGGATAACCATGGATAGAAAGGGTGCTAATACCTTCCCTTTCTATAATCTACTCCCCGGACCCAAGAAAACATCTCAAAGGTCTTTCCTGTGCTTTTTGACCTTTCCTTAGGATAAAATAAAAAGTCGGTGGCGACTCTTGCTAAACCGAAACATTTGCAAACACCAACGCAAAATCCCAAGTCAGTTCTCCCACCGTATCACACCAAGCACCTTGACTTGTTTTCTTTTTTGATCATGAATATTTTGCTTTGATTTTATTTCTAATTAATAAAATGCAATTTTGGTTTGTCTTACTTGTTAATAATGTAGGTAAAGGCAATGAGGTTTAGCAAGTTGCTCCATGGGTTCATGAGTTTATTTCCATGCCCTAGTCAACATAGCTTGAGGAGTTCAAACTTCACTATTGGAGTGGTTTTGTAAGAATTGGCATGGTAAAGTTGCTTTGGCTCATCACATTTCAAAGTTATCAAAATTGATTCAAAAGTACAAGGGGTTGAGGGAAGAAGTTGTCGTGATTGGACAAGGTCTTGCTCCTATTGGTCACAAGAGCACATTTCTCTCAAATTTCAAGATATGGAAATGGTTTTTGTGGCTATGAGTCCTCATCGTCATCCTCAACAACTTCTATTCATAAAGAAAGAATATTGGCACAAGAAGTTTGTTCAAACTTGTCAAAGTTCCTCAAAGCATTCTCTTGATCTATAGGCTAGGGTTTTGAACTTCAAAGGAGCATATCTTTCTCACATTTTGGTATTTTTGAGTGATTCCAAAGACATCTTTCTCTTCAAAGAGTTACCAACAAATCACTTCAAAAGTTCCAAGGATTTTTTCATGTGGAAGGAACTTGGTGAAGAAGAAAGATTACAAGTCATTCAGATGAATTCACAATTTTCCATAATGTGACTTCAAATGGTCATAACTTGGTCAATTTTTATCACCTTTAGTCCATTATTTTTCCATGTTGATCTTAAAGATGTGTACTTCATGCATTCTTTTATGTGCAAAGTGAGAAAATGGATGTAAGTTACCTTAAATATACAAAAGATTATTGGTCATTTCATGATTTTTGGCCAACTTCAACAAGTCATAACTTGCTCATTTTTTGGAGATTTTGAGTGGTTCAAATTTCAAAATGTCATTCAAGAGATCTAATTCATTACATATTTTTTGGTCAAGAGCAAATTCTAAGTGGAAGGCCATGTTTGGATACAAAATATTATATGTCATTTTTTAAGAAGAATTTGAAATATTTCTATGTATGGAAAGTCAACTCTTTTTCTTCAGCTTTGACTCCATGTAACTTTCAGCTCAAGCATCCATTTGATTCCATTCTTTTTCCATTTCAAATCTTGTAACCTTATCTTTCCAAAGCATCAAGAATTATTCCCTAAGACCCCTTGAGTTGGAAATGCCATGGATTTGAATTTGGTAACTTGAAACTGAATTTTTCACAAAGTCAGAATTTTGAAATCCATAATGTGACTTCTAAACACAATATTTATGCGTGTTTTTGATTTAAACTTGATTAGCAAACTTGCCAGAAGTGATTAGCACCCCAAAACACAAGGTTTTACTGAGTTTTGATGAAAATGAAGTCACACTTCACTCGTGCTCGACCTTCACTCAATTTCCCTCCAAACTTCCTTGTTTCTTCAAATTTTCATTCCCATTCACTTCCCTATAAATAGAGGGTCATCCCCCATCCATTTTCCGAAGCTTAGAAAACCAAGAACACCCTGCCAAAACCTCACACGAACCCACTTTTTTTGAATTCAGTTTCTGAGATTTAAGCTCCCTTTTTCCAAAATTCTTTGCACATTCATCATCCTTGAACATCATACAAACTCTCCATCACTTAAACCAATCAAAAAGAGCCATAATTCAAGCTACAGAAGTCCAGTTTCAGAGCTTCTTACTTGAACTTCGAAAAGGTAGAATTCTCCACCATTTGGATCCAAATCAAGCACTAATATATTCTACTCCTTCTTCTGATTCTAATGCTGCTTACAATTTTTAAATCCATTGAGAATTGAGAGAGAAATCTCAAATTGAAGGTGCTCGCTATTTTCTGGGTTTTTGATTCATATCTCTCTCCCTACCTTATATAAATTTGGCGCGATGGTTGTGTTAGAATCGTCTTGAAGAGACGAGTTCAATGATGCTAGCCTGAGATCCTAATTTTTCCATTTGAAGGATCTCACAAAATCCCCATTGCAGGGTGTCTGGAGGTTGAAGATGATGACATGTCTCGTCTCAGCCAATGATAGCGTACCAAACGTTTTAATTTCATTGGTTGCCCTTTTTCTGATCCCATGTGTGTTTCACTAAGGTCCATATCAAGCACAGCGCGTCTGGTCCATTGGATTAGCTTACTAACGCGTTTTGACTATGATCTGATGGTCCACATCTTTTTGGTTTTATTTTATTTTCTGATTTTATATTTTATTTGATTAAATTTTCAAAAATTCATAACTCTTTTATTTTTTATCCAAAAATTATGAAAAAATTCACAAAAATACTGAAAAATTTTCTGATCCCATGACTATTTTTTTTTAATTTATTTTAACATTTGGTATTTTTTGTATTTTTTGTATTATTTGCTTTCTTTTAATTACTTAAAAAATACTTTCTGATATTTTTTAATTCAGAAAAAATTCATAAATATTATTTTGCATATTTTTGATTTTCTGAAAAGTTTTTGGAATTTTATGTTGAGGTTTACTATTTTTGATCTATTTTATGTTTGTTTTAGCAATTTTAAATAGTTTAAAAATAGTTTCTGACTTTTAAGAATTACCAAAAATTTTATAAAAATATTTGGATTTATTTCTGATTTTTCTATGGCCTTACTTCTCACATCTTGATTAATTTGAACATAATTGATATTTTTATCATTATTTTCTTTTTAAAAAACATTTTTTAAACCCTTTTTTGTATATATTAAATGTGACATTATTTTGGGATTATTTTCTGGCTGACCTTGGGTTAGGTTTTGGATCATAAACTTTATTAACATCATTGGATCCATGGTGTTGAGTTTAACTCCACAAAAAATGGATGAATGATTTTAATAATAGTTTGATTAAAATTTAATTCAAATATGGTTTGTATATTTCTTTTTTTACCCTAATCCTCTTCATCTCATCCCCTTCTTATTGCACTAAATGTTGTTGGAGCATGATCTCTATATCATGTCTCAAAACAAATGGTGCATAGATTGCTATTGACCGGCCTCAAAATAGGTGCGACTTCTATATAAGTCCACTTACGATTGCTTAACATAGCGCTAATTTTTGTCCCGATTCGAATAAATGATCATTCGTGGCCCAAACTTATGATTACAAGCTAAAGTATGTTAATTTGATCTCTTTGATCCAATAACTTTGAGATTCATTGTGTGGAGGCTTTGGTTCTACCAATCCTCTAATAGATCTACAACACCTTTGGTCAACGCGGATCACTTAAACATCGTTGATCATTAAATGGTACTTGTGGGAATTCCAAATGGATGATATACTTGACAAAAAACAAATGCAACTTTTTGTATGGAGGATTTGGTTCTACCAATCCTATAATGAGTTCCAAATGCAAGTTTCAAGATGGTCATCCAACTAACCACTAATTATTGACTTGTTTTACCTTATGCTTTTATTCTTTTTTCTGCTTTATGTACTATTTACTTTTAGCATTTACATTTCATGTCATTTTCATCTTTGCTCATTTGAGCATTTATTTTCTTTCCATTTTTACTTTGCTCACTTGAGCTTTTCTCTTCCTTTCTTAAGATACTTAATAATCAACATAAACCCTAAAAAACTCTTAATGGTACTTGGACTATTTGGTTACTATCCTTGGTATTATGGAGTATGGGACTTTT
Source organism: Vicia faba (assembly GCA_948472305.1). Classification (NCBI taxonomy): domain Eukaryota; kingdom Viridiplantae; phylum Streptophyta; class Magnoliopsida; order Fabales; family Fabaceae; genus Vicia; species Vicia faba. The sequence goes on from OX451741.1 coordinate 831,080,499, forward strand.
TCTTGGACTTAGGATTAGAAACTTTGGCCTATCTTGTAGACCTTGTGATCTTATCTGATTATTTTGTCTGGAGTTCTTGAGGTTTACCTCAAGACATTGGGTTGCTTGTTTGTTTTTGTATGCAGGTTTTTGTGATTACATTCTCTGTTTATAATCTGGAATTCACCCGTATACAGCCGTTACTCTGCCCAATTTTTGTGAAGACTTAATACACTTGAAGTTTGGTTCTCTCAAGAGGTCTAGTATCTTTGATTGCTTGGTTTCAATCCAAAGAATGAGAATTCTATCTTGACTCATAATGTCAAGTATTGGCTTCTTGTTAGTTAGATGATTCTTCTCCTTAGCTTTTACCTTATGCTTTAGGATAGTCTCTTCTTCTCCTCCCATCTTCTTTAATTTCAAAAATATTCTCCCTCCTTTTGAAAACTCTTCTTGTTTCTAAACTTGAACCACTTTCATAATAAACTGGGACCTAGGTCCATACATTTTCAAAATCTTTTCATAAATAAACTTCAATCAACTTAACAATACCTTGACATTTTTTGTGAGAAGACTAAAAGTCAATCAATCTCATTTCAAACTATTTTGCCACTTTGGCTTTTATCTTTAAACTTTTCTCAAAAGATTAGACTCTTGTCAATCCTTATAGTGATGCAAACAACTATACTTCTACAATATGTAGTGAAGTGAGATATTTTCCACTTAGGTGTTGAGTTAGGCATTGTTGATTTTTAAATCCAAGCCATATCCTCCACTTTGACATGATGCAAATTCTCCTTCCTCATGATTGTGGGTAGTAAGAATGTTTTCCACACGGACAATGACGATGATGTCTTATCTCATAAAATTAACCAACACACTTGCGTTTTAAATTTTTAAAAGAGGAAGTACGTGTACCCTAATCCCCTATTGCACTAAAGGTGGTACGTAGGCACTAAAGGTTCGCAACCGCGGCGGGTGCAAATATCATAAAAAATATTTATCTTCTCACCTCCACATCCATTTTCTATACAACACATTTTTATAGCCAAAATATACAGATTTTTCAAAGAGGTTCCTGCGGAGTACCGTAGATGTTTAGGGTGCTAATACCTTCCATTTGCATAACCAACCCCCTTACCTTGAATCTTTCCCCCTATTTTTGGGTTATTTTCTCTTTTCCCATTCCTTTGGAAACAATAAAGCGCGGGTGGCGATTTTTATTTTTGATTTGTATAAAGTCTAGTCAATCCAATGGCTTAGTCTTGAACATTTCTACCGCTACAGTACATATATTATTATGAATTAGCATATTTTTTTAGTTTAAATATATACACATTAATAATTTCATATTAATTATTGGCTTAGGGCATTTCACCTTGTCAGCTATATTTATCGTCACCGACTTATCGCATGGTTGGCAAGGGAAAAGTGCATAACACCTTGGGAGAAGTACTTCACCATAAACCGCTCCCTGCTAGATTTATGTAAGTATCAATTGATATTGCTTTAGAAAGGTATGCACCATTACCTTTTCCTAACGATATTTCAGATGCAACATTGGTGGGAGAGGCAATAGGATCGTATGTTGCATGGTCGTCAAACCTCATTTGCATAGATGATGAGGTATGTTTTAAACCATTATGAACCTTTGAATATTCAAATTTTTTACGACCATTTAAAGTACTTTTTTTTTCATGGTAATGTTAGACTCCCACAAAATCCAAATCAAAATATAAGGGGATTAAGAAGCAAATCGAGTCAGTTGCATCAAAAAAAGAGGTATAACACAATTATATGATATTTATGCATAGAATGATATTATACTTCACCTAACTAATTAAATGATATTTAGATTCATGCTAAAGATATTGAGCAAGTAAGTAGGGGTAACAAGACCGCGGCTAGCAAAAAACCTAATTCTCAGTATAGGTCGTGCCTTCAGACATATATAGGAATAACAGATATTCCAATTGGTGGTACTCGTCTTATACCTATGAAGGAATACATTTTTGGTTATGAATACATGGAAGCAATTGGTAGAGAAGATATTGATCAAGTTTTACAACATTCTACTTTAGGCCTCAGTGTTATCGATACATACATCAAGTATACTTCGATCAAATTTGTTTAATTAAATGAATAATTTATTTATTCATTTCAATGAATATAGTCTAATTTTAATGATGTTTTTATTTAAGGTTTTTGTATGACAAAGTGATGCGCCCGCGTGGATTGGAAGAAAGATTCGCTTTCTTAGCTCCGAACACCGTCAATGCAGGGTTAATTGTAACAAAACCAGATGATGTCATATTGTATGTAGTCGGTTTATCGGTTTATTTATGATCAGCAAAGATACAAAAAAGTTGTTCTTTTTACCATATAATATTGGCAACGGGTTAGATTTTCATCCTAACTTCATATATTATAATTTTTCGATTTTTGACGTTGTGTAGAAACTTTCCATCAAACATTTATTTAATTTTACAATGGACATTGGTTGTTGCTTGCGATTAATCCTGTTAGAGAGATTGTATACTATCTGGACTCGTTATACAATGATTGGACATTATACCCATGTTTGAAGAAGACGATTGATACGTAAGTGAGATTGTTCTAAATATTTGTGTGTATATTTATTTATCTATGTGAGATTGTTCTAAATAGTCGTTTATATTTTATTATAGCGTTCTACAAGCTTTTCTATCACAAATAGGTATTAAAGTACCAAATAGTAGAGCCAACAACATTACGTGGACCAGAGTGCAGGTATATTTTCACAATTTTGATTATATTAGTGATGATACTTAATAAAACAAGTTAAGGGGTATATCCTTATATATATATATATATATATATATATATATATATATATATATATATATATATATATATATATATATATATATATATATATATATATATATATATATATATATATATATATATATATATATATATATATATATATATATATATATATATATATATATATATATATATATATATATGTGTGTGTGTGTGTGTATTTTCTTTCCATGTGTAGTGTCCTCGTCAATGTAATGGTATAGATTGCGGTTATTTTATGTTGAGGTTTATGAAAGAAATGCTTCTTTTAGACCGAATAGAGATTCCATCCACGGTATGAATTTCTAACTTAGGAATTATTTTAATATTTCTCATAAAATGGCATAGTGTTTTAACTAAATCACATACTATGTTATTTTACTATGTAGTACTTTGACGAATTCAATTGTGCTCATTACTCAAAAGATCAATTGGATGAACTTATGGAGGAATGGTGTCAATTTATTATGGAGTTGAGAATTTTATAAGGTATATTGTCTTTCTTTCATTGATGAGAATTTTGAGTACAACTTTTGAGTTTTAAGTATAAATTGGAATAAAGTTTTGTTTTATCATGGTATGAATTTCGATCTTTTGGTTTTGTTTCAGGTTATAAGTACAATTGTAGAAGATAAAGCTAACAAGTTTTTTGTTGTTGTTTTTTTAGAAATTCTCGAAGATAGTAATATGTAGATTAAACATCAATTTAGAATATTTAGAATTTTCAAGTTGTATCATCAATTTTCAAGTTGTTGTTGTATATATATATATATATATATGTGTGTGTGTGTGTGTGTGTGTGTGTGTGTGTGTGTGTGTGTGTGTGTATGTGTATTTTTTGTATATGCAAATTTGATGCATATATATTGGATTGAAGCTACCAAATCTGGTGCAAAATGTGGTGAAAACCTGGTGCAAAATATGGTGAAAACCTGGTGCGAATTATGGTGAAAATCTGGTCAAAATATTTATTGTATAAATCAGGCAGCACTTTTTTAAAGTTTTATATATAAAAAATTTTGTGGACATTAGACAGCGCTTCAAATAAAAAGCGCTGCTTAATGTAGGGAATAGACAGCGCTTTGAAGGGAAAATGTTGTCTAAAATGAAAGCGCTGCCTAAAGGGGGGCTTTAGGAAACGCTTTTAAAGCGCTGTCTAAAGTGCTTCCTAAAAGATAACCAAAAACGTTTTCTAAAGTGAAAGCGTTGCCTAAAGGAGGACTTTAGACAACGCTTTTACAGACAAATCGTTGTCTAAAGTGATGCCTAAAAGATAACAAAAAGTGTTGTCTAAAGTAAAGCGTTGCCTAAAGGGGTGCTTTAGACAGCGCTTTCTCATTTAACCAAAGCGTTGGCTTTACTTATAGCAGCGCTGGAATAGGCAACGCTTTTAAGCGTTATCTAAGCCCAAAAAATGTGATGTCTAATCCCTTCTTTGGCATAGTGGGAGCAGACAACCAAGAAATGTCCATAACACATATGTCTGTAATCTCTACCTTGCTCGGAGCAACGACTAGTTACGAGCATGATTGCACGTTTTGACTGAGTCTCGACAGTTACCTAGTTTTGAGGAACCTAATATTTAGGTCCAAAAGTAGGAACCAATAGGCAAGCGTCGTGACACTATATAAACCCTCATACTCGTAAGAGTCAGGTATCCAATAATCACTCTAAAACCCTAATTTCTTTCTTGTATCTCACTGCACTCTTTCTTACTTGAGCGTCAGAGTGTCTTGCAATTATACTCTCTCCTTTCTTCAAGTTTCAGCCAAACAGAGATCATCTTCTCGATTCACTTCAGATTCTGATCAATCGACGAGATCAAATATATACCCTTCATATTTTTTATTAGTTTTATAAATCTACAAGAAAGTGATAGCAATCAACTGAAATTTATATAAAACAAGTGAAGTCTTATATTCAAATCTTGTAGACATTTGCGTGCTAAATTAGGATTTACAATTTTTTAATACAAATTAATTTTATCACAAATATATTAGTGGTGTGAATTCTCACATGCCAAAATAAATCTTGAACAGTATACAATGTTTTTTTTAGTCAATGTGCCTTCCATAACGGGACTCCTAAGACCAAGCCATCTTATATTCATTGGATGCAGTTTAAATTGATTTATTAGGAAAATTTAGAATAAATATGACATCATCAAAAATTAAAAATATGAAATGCCATGGATTTGAATTTGGTAACTTGAAACTGAATTTTTCACAAAGTCAGAATTTTGAAATCCATAATGTGACTTCTAAACACAAGATTTATGCGTGTTTTTGATTTAAACTTGATTAGCAAACTTTCCAGAAGTGATTAGCACCCCAAAACACAAGGTTTTACTGAGTTTTGATGAAAATGAAGTCACACTTCACTCGTGCTCGACCTTCACTCAATTTCCCTCCAAACTTCTTTGTTTCTTCAAATTTTCATTCCCATTCACTTCCCTATAAATAGAGGGTCATCCCCCATCCATTTTCCGAAGCTTAGAAAACCAAGAACACCCTGCCAAAACCTCACATGAACCCACTTTTTTTAAATTCAGTTTCTGAGATTTAAGCTCCCTTTTCCAAAATTCTTTGCGCATTCATCATCCTTGAACATCATACAAACTTTCCATCACTTAAACCAATCAAAAAGAGCCATAATTCAAGCTACATAAGTCCAGTTTCAGAGCTTCTTACTTGAACTTCAAAAAGGTAGAATTCTCCACCATTTGGATCCAAATCAAGCACTAATATATTCTACTCCTTCTTCTGATTCTAATGCTGCTTACAATTTTTAAATCCATTGAGAATTGAGAGAGAAATCTCAAATTGAAGGTGCTCGCTATTTTCTGGTTTTTTGATTCATATCTCTCTCCCTACCTTATATAAATTTGGCGCGATGGTTGTGTTAGAATCGTCTTGAAGAGACGAGTTCAATGATGCTAGCCTGAGATCCTAATTTTTCCATTTGAAGGATCTCACAAAATCCCCATTGCAGGGTGTCTGGAGGTTGAAGATGATGACATGTCTCGTCTCAGCCAATGATAGCGTGCCAAATGTTTTAATTTCATTGGTTGCCCTTTTTCTGATCCCATGTGTGTTTCACTAAGGTCCATATCAAGCACAGCGCGTCTGGTCCATTGGATTAGCTTACTAACGCGTTTTGACTATGATCTGATGGTCCACATCTTTTTGGTTTTATTTTATTTTCTGATTTTATATTTTATTTGATTAAATTTTCAAAAATTCATAACTCTTTTATTTTTTATCCAAAAATTATGAAAAAATTCACAAAAATACTGAAAAATTTTCTGATCCCATGACTATTTTTTTTAATTTATTTTAATATTTGGTATTTTTTGTATTTTTTGTATTATTTGCTTTCTTTTAATTACTTAAAAAAATACTTTCTGATATTTTTTAATTCTGAAAAAATTCATAAATATTATTTTGCATATTTTTGATTTTCTGAAAAGTTTTTGGAATTTTATGTTGAGGTTTACTATTTTTGATCTATTTTATGTTTGTTTTAGCAATTTTAAATAGTTTAAAAATAGTTTCTGACTTTTAAAAATTACCAAAATTTTTATAAAAATATTTGGATTTATTTCTGATTTTTCTATGGCCTTACTTCTCACATCTTGATTAATTTGAACATAATTGATATTTTTATCATTATTTTCTTTTTAAAAAACATTTTTTAAACCCTTTTTTGTATATATTAAATGTGACATTATTTTGGGATTATTTTCTGGCTGATCTTGGGTTAGGTTTCGGATCATAAACTTTATTAACACCATTGGATCCATGGTGTTGAGTTTAACTCCACAAAAAATGGATGAATGATTTTAATAATAGTTTGATTAAAATTTAATTCAAATGTGGTTTGTATATTTCTTTTTTTACCCTAATCCTCTTCATCTCATCCCCTTCTTATTACACTAAATGTTGTTGGAGCATGATCTCTATATCATGTCTCAAAACAAATGGTGCATAGATTGCTATTGACCGGCCTCAAAATAGGTGCGACTTCTATATAAGTCCACTTACGATTGCTTAACATAGCGCTAATTTTTGTCCCGATTCGAATAAATGATCATTCGTGGCCCAAACTTATGATTACAAATGAGTTCCAAATGCAAGTTTCAAGATGGTCATCCAACTAACCACTAATTATTGACTTGTTTTACCTTATGCTTTTATTCTTTTTTATGCTTTATGTACTATTTACTTTTAGCATTTACATTTCATGTCATTTTCATCTTTGCTCATTTGAGCATTTATTTTCTTGCCATTTTTACTTTGCTCACTTGAGCTTTTCTCTTCCTTTCTTAAGATACTTAATAATCAACATAAACCCTAAAAAACTCTTAATGGTACTTGGACTATTTGGTTACTATCCTTGGAATTATGGAGTATGGGACTTTTTCTTGGACTCAGGATTAGAAACCTTGGCCTATCTTGGAGACCTTGTGATCTTATCTGATTATTTTGTCTGGAGTTCTTGAGGTTTACCTCAAGACATTGGGTTGCTTGTTTGTTTTTGTATACAGGTTTTTGTGATTACATTCTCTGTTTATAATCTGGAATTCACCCGTATACAGCCGTTACTCTGCCCAATTTTTGTGAAGACTTAATACACTTGAAGTTTGGTTCTCTCAAGAGGTCTAGTATCTTTGCTTGTTTGGTTTCAATCCAAAGAATGAGAATTCTATCTTGACTCATAATGTCAAGTATTGGCTTCTTGTTGGTTAGATGATTCTTCTCCTTAGCTTTTACCTTATGCTTTAGGATAGTCTCTTCTTCTCCTCCCATCTTCTTTAATTTCAAAAATCTTCTCCCTCCTTTTGAAAACTCTTCTTGTTTCTAAACTTGAACCACTTTCATAATAAACTTGGACCTAGGTCCATACATTTTCAAAATCTTTTCATAAATAAACTTCAATCAACTTAACAATACCTTGACATTTTTGTGAGAAGACTAAAAGTCAATCAATCTCATTTCAAACTATTTTGCTACTTTGGCTTTTATCTTTAAACTTTTCTCAAAAGATTAGACTCTTGTCAATCCTTGTAGTGATGCAAACCACTATACTTCTACAATATGTAGTGAAGTGAGATATTTTCCACTTAGGTGTTGAGTCAGGCATTGTTGATTTTTAAATCCAAGCCATATCCTCCACTTTGACATGATGCAAATTCTCCTTCCTCATGATTGTGGGTAGTAAGAATGTTTTCCACACGGACAATGACGATGATGTCTTATCTCATAAAATTAACCAACACACTTGCGTTTTAAATTTTTAAAAGAGGAACTACGTGTACCCTGATCCCTTATTGCACGAAAGGTGGTACGTAGGCACTAAAGGTTCACAACCGCGGCGGGTGCAAATATCATAAAAAATATTTCTCTTCTCACCTCCACATCCATTTTCTATACAACACATTTTTATAGCCAAAATATACAGATTTTTCAAAGAGGTTCCTGCGGAGTACCGTAGATGTTTAGGGTGCTAATACCTTCCATTTGCATAACCAACCCCCTTACCTTGAATCTTTCCCCCTCTTTTTGGGTTATTTTCTCTTTTCCCATTCATTTGGAAACAATAAAGCGCGGTGGCGATTTTTATTTTTGATTTGTATAAAGTCTAGTAAATCCAATGGCTTAGTCTTGAACATTTCTACCGCTACAGTAACATATATTATTATGAATTAGCATAATTTTTTTAGTTTAAATATATACACATTAATAATTTCATATTTATTATTGGCTTAGGGCATTTCACCTTGTCAGCTATATTTATCGTCATCGACTTATCGCATGGTTGGCAAGGGAAAAGTGCATAACACCTTGGGAGAAGTACTTCACCATAAACCGCTGCCTGCTAGATTTATGTAAGTATCAATTGATATTGCTTTAGAAAGGTATGCACCATTACCTTTTCCTAACGATATTTCAGATGCAACATTGGTGGGAGAGGCAATAGGATCGTATGTTGCATGGTCGTCAAACCTCATTTGCATAGATGATGAGGTATGTTTTAAACCATTATGAACCTTTGAATATTCAAATTTTTTACGACCATTTAAAGTACTTTTTTTTTCATGGTAATGTTAGACTCCCACAAAATCCAAATCAAAATATAAGGGGATTAAGAAGCAAATCGAGTCAGTTGCATCAAAAAAAGAGGTATAACACAATTATATGATATTTATGCATAGAATGATATTATACTTCACCTAACTAATTAAATGATATTTAGATGCATGCTAAAGATATTGAGCAAGTAAGTAGGGGTAAGAAGACCGCGGCTAGCAAAAAACCTACTTCTCAGTATAGGTCGTGCCTTCAGACATATATAAGAATAACAGATATTCCAATTGGTGGTACTCGTCTTATACCTATGAAGGAAGACATTTTTGGTTATGAATACATGGAAGCAATTGGTAGAGAAGATATTGATCAAGTTTTACAACATTCTACTTTAGGCCTCAGTGTTATCGATACATACATCAAGTATACTCCGATCAACTTTGTTTAATTAAATGAATAATTTATTTATTCATCTCAATGAATATAGTCTAATTTTAATGATGTTTTTATTTAAGGTTTTTGTATGACAAAGTGATGCGCCCGCGTGGATTGGAAGAAAGATTCGCTTTCTTAGCTCCGAACACCGTCAATGCAGGGTTAATCGTAACAAAACCAGATGATGTCATATTGTATGTAGTCGGTTTATTTATGATCAGCAAAGATACAAAAAAGTTATTCTTTTTACCATATAATACTGGCAACGGGTTAGATTTTCATCCTAACTTCATATATTATAACTTTTCGATTTTTGACGTTGTGTAGAAACTTTCCATCAAACATTTATTTAATTTTACAATGGACATTGGTTGTTGCTTGCGATTAATCCATTTAGAGATATTGTATACTATCTGGATTCGTTATACAATGATTGGACAATATACCCATGTTTGAAGAAGACGATTGATACGTAAGTGAGATTGTTCTAAATATTCGTGTGTATATTTATTTATCTATGTGAGATTGTTCTAAATAGTCGTTTATATTTTATTATAGCGTTCTACAAGCTTTTCTATCACAAAGAGGTATTCAAGTACCAAAGAGTAGAGCCAACAACATTACGTGGACCAGAGTGCAGGTATATTTTCACAATTTTGATTATATTAGTGATGATACTTGATAAAACAAGTTAAGGGGTATATCCTTATATATATATATATATATATATATATATATATATATATATATATATATATATATATATATATATATATATATATATATATATATATATATATATATATATATATATATATATATATATATATATATATGTGTGTGTGTGTATTTTCTTTCCATGTGTAGTGTCCTCGTCAATGTAATGGTATAGATTGCGGTTATTTTATGTTGAGGTTTATGAAAGAAATGCTTCTTTTGGACCGAATAGAGATTCCATCCACGGTATGAATTAATTCAATTGTGCTCATTACTCAAAAGATCAATTGGATGAACTTATGGAGGAATGGTGTCAATTTATTATAGAGTTGAGAATTTTATAAGGTATATTGTCTTTATTTCATTGATGAGAATTTTGAGTACAACTTTTGAGTTTTAAGTATAAATTAGAATAAAGTTTTGTTTTATCATGGTATGAATTTTGATCTTTTGGTTTTGTTTCAGGTTATAAGTACAATTGTAGAAGATAAAGCTAACAAGTTTTTTGTTGTTGTTTTTTTTAGAAATTCTCGAAGATAGTAATATGTAGATTAAACATCAATTTAGAATATTTAGAATTTTCAAGTTGTATCATCAATTTTCAAGTTGTTGTTGTATATATCATCATTTATAATATATATATATATATATATATATATATATATATATATATATATATATATATATATATATATATATATATATATATATATATATATATATATATATATATATATATATATATATATATATATATATATATATATATATATATATATATATATATATATATATATATATATATATATATATATATATATATATATATATATATATATATATATATATATATATATATATATATATATATGTGTGTATGTGTATTTTTTGTATATGCAAATTTGATGCATATATATTGGATTGAAGCTACCAAATCTGGTGCAAAATTTGGTGAAAACCTGGTGCAAAATATGGTGAAAACCTGGTGCAAATTATGGTGAAAATCTGGTCAAAATATTTATTGTATAAATCAGGCAGCACTTTTTAAAGTTTTATATATAAAAAATTTTGTGGACATTAGACAGCGCTTCAAATAAAAAGTGCTGCTTAAAGTAGGGAATAGACAGCGCTTTGAAGGGAAAACGTTGTCTAAAATGAAAGCGCTGCCTAAAGGGGGGCTTTAGGCAACGCTTTTAATGCGCTGTCTAAAGCTTCCTAAAAGATAACCAAAAACGTTTTCTAAAGTGAAAGCGTTGCCTAAAGGAGGACTTTAGACAACGCTTTTACAGATAAATCGCTGTCTAAAGTGATGCCTAAAAGATAACTAAAAGTGCGGTCTAAAGTAAAGCGTTGTCTAAAGGGGTGCTTTAGACAGCGCTTTCTCATTTAACCAAAGCGTTGGCTTTACTTATAGCAGCGCTGGAATAGGCAATGCTTTTAAGCGTTGTCTAAGCCCAAAAAACGTGATGTCTAATCCCTTCTTTGACATAGTGGGAGCAGACAACCAAGAAACGTCCATAACACATATGTCTGTAATCTCTACCTTGCTCGGAGCAACGACTAGTTACGAGCATGATTGCACGTTTTGACTGAGTCTCGACAGTTATCTAGTTTTGAGGAACCTAATATTTAGGTCCAAAAGTAGGAACCAATAGGCAAGCGTCGTGACACTATATAAACCCTCATACTTGTAAGAGTCAGGTATCCAATAATCACTCTAAAACCCTAATTTCTTTCTTGTATCTCACTGCACTCTTTCTTACTTGAGCGTCAGAGTGTCTTGCAATTATACTCTCTCATTTCTTCAAGTTTCAGCCAAACAGAGATCATCTTCTCGATTCACTTCAGATTCTGATTAACCGACGAGATCAAATATATACCCTTCATATTTTTTATTAGTTTTATAAATCTACAAGAAAGTGATAGCAATCAACTGAAATTTATATAAAACAAGTGAAGTCTTATATTCAAATCTTGTAGACATTTGCGTGCTAAATTAGGATTTACAATTTTTTAATACAAATTAATTTTATCACAAATATATTAGTGGTGTGAATTCTCACATGCCAAAATAAATCTTGAACAGTATACAATATTTTTTTAGTCAATGTGCCTTCCATAACGGGACTCCTAAGACCAAGCCATCTTATATTCATTGGATGCAATTTAAATTGATTTATTAGGAAAATTTAGAATAAATATGACATCATCAAAAATTAAAAATATGAAATAGTTTGTCTAAGTCTACCCTAAGAGGTCGGCAATTAAAATCAGTCAAAAATATATGTCGGCAATTAAAACGTCATGGAGCGGGGCTCACAATAATTGCAATTTTTGTTTTATTATAAAAAACATAATGATTACAACATTTTTTAGAACAAATAAATATACAATTTCATTACTTTTTATTCCATAAATACAATAACTCCAAATTATATCCTCTCATATTGGAATTCGACAAGAGAGCTTGCTGCTTATATTGGTGTGATGTTGAATCTCCCTTTATAAAATGAATTATTCTTTCAATTTAAAAAAAAAAAAAAAAACAATTCTGTCTTCTTGCTTGATTAATATTTTTATGTGTTTAAATTTAGGATTATTTTTCTGTCCTTTCTTCTATTATTGTTAAGTGTGAGATTAAAAATTTAAAACTAAATTTTTTTTATGTTCGAATACAAACTAAATAAAAGAAGTAATTTTTGTAATGTTAAAACTTAAAAGTTATTCATTTTATATATAAAATTATAAGATCGATGCAAATCAAAGTAATTTGTTGATTGTCAATTTATTTTAATTAAGATTTCATAAAAATAATTACAAAAATTAAATTAAACCAATTATTTTTCATTAGTTTATATTTTTCATTTAAAAATTTAACACAATTGTTCTTTTGTAATCTTTAGTTATTGTAATAAACCTGAAAAAATTGCTGCCTAATAATAAACCTAAAAAAATAGTATGCATTATTGACAAACGTATTATCTTACTGTACTATTTAAGAAGATTTAAAAATAAAAATAAAAAAACATTTAAGATTTCTTACAAAAACTTTAAGAAGTGGTGAAATATTCTTCCGAGTTATTTTTAAATAAAAACCATCATAATTTTATAGATATAAATATAAAAAAAACATCGAATTTATTTTTTTTAAATTAGTGTTTGGAAAATATTCTTTATTAATTTTTCAATTTTTAAAGATAATTTCATAGTCTAAATATAAGTTTAATGTAATAATTTTTTTATTTACATTCATCAACATTATACAAATGGCAGACAATCTGCCAACCAGCTGCACAACTATTTTTTTTTATATCAAAATCAATTTTTTTTAAAATTATATTTATTATTTTAGGTGATATAATATTGTTATGATAAATCTTTTTATTTTTTATAAAAGATTTATTGTTTTTAGGTTAGAAAATCAAATGTGTCAAAGGTATATGTATGAAATTTTAATTTCGAAACACATTTTTTCATGTTTGGCCACTTAAAGCAGCTTTGAAAATACATCAAAACACTTGTTGATCTGAGAGTCGATCTCCCTTCTTATGGATCAGTCAAAAAATTTATCGACGTATTTTTCTTCACAGATATCTCTGCACGTCTAAATATATCAAATAGGATATCCTTAACACAGTTATATCTGTATTTGAATCATGAAAACTTCTTGCAAAGAATAGCATGAATAGCATGTTCGCCAAATATATTCAAGCACGCCTTGCAATGAACACGACAAATTTCATTAGTAAGAAATAAATGAATCATAATTTAGTATTTAAGTATGGTATGTTACTCTACCGAAGACATATGTTAGCCTAAATCATCAATAAAGATAATAAAGAGAAAATCTTAAACATATATGATTTACAAATAATCAAAAATTGATTTTTGATCTTGTGGTCAAGTCAAACTTTGCGTAAACACTTTTACTAAAAATAACATTTACTAAAATATATTATACTTTTGAAGAAACAACGTCATTTCTAATAAAAACACTAAAGTCAAAATTTATAATCACATCTATGAAACCATTCAAAATTATATCTAAATCAAACCCTATATTATATATTTTATTGTGGTTCAATATATGACCTTGTAATGCTTGAAATTGGATACTAGAAAATTAATAGAATAGTTTTAATATGTAGAGATAGAGATATAAATAAGCATTACTCATAATTTGCAATGATGTCAAGATGGAATGGAACATAAGAAAGTATCTCTAATAAAAATACATAGAATGCATTGAAAAGATCTCTTTTTATTAACACTTATTATACTTTAAAACATGTCTGACCCACATATTAGAAGACTTAATTCATCAAAACAAAAATAAAATTAATAAATAAAATTGAACTTAATTATAATTTACTACTTAGTAGTCAATAAATACTTAAATATACCATAAATATAATATTGAGCAATAATTTAAAGTGAAAATTTCAAACGAAAAGTAAACAAATGAAAGAATAAAAAAATATGAGATGAGGTGGAATGTAATGCAATGGAACAGAAGAAGAGATAGCTATATAAAGCAATGTCCATAACCATGTTATTCAGTAAACTCAAACTCAAACCAAACCCATTGTTCCATCGTTATGTACAATTCTTCTGAATTCAGATGCATAAATTATCTTCCCAAATAGTAAACTTCTCCTGAATCCTTCATGTTGAAGCCAAACAAAGCCTAACCGAAAACCCAAACAAACTCTGTAACAAACTTCCTATAATCTCGGCATGGCGTCGTCCAAGGTTGTTGTTGTCTCAACAAATCCGGATCTGCCACGCGCCTCTTCTATAACATCATCATCCTCCTCTTGTTTTCATCTCTCCTATTCAAATCAACCTCCCAAGAAACCTACCACCATGGACGAAATTCTCAAGAACATTTACCCCGCCGCAATAGAAGTCTTCAAAATACAACAAAAACTAAAACAAGAACAACAAGAAGAAGAACAACAACAACATTTCCTCTTCAACAACACAATTGATGATGTATGGACGGATATCGTCGCCGACGCTGGTGTCGGCGCAACCCCTTATCATCCTCATCAATATCAATATCCATATCAACATCAAGATGAATATCAATATCAACAACATCCTTCTTTTGATGAAGGTTTCTCTGCCTGTACCGGCGGTGACAATACTCTAGAAGATTTCTTGGTGAAAGCCGGTGCTCTTCCTGTCTCTCATCTTCCTCAATATTCTTCCTCTTCTGAACCTTCACATTCTCTTGATGTTGCTGCTGTGGGAAAACGAAAGGCTGTTGCGGAAGCAGTTGAGCTTGATAAAGCTGCTCTTCAGAGACAGAAAAGAATGATCAAGAATCGTGAGTCTGCAGCCAGGTCCAGAGAACGCAAACAGGTTTCTTTCTTTTCTTTGAATCTTGGAATTTGGGTCTTCGTTTTTTGTTGTTATTATCAACAAACTTAATTCAAGTTAAGATTTTTCTTCATTTTTAGGGTTTTAATTAATCTATGGGTGATGTAATTTACAGGCTTATATTAATGAGCTTGAGAGACTTGTCAAGAATTTGGAGACAGAGAATAAGCTCTTAATAGAAGAAGAGGTACTGTTATATTATATTGCGTTTTTTTCTTCTTCATTTATTGTCCTATTTGTACATCTGATCGGCACGGACACTTGTGATTGTTTAATTTATTGATTTGATCAAATTATTATCGCTATCATCGTGTCAGTGCTAGTCGTTTTCAGGGCGTCTGTCATTCATAGATTACACTGTTTGTGTGGCTAAAATCTTGTGTCTGAAATCTTATAACTTTTTGTGATACTGTGTGTGCAGGAAGAAAGGAAAAAGGAAAGGCTAAAGCAAGTATGTATTTTTCTACTCACTTTTTTTACTAGTTAATTTGCATATCCTTGAACATTTAATCAGGTCTATTTGAATCTTGTGTCAAAATTGTATGACCAGTGGTGTTTGCATTGCATCACTTCATCACCTAAATTTTATGCCAGTGTTCATGTGAACTGCCTTTTAGCTGTGAATCTAACCTGTTATTATTGTTTAATTTGTTTTTCTGCAGTTGAAAGAGTTGGTCCTTCCAATAACGGAGCAGAGACAAAATCGGAGACTGCGGAGATCGAATTCAATATAAACATTGTGATTTTGTTTGTCTGAGATCAACATAAGAGACAGTAGGATTTTTGAGCTAGGTGTGTAGATATAAGGGACAGGGTTAGGATTTTCTTTGCTAGGTTACAATGCTGCTGGTTTTTGGAGTTACATTGTATAGTGAAAATAATAGAACCTTTTGTTTTATCAATGATTATGGCTTAGGGATAGTTTGAATTGGTAGCATTAGTATTCTTTTAGCAATTTGGATGATATGGCTTCTGAAGGATTGGCCTATTTAGAATTTTTTTTTTATGAACAGGTAAAGGTTAGTAGAATTTAGAGGATTTTTATGTGACATGATTGTTTGGGACATATTTCATGTAATAATAGTTCATTCTTTTCAATGGTTGTTTCTTGCTAAGTTTATGTGTCATCTCTGATAAGATTCAAGGCATTTAAAGAATTTGATAAGGAGAATCAAATATATAGATCAACTTCTATCATAATATCTTATTGAAAATTATGTTTTTGTTTAAATTCTTAATCTTGAGATATTTCTTAATAATTTATTTAAATTTTTTTTTTAATTTTAATTGTTTGATTCATCTCCATCTAATCTATTTTTTTATCACATATTTTATCGATCATCTTTTTTATTTATCTAATTTTGTCATTTCTAGCTATATTTGTTCTGTCTTACCACATGTGAGAATAAACCATCAACTTAAACATTGAGATTTTAATATTTGAAGCCTAAAAACTGTAAAGGGCAAAATGAAATGAGCCACAACTTAAAAAAATATTGAACAAATTCAATCTAACATAAAATAGAGTTAAGATTTTATATCACAAAAATAAAGTCACAAATGTCCTTTTTTTTGTATGAGCATCGCTATATTCATTTGACTCGTTAGCATGTAAAACCTGTGATTAATCATTGACACCACAAGTGAAACATAATAATTTTCGTCGTAGTTTTTTTGCATGTTAAAGAAATTTTGTGATGCGAGAATGCTCCTTTGCAAGAGATATATGAATTATATTAATCTCCTTTTTTAAACTGTCAGACAATCAGTTTAATAGGACAGATTTTTAAATATCTAATCCAGAGTTTCATCATCTCAAGATTAATATATAGATAGATTTTCGTTGAAAATCAAAACCGTTCCAACGCATCTCGATATATGAAATCAAGAAAATTTTTTTGGAATAATTAGGTATTAAAAAAAATTCGCAAATAACCACGTTTCGGAAAAAATTACGCAAATAACCATGTTTCAGATGGCTCTCCAAAGGAGGAGTCATCTCACTTGGCGCCTCCACCAAGCTTTTTGCCCTAGGCGTCATCTCACTTGGCACCTCCTCTCTCTTTTAGCCAAGTGAGATGGTGCATGCACTTTAAAAGTGAGAGGAGGCGCCATCTCACTTGGCTCCTAGGACAAAATGTTGTTTTTATAAATAATTCGTCTGTTTCTCCGTCATTTCTCACACTTTCTCGCATTGTTTTCTTATTTTTTTACTCTGTCATTTGCGTCATGACATCGCCCATGATTTTTACCAGAGATGGTTACGTTATCTTCTCCGCCACAAAACCTGCAATGAAAATGAAATTCTGGCACATTCACTCCATGGAGCGTCTGAAGCAGGAGTTGATGCGATGGCTAGATGGAGACATCGTGGAGGGGGGGAAATTCGAAGGATCCAGCAAAGACGAACAACAACCTCACATGCGACAGGAAGACCTAATGTTTGGTTGGAGGAAGTCAAAACAGACAGCGACGTAATGTTGATGATAGATGGGTCAGATGATATTGTTTTAACAGTTGTAATTTCGTAGACGGGATATCGTGTTTTTTTCTTGTACGCGCAATGTTTATTGTAACAAATACTGTTAACGAAAAACCCTAATGTTTACAACATAATAAAGAAAAGATTTTATGTAATACAATTTTTATGTGGTCGATGCAGTAGCCCGATTCGGACAATTTTTGCGATTGTGTCCGACCTGACGACATAAACCATACTTTCTTTCCAGCTTGTCAAGGGAGTCCATTTCGGTTGTGACGCGCTTACTTTTGGGACGACCCTTTTTGTTCCTTCGCATTTGGTCATTGTTCCATACTATTTCGCCATCGTATGCAGCCCAATAATCTGGTTTTGCTACCAAAGGGAAGTTGTTGTTGTAAACGTTGAGCAACGTTTCAGATTTGTAAATGTGTGACAGAAGTTGTAGCGCGTCTTGATGAGTATAAGCACACGCGGCAATGACATGAGAGCAAGGCATACGAAAGGCTTGAAACTTGCCACAATCGCACCAACAAGAAGGTAGTACAACCTTATATTCTTGTCTTGGCAGGCCCTCGTTGTGGTCGATTGTCTCTTTCACAATGAAGTTGTGGTTGTTTCGGTCAAACCGTATAACCATATGGGTGTTAGCTTTGGCACTTTCTGCCTTAATGTACTTCATGCAGCTTTCACTCCATAGTTGTCCGGATTGCAATACTGCATTCCATATTTCACCTCTTTTGGCAAACAACGAAGCCATCCTAAAATACGTAGATTTTACCAAAGCAGTGACCGAGAGGTTTCCTATGCCTTTGAATACCCCATTCATCGATTCATTTAGATTTGTTGTCATGTGCCCCCATCTTTGGCCATTGTCGTATGACCTAGTCCATTTTTCTACAGGAATATTGTCGATCCACCTACCTGCTTCCAGATTTGACAAACGGATCTCGTTGCGGTAATATTTGAATGTGGGTTATGTCAATTCATATTCCGCATTCATAACCGCTTTCCTTAGTGTTTTGTCTTTGATCTCCCTCGTGAAATTTTGGATGATATGTCTAACGCAATCGACATGCGTAGAATGAGAGTCATGCCAACCGTTTGCAGGATTATTGTATGCACTTTCAATGGATGCATGTCTATCTGAGATCAAACAGATATCTGGTTGAGGAGCCACGTGTGTTTGCAGATTTTTCAGAAAAAAGCTCCAAGCACCACCGGTCTCCCCCTCGACTAGGGCAAAGGCAATTGGGAAAATGTTGTTGTTGCCATCTTGTACAACTGCCATCAGTAGCGTGCCTTTGTATTTCCCATACAACCAAGTCCCATCAATTTATATAATTGGTTTGCATGATGCAAACCCTGTGATGCAAGGTTGAAATGCCCAAAACACTCGACTGAATATTCCATTTCCGTTTAGTTGACTACCATCCGGGGCGTATGTTGGCACTGCTTCTAGAATGTAAACAGTACCCAGAGAATAAGTCTGGAGTGCATTCAGGTAGCGAGGAAGTTCTTGGTATGACTCCTCCCAGTTTCCGTATACCTTTTCAATCGCTTTGGTCTTTGCTAACCACGCCTTACGGTAAGATGGAGTATAGTTAAAAACCGTAGTGATGTGCGAGATGATGGTTTTCACCTTCAAAGATGGATCATTGCTGACGAGTGGTAGGATTTCTTGACATATGAGATCGTAATTAAGTTTTCGATGATCCTGTGATTGAGTAGAACTGACACAAGTGTGGGTAGACATGGAACCTGTGACCCAACAATCACCTCTTAATCTGTATGATGCAGTGAGCTTGAACATACAATCAGGGTGGACACACTTGATCTTGTACCTTTCCGGGTTTACACGGTCCACCTTAAAATCGACCGAGTTAAGCATGTGGAATTTTTTGATGGCTCTGATACATTCTTCTCTGTTACGAAACTTGTCTTTCTCTTTTAAGTTTTCATCCGACTGCATATACGGATTGAAAAATAAATCAGAAGACGGTTCATCTCCGCCCATGTTGAAGTTTGTCATGTGCGGAGGTGGTGTGTAGATCTCGTTTGCAGGAATACCAGGTATCCCATCATCGTCGGAATCATCATTGACCATTTCTTCAAAATCTAACTCGTCATCTTCTTCTTCATCATCAATTGCATCTACCTCTGCTTATTCGGTCTCCAAAGGATCGACCACTTCTGTCACCTGAGGCTCTCCCAGCATAATGTACAACTCAATAGAGTCGTACCCGGAATACTCATGACTGGAAAACATATTCTGAAGATCCTCGTCATCTTAAACCTCAACCTTATAAAATATTATTTGGTTGTTACCAAAAAAAACTGGATTCTGATAAAATATTTGTGTCACCGGGCCTCGTCCAAGTTTGGCCTCCAATCGTTTTTTGAAGTACCAGAAATTGGCTTTCCTGTTTAAACAAAATCGGATGTTGTCTGTGTCTCTAAACAAAAACCCAGAGGTGGGACAAATGTATGTCTCACTGTTGAAATATGCACTAATGACATATTGGGGTGCAGAGGCCATTGCGTATCATTGTTTGAAGGTTTGAAGGTTGGAAGGTTTGAAGTTATGAGTTATTTGAAGGTTTGAAGGTTTGATTGTTTGAAGGTTTGAATGTTTAATTGTTTGAAGGTTTGAAGGTTGGAAGGTTTGAAGGTTTGATTGTTTGAGGGTTTGAAGGTTGGAAGGTTTGAGAGATTAAGTGAATCAGTATTTTGATAAATGTAAGACTAAATAGGTCATATAGAATTTGAATTAACCAAGACTGCAACCTCTAAGGCTCCTCCCATCACGTCCAATAGTGTTACCTAGGCTGTCACCTAGCATGCGCCTACTCTGCAACCCATGCCACCTCTTATTCGCCAATGGGGATGGCGACACCTTTCATTTTTGTACTCTTTCGCCAAGTCCAATGGCGCCTCCCTTCACGTCCAATAGTGTTACATGCATGCAGAGATGCCTTCTCCAAGGCTGTCACCTAGCCTGCGCCTACTCTGTACCTACATTATAACCTCTAAGGCTCCTCCCATCACCTCCAATAGTGTTACATGCATTCGAGGATGCCTTCTCCAAGGCGGTCACCTAGCCTGCGCCTACTCTGCAACCCATGCCACCTCTTATTCGCCAATGGGGATGGCGACACCTTTCATTTTTGTACTCTTTCGCCAAGTCCAATGGTGCCTCCCTTCATGTCCAATAGTGTTACATGCATACAGAGATGCCTTCTCAAAGGCTGTCACCTAGCCTGCACCTACTCTGCACCTACACTATAACCTCTAAGGCTCCTCCCATCACCTCCAATAGTGTTACATGCATTCAGGGATGCCTTCTCCAAGGCTGTCACTTAGCCTACGCCTACTCTGCAACCCATGCCACCTCTTATTCGCCAATAGGGATGGCAACACCTTTCATTTTTGTACTCTTTCGCCAAGTCCAATGGCGCCTCCCTTCACGTCCAATAGTGTTACATGTATGCAGAGATGCCTTCTCAAAGGTTGTCACCTATCCTGCGCCTACTCTACACCTACACTGTAACCTTTAAGGCTCCTCCCATCACCTCCAATAGTGTTACATGCATTCAGGGATGCCTTCTCCAAGGCTGTCACCTAGCCTGCGCCTACTCTGCAACCCATGCCACCTCTTATTCGCCAATAGGGATGGCGACACCTTTCATTTTTGTACTCTTTTGCCAAGTCCAATGGCGCCTCCCTTCATGTCCAATCATGTTACATACATGCAGAGATGCCTTCTCCAAGGCTGCCACCTTGCCTGCGCCTACACTGCAAGAGTGACACTTATCATGCATGCATGCACTAGCTACCACCTCACTTACCCTATGAATTTTTTTTGCCTATAAATACAGAGCATAACATACTTCTCTCGCACCCACAATCGTCTCACTCCCTGCTACAAACTCTTTCATAATCTCTTACAATTTTTAAGTCTTTCATAATCTCAGGCATTTTCAACAATGGCTCTTCTTACAATGGGTGATTCTCACAGAGGCACAAGGGACAACATTGCAGCATTTGTAATTTTATTTTATAGTTATACATTTTTCATACTTCTGGTAATGCTTTGTTCATCTTACTTAATCTTACACCTTTTACATTATTAACTCAGGATACCAAAAGATTCAGAATCCGGTCTCACAACTACCTTGCTCCCGACCCATTTATCGTATCATATATGGAATACATAGGTTTCGGACATGTTATAAAGATCTCCAACTGCACAATTGATTCAAAGTTCATACTTTCAATGTTGGAAAGGCGGAGACCAGAGACCCATACATTTCACCTACCAATAGGTGAATGTACCGTCACGCTAGAGGACGTGTGTGATACGGTGGCAGAACCGGATTGTTTAAATGCTGGTTTACATTTTGCGTTTGTGTTTGCAAAATGTCGCGGTAAGCAAGAGTCGCCACCGACTTTTATTTTATCCAACTGGAAAGGAAAAAAGCACAGAAAAATTCCTTTTTCGAGATTTTGAGTATGGGGGGTAGATTATAGAAAGGGAAGGTATTATCACCCTTTCTATCCGTAGTTTTCTACGGGCTCTTAGGTACTTGCTCATCATTTAAAATTTCTTGTGTGTGTGTTTGATTTGAAAAAAAGTTTTTGTTTTACTTCGATTTAACCCTTGCTTCTGTCTTCAAGAGTGTTACGAAGTGTTTTTGAAAACTTTGTTTGAAAAAGTGTAAGTGTAAAAAAGTTTAATTTTGAGCAAGTACCTACTAGCATCTACCTACTCGAAAAAGAGAATGTTTCTGTTCTTATTTCCTTTAGACAGTGCTATCCCACTATTAGTGAGTAGGTAGCACCGTCGTTAGAATTGTAAGGTTCAATTTGTAAGGGACGTACGATCACTAAAGCAATGTTAGGACCTCTTAGTAATAACCCTAATGTCTTAAGATCAATATTTGAGGCAACATATCCGAGGCAACTTTTCCGAACGGGACTTTGATCTTTGTTTAGACAAGAGAGCAACCACTAAAATACCCTATACTTAATGATCATTTACCGAAGGCAACCGAAGTGAGAGTATATCCTAAGAGTGCGCATGTGCGAGTGATTCAATTTCAACTTATTATCTTTGCACATTTAGGGTTTGCTAACCGTTTTAAATTTAATATACATTCTTGTCATGCAACCCTAATATCATACATCTAAAAATTAATATTTGTGAGAATTAAAAATGCAGAAAATAAAGCTACGCTATTACAAGGCTTCGGGTATTAATTACATAGCAAAAAAAAACCGCTAAAACGATAAATAAACGAAAAAGGCCTAATTAATCTATTACATCCTGTGAGCAGTTATATTAATATTGTAAAAATGAATAAACATGCGATGAATCGAGAAAGAAAGGAAATTAGGGTTTTGACCCCGTCTAACCTAATTAAAAAAAAATATTTTTTGTTGTTTTTGATTAATTTAAGAAAATAAGGGTTGAATTAAATATGTACAAACTTAATTACTAATTAATTTTAAATTAAGAAAATGAATTACATTTGACCTATTTTTGTATTTTGGTTATTTTTAAGAAAAGAAAAATAGAAATTAGATTAAGCAAAAACCCTAGTTTTCTTAATTTATTTTAATTTATTTACAAAGAAAATTAAAGTTATCTAAAAAATTAAATTAACTAATTAAATTAATTTTTGGTAAAAAATAAAATCTAAAATCTAATTTGATGAAAAAAATTATTTTTATGATTTTTGATAAAAAGGATTAATTTTTGTGTTAGTAAAAATAATTTAAATAAATTAAAATAAAGAAAATATAAAAGAAAAGAAAAGAGAATGGGCCTAAGAATCAGCAAATTGGAGGGGTGTCTTTAGCGATTTTTGGGCCCAAGAACCCTGGTCCACGTTGACCTTTCTGATCCAGCGCTGCACTTTGACCGGGATGCATGATGGACCCTCATGTAATAGCCTTCAGATCTGGCTTCCTGGAGATCCAATGATGGAGCCTTGAGATCACATGGTGGTCTTCATGGTACGTGGGATATTGGATCTGTGAAGAACAATTAAGAAAAACTGTAAATGTTTGGAGGCAGGGGTCGAACCCCTGACCTCATGCCTGCAGTGCCTTAGCGCCACCTTGGCTACCACTGGGCCACTTGATTCAACTTGTTAATATATGAAACAAAAACAATAAAATGAATAAAACAAAGCTAGGTATAAAACACGCGCCAAAATTCAAATGGGAGAGTAGGGTGATGCCACGCAGTCTTCTTCTTCCTCTCTCCGTTGGTAAAAGTTATGATCTTTTACCTACGGACACAAGTCCGTAGCTACAAACCCTGCATATTTCAAAATCTCACATAGGCATGATAAACGAAATCTAATGATGTAGATCCAATCGTCCTGACCCTGTGATCATCATGACACCCTTCTTGTGGGCCAATTTTTCCTGTACAAAAAGATCCCAAAACGCACAAAGAAACCCTAGCAATGGTGGATTTCAATATAGCTAACAAAAATGCAATTAAATGGTACTGTTAGCTTGCAAACATGATAAGGATTACAAATATGCTATTGAAACATGATGAAGATGCAAGAATAAAGGAATACGATTTTAAAAGTAGAAGAGAGAGTATACATGTTGTTGAGGAAGACTAAGTCGGGGAGTGCTAGTCTCTGTCTTGGTAAAAGTAGAATTTTAGGAGCTTCGGTCATCCGCTATTCTACTGGGGAATCGTCTCTCGGTTGAAGAGGTGAAAATGAATTATTATCTGGTCGTGATCCAGGCTTCATAGTAATAATATCGACTGTTATCTGGTCGTAATCCAAGCTTTGCAGTGACTTACTGGGGAGATGAGATTAAACTTGCTATCCGGTCGTGATTCAGGCTTTACGATTTCTCGATTATTATTTGGTCGTAATCCAGGCTTCAGAAGGAATTAAGTTGTTATCTGGTCGCACCCGGGCTTCAACTTGAATTTAGGGCACACTAATATTCGGTCGACTCTGGGCTTCTTAGTATTTGTCCAGGTAAACTGCTATTTGGTCGAAATCCAAGCTTCGCAGTGTCTTGTATTGTTATCTGGTCGTAATCTAGGTTTCAGTCCTTTGATCGTTATCTGGTCATAATCCAGGCTTCACGATGCTTTATACCATTATCTGGTCGAATCCAGGCTTCATGGTGTCCTATACTGCTATCTGGTCGTAATTTAGGCTTCACAATACCTTACTTCTTATCTGGTCGTAATCCAGGCTTCGGAAGAAATCAAGTGGTTATCCGGTCTCCTCCGGGCTTCCATTTGATTTTTAGGCCTACTAATATCCGGTCGAATCCGGGCTTCATAGTAATTGGCCGGGTAAACTGCTATTTGGTCGTAATCTAAGCTTTAGTGTCCCTCACTGTTATCTGGTCGTAATCCAGGCTTCAATATCTTTTACCATTATCTGGTTGTAATCCAGGCTTCACGATGTCTGATACCATTATCTGGTCGAATCCAGGCTTCATGGTGTTTGGAGAATTCAAGATACTATCTGGTCGAATTCGGGCTTCATAACTTGTATTAAAGATATACGACTATCTGGTCGTAATCCAGCCTTCGCGGTGTCTTTGGCTGCTATCTAGCCGTAATCCAGGTTTCACAACGTCTTCTACCATTATCTGGTCGAGTCCAGGCTTCATAGTGTCTTGTATTGCTATCTGGTCGTAATCTAGGCTTCACAATATCTTGCTGAGCTGTTATCCGGTCGATTTCCGGGCTTCACGGCTTGTGTTTACGATATACCACTATTTGGTCGAATCCATGCTTCATGGTGTCTTTGTACTGCTATCTAGTCGTAACCCAGGTTTCACAGTAACTTGTATTGCTATCTGGTCGTAATCCAGGCTTCACAATAACTTGTTGGGGATTAAACCATTTTTCGATCGCATCCGGGCTTCATAGCTTAGAGATAAACCACTATCTGGTCGATTCCAGGCTTCGCGATGTTTGATACTGTTATCCGATTGTTCTCCGGGCTTCACAATATGATGTAGAAATCAAGATACTATCCGGTCAGATCCGGGCTTCATAGCTTGAACTTGGTGTGAATTTGATTGTATCTTTTTCCTGAAAGGTAAAGAGTTAGTCGTATGTAATGCATGACATGTATCGAGCAATGATGTTCTCAAAATAAATGAGATTGTGCCATACGATGCGTATGCACATGTCATGATGTATGGAAATGCAATGTTTTTATGATATTCTCTAACTGGGGAAAATAAATCCCAGACTGTTGTTGGAGAATATAAAGAGCTGAATTCTTCGTTCCCGCTGGGGATAACGTCCGAAGGTGATTATGAGAATAATCTTACTGGAGAATAAACTGACGAGAAAATGACTATGTGGGGAAGAGATACTCTGTCTGAAGATCCGCTGATTTGGAGAAATAACCTTGGCTGGGGATGAATTACCGTTGCTGGAGATAATGATCCCTATTGAGGATTAAGTTTCTGCTTGTGGAAGAAATAAACTCCACTGGGGATGATCTTCCATTGTTGGGGATAGATAAACTCTGCTTGGGGAGAATCAACGTTTTTAGATACCTTTTTCTCTACGGGGATTGTATGCACTTTTAGTCGTATTCTCCAGCTAGGCCTATCCCTTTACCTGGTGAGCAGAGCAACTGTAAGGTTTGGACATTTCTTGTTTTCCCCTTTTCTTGATATTACGAGTAATCGTCTTTTGTTTCGCATGTAAATATTTATGAGCACCAATTATTGTTAAATGCATATATAAAAAATGAACCATTTGACGTTCTTGCAAAACAAAACAGAAAAAGAAAAACAATTTGAAATTTCTTTGTGAAAATGAATTGTATTGATTTTGAAGTTGGCCTGTAAATAGGCGTTTTCGTACAAGAGGCTGACGTCCTAGTAAGAGAACACCGCCGAAAGATAGAAGTTATACAATTTGTGAAAAACAAAGAAAAACAACTATGTGAACAATCTCACTGGGACCCAACTCTGTTATTGCCTTTATATCTTCGAGCGTCTCATTACTTTGCTACTTGGTTGAAGGTAGATCAGATTGATCGGTGTCGTCCGAGTTTGATAGTCGATACTGAAGTCTGGTTGCAAGATGATCCAATGAGACATAGTGTTATGCTTTGATCCCTAATTTTTGCCTGGACTGCCCTTTCGGGTTTTCAGTCCACCGGGATACCCTTTTTGCCCAAGTCTCCTTTTCAGGTTTTCGACTTGCCGGGTGTACAGATTTTTCCATTTTCATCCCTTACTTTTGCCCGAACCTTTTTGGTTCGCCAGGAAGCCCTTATTTTTGCCTAGGCTAGTCAACCTAGCGGGTCTTTGAATTAGGCGTAGTATTTTTTCACTATGTCTGCATTGACGGGGTGAGGAAGGTCGTCACCATCCATGGTGGTTAGAATCATAGCTCCTCTTGAGAAAATGTTCTTAACCACAAATGGCCCTTCATACGTAGGAGTCCATTTGCCCCTGGGATCACCTTGTGGCAGTATGATGCGCTTGATCACCAGATCCCCAACTCGGTACTCTTGTCGTCTGACTTTCTTGTTAAATGCCTTGATCATCCACTTTTGATACATCTGACCATGACAAATAGCAGTAAGTCTCTTTTCATTGATTAAGTTCAGCTGATCAAGTCGGGTCTGGATCCAATCGTCCTCGCTCAAACCTGCATCCTTCATAATCCGAAGAGAGGGTGTTGTACCCCAAAATTTGCCCTCCCATATTCCTCAAGATATGTCAAGAATAATCTTCAAATTACTCAAGATGGCTCAAGAGGTAGACAGTCAGACCACCTCCTAAGACAACTGAAATTAGGGTTTTGGTTCTTTCAAGGAATTTGAGGTTTTCAATGGTTCAACCAAGTCTCATGGGCCTACATACATCCTCAAGCACCTACATGCCAAGTTTCAAGACTCACAGTGCCAATTTGCACAGTCAAAAGCTTCATTTGATCTACAGTCAACTGTCAGGGGCAAAATGGTCATTTTGCAGTCAAAAGTCAGAATTTTTGGTCAACATCTTATTTTGAGTATACAATCATCATTTGATCAAGTCTTGTTCATGATTCCACAAGAATAACTCAAAAATCATCAAGATGCAAAAAGTTACTATTTTTGGACAGCAG
This sequence comes from Vicia faba, assembly GCA_948472305.1. NCBI lineage: Eukaryota > Viridiplantae > Streptophyta > Magnoliopsida > Fabales > Fabaceae > Vicia > Vicia faba. The sequence goes on from OX451741.1 coordinate 831,108,562, forward strand.
AAAAGTCAACTGTATCTTGACCAGGGCATAACTTTTTCATGGTTTGTCAGAAAAATCCCATCCAATACTCATTTTGAAGGGGATGCAATTTCCTACAATCCATCTTCACACTCCAAGTTCAAGAAATGCTCTCACAAGAAGTTACCAATTTCTACATTATAGGTCAAATTCAAAAGTCAACAAATGTACACTTTGAGTCAAAGGCCATAACTTGAGATTGGTACATCCAAATGACATGGGACCAAAGGCATTGGTTAGAGGACTTCAAGAGCTTTCCAAAATGTCCAAGAACATGGTCATATGATCAAAATTGAGCAAGTTGTGCATTGGAGAAGTTGGGAAATTTTCATGAATTTGCAAAAGTTAACTTTGCTCAAAACACCTTATTTTTGCTAATGGGCCTCAAATCTCTTCTTGAAACTTCATCCATGGCCTATGCACGACCCATCAAGCTTAATGGAATTTATTTTCTTATTTTTATTGATTAATTGGATTTTTAATTAATATTAATTCATTTAATTAATTTAAATTGTAGGAAAATGCAAGATTTGATTTTTCAATCAATTTGTGAAGCAAATATGGTCAAGATATGCTGGCAAATTCGTGCACAAGTCAAAGATACAAAAATCTCCAAATTTGGCAACATTTTCCAATCATGAAGAATCAAAAATATTTGATTTCCAATCAAGGATTTAAACTTGAATGCACATGGATTGGATCCAATTTCTTGACCTAATTTGTTTCCTTTATATGTATGCAAGCTAACCTGATCAGAAAAGACGTGAAAAAGCTGCAGAAAAGACCCTAGCATATTCAAGAATTTCCAAGAAAAGTGAAAACTAACTTTTGCATTCTAGGCTAATTCAGGTTGTTTTGACCATTCTAATACCTTGCAGGAGGTCTCAGGCACGATTTACAATCAAATTCCAGTTTCAAAGCTCAAAGAATCATCATCTACAGAACCACGGTTTGCAATTCCTATTCAAAATCGTATTGTTCATATCATGCATAGTTAACATGTTTTTGTGATTGATTTGTGTTACTAGGAACCATACTAAGCTAATGGCATCATTTAATTGAACTATAACGCCCTGAATCCAAAGATGCCATGATCAATTTCTAGGGTTCTTGAGCTTTGAAATTAGGGCTTTCTGAACCAGGCAAAATTAGGACTAATGAGATATATGAGTGAAATCGTGAGAACAAGACGAACAAGAATGACCCCTCGCGAAATATTTATATTCATCATGCTTCTATTCGCTATTTTTCGTTGCCATGGTTAGTGGGGGTTAAAAACCCCCGCTATCTAATATTATTTTTGCAGGAACAATGAAGAAGATGATGAGGTGTTATCACATGGTTGGACAGTTTAAAAACAAGCGCGCGTTTTATTGTTTTACAGCATATTGATTAATTTCCCAATATAATAATCGCCACTTATTTTACTAACAATTGAAGCAGCGTAGTGGAGTGGTTAAGGCATTGGCATGTGAGCGCTGGGACCTGGGTTCAAATCCCAGGTCCCCCAAAACATTTATTTCTTTTCTCTTGACATATTCACATGCAGATTTCCAAAGGCAGTTCACCATGCACTTCAAATATCAATGCGCCATGTGTCTCCAAGCTTGGATACAGTGGTTATGAGTGGGAGACCACCTTGGTCCTTAGTCAACACATGCATGGACAATCCAGAAAAGTCAACATGGCTGGAAGCATGATGGGCCAGAAAATTCCAAATACACCTCTTAATTGGGCCAGCACCCCCCCTGGGTTTATTCTTTCTTTTCTTCTTTTATATTTCTTATTTTAATTATTTATTATAATTATTATTATTTAATTAACCAAATTAATATTTTCATAATAAAAATCAGAAAACATAAAATAAATATAATATTTTTATTTTATTATTTTTGTAAATAAATACTAATATAATTAATTTAGTCTTAATTAGGGTTAATTTTAACCTTTTTTCCAATAATTTAAAATCAACATAGAATTAGGGTTTTTTGACAACTTTTAATCATTTTATTTTTATTTATTTCCTTAAAACATAAAAAACTCAAAAAAATATTTTTCTTTTATTTAATTAATTAATTAGTTTTAAGTTTAATTTAATTAAATGCAAAATAAAATCTCTTTCTTTCTCAAAAAAGGGTCAAAAACCCTAAGAACTTCTCCGATTCAATTTTCCTCGCGCGTATGTTTGCTTGATTCATATTTTTATTCCAATTATGTAATTGCTCCGAGGATGTAATAGTTTTAAATAGGACTTTTTATCGCTTTCATTTAATTTTCGCAATTTACTTTTTCAAAGGGGTATTTTTGGCGATGTAAATACCTGACGCCTTGTAATAGTTTAGCTTTATTTTCCGCAACTATTAACTGCTAGATGTATGCTAACTAGGCTATGTATGATAAGACTTCTCTTAAAAATAAAATCAATCTTAGCTCACCATAACATGTGCAAAGATAACTTAACATGAAACCTGACACACTCGCACATGCCACTCCTAGGGTACGCCTCACTTGGTTGCCTCGACGTGGTCATTGAGTATAGGGTGTTTTAGAGGTCGCCCTCTTGTCTAAAGATCCAAGTTGCCTCGAAACGGTTGCCTCAGATAAAAAGGATCTAGGACATTAGGGTTACCGCTAAGGCGTCCTACTATTGCTTTGGTGACCACATGTCCCTATAATCGAATTGATCCGAAAAACTTTGACGACGGTACTACCTACTTCTCAATAGTGGGATAGTACTGTCTAAAGGACATTTACACAGCTTAATTTCTTTTGAGTAGACAGAGGTTCTCAGGTAATTGCTCTTTCAAAACAAAACAACTTTTCGCACTTACACTTTTTCAAACAAAGTTTTCAAACAAACACTTTATACACTCTTGAGGACAGATACAAGAGTTAAACCGAAGTTTTCAAACAAACTTTTTTCAAAACCCACAAACACAAGAAAAGCAAAAACATTTTGAAAACATAGTGAGCAAGTACCTAAGAGCCCGTGGATAACCACAGATAGAAAGGGTGCTAACACCTTCCCTTTCTATAATCTACCTCCTGAACCCGAGAAACATCTCGAAAAGGAATTTTTCTGTGCTTTTGTCCTTTCCTTGTTGGATAAAATAAAAGACAGTGGCGACTCTTGCTTACCGCGACATTTTGCGAAAACGAATGCAAACGCGAACCAACATTCCAAAACAGTCTGTTCTATTTCCACCGATCACAGAGGGTATCTGGACCTCAATGGGTAAGACTGCCTCCATGCCATACACCAGAGAGTAGGGCGTTTCCCCTGTTAAAGTCTGCGATGAGGTTCGGCACCCATGAAGAGCAAATGGTAACATCTTGTGCCAATCTTTGTACGTCACTGTCATCTTCTGCACAATCTTCTTGATGTTCTTATTAGCCGCTTCAACATCCCCATTCATCTTCGGCCGGTAGGGAGAAGAGTTGCGATGTTGTATCTTAAACTGTTTGCAGAGCTCGGTGATCATTGTATTGTTGAGATTTGTACCATTATCCGTAATGATCCTTTCTGGTATACCATATCGGCAGATCAGATTGTGTCGGATGAACCGCGCCACGACTTTCTTGGTTACTGTAGCAAAGGAAGTTGCTTCAACCCATTTCGTGAAATAATCAATAGCTACCAGGATGAAACGATGCCCGTTGGATGCAGTAGGTCTGATCTCGCCAATCATGTCGATGCCCCACATTGCGAAAGGCCAAGGAGTTGTCAAGAAATTCAGAGGAACTGGAGGTACATGCACCTTATCAGCATAGACTTGGCACTTATGATAGGTTCGGGAATGCTGATAACAATCGGCTTCCATAGTAGACCAATAATATCCAGCCCGTAAGATTTTCTTTGCCATGGTATGTCCACTGGAATGAGTTCCAAAAGTACCTTCATGTAATTATGCCATAATCCTTTCTGCCTCGTTCCTGTCCATGCATCGCAGTAAGGTTGAATCATGGTTACGCTTGTAAAGGATACCATTGCTGATGAAGAACTTCGCAGCGAACCTCCTCATAAACTTCTTATCATTAACAGATGCACCCTCCGGGTATTCCTAAGCCCCAAGATACCTTTTTTACCTCATGAAACCAGGGTTTATCTGCTACTTTTGCGGTCTCAATATCATAACAATGTGCAGGTTCATCCAACCTCTCAATGGTAATCTGGGGAGCTTCATTTTCCCACCTGACCTTGAACATAGAAGACATAGTAGCTAGCGCGTCCTCTAATTGATTCTCCTCTCTGGGGAAATGTTCAAAGGTTATCTCCTCGAAGTGTGGAAGCAATGTCAATACATACTCTTTGTAAGGAATAAGATTTGGGTGCTTCGTATCCCACTCGCCTTTGATTTGACTGATCACGAGAGAGGAATCTCCGAATACACTCAAGAACTTAATCCTCAGGTCAATAGATGCTCGAAGGCCCATGATGCACGCTTCATACTCCGCCATGTTGTTGGTGCAGTTAAAACATAATCGGGCGGTGAACAAAGTATGACAGCCTTCAGGAGATATGATCACGGCACCAATGCCATTACCCAAAGCGTTTGAAGCTCCATCAAAATACATAGACCATCGGGATCCCTCCTCAGGTCCTTCATCTGGTCCAGGTCTTTCACAGTCGGTTACCAACATGATGTTCTCATCCGAAAACTCGAAATTCATGGATTGGTAATCATCCACGGTCTGATGCGCCAAATGATCTGCCAACACACTCCCCTTGATTTCTTTTTGGGTTGTGTATTGGATGTCATACTCAGTTAAGATTATCTGCCATCTTGCTATTCTTCCGAACAAGGCGGGCTTTTCGAAGATATACTTGATTGGGTTCATCTTTGATATCAACAGGGTAGTGTGAGTCACCCTATACTGTCTCAGCTGGCGAGCAGCTCATGCCAAAGCACAACAAGTTTTCTCATGTAGTGAGTATCGGGTCTCACAGTCGGTGAACTTTTTGCTAAGGTAGTAAATAGCATGCTCTTTTCGGCCAGACTCGTCATGCTGCCACAGCACGCACCCCATCGAATTGTCAAGTACTGTCAAGTATAAGATCAAAGGTCTTCCTTCAACTGGAGGCATCAGAATAGGTGGCTCTTGGAGATATTCCTTGATCCTTTTGAAAGCGGCCTGACATTCTTCATTCCATCTTACCACTTGATCTTTCTTCAATAGCTTGAAGATTGGTTCACAAGTAGCAGTCAGGTGTGAAATGAATCGGGCAATGTAGTTTAGACGTCCCAAAAAGCCTCTTACTTCTTTTTCATTTCGGGGAGCTGGCATCTCCTGTATAGCCTTCACCTTTGTAGGATCCACTTGAATACCTTTATCACTAACAACGAAACCCAACAGCTTACCAGACCTTACCCCGAAGGTGCACTTATTCGGGTTTAACCTCAGCTTGTACATCTTTAACCTGTCAAACAGTTTCTGGAGATGGTCAAGGTGTTCTTCTTCAGTTTGGGACCTTGCGATCATGTCATCAACGTAAACCTCAATCTCATGGTGAATCATGTTGTGGAACAAAGCAACCATAGCGCACTGATAAGTTGCCCTAACATTCTTCAACCCGAAAGGCATTACCTTGTAACAGAAGGTACCCCACTGTGTAACGAAGGTTGTCTTCTCCATGTCTTCGGGAGCCATCTTAATCTGATTGTAACCAGAAAAGTCATCCATAAAGGAGAAGATCTTATGATGCGCGGTGTTGTCGACCAGAACATCGATGTGAGGGAGTGGGAAATCATCCTTGGGACTTGCCCTATTCAGATCTATATAGCCCACACACATCTGTACCTTACCATCTTTCTTCGGTACCGGAACCACGTTGGCAACCCACTGCGGGTAAGAAGTAACTGCTAGAAAACCGGCATCAAACTGTTTCATGACCTCAGCTTCGATTTTCTCAGACATCTCTGGGCACATGCGGCGAACTTTCTGCTTTACCGGAGGACAGTCTTCTTTAGTTGGCAGGCGGTGTACCACAATATCAGTATCCAAACCAGACATATCTTTATAAGACCAAGCGAAGATCTCAACATAGTCACGTAGAATCTGTATCAATCGTTGCTTGACACTAGGTTCCAGATTTGCACCTATCTTGACCTTTTTCTTGTCTTCTTCTGTACCCAGATTCACTGATTCCATTGGCTCTTCATGGGGTTGTATGCCCCTCTCTTTCTATAGTAACAGTCTAGCAAGTTCCTCAGGCACTTCACAATCATCCTCACCTTCGTCCTCGGCTTGGTTGATCGGACTTTCGAAGTCATAATTGGAAGTAGCAAAGTTGTTATCAATGGGATCCAGAGTGGATGTGGATCTGCATTATGATATGTGAGTGTGTGTAAGACAATAGTTGTTTTGATAAAGTGCAAGATAGAAAAGAAAAACAAGGAGCGCAAAATTTGTAATGCAAGAAAACGTCCAATGCTTTATTGATGATATATGAAAATGACAAATAATAAGCCCTCACAAACAAAGCCAAAGTGCCTCGGGCAAGGCACCGAGCCATAAAGTTTTAAACTGTCTGTTACAAATCTCAAAAAAAAAATTTTATTATTGTGTAATAAAAGAAACGGACATGAAGTCCTTCGCCGTCAAATTTTTCAATCCATCGTCGGTAGTCGGGTAAATCCAGCTGTCGAATTCTGACTCTTCTTCATCGTCTTCAATTGCATTCACTCATGGATTACTGATGCACAGAGGAGGTCTTCCAATCCGCGCACGCTGAACAACCCTTTGAGCCTCTGCAGTAAAGCCCAAACCAAACTTGTCAGTTTTGTGTGCAAAGTCAGGGAGTTGACCCCAATTTGCACACCCACCTTTTTCTGTTACATCCCTGACATCCTTGAGGGAAGCCATTTTCATCAGAGGTTGGTCAACAGCCGCTTCAATTGACGCCAAAGTCTGGGGGACCTCTTCAAAGTTCTGACACGGGGTTTCAATGAACTCCCCATCCATTTCCATATAGCGAAAGGAATTAAGATGACTCACCATGTAATCCTCCTCACCCTGTACCGTAACAATCTTCCCTTTCACTGGATATTTCAACATCTGATGTGTTGTACCCCAAAATTTGCCCTCCCATATTTCTCAAAACATTTCAAGAAAAATTCACAAGTCCAACCCGGCGCGTCATATTCAGGTGTTCTTTTGCCAAGATATCTCTGATAACGTATTCTCTAATTCAGGTTCGGCTCAAGAGTCAATTCTTTAAAGAAGGTATCCGAATGTGTGAGTTTTCTCGAAGAAATATGGTGAAAAAGTGTGCTGAAAGTGCAGTTTTTACGCGCTAAAAAATTCATAACTTGAAGATCGTGACTTGTTTTGAACCCGTTCTGGTGGCCAAAATTTCGTCTTGACATTATCTACGTTTTCATCTCGCACGGCTGGAAGCCAATTTCGATCAGAAGGTCTTCAAAAATGTGGATTTATCAAGTATTTTCATACAGAAAATTTGTGACAGAAGTTTATTTACGTCATGTTCAGAAAATCATAACTTGGTCGATTTTCATCGTATCGAGCTGGTTCCGGCGCCAGAATTTCACAAATTGAGTTGGCTACATTTTCACAGAAGGTATTGATTTCAAACGGTATTCAAAAGGTCTTCGTTTTTTGCTCAGAGTGCGTGACACGCTGAAAATCCTGAATGCTGAATATTATTTCATCTGGGCCGAAACTTCGAAAATTCATAACTCGGTCAATTTTTATCGGATTGGGCTCATATTTTTACACAAGTTCACTGACTCATAGATCTACAACTTTGCTTCAAAAGTAGAGACCGGATTATGCTCCAATCAATACCAGTTTTTTATTGAAGAACGTGTCAGAGTCGACACTGGAGCCCAAAATAAGTTTGTTTGAGCTGAAACTTCAAAAATTCATAACTAATTCACCGTTTATCCGATTGAGCCGATTTTCGGACAAGAGTTAGTTATCGATGTCGGCTACATTTTGATTTCACATTTCAACTTCAAAAATTTCACTTAAGTCCCTGCGATTTAGCCTGGAAAGTGACGAACTCAAGTGAACATTGGAGGCCCAATTGCACATTCAAAGCCCATTTTCTTTACCCTAATTTCCATTATATAATCACATTCTTTTCACACAAACTAGACAGAGAAAAAACCTGGCCACAACACTATCAGAATATCAAATTCTTTCAAGAACCCTAAAACCTTGAAATCCTTATTACAAATCCCTCTCTCACTACAAACAAGTCATCTCAGTTACAAACCAACATCTCACTAATTCTTCAGTAAGGGTAAGGCTGGCGTGATCTCCATGATCCAAAGGGCATAAAAAGCATTCATGTCACTATTTTTCCAGTAAGGGTAAGGTTGATTTGATCTCTATAATCAAAAGGGTATAATCATTCATACATGTCATATTGGCGTAAACATTAAATTTCTTCATATATTGGCTTTATTTGTATTTTATGATATATAGTAATTTATTTAATGTGTTCATGAGATTCAATACTGCAGATTTAGACAGGATCCCTTGCAGGTTCATTAAGGAACATTGAGGCCAAAACACAAATGGCCAAAAGCCAAAAGCCAAATGGCCAAAACAGAACAGTTTACACATGACACCAATACATGGCGAGACAGACATCCTGAGAAGGTTAATGTAACACCCCGTTTTTGATTAAATGTTAATTCGGTTATTTGAAATAAAAATATTCATAATGATAAAATACTATTTTGAGTAATATTAATTTGGTGTGTAGTAATATTTGGCTTTGTTTGATTAATTGGCATGATTAGGTTTATATAGAATAAATATTATTTAATGTAATATTGTTTAATAGGGTTATATATTATAATTTGAATTAAATAATTGTTGGGGCCAAATTACAATTTTAGAAAGATAGAGGGAGAAAAGTTAGTAATAGAAGGAGAGTTTATAAAAAGAAAAGAGGAGAAAGAAGAAAGAAGGAAGAAAAGAGGAGAAGAGGAGAAAGAGAGCTAGGCTTGGAGTTGCAACATCTCCATCATCTTGTTTCAAGAAAACCCACACCAAGGTAAGGGGTTTGATTCTCCATCTCATATTGTTAGGTTTTGTATGATACATTTTGGAATTAGGGGTAAAATTGATAGTTGATTTTTAGGGTTTTGTGGTTGATTGTTAGAATGGTTTAGAAAAGTTGGATTAGGAGTATGGTTGGTGGGTGTATTAGGTGCTAACTTGTAGAAATTAAGAGTATTGAAATGGGAAAGAAAACCATGGTAGTTGAATGAGAAAAACTCAAAAGAGTGGAGTTTTCACGCAGGCTTCACAACACGGGCCGTGTTGCAGCACACGGGTGCCCGTGTTGCTGTTCTGACTTGGCATTTCTTTAGGCACGTTCATGGTGGCCTCTCAACACGGGCCGTGTTGCAGCACACGGGTGCCCGTGTTGATGCGTTTGTAACCTCCAAAATTCTAATTTTCGCACTTCCTTTAGAACCCGTTTGTGTCCCGATTTCGGTAGATTCGTCGACGGAGCAAGTTGCTCCGAATCCTAAGAAAATTGACGTGCTAGCGTAATCCGACGTGTAGCTTGACGTAGTGAAGTTCGTCTTGCGAAATTTCGACTTTTAAGAATCGACCCGATTTTAGTGCGAATGAAATAAGTTGAGTTTAATCCCGAATCTAACCGTTCGAGTTACATTCCGGTGACTCGATCGCGATGAGAACATTGAGAATAATGCCGGTTCATTGATAATGACTTTATGTTGAAATATACTTTCCGACTTGGAATTGTTGATAGTTGATGGTTTATGTTTTGGTTGAGTAAGTAATCTCGTTTGTATACAGTTTACTTGACGTTGAGATTGATAAATTATATGTATGCATGCATGTACAATAGTTGATGTTCCATTGGTTGGATTTGATGGCATGTGTATGTTAAGATTGTTGTGAGTCTTAATTGCATGCATTGGTTATATTGTACATTGCATGGCATGGTGGTCTTGAAACAGAGACGGTGGAACTTTGGGTCCACAATATCTAGACGGTGACCCTATTGTGGGAAAAGACGTAGTGACCTTGATCCGGAAGGGAAACATAGGTGGTGGAACATTGGGTCCACAATATCTAGACGGTGACCCTATTGTGGGAAAAGACGTAGTAACCTTGATCCGGAATGGAAACATAGGTGGTGGAACCTTGGGTCCACGAGTCGGTACCGCATTTGCATACGTTGAGTCGTGTTGTGAGTCACATGTATAATTGTGCATGATATGTATGTGTGTTGATGTGTTTGATTATGTGCCAATATTGTTGTTGTTTGAATTATGGTTATGTGCCAAGGATGTGAGTATTCGGATAATCGGTTTACATGGTTAATGTGTTGGAAATGGACGCCTTGAGTAAGGATGCTACAGGTGATAAAATGAATATGATCATTATGTATTGCTTTAATTATTGCCATTTCCTGTACTTAAAATTATATGTTATATGATTATTGGAATTCTTACCCTTTTGTTGGCCAATGCTTTTGATGGCATTGTGCAGGTACCGAGGACGGTAGCGCGAGGCGCTAGCTAACGGATGCATTGGATTGCAATCTGTTTTATTTGATTAGAGTCGAGTCGATGCTCTGGTAGTAACACATGGGGGGGAATTTATTAGTGTCGAACTCGATTATTTTGTATTTGGATTATGATGTATATAATCCTTATTCGTGTATATGATGGCTTGTATATGTGAGACTTGATAATATATGCTTATGTGAATTATGATGGCTTGATGCCTTGAATTATGTTTTGATTCCTCCATAAATGGATATGATGTGAAATTATGAAACTCCGTTGCGTTTGCACGAGAGAATGAAGTAAATATTTATAATATGTTTGTTTTGTGTTGGAATGCTTATACTTTCAAACATACCCTGTCTGTTTTTCCTTTAAAACTTTGGAATGTGATGTGTGTTGTGGCATCCCTTCCGTGCAATTTTATTTCTCTGATTTTAATCTTTACCTTTAATTTGGGTATTTAGAAGGGGTGTTACAATAGTGGTATCAGAGCAGGTCGGTCTATCGGCCAGGTTGTTTATGTGTTCAATCCCTTTTAGTACGCGACATGTGTGTGAAACACTGTCGGTACTTGTTTGTTTCCTTTTCATTGTCTGCAGAGGTACGTGTGAAATAAGTGAGGGAGAAGTTTCTTCTCTGAAGTTTTGTGCAAGAGGTTGGTTCAGTATACCGCCGATTTTGGGATGTAAGTATTGCCGAGCAGTTGATGCTTCAAGCATGGTTATGTTTAAATACCTTGAGGGGTAAGATTGAAGATGCTGTTGTGGTTTGGTAACGATGGTTAATGCCACCTCATGATTGTCGACTGTCTACTGACAAATTGAGGGACTGATCATCCTTAATCTCTTGTTGATAGTAGTCGGGAATTATGTTGTTTGGGATAGACTTGTCTTGCCAACTTAATAGTGTGTGAAGCAGATGAGTTGGCACAAGGCAGTGCATGGTTACGTGAGTTGTGGGCGAATTTGGATTTTGGTGAGAGATAAGATTTTTGGCAAGCGAGTTTCTTGTTGTGATTCTTCCGAAACCTTTTGTGGAAATGTGAGTGAATTACCGCTGTAGTGCAAGGTGAAGTTTTGATGGATTTAGTTTCTAGAACTAGTTGGGATTCGAAGTATCCTTAAGGGATGTTTGTTTCTGAATTAGAGTTGAAGAGTCAACTTGAATATTGGTTTTAGTAGAGTTTGTTTGTTCGAGTGGTTCGCCGTGGAGTGCGCCGATTGTGTTGTTCGAGAAGAGCAAAGGTTACCTAAGTTGGTGTGTCGTTTGTGGTCAAGGAATGAAGCAGATGTTGAGGACGAGTGTCTGCTTCAGAGGATTGATATTTAAGTGAAGCAGTTATTTGGAGTTTATGTTTTTAGTGAGATCGTTTTGAAGTCTGGCTGCCTATGAGTTAGTGTGAGGGTTGAAGATGTTCAGGTAATGCTTTTCAAGATAGTGTATGGTCCGGGCGAGTATAAGCTGATGTCATTAGTGTGACTAATGCGTCAGGTAAGATTTTGAAATGTTCCAACAGTACTCTCATGAGTAGCTGAAGAGTTGTTTCGTGTTCATGGATATTATTTGGTTTACATCAAGTTAAGGGATTGCGGAAAGCATCCAAGTGTTGCGTTATCAGTAGTGGAGTTAGATTGGTGCATGTTGAGTCCTCTAAAGAAGGAGTTTTGGAACTGTTGGACGTGAGTGTCTTAAGTAAGCAACTTAGACGGCAATATTTTAGACAGTTCCGCGAAGATTTATTTTGTGTCTTGTCGAAGACTTTAAGGGGCTAATTCATAGTTTAGAAGTTCTTTTGTTTTGGATGGTTAACTTTGTGAGTTTGATGGAAGATATTTTTATGAGTTGGTATTGATCGTGAGTATTTTGACCCGAAATGGTTGAGTCACTAATTGGACTTCGCAATGGGAAGCGAATTTGTTTTAACCGGTGAAAAGTTTAGCGAATGCCTTGATTTTGGTTTCGTTTTGTACTGAAGAACCTGGTGCGACGTGTTGTGATATTTTGTTTTGGACGTAAGATGTATTTCGACATAGAATTGGAAAAGTGTATTACTACCTTGGAACGATTTGATTTTTCTTATGGAAAATTATCGGATGCGGGGGTTAGAGTTTGATGCAGTTATGCTCATTGGAACCTTATAGGTACAAATGTTAACGACAAGGAGATTGGAATTGTTGAAGACAATTCAAGTTGAGTATGATCTATAAAGAGACTTCGTCTGTTGTTGAGTTTATTAAGTTGATATTGAGGATAACCCAAGAATATCTTATTTGAGATTTATTATTTTGAAAGAATGTTGCATGTTTTTTTTGAGACGCTTGTTGAGATTAAACTCAGAAGGTTATTAAGGATTCGTTCACTACTACCATATGGGTTTCACCGGATACTAATGGTCGCGGTGGATTATTAGATTACGACTAAAATAAGTCTTGGCGGTAAGGAATTGGTGATGGTTTGGTAACCACAGATACTTAAAGATGATTGATGTTTTATAGAGGAAGATGTTCTGTTTGTGACTGAAGTCGGTCGCGACGGTGTTTATGTTGGATTCCATAGAAATTGATGTTATGGTTCTAAGTCCAAACTATGTTGTAATTTCAGGAGTATGAGACGAAATTGATGAGTAGAGTTCTTGAGAGAGTGTTTTGGTTTGGATTACCACTTTAGAAGATTGAAAAATATGAGAAATGTTTCGAATAAGAAATCAGTGTATTAATCGTTGCGGCGATGCGAGGATGGTGATTACTTAATTAAACTCTGGGAATTGAATTGTTATAAGGGAAGACTTCGTGGAAGTCAAGTGTATACATCGAAGTTTCACAAGTGAAATATTTGGACAGCATTTGAAAAGGTCAAACTATGTCGTGTATTTCAGAGGATCAACGGACGTTGGTCAATCGAGAATGAAAGAGTGATTCTTCGAGTTGATGAAGCGGATGTTGCGAGGTGTCTTGATGGGTGTACGCTTTGAACGTATCCATTTTGGGTGATTGGGAAGTTGAGGATTAACCAAGTTGTTTTACGGTTGGCATCTTATGCATAAAGTGACACAGCATGGTTTAGGTATCGAGCATTGAGTTTTAGCGAGTATGCGGGATTGTTGGATTTGGGCTAGTGAGTTATAGTCGCAAGTCGTCAGTATACGTCCTAGGATGAGTGGTGTGTTGCAGTTCAGTTATGTTTGGGTAATTTGGTATTGTTCAAGGGTGGTACGTTGGTAATCTACAAGGACGATGTGACCTTGTGATTTTTCTGGAATGAGAACGATAACGGCAAGTGTAATTCTTGAGTTCATACTTATGCGTGAATGATGGCATCTTTTCGTATTTGCGTAGCACGCGTGGTTTTATCCTTTCTGATTATTTCAGTTTTGGTTTGTATAACCATTTTGTTGTTTTTGTTTTAGCGATGGTGTCGGTGTTGTGTCGTAGGACTTTATGTTCCTACCTTTGGTGACTCGTTTCCGAGGCGTCGGTTCGAGTGTATGACTAATTCTATGGTTGAGACGTTAGGATGGTACCGATCTTGTTTGTTTAGTTCTCGAGCGAACCGGTGTGTCTGCGACTTGTTTAGTTGTTGGGGGTTAGTTGTTTGTCGAGTGCACTGTGTGGGCTTCGCATCTCGGCATGGTTGTTCTTGTCTAAACGTTATGGCTAGGGAGATACCCTTGTGTTAGGTGTATTTTGTATGTTGTTTAATTAACGCAAGGATTGGGTGGACGAATGCGTAGGCATGTCCCGATTTGTTCGTTTTGGTCAAAATTTTCGAGGCCGAAAATCTTTTAAGTGGGGGAGAGTTGTAACACCCCGTTTTTGATTAAATGTTAATTCGGTTATTTGAAATAAAAATATTCATAATGATAAAATACTATTTTGAGTAATATTAATTTGGTGTGTAGTAATATTTGGCTTTGTTTGATTAATTGGCATGATTAGGTTTATATAGAATAAATATTATTTAATGTAATATTGTTTAATAGGGTTATATATTATAATTTGAATTAAATAATTGTTGGGGCCAAATTACAATTTTAGAAAGATAGAGGGAGGAAAGTTAGTAATAGAAGGAGAGTTTATAAAAAGAAAAGAGGAGAAAGAAGAAAGAAAAGAGGAGAAAGAAGGAAGAAAAGATGAGAAGAGGAGAAAGAGAGCTAGGCTTGGAGTTGCAACATCTCCATCATCTTGTTTCAAGAAAACCCACACCAAGGTAAGGGGTTTGATTCTCCATCTCATATTGTTAGGTTTTGTATGATACATTTTGGAATTAGGGGTAAAATTGATAGTTGATTTTTAGGGTTTTGTGGTTGATTGTTAGAATGGTTTAGAAAAGTTGGATTAGGAGTATGGTTGGTGGGTGTATTAGGTGCTAACTTGTAGAAATTAAGAGTATTGAAATGGGAAAGAAAACCATGGTAGTTGAATGAGAAAAACTCAAAAGAGTGGAGTTTTCACGCAGGCTTCACAACACGGGCCGTGTTGCAGCACACGGGTGCCCGTGTTGCTGTTCTGACTTGGCATTTCTTTAGGCACGTTCATGGTGGCCTCTCAACACGGGCCGTGTTGCAGCACACGGGTGCCCGTGTTGATGCGTTTGTAACCTCCAAAATTCTAATTTTCGCACTTCCTTTAGAACCCGTTTGTGTCCCGATTTCGGTAGATTCGTCGACGGAGCAAGTTACTCTGAATCCTAAGAAAATTGACGTGCTAGCGTAATCCGACGTGTAGCTTGACGTAGTGAAGTTCGTCTTGCGAAATTTCGACTTTTAAGAATCGACCCGATTTTAGTGTGAATGAAATAAGTTGAGTTTAATCCCGAATCTAACCGTTCGAGTTACATTCCGGTGACTCGATCGCGATGAGAACATTGAGAATAATGTTGGTTCATTGATAATGACTTTATGTTGAAATATACTTTCCGACTTGGAATTGTTGATAGTTGATGGTTTATGTTTTGGTTGAGTAAGTAATCTCGTTTGTATACAGTTTACTTGACGTTGAGATTGATAAATTATATGTATGCATGCATGTACAATAGTTGATGTTCCATTGGTTGGATTTGATGGCATGTGTATGTTAAGATTGTTGTGAGTCTTAATTGCATGCATTGGTTATATTGTACATTGCATGGCATGATGGTCTTGAAACAGAGACGGTGGAACTTTGGGTCCACAATATCTAGACGGTGACCCTATTGTGGGAAAAGACGTAGTGACCTTGATCCGGAAGGGAAACATAGGTGGTGGAACATTGGGTCCACAATATCTAGACGGTGACCCTATTGTGGGAAAAGACGTAGTGACCTTGATCCGAAATGGAAACATAGGTGGTGGAACCTTGGGTCCACGAGTCGGTACCGCATTTGCATACGTTGAGTCGTGTTGTGAGTCACATGTATAATTGTGCATGATATGTATGTGTGTTGATGTGTTTGATTATGTGCCAATATTGTTGTTGTTTGAATTATGGTTATGTGCCAAGGATGTGAGTATTCGGATAATCGGTTTACATGGTTAATGTGTTGGAAATGGACGCCTTGAGTAAGGATGCTACAGGTGATAAAATGAACATGATCATTATGTATTGCTTTAATTATTGCCATTTCCTGTACTTAAAATTATATGTTATATGATTATTGGAATTCTTACCCTTTTGTTGGCCAATGCTTTTGATGGCATTGTGCAGGTACCGAGGACGGTAGCGCGAGGCGCTAGCTAACGGATGCATTGGATTGCAATCTGTTTTATTTGATTAGAGTCGAGTCGATGCTCTGGTAGTAACACATGGGGGGGATTTATTAGTGTCGAACTCGATTATTTTGTATTTGGATTATGATGTATATAATCCTTATTCGTGTATATGATGGCTTGTATATGTGAGACTTGATAATATATGCTTATGTGAATTATGATGGCTTGATGCCTTGAATTATGTTTTGATTCCTCCATAAATGGAGATGATGTGAAATTATGAAACTCCGTTGCGTTTGCACGAGAGAATGAAGTAAATATTTATAGTATGTTTGTTTTGTGTTGGAATGCTTATACTTTCAAACATACCCTGTCTGTTTTTCCTTAAAAACTTTGGAATGTGATGTGTGTTGTGGCATCCCTTCCGTGCAATTTTATTTCTCTGATTTTAATCTTTACCTTTAATTTGGGTATTTAGAAGGGGTGTTACAGTTAAGGACGTTGAGGCCAGAACACAAATGGCCAAAAGTCAAAACACAAATGGCCAAAACAAAACAGTTTACACATGACGCCAATAGCTGTTTCACCCCTCCAATCAGGCTCGTATACTCCTAAACTCTCTCTCTATTTGTATTATGTTCCTTTAATTAATTAATCGTTATTATTTTTATTAATCACTAACCAATTAACATTTTTTCCTAATAAAATCAAAAACACAAAAAAATATTTTATTTATTAAAATTAACTTCATCACTTTTATTTTTGTAAATAAATTAATTTAATTAATTTAGCTTTAATTAGATTTAACTTTTAATATTTTTTGCAATATTTAAAATCAATTTAGAATATTAGGTTTTTATTAGCATTAATTCAATTTATTTTATTTCTTTAAAAAACTCAAAAATCCAAAAATATTTTCATTATTTAATTTAATTTAATTGTTCATTTAATTTAATTCCATTTAATTGAAAAATAACCAAAAAAATCACTTTCTTTCAAAAAAGGGTCAAAACCCCAAAAAACTCGCATCCGATTTAATTTCCCGCACGCGATCCATTTTTCCATATTATTGTACTTGCTTCCGGAATGTAATAACTTTAATTAGGACTTTATTTATTTATCGCTTTCTTTACTTCCCGCATTTATTTTCCAAAACGGGTTTTTGTTTTTGGCGATGTATAGACCCGCGCCTTGTAATAACGTAGATTTACCTTTCCGCACTCGTAACTGTTAATATGCATGCAAGACTTGGATGAAAATTAAAAACAACTCGTAGATCACCACAGATACATGTACAAGATAATATAACATGAAAATAACACACATGCACATGCCACTCTTAGGGTACGCCTCACTCGGTTGCCTTCGGTACGTGGTCGTCAAGTATAAGGTGTTTTAGAGGTCGCCCTCCTGTCTAAGATCCAGTTGCCTCGAAACGGTTGCCTCGGATAAAAAGGATTTAGGACATTAGGGTTACTTCTAAGGTGTCCTACTATTGCTTCGGTGACCACACATGTCCCTTATAATCGAATTGACCCGAATACCTCCAACGACGGTGCTACCTACTTCTCAATAGTGGGATAGCACTGTTTAAAGGACTCTTACACAGCCTAATTCCTTAGAGTAGGTAGATTTCTCATAGGTACTTGCTCTCTCAAAAAAACAAAAACAATCTTTTCACACTGACACTTTCAAAAGTTTTCAAACAAATTTTTCATACACTCTTGAGGACAAATACAAGAGTTACTTAGAAATTTTTTCAAACGAAACTTTTTTTCCAAAACCCACGCACACTTGAAAAGCAAACAAACATTTTTGAAAACATAAGAGCAAGTACCTAAGAGCCCGTGGATAACCACAAATATAAAGGGTGCTAACACCTTCCTTTCTATAAATCTACCTCCCGAACCGAGAAACATTTTCGATAAGGAATTTTGCTGTGCTTTTGTCCTTTCCATGTTGGAGAACATAAAAGACGGTGACGACTCTTGCTTACCGTGACATTTCGCGAACCAGCTTTAAACAGTCAGTTCTATTTCCACCGATCACAGAACTGGCGACTCTGCTGGGGACTCTTTAAAGTGAGGTGTACCTTAGGACTAGATCACCATGTTTTCAATTGCTTGCTTTGCTTAATTTAATATTGTGGGCCTGTTTTGGGAGTTTCATAGATCCTAACCCGGATATGGGGGATACCTTTTAGGTAGCAACAAACTGTGAGGGAACTGTGCAGGGTATACCGACACGGTTGAAGCAGTTGCTACGTTGATGTGGCACTTTGGTGAGTACCGGTAACCCTTGAGTCAAGTCAAGGAGAGTACGGGGCCGCCGCATGGTGTCGTGAAGCATCAACTGACCTTAGGAACCTTACTTGACCATCCTGGCCTCTTTAGGGGTAGTGAGATGACCGACTTTGGTGCAATCCGAAGTTGGTAGATACTCGATACTACACTCATTGAGGGTTGTTTTCTTGGAATATTTTGATCGCCAGTTCAGTGGCTAAATCAAAACAATGAACACAGAAAATAACCCAATGATATTGAGCTCCTTAGAACCCGGTTACTTTTGATAGGACAGGTTTTGAGCCCACCAACTTCAAGAGGGTAGTACCTAGACCTCATGTCGGCCTAAACTCTAAGGGCTGTCTGTGTGACTTGTGTGCCTTCAAACATGACTACTTGCATGCTTGTTATCTGACACTTGAGTTACTTGCAGGTTGTTTATAGTCCTTAAACTGGACTTATTACAGGGCTAACTTACACCTCGCACCGTTGCATCCACGCATAGCATAACATCATACCATCATACCATTGCATACATCCTGCATAAGGACTAACCCATTTCAAGGATCTCGAGGGCTTATGATGCAGGTCATGATGAATCAAATGTCTAGCAAGGGGCAAAGGGGATTTATTTTCCTCTAGCCAAGGTTAATGACTTGAGTCAGGGGCTATGACCCACTCGATATGGTGAGCCTGACTCTTGAAGAAGGACTCTCAGCAACATGAAGTTCCTTCAATCAAGCTACCAGATTCAAATTCTAACAAGTTTCTTTGTTTACCCCGTGAGATCCTTGAAAACATTGCACACATATCATTGCATAACAGGTCATCCGATACAGGTCTCTCATGTCCTCGTTGTTTATTTCAGCAATGGCTTGCCAACAAAACAACCAGGATCTTCATGCTCAAGAGACTCAGTTCAGGGAAATCCTCCTAAACCTATCCGAGGGGCAGGAAGAGTTGAGAACACTCCTCATGGGGACTTTGGTCAGGAACAGTCCAGAAGACGATAAAGACGAACGACTGAAACGTCTGCAAGCTGAGGTAGATACAATGAGAACCCAGATGCTGGGGCAGATGGCTCTCATTCAAGACTTAGCTCAAAGACAAGGAGAGCTCAGGGTTCTCGTCAACCAACTGCTTCGGGATAACCAACTGGGGCAAACATCTAAGGTTGAAGAGCCAGTCATCATTAAATTCCCTTTGAGACAAGAAGACAAGGGAAAAGCTCATCAACTTGTTTCAGGGTCACAAATTCAGCATCAACCTCACCAGCTTCAGCAAGACAGTATGAAGCAAGTAGTCAGGTCTGGGGACCAAACCGGTAATCAGCCTCCAAGAAGTCAAAGGTTTGGTTCAATGAATAGGCCTCTCCAAGCTGCTGCTACTTCACAGGTCCAACAACGACCTCGCCAAGAACAACGGGTTGATCAGAGCAAGCCAGACAAGCCTAGGAGGCAATTCACCCAGCTCAACATGTCGTTGTTTCAAGCCTTACAATGCCTGTTGAGATTGAATCTGATCACATTAAGGGACCCTCCTAAGAATCCCAACACTTCCTCTTCCAGGTATAACCTGAGTGTGAGATGTGCCTACCATTCTGACAGTCTTGGACACGACACCAACGACTGTTGGACTCTGCAGAACAAGATCCAGGACCTGATTGATGAAGGAGCAGTGGAATTCACCCCAGATGGTCAAGTCGAGTTCTTCTACTATCCCTAGACGAGAAGACCTTTTGTTCATTGGATGTTTCAAGTTGTATTTTTCTTTGCTTGTTCAAACATTTATTCATGTCAAACATTGTTATTTCATTAATGCATCGCATATGTCTGTTCTGAATCAATATATTCGTATTAACTATGCTTAAAACTGCTTTCATTTTTTGATGTTCAACTCTCGATTAACAATTCTAAGCCTCTTGAGGGAGGATGACGAAAATGATACCACGATCTTTACAGTATGCTTTTGAACAGACCCCGCTGATGAGGTACAAGCATTGCTTCAAATCTTAAACAGTGGAGTTATAAGGAAGATAATCCCTAGTCAACCCCTTTGAGCCAAAGAAGTTGGAGTTTTTCTTTTCACAAAAAATTAAAACCCTTAATCATAACCTGGGGCAGGGTAGTCTTCTCAGTTGATCCTGGTGCACAATGAATGGCACCAAAGGAGTCCTTCCAAAAACAAAAGACAGTGATGGTTCCGAATAATCATAAAGACAGGCAGTCATTATCTCTCAGAAATAAAAGCCCATTAAGTAAAAACCTATGAAGGAGACTTACAAAAAATGGGGCATCCCGCTGACTGTAATCACAAAAGAAACAGTTCAGGCAAAAGACAGGGATAATAAAATAAAAAAGAAAGAGATCCTGCAAACTCTCAACAAAATGACTGCCTCTTCAAAATAATCTATTAGTATCCGAACCATCACCGGAATATCAGAGCAAAGACTCAAACAAGATATAATGCACGATTAGTTGAGTTTAGGATCGAAGAACATCACGAAGAACGGGTGGGTACAAATAAAATTTGAGCCTTTATCTTTTGTTTCTTAAACCATGAACCAGGCCACGTTATAACCCTTAAAAGTCCTAGCTGAAGCATGGGTTAGTTCGAAAGCATACTGTTACAAAAGGTATCCTGACTCCTGTAAGGCTCGCTGTAAAATCTTGAGTTGACATTGCATTTTACAAAAAATTCACTTGCTTTATTGAAAACTGCATTTTTAAAAAACTTCAAGACAAACATAAGCTTTGCATTCTTAGAATAACATTGTTTGCATATGGCTATTTGTTCGAACAGCAGAGAAATTCTCACGACGAATATCTAGTGAACAAAAGACACTTCCAACCAAGGGGCACGGCATGAGCATTGTCCATCATATGAGGCAGTTAAGTCAAGATTCAAGGAATCTCTCAAGATACCAAATAGCTAGGGGCAGATCTCCGTCTGAATCACTTGGGGCATCAGACATGAATTCCAGCAACGAATCTTGCATGATCAAACATCTTCTGGTAGTACGGCGACACAATACTACTGACAGTGACAACTCCCTGCACTCTGAGAACGTGGACATAGTCGAAAAAGATACTACGCATAATCAAAGACCCGCTAGGTCGACTTGCCTAGGCAAAAATAAGGGCTTCCGGCGAACCAAAAGGGTTCGGGCAAAAATAAGGGATGAAAATGAAAAAATCTGTACACCCGGCAAGTCGAAAACCCGAAAAGGCGGCTTGGGCAAAAAAGGGTATCCCGATGGACTGAAAACCCGAAAGGGCGATCCATGAAAAAATTAGGGATCAAAGCGTACGACTATGTCCCGTCATCTCGTCACTTGCCTACCAGAAGAAGATTTGTCAAACGGCAGTTATCAAGCTCCTCATAGGCCTTCTTCTCCCGCAGAAACTGGGGCAATAGAAATGGTCCGAATTGTACAAGCTGCTCTGTCCACCAGGTACAAGGTAGATTCGGCTGAAGAATTTGACCAAAATACCTTCACTCCCCGTAGAGTAAGACAAGATTCAACAATACTCTCCCCCGAGTAGAGTTGGTCTCTCATCAGCCCTAAAAAGGCGCAGTATCTCCAGCAAGTCAGCGATACTCTCCCCAAGCAGAGTTAGTCTACTGTCAGCCTTAAGGAAGTTGGGTATCCCCAGAAGATCTCAACATTCCCCAGCGGAGTATACAGATGTTCCTAAGCAAGAATCCCCGGCAGTCTTAATATAAGATTGTTCCCCGGTGGAATACCAGACACCCTAGTGGAGCCATTCCCCCAGTACAGTCCAAAAGTTTCCCCAAGAGAGTTGAACCATATCCCCAGTAGATTCTGGAAGCTTATCCCTAGTAGAGTCTAGAAGTTGTTCCCCTGCAGAGTACAAATATCTCTCCCCGACCATGTTCAGAGGTTATCCCCCACCAGAGCCTATAATTGGGTTATCCTCAGCTAATTACAACGGAAAGATCGTCCTCGGCGAAGTTCTTCCTATCCCCCAGCGGAGTTCATCAAATCCTTCAACAGAGCTTATCAACGGAATCCCCAGCGGAGTTATCATCAAAATCTCAGCGAAGTATCTCTTCCCACAGAGTAATTCCCCGCAGAGTAATCTCCCCATCAAGTTTATTCCCCAACGGAGTCATCTTCTCCTACCGGTTTATTCTTGCAATCATCATCCCCAGCAGAAATGAAGAATTCTACTCTTCAAACATCAGCCCAGGATTCAACAAGCTCCCGGTATTCGTCAAGGATTTATTTTCCTAGACGAAAATACATTCATAAACATTTCACATTTTATACATCCTGCTTACATACATGATAAAGTGCATACGACACTATCTCATTTTGAACATCATGACGTCATGCATTTCATACATCATGACATTGCATACAACTGATGTTTTGCCTTTTTCAGGAAAAAGGTCAATCCAAAGATGATTACTATCAACTGTCGCAGTTCCAGATTCGATACCTGTATCTAGCCAGGGCATATCTGTGAGCGATTGATTGTAGATTCGATACCTGTATCCAGCCAGGGCATATCCGCATGAAGAGTTTGAAGTTCCAGATTCGATACCTGTATCTAGCCAGGGCATATTTGTGAGCGATTGATTGTAGATTCGATACCTGCATCTAGCCAGGGCATATCTACATTAAAGAGATTTCAGAGATAGCTTGGAAATGCTCCAGATATGGCTGCTATTCTTTTGCTTATTCAAAGTTTCTTTTCAGAGATAGCTTAAGAGATGCTCCAGATATGGACGTTATTCTTTTGCTTATTCAGAGTTTCTTCTCAGAGATAGCTTGGAAATGCTCCAGATATGGACGCTATTCTTTTGCTTATTCAGAGTTTCATTTCGGAGATAGCTTGGAAATGCTCCAGATTCGGATGTTATTCTATTGCTTATTCAGATTTCTTCCCAGAAATGGCTTGGAAATGCTCCAGATACGGATGCTATTCTATCGCTTATTCAGAGTTTCTTCCCAGAAATGGCTTGGAAATACTCCAGATATGGATGCTATTCTTTTGCTTATTCAAAGTTTCTTTTCAGAGATAGCTTAAGAGATGCTCCAGATATGGACACTATTCTTTTGCTTATTCAGAGTTTCTTCTCAGAGATAGCTTGGAAATGCTCCAGATATGGACGTTATTCTTTTGCTTATTCAGAGTTTCCTTTCGGAGATAGCTTGGAAATGCTCCAGATTCGGATGTTATTCTATTACTTATTCAGATTTCTTCCTAGAAATGGCTTGGAAATGCTCCAGATATGGATGCTATTCTATCGCTTATTTAGAGTTTCTTCCCAGAAATGGCTTGGAAATGCTCCAGATATGGATGCTATTCTTTTGCTTATTCAAAGTTTCTTCTCAGAGATAGCTTGGAAATGCTCTAGATATGGATGCTATTCTTTTGCTTATTCATAGTTTCCTTTCGGAGATAGCTTGGAAATGCTCCAGATATGGATGCTATTCTTTTGCTTATTCAGAGTTTCCTTTCAGAGATAGCTTGGAAATGCTCCAGATATGGATGTTATTCTTTTGCTTATTCAGAGTTTCCTGTCTGAGATGGCTTAGAGATACTCCAGATCCGGATGTTATTCTTTTGCCTATTCAGATTTCTCTCCAGAGATGGCCTAAAGATGCTCCAGATCCGGATGCTATTCTATTGCTTATTCAGAGATAGTTCAGATGCGACCCAGATTTGGAAACATTCTGATACTTATTCCAGAGTTCCTTTCAGATATAGCTTAGAGATGCTCCTGACCCGGATGTTATTCTATTGCTTATTCAGATTTCTCTTCAGAGATAGCTTAGAGATGCTCCTGACCCGAACGCTATTCTATTGCTTATTCAGATTCAAACTTCTAAAGACAACTTAGAGATGCTCCAGACCCGGATGTTATTCTATTGTTTAGTCCAGATTCATTCAAAAGACAGTCCAGATACGATCTAGGTTCGGATGACATTATGTCACTCATTCAGATGCAGTATGGATATACCTCAGACGCGGCGGTCATTCTACTACTCGTTCAGACGTCAGCAATTAGATATAGACTAGATATGCTCCAGACACGGAAGCCATTCTATTTCTTATTCAGATTCAACTATCCATGACATCTCCAAATGGCATCTATAAGCCCATTCCCGACAAGGTTCTGTCACATCTCCAGATGGCATCTATAAGCCCATCCTCCTATCCACCATCTTTCCAAATGGCATCTATAAGCCCATTCCCGACATCACATTGTTGATATTCTACTATGTGAGTGCAAATTTCTGGGCACTCTAGTGGACTGCCTTATGAGGGTGCTTGTCTGGTCAACCCTTGGACTTCCTTGAGAAACTTGAGGATCTTTCTTGAAATGTCTTGAGAGATATGGGAGGGAAAATTTAAGGGTACAACAGCTTCCCCTGTTCAATCTTCTTAAACCTGAGGATGTAGATTGGATTTTCTGCCTTTCGTGATCCGAAGGTGGAAGATGATTGAACACTAGAGTGCCCAGAAATTTGCACCCGCATGAAGTGGTGTCTATCTTGCGATGTTGGGAATGGGCTTACAGATGCCATTTGGAAATTGCCAACGAGGAATGGGCTTAAAGATGCCATCCGAAGGAGTGTCGATCGCCTAAGAGATTCCTTAGCGAGAACTTGTATACCTATTGTTGAGGAAGATTCTGTCGGGGGAATACTGATCTCTGTCTTGAGAGAAATAGAATTTTAGGAGCTTCAGTCGTCCGTTATTCTACTGGGGTATCATCTCTGTTGAAATTTAGGAACTTCGGTCGTCCGTTATTCTACTGAGGAATCATCTCTGTTGAAATTTAGGAACTTCGGTCGTCCGTTATTCTATTGAGGAATTGTCTCTGTTGAAATTTAGGAACTTCGATCGTCCGTTATTCTATTGAGGAATCATCTTTGTTGAAATTTAGGAACTTTGGTCGTCCGTTATTCTACTTAGAAACCGTCTCTGTTGAAATTTACGAACTTCGATCATCCGTTATTCTTCTGAGGAATAATATCTGTTGAAATTTAGGAACTTCAATCGTCCGTTATTCTACTGAGGAATAATCTCTGTTGAAATTTAGGAACCTCGGTCGTCCGTTATTCTACTGAGGAACCATCTCTGTTGAAATTTAGGAACTTCGGTCGTCCGTTATTCTACTGAGGAACCATCTCTATTGAAGAGGAAAGTTGAGAATGAACTACTATATAGTCATGGTCCAGGCTTCATAGTGATAAGATAAGCCATTATCTGGCCGAATCCAGGCTTCGTGGTGTTTGATACTATTATCCGGTCGTAATCCGGGCTTTACAATATTCTGTAGAGATCAAGATATTATTCGGTCGAATCCGGGCTTCATAGCTTGAATTTTGTGAGAATTTGATTGTATCTTTCCTGAAAGGTAAAGGTTAGTTGTATGTAATGCATGACATGTATCAAGCAATGATGTTCTCAAATAAATGAGATTGTGTTGTATGATGTTTATGTGTATGTCCTGATGTATGGACATGTAATGTTTTTATGATGCTCTCTAGCTGGGGGAAATAAATCCTGAATTTCTGCTGGAGAACATGAAGAGTTTCCGCTGGGGATAATGAATGAAGATGATTGTGAGCATAATCCTGTAGGAGAGAAAAACTCGGTTGGGGAATAAACTGATGAGGAAATGTCTATGTGGGGAAGAGATGCTTTGCTATAGAATCTGTTGATTTGGATAAATAAACCCAGCTGGGGATGAATTATCGTTGTTGGCGATAATGAAACTTGTTGGGGATTGAATTTCTGTCTGTGGAAGGAGTGAACTCCACTGGGGATGATTTTCCATTGGCGACTTCATCTGGGATAATCTTTTAGACTCCACTGGGGATGACCTTCTAGACTCCGCTGGGGATAGTCTTCTAGACTCTGCCGGGGATAAACTTTTAGACTCCACTGGGGATAATCTTCCAGTGCTGGTGATAGATAAACTCTGCTTGGGGACACTCTTACCGACTCATTCGCAGTTACGAGCCTCAGCTGGGGAGAATTAACACCACTATTTTTTCCTTACTCTGCGGGGAGCGATTGTACCTTTAATTGTCTTCTCCAACTAGGTCTATCCATATATTTGGTGGACGGAGCAACTGTAAGGTTCAGACATTTTCTTCTTTGCCCTGGTTTCTGATATTACGAGTAATCGTCTTTTGTTTCGCATGTAAATATTTATGAGCAGCAATTAATGTCAAATGTATATATAAAAAATGAACATTGGACGTTCTTGCAAAACAAAATAGAAAAAGGAAAACAATTTGAAATTTCTTTATGAAAATGAATTGTATTAACTTTGAAGTTAGCCTGTGAATAGGAGTTTTTTGTACAAGAGGCTGACGTCCTAGTAAGAGAACGCCGCCGAACAATAGAATTTATATAGTTTGTAAAAAACAAAGAAAAACAGCTATGTGAACAATCCCACCGAGTTCCAACTATGCTATTGCCTTTATATCCTCGAGCATCTCATCATTTTTCTACTTAGTTGAAGGTAGATCAGATTGATTAGTGTCGTCCGAGCTCGATAGTCGATACAGAAGTCTGGTTGCAAGGTGATCCAATGAGACATATTGTTACGCTTTGATCCCTAATTTTTGCCTGGAACTCCCTTTCGGGTTTTCAGTCCACCGGGATACCCTTTTTTACCCAAGCCGCCTTTTCAGGTTTTTGACTTGTCGGGTGTACAGATTTTTTCATTTTCATCCCTTATTTTTGCCCGAACCCTTTTGGTTCGTCAGGAAGCCCTTATTTTTGCCTAGGCCAGTCAACCTAGCGGGTCTTTGATTATGCGTAGTATTTTTTCACTATGTCTACATTGACGGGTTGAGGAAGGTCGTCACCATCCATGGTGGTTAGAATCATAGCTCCTCTTGAGAAAATGTTCTTAACCACGAATGACCCTTCGTAAGTAGGGGTCCATTTTCCCCTGGGATCACCTTGAGGTAGTATGATATGTTTGATCACCAGATCCCCAACTTGGTACTCTTGTCGTCTAACTTTCTTGTTAAATGCCTTGTTCATCCATTTTTGATACGTCTGACCATGACAAATAGCAGTAAGTCTTTTTTCGTCGATTAAGTTCAGCTGATCAAGTCGGGTCTAGATCCAATCATCCTTGCTCAAACTTGCATCCTTCATAATCCGAAGAGAGGGTATCTGAACCTCAATAGGTAAGACTGCTTCCATGCTGTACACCAAAGAGTAGGGTGTTGCCCCTGTTGAAGTCTGTGCTGAGGTTCGGTACCCATGAAAAGCAAACGATAACATCTCGTGCCAATCTTTGTATGTCATCCTCATCTTCTGCACAATCTTCTTGATATTCTTATTAGCCGCTTCAACAACCCCATTCATCTTCGGCCGGTAAGGAGAAGAGTTGTGATGCTGTATCTTGAACTGCTTGCAGAGCTCGATAATCATCATATTGTTGAGATTTGTACCATTGTCCATATAAAACCCTAATTGTTCTAATTAATTTTAATTTATTTGTAAAAAGAAATTAAATTTTACCTAAAAATTAAATTACACTAATTAAATTAAATTAATTTTTGATGAAAAATAAGGCCTAACCCTAATTTGGTGAAAAGTTGATTTTATGAATTTTGATTGATTAAAAAAAGAAATTATTTTAGTATTGGAAGAGTATAATAATAAAAAAAGTAAAAGAGATAACCCAAGGGCCCATTGCCAGCGGCTCTGATCAAAAGATGACGATCCAAAGGATGAAGGTCCAAAAGATGATGGTCTAGAGGATGGTGGTCCAGAAGATGATGGTCCAGAGGATGGAGGTCCAGAAGATGATGGTCTAGAGGATGGTGGTACTGGGCCTGCTCCTGGCTAGTAGATTCAGCAAATTGTGGCCGTCAGAAGATGATACGCGTTGGATCTGGCTGAGACTGATGGATCCAGAGGATAATGCCCAGGGGGAGCTTGATCTGGTCCTGCTTGATGAAATCAGAAGATAATCTCCAGCAGATGTAAACGCTGGATCGGGTGAAAACAAAGGGGAAAGGTGCCAGAGGGTCACGCCTGGGATCAAATCCAGAATCATGAATTTCTGACTTCCTCCTTCTGAATTATTGCATTGGGGGTTAGTTTAACAATACAGCAGAATAAACAAATATCAGAACTATGGGTCTTTGGCCAGAACAAATGCACCAGAATTTAAACCGGCCAATAGAGTGGTGACACGTTATCGTCTTCTTCCTTGGATTCGTCGTTTAAAACTCATAACTTTTACCTACGGACATGGCACT
The DNA here is from genome assembly GCA_948472305.1 of Vicia faba. Classification (NCBI taxonomy): domain Eukaryota; kingdom Viridiplantae; phylum Streptophyta; class Magnoliopsida; order Fabales; family Fabaceae; genus Vicia; species Vicia faba. Next base: position 831,137,347 of record OX451741.1, read on the forward strand.
GTAGCTGTAACCCTGTACATCTCAGAAATCACATACAAGCAATGTAAATAAAATTCAAGACCATGGATCAGCTGGGTTCGATCTGCTGATCACAATGGTTTCTTCCATTTAGGCCAATTTCACCTGCACGAGAAAACCCTAAAACGAACCCAGAAAACCTAACAATGGCAAATCTTGATACAATCCATAAAAATGCAATTCAATATTACAGATAGTTTGCAAATGTGATAGTGAACAATAATATATGATTATATCATGCTATAAATGCCATAATTATGCAAACCGAATTCAAGCAAAGTCAATATCGTGGATGACTTACAGTGGTATTCAGGGCCTGGAAATGCTTGCTCTTGATTGCTTTTGCTTGCTGGGGATCCCAGGAAGCGATTGAGATGGTCCAAGGATCTTGGAATTGCCTCTAAGTAGGAATTCGTGTTTGCACTTTTTCTTGTTTTTTCAAGTTTTGTTTATGGTTCATACGCCTCTTTTTTTAGCCTCTTTTGGTCTGCATTCCTTCTATATGTATTGAGGAATAGATTAGGGTTGAAAACCTGGCCTCAATCTTCCTCCATCAATGTCTTGATTCTTGATTTGATTAACTTTGAATATCATTCCAAAAATAGCCTAATTCAATCTTTTTGTCCACACCATGCCTTTACACGAATTTGATTTGATGCTAGCTGGATATTAAGACCTGAAACAAGCACAAGATCTTTGAATTTCAATGTTTTGGATTTTATATGATTTGTTTTGATTTAAAATGATTTAATTCAAATAAAAATCAAAATAAATAATAAAAATAAGATAATGACAAGTGGCAAGGGCTAGGGCTCGTGGACCATGATGCCAACTCAAAAAAAGTGAAAAGGATTGGGCACATTTGGCAAAATTTGAAGTTTTAGGCATAGTTGACTTTTGGCAATTTTGCAAAAAAGGTCAACTTCACCAATGCATAACTTCCTCAATTTTGACTCTTTGAAGGTGTTCTTGGACTTTTTAGAAAGCTTGAGATGTCCTCTAATCAACCCTTTTGGTCTCATCTTAATTTGATGTTCCATTCTCTTGTATGAAGCTTTGACAAAAAAGTTGTTTTTGTTGACTTTTCAAAATGACCTATAATGTCCTAATTCATAACTTCTTGTGAATGCATATTTTGAACTTGGGAGCTGAAGATGGATTGAAGAGCATGGCATCCTCTTAAAAATGAGATTTGGATGGGTCATTTCTCATAAAGTATGAGAAAGTTATGCTTGGTCAAATTTGAGTTGACTTTTCCTACAAAACCCTAATTTAGCAACTTTTTGTTCTTGATGAATTATGAGCAATCATTGATGAATCATGATCAACCCTTGATAAAATGATGAAATATACTTAGAAATGAGAATTTTGACTAAAAATCTTGAAGTTTGACTATATGTGGGCCACAATTGACTTTTGCCCTAGCACAATCGATTTTCAGGCCTTTGAGCAATTGACTGAGCAAACTTTCTCTGTAGGGCTTGAAACTTGACATGGATGATCTTGAGAACATATTAGGACATTGGTGAGCATTTGGGATCCCTTGGGCTCAAGTATCTTGATGCAATATGAACCCTAATTTGAGGTGGACTGCCTTAGGAGGGTGCTTGTCTGGTCAACCCTTGGACTTCCTTGAGCAACTTGAGGATCTTTCTTGAAATGTTTTGAGAGATATGGGAGGGAAAATTTTGGGGTACAACAGCGACCAAATTGTCGTAAAGCCAAACAAGGACTGTAGTTTATTCCCCCTTTAATTCCAAGCAACGGGACATTAGGGTATTCCCCACATCGATCAATGACAGTAACACTTTCCATATCCTTAGAACTCCAAAGAATGTTCGTATGGGCAAGGGACATTATCCTGTAAGACCATCCTACACCTTCCTCATTCTTCAATACAGACTTGGGGAGGTGTGAAATAAACCACCTCGCCAGCAGCAGTGTGCAACACATGAGGGTCCCTTTTCTTTGCGTGGTACGAGTGTAGAGGGCATGCAAGATATCACCCAAAAGAGTGGGTACAGGATTGCGAGACATGAAGATCTTAACCACATTCACATCTATGAAGGAATCTGGACTCGGAAAGAGAACCAAACCATAGATAAGGAGATCCAAGATGTCTTCAAAAGCCTAAAAGTCCAAATTGTCCCGAAATAGTTGAGCTTGATCCATCAGAAACTTGGCTAAGAAACCTTTAACCCCGCTTCGTGTCTCCCAGTTTGATACTACATCAGCCCTTTTTAGATGCAAAGTTGAAGCAATGTCCTATGATCTAGGAGTATCTTCTAAAGCTGTGAAGGGAATCTGCTCAAGGATAGATATGCCCAATAAGTGATAAAACTCTTCCATAGTGGGAACTAGCTGATAATCCGAGAAAGTGAAACAATGATGCACTGGATCGAAGAACTGGAAAAGCACACTCATCATCTGTTCATCAGATTTTAAGGTAACCAAGCTAAGAAGCTGACCATGTCTTCTAATGAATGAGGAAGTATCAGAAACTCTCGAGGCTAAATCTTTGAGTTGAGCAGGTATTTGCACAAAGTTAACTCGGATGGTGTTTCTGCGCATGGAAGCCATAATCTGCAAAACAGAACAAAGATAAATTCCCTCGGTCTTTGAAATAGTTAGTATAATTAAGTATGCATGCTATGTTATGATGCATGATTCATGCTATGTTATAACGTATTCTCAAATTCAGGTTCGACAAGAGTCAATTCTTTAAAGAATGTATCTGAATGTGTGAGTTTTCTCGAAGAAATGTGGTGAAAAAGTGTGCTGAAAGTATAGTTTTTACGCGCTAAAAAATTCATAACTTGAAGATCGTGGCTCGTTTTGAACCCGTTCCAGTGGCCAAAATTCCGTATTGACGTCATCTACATTTTCATATCTCACAGATGGAAGCCAATTTCGATCAGAAGGTCTTCAAAAATGCGGATTTATCAAGTATTTTCATACAGAAAATTTGTGACAGAAATTTATTTGCGTCATGTTCAGAAAATCATAACTTGGTCGATTTTCATTGTATCGAGCTCGTTCCGGCGCCAAAATTTCACAAATTGAGTTGGCTACGTTTTCACATGAGGTATCAAGTTCGAACGATATTCAAAAGGCCTTCGTTTTTTGCTCAGAGTGTGTGTGACGCGCCGAAAATCCTGAATGCTGAATATTATTTCATCTGAGCCGAAACTTCGAAAATTCATAACTCGGTCAATTTTTATCGGATTGAGCCCATCTTTTTACACAAGGTCACTGACTCAGAGATATACAACTTTGCTTCAAAAGCAGAGACTGGATTATGCTCCGATCAATACCAATTTTTTATTGAAGAACGTGTTAGAGTCGACACTGAAGCCAAAAATAAGTTTGTCTGAGCTGAAACTTCAAAAATTCATAACTAATTCACCGTTTATCCGATTGAGCCCATTTTCGGACAGGAGTTAGTTCTCGATGTCGGCTACATTTTGTTTTCACATTTAAACTTCAAAAATTGCACTTAAGCCCCTACGATTTAGCCTGGAACGTGACGAACTCAAGTGAACATTGGAGGCCCAATTGCACATTCAAAGCCCATTTTTTCTCTCTAATTTCTATTATATAATCTCATTCTTTTCACACAAACAAAAAAAGAGAAAAAAAAAGCTTTTGCCACAATGCTGTCAGAATATCAAATTCTTTCAAGAACCCTAAAACCTTGAAATCCTTATTACAAACCCCCATCTCAATACAAATAAGCCATCTTTGTTACAAATTCACATCTCACTACTTCTCCAGTAAGGGTAAGGCTGGTTTGATCTCCATGATCAAAAGGGCATAAAAGCATTCATCTCACTACTTCTCCACTAAGGGTAAGGCTGGTTTTATCTCCATGATCAAAAAGATATAATCATTCATACATGCCATATCTGTTCTAACGTTAAATTTTTTTTCATATATTTGCTTTATTTGTATTTCATGATATATAGTAATTTATTTAATGTGTTCATGAGATTCAACACTGCAGATTTAGACAGGGTCCCATGCAGGTTCATTACAGAACGTTGATGCCAAAACACTAATGGCCAAAATAGAACAACCAACCAATGCATGACGAGGCAGACATCCTGAGAAGGTTAAGGGTGTGGGTTCAACAACCACCCCTATTGGTATTGGTTTTCTTCCTTTCTATTTATCCTTTTACCTATTTTCATTTTTTCTGTTTAAAACTTTTTTTCTTCATAAAACTTAACATTTTTCACAAACCTTTGATTTTTCCTCCTAAACTCGAATAATTAATTTTACGTTTTAATTTAATTTTAGGTTTTTAATTTCATTGTTTGTTTTTGGTTTCTAACCAATTTGTCTTTTTCAATCTTAAATTCACTTAACCACAAAACTTTTTTCACAAACCTTTTTTTTACAAAAAAACCTAATTTAATTTTTAGGTTAATTAATTTTATATATTTTTTAAACTTTTTTCAAAATTAACCTTTTTTTATTAATTAAAATTAATTAGGATTTAGGTATTTTAATTAACTTTTTTTTCAAAATTAACATTTTTTACTAATTAAAATTAATTAGGTTTTTTTTAGGTTTATTTAATTAATTATCATAAATCACTTTTTCATAAAAAAATCACCAAAAACATTAACTTAGAATTTTAGGTTTTAATTTTTCCTTAATTTTTTTTTATTTATTCTTTTACATTTTAATTTCTAGAAAACTTGTATAGGTCGCATTATCAATGTAATAGCGTAGATTTATCTTTTTTCGCATTTTTTTCTAATTATGTAATTGCTTCCGGGATGTAATATTTTTAGGATTTCTTTTCTGCACTCTTCATTATTATGTAACTGCTCCGAGGTTGTAATAGTAATTAGAGTTTAAATTCCGCATTTTTATTTTCAGTCCAAAATAATTATGTATCTGCAAAAGCCTTGTAATAGCCCGAACTTTAAACTTTCTGCATTTTATTTTCACAAACTATAAACTGCTTAGATGAATGTTAATAGGCTTGCATGCAAAAGACAAATAAAATTAAAATAGTAGATCACCTTAATTGTGCAAAGATTAAATAACTGAAATCAAACACATGCACATGCTCACTCTTAGGGTATGCCTCACTTGGTTGCCTCGGAAAACAATGGTCATGTCCCTCGAATGTAGGGATACCCTTAGCAAAGACCCTCGGTTAAAATCATCATAAAGATCATGGTCCCTCGATGTCCCTCGAAGTTGCCTACGGTATATGATCTTGTCCCTCGCTGTTGCCTACGAATATATGATGGCAGTCCCTTCGAAATGCTAAGGTATCCTTACATGTTGCCTTCAATGACCATTACGTCCCTTTCAAATTGATCCTTACAAAATCCAATGACGGTGCTACCTACATCTCAATAGTAGGATAGCGTTGTCTAAAGGAAACAAGAATAAAAACAATCATTTTTTCGAGTAGGTAGATGCTAGTAGGTACTTGCTCAAAAATAAAAACTTTTCACACTTACACCTTTTTCAAACAAAGTTTTCAAAAACACTTCGTAACACTCTTGAAGACAGAAGCAAGGGTTAAAACGAAGTAAAACAAAACTTTTCAAAACACAAACACACAAGCAATTTTTAAAAGATGAGCAAGTACCTAAGAGCCCATGGAAAACCATGGATAGAAAGGGTGCTAATACCTTCCCTTTCTATAATCTACCCTCCGTACTCAAAATCTCGAAAAAGGAATTTTTCAGTGCTTTTTTTCTTTCCAGTTGGATAAAATAAAAGTCGGTGACGACTCTTGCTTACTGCGACATTTTGCGAACAAAAAACGCAAACCAATATTAAACAGTCGGTTCTGCCACCATATCACAGGATCGGTTCAACAACCCAATTCTTTGTGTGAAGAGGAGAGAACTCTTCCGGGTTTGAATTTGATATACCCTATCAAATACTTAAATGTATTACTCAGTTGTACGCAACCTAAATCACTCGTCAAAATTATCACATATCTCCCACACAAAGGTTATTTCTAACACAAAGTGAGATATCAACTGTATTGCTCTTGGAGACGATGTCGCGTGCAACTCAAACAACACGAAGGCATTAAGAACCGATACCTACATGAATATTAAGCCTAAACTATTTCTAGAATCTAGAACCTAATAGATGTTCATTCTAAATCTGGATTCAAACCATACATGTCTATAACAACTCAAACCCAAACAAAGCAAACAATCATCAATATTGATTTGTAAAAGAGGTTTTATACAACACCATGGACAATAAATATACATATAATTAAGGTAGACTTACATACAAACCCCAATAAATGAAGCTTACAAAGGGAAGAATGGAGAAGAAAACCAAATCTTTCGCGGTGTCAATCAAAAGCAAAAAGGCTTCGACTCCGTATCATCCGATTACAACCTCCAAATATTAATTTATAAGCTCAATCATCAAAAGAACGTAGGTGATGGAGTTGGGATAAAAAACTAGCCAACACATAATTTAAAAATGTGATTTTTTCCCTTTATAATGAGATTCTGTCCAGACTGCCTCGCCTGGAGAGCCTGGTAGCAATGAGAAAAAATGTTTTTTGTTTTTGCCATAACTTGAGAACAATAACTTCGATTTTCGCATGTTCAGAAGCGTTGAAAAGCTTATTAAATGCTCTAACTAACAATGATATAATATCAATGAAATTTATGATTTACTCTTCTTTGATTTGAGCCTTATTCTTTGATGAATTGCTCAAAATCACATATTTGAAGTTATATCTTTCGCCCTGATTACTCAATGCTCCAAATATGCATGAATATCTACCAAATGAAAGAAAAATATCAATAGATACATTAATTACACAAGAACATAATTATATACAATATGTGCATATTCACACAAAATTTGAGGTTTATTCAAGGATTTTAACAAACAAGAGTCGATAAGTGCCACAATACTATATACAAAAATAACTACAATCTGACACTTATCAAATATGTAGCCACAAAACTCTTTCACCGTAAATAACTTGAAAAAAAGGCAGTGCAATCGAACTCCTGATGCACTTTATTAGTATGTAGAGGGTGTCCATATGAAATTATCGATGATCATATAATCGATTCTCCACATGTACTCTAGAAGACCACGTGAATGATAATGCTTAGAACTCCATCTAATGGCTCGTTGGGAGCCATTAATGATATGATCATGATCATGCCTATCACAAATGAACAGAAAATGCTCGTATATCCAACACTACACAATAAACACAAATTCCATATACAAAATGTCTTTATTAAATAATAATGAAGTAAATAAAACATAATAAATATTTATACTTGAAATAGACTCATATAACTTACAAATTGTCTTGTCTCAAAGACAACCACCTTTCTAAGGGCAATATATAATATCGTCAAAGCAACATAACCCATGCCTAGTCGAGATGCTCAAAGTCGGTAACCAAAGATGTATGTCTGGCCTCGATGTATACACAAGACTTATTTGATAAGATGTTACATCCTATAAGTGTGATATGTATACTATAGTAGTTGCCTCATACATAAAGTGTTGTACTAGTGACTGATACATATCATAGAGCCAAGAGAGATGGAAATGAACACCTCTGTTAGCCCTGAACTTATCCTATATCAACCTACGTAATTCCCATATATGTCTCAACAGTCATACAAGGAATCTTTTAGTTCGTCAATAAAAGAGTAAAAAAGATACTTGCAAGGGGAAGATGGAAGAGGATAGAGACATCGTTCAGGGTAATCGTTACTAAATAGAAGATGGAAGGAAGATGTCTACTTTTTCCACCGCTCAACGAGCCTCAAAGGTGAGCATACAATCCACCAATGAAAACATGCAAACATCAGTAACAGTCGCCTTGAGCTCATCATATATTTGCATTTCAAAAAATTTCTTCAACTTAGACCCATGGGTGGGGACCTTCTAAGTAGCGCGATCGTGTAACAAATAAAGTGTAAATTATCAATTATATTTAATTAACCAGTAATAAATAAAAACAACTTAAATTAAAATATTTATATTTCTCCATGTCATAATCTAAACTTTATATGATCGAGATACCTAGTGAGTAAGGTAGGGTCACTGGATCCTCCATATGTGTTAGGGTGAACACACACCTTTGTATCAACTTGAGTCGACACCTCTATATCACACAAAACAAAAATCTTTATATTAGTCTGCGCATAAATCTCTATATTATCCTGAACTATCACCGTTATCTCAACCTCAACCTCATCAGTAACAACAACGTCTAACTCAACATCACAATCTTTAGTCTAACAACTCTACCTCTTATACGTTAGAGACTACACAGTTTACGAAACTACTCAATCTTCATATGGTGAGAACCGACAGGGACTATTCAATTTTCACACGTTTTGCGAAACTATAGATTTAGTACCAACAATTTTTAAGAAAATCTATAAAAAAAAACATATTCTCTTTTTACTAAAATTTAACTTTTATTTTAATCATCTATAAAATAATCTCTATCTTATAAACTATAAATCTTTGATAAAAAACTATGTTCTTATAAAAAAATTCAAAAGTTGAGATTAAAAATATGAAAAATATATTTGATAGCTAGGGGGGGGAGGGGTATTATGGTCAAATTATGAGTTTTGTGGGAGTTTTCAGGTTCAAGTGAGAGTTGTGCTCGTAGATTTCTCGTAAACTATCGAGGCTGCGCTGTTGTTCTAAACCCTACTAAACAATCAACCGAAGTCGAAGACAGTAAACACCGCAGCCACCGCCGCACACGGCAGAACCCTAACACGATCCCGCACATCTCCCTCCCGAAGAGAACCTCTATACACCATGTCGTCTCTGAGAAACGCCGTTCCCAGGCCCGCTCACAAAGAGCGCCCCCAACCGTAACTATCCCTTTCACTCTTCACTGCTAATTTCTTCGTATAAACTATCACACAATTTACCTCAATTTCATTTTCTTCTCATTAGGTCTTCGAGGAAAAAATTCGGAGTGCTCGAAAAGCACAAAGACTATGTCGAACGTGCAAAAGCCTTTCACACGAAGCAGGAAACTCTACGGGTACATCAATTTCACTCATTCTATGCAATATTTCACTTATTTTATTTATTTTTAATTTGAACTTTTAATCAATTTTTTTCCTTCGGTTTCACTCACAGAAACTTAGAGAAAAAGCTGCAAACAGAAATGAGGATGAGTTTTATTTTAAGATGATTAAATCAAAAACTGTTGGAGGAGTTCATAGACCAGTGTAACTATTTTCTCTCATTTTTATATACGGCTAGTTTGCTGATTGTTGATTGTTGTCGCGCTTAGATTTTGGGTTTTTTGTTTTGTAGGAATGAGGATAACAAGTATACTCAAGAAGAGCTTATATTGATGAAAACACAAGATATGGGATATGTTCTTCAAGTGCTTCAAAGTGAGAAAAAGGTGGTTGAGTGTACTCAATTTCTTTTTTTTTTTTAATAATTGGTTTTGGAATAATTGGTGATGTGTGTTTTACTGATTTTCCTTGCAGAAAGTTGAATCGCTATCTGCCACGCTGCACTCTACCGGTAATAAGCCGGCAAATAGCCATGTTTATTTTGCTGAGGACAGGTTTGAGTTTTTGAACTATCTTTGTATAACTAGCATAGGCTGGTTTTTCAATTTTCATGTGTATATTGTATCATATGATTCGTATAAGATTGGTCTACTTGATGCTTTATGTGTTTCAACCTTGTCTATTTTTAGTTGTAGTTTTACATTTTAATTCTTACCTTACAAATTAGAAGAAATCATTGCTAAGGTTTGATGGATGGTTGTGAATGTTATGATAACTTCCTTCAACTTCAATGTCAAATTTGTACCATAGTTTATGCTTAATCTAGTGAGCTTGATTAGGTCATTGATGCATATTGATGGGTTGGGTTCAATGATGTGAAAATTGAGATGCTACCTAGGATTGAGAGGGGGTTGAAAGATCATAACACGAGGATCATAGCATAAATTTTAAGATCCTACCTATAAGGAAAAACCATACTCATGCACACGCGCACACACACTAACTCAAACAAGATCACATATGCACAAAATATATCGCATAAGAAGAAAATAACCTCTGAACCACCAAATCATAACTCTAAGCAAAGTTCAAAATAAATCAAATCTAGAAACAACAATTCTAGATATCTAGTAATTATGTAATCCCAAACCAATATAGTATCTAGGGATATGATAGGATAGGAATAGGCTAGGCCGAGCAATGTTTTGCCAAACCTGGGCCTGGCCTGTTAAAAAATTCAAAGCCTAACCCTGCCCTGTAGCGTAACATAGGCTTATTTTTTAGGAATGAGCCTAGCCTTGTTGAATGCCTGGACTTACTAGCCTACTTCATTTGAACATTCGTAAATAAGCAATTCAATTAATATTAAATAGACTACAAATTAAAAGATCAATGAGACTAAATGTTTGTTTTCATTGACTCATCCGAGTTTTTACCTATTTGAATAAGTTTTGTGATACTATTTGTTTGAGAGAACTTATGAAAATAACTTTTGACAACAACTTATGACATTGTTCATAAGGGTTTTTCGACTTATTTTCATAAGTTCTTCAAGATACTTGAGCTTTATTTTCTTAATTTAATTCCAAGTACAAAATAGAATATAATAATAAAGTTATTTAAATAGGCCGGTATGAGAGGCCTAAAAGACTTTTTTTTATGGTACGTGGCCTAGCCTTTTTAGCTAAATAGGCTTATAAAAAAGCCTAAGTCTTTTCTATTTAAAAAAAAAGCCTAAGTCTTTTCTATTTAAAAAAAAAAAGCCTGGCCTAAGCCTGTGTAGACTATGCCGTCGACCCCTGTTGGTTTGGCTTGGCCTATTCCCACACCTAATAGTATCCACATACTTAATATGACTTGGATGAACATCCAAACCGTACTCAACACACGCAAACATCAGTGAAATCTTCTCGAACATCAAGTAAGATGACTTCATCTATATTTTCATTCTTCTTTACATTCTCAAGCCTTTCATCTTCAGGATTAATTTCCTCATAATAATAGTTAGCTGATTTCCAAATTTTATTATTTTCCCCTAACTTGTTTTAGCCATCACATATGCTACACCATTTGTTTTTTTTAATGTTGCTTTAAATGGTTCCTTTTCTTAGTGTGAACCTAAACCATTTAAAAGAGGGTTTGAAGATAATCATCAGTTGGGAATTTGAAGAATGAAATGCATTTTGTTTCATAAATTCAAAATCTTACCCTTTCATAGACACTCCTATTTCCCTTGCAACCAGATGAAATACATGTCAAACTTAGTACTAGAGAATCCCCCCATTGTGTTAGTGTTTTGGTTTGAAGTGCAATTCTAGCCGATTGATCACCTAACTGTCCAGTTTTTTCTATGAAATCCTCAAGTTGGAGATCAATCTAAGTATGCTCTTGAGCCATTTCACTCTTAAATGAATGGAATGCATGTCAAACCCAGTTCCGGCAGAGCAAAACATTGCAATTCTGGATTTGAACCCCCATTAGATTAGAATCCCACCATTGTGTTGTGTTTTGGTTTGAAGTGCAGTTTTAGTTGATTGATCACCAAATGGTCCAGTTTTTTCTTTGGAGTCTTCAAGTTGAAGATCAAGAGTGAATCTAGGAGAATAATGTATGATGAGGTTAAGGTAAAGGCCTGCAGCATGCAATGCCTAGAATTATCCCATATTTCATCAATGAATTTCTATATGGGATTGTAGCATAATAAAAGGAAAGAGATGTATAAATTATAAAACTAAAAAAGTGTATGATGTTGCTTCTTAGTGACCCCATTGAATCATGCTTGGATATTCTATTTGTCTCGGTCCATTTCTTCATAAACCTGAGGACTGGCTTCTCATCTTAATCTGCCATGCATATCACTCTAATTAGGAGAAAAACAAGCTCATGCAATTCACGACATTTATCAGCAATCAGGTTTTCCAGAAGTGTTCCATCTTTACTCTTTTGCAAGTTTACTAGAATTCCATTCTTTGGATGTGAACATATTAAGTTATCTAGTGATGCCTTGTTCTCATTCAAACATTCCAATGTCAATTTGTAAGTGGCAAAGCCGACCATGACATGTCTAATCAAATCAGTTTCTCAAATAAATTTATGCAATAAAGAAATGACTTTTTTTTTCTTGAATAAGTGTAAGTTGTGATCCGTCTATCCCTTACAATCATATGTTTGTGGAGTGTTATCTTCTTCTCGAAATCCTTTTCCTTCAACAGCAACCCAATGTTGGGATAGTTTCAGAAAAATATACCCATCCAGAGATTAAGAGACGACTGCTTTAATTTTACAAATTATATATAGTTAGTTTGGTTTCAATATATGTGCTAATGCGCTATGCTATTTGGATGTAGTCATATTAGAAGGTCTCTTCATTGAGCAAACCCATTGTTATTTTAGAACTATTGATCAATATGTTATTGGATGTATTCTTGTTATTTGTTATGTTGCATGTGTGTAGTAGTAGCAGTAGATTTATCTTCAGTCCTTAAATTTATTTTGAATGAATATATATTTTTTAATCATCATCTATGGAAATGCAGGGAAGAGGCTAAAGAGTTAAAATTAGAACACTCAAAAAGAGAAAATCCATCCGCATCTGGTGATGTTCCTGCTAGTATTAAAAGGTACATCCCTACATGCATTTGGCTTTGAAGACTTTGATTTATATTTCTCATTTTGTTTATGTTTTCTTTGGGATTACACAACTAAAAAAATGCCGGCTCTAACTTTTTTAAAGGATATGGTCTGTTATATTTTATCTGTTCTGTTCAATGCACTTTAAGATTGTTAATTTTGTAAATATCTTAACTTCAGTACATGTGTAAGTATTAGGATGTTCTATAGAGTAATGTGTTGGCTGAGCCACTTCAATAGCCACTGCATTGAAGAGACTGTATACAATGATTAATTTGTAGGTCAAAGAACAGCGGTGACATGCTTCATCCTTGATACTGGCAGCCGGCATGATTAGCAGAAAGTGACAAATAGTGGTAGGTCTTGGGCAGTGGATTTGGTTTTATACTAATGAGGGAGCACTGCTGCACTGGATAGGTTTGGGGGATTTGGGAGATTGAGTGTTGTGGTAGATGGGGAGAATGTTGGTAGAGTCCTAAGTAGGGGCTTTTTTAGTAATTTTAAAAAATTACAGAAATGCACTCTTTCTGTTAAAAACTCGTTATTTTGAATTACTATCATTTTCCTGCTTTTTGGCCATTTGAATCATTTTCATGCTGTGTTGATTCTGTGGTGATATGGCTCGTCGAAAGCTGACTTGTCTGTCCTGTATTGTGATGTATCCACTGCTAATTTCCTACAAAGACTGTTATTGTTTCAATCTGTTCTATTTTCTCATCTTGAATTCTAGCACACCATGTGGGATTTCAAGATTTTTTTTCTTTGCACAGGAAAACAGAACGATCATACAAAGAGTTGGAAGCAAGGAAAGCTAGAGTCAGCCAGCTGGAGAAAATCTACATGGATATGGCACTGACGAAGGAGTTGCAGGTATTGATATTTTAGATTTCCTTAGATCATGAACCCAATGTAGTCTTACATATGCAGAACTTCTCAGAAAATATTCCGTATATGAACAGAAAAATGGTAGGAAGCGAAAACTACGTCCAGATGAAATTGTCAACCCAACCAATAGACCAGTTTACAAGTGGCGTGCTGAAAGAAAGCGTTGAAAGAGTTGATAAAATGTTGAGCTGATTTTTTTGTGCCTTTTGTCATCTAGTAGTATAACGATTAATTACTTCCATCTTGGGGCTGGAGTTTGAGAATTAAGACATTGTAATTTATTGTCTATAATTTATGTGGTAGTTCATTTTTGAGGTATTTTCAATCAAATCAATGGTTAGTATAATCTTAACTATTTTACTTTAAACTTTAGAGACAACTTTATTTTGGGAGAATTTTATATTTAATTATGTACCAAAACTTATATCAGCAAAATGAGTTCTCAAAGAAGACTCTTTAACATGCATAAGTGAAGTATTTATTGTATGGTGTATTTTTTTTAATAACTGCATTGAAGTGATCCATAGAATGTTATGCAACAAAGTCCCCACTAAATACTTATATCCTCGCACTGTTCCCTATTGTGCCCAAACTTCTCCCTCAGTATAGACATGCACAACTATCCTGCTCATCGTCCCCATATATTGTTTAGTGAACCAGTGAACCTCATTGTGATATCTTAATATATTGTTTAGTGAACCAGTGAACCTCATTGTGAATTTAACAATGTTAGCTAGTTGTTATGAAACATGCATGATACGCGATGTCATGCATCTCCATGTGGATTTGTTAACTAATAACCATAGGGACTTAAAGCATTGGGAGAAACCAAATATGTAGGTATTCCCAATGATGATGCAAAGTTGTTAGGTATATACAAAATTCATCCTTTCTCTATTATGTATGTGGGAAGTGCATGAATTTTCCTGCTACTGGTGTATGAGGCAATCCCAGTCCGAATTAATATTTCCTGTTTCACGACATATGTGGTTTCTCTAATCCATGCACACACCATTTCCTCAAGCTTAGTGTGCTAATAGATATTTAGAGTAGTAGTGTTATCAACTATATAACTATTATTAAAAGATGATATCAAACTACCATTATTGTCATTTCTCTTCAAATTAATTACACTACAAAAATAACATAGGAGTATTTGACAAATAAATAATATAATCATATTTTTTATTCAATCAAGTGCAGACACATGACAATGCAAAACCACACTTTTTCATTTCAAATTATATTCCCCTTTTTACAAAATGAACCATTTCTATCTTTCACACCAGTTTAAGGGTTATGAACCTCATTGAAATACTTTCAAATCATGACACATTTTTTTCTTGGCTAACTTGAAAAGTGTGGTGGTAAAGTGAAACGTTGTTTTTGTTTGTCAATAAAGTTTTCAAGTGGATTAATATGTCAGTTCTTATATAGAATAAAAGTATCATATTCTAGAATAAAATAATGTGGGACATTTCCATGTTTTAAATATTTTCTATATAGTTGATGCCACTATTTTATCATATTGTTTTCATTTAAATGTAAAATCATAAGAGTCATTTGCCTATTGAAAACAAGTATATATTTTGATTAACTTTATATTGATGTATACAACTCTTATGTCTATTGTTTTGTTTCTTACTTTTGTTATCCTGAAGTGTCGGAGAAAATGTATGTTGACGCCAAACCAAATATAGGTGCATAGTTGTATACTTTCTCTTTTCTTTTTACCTCTTTTCATTTTCTATAACTTCATTATCATATGTCTTATTTTCTCTCTTTCTATTTTATCTCTCAATTTACATTTTCATAAATTTTTTTTGTTGAAAGTAATTCCTTGTGTCGAAGCAATTTGCTCGATAAAGACAAGAAAATGTTAAAATATGATGTGTCGAAGATACTGCACACATATTTGATTTTACATTTTGAATTGTTTTAGATCTAGATAAGATTTGATTTAAGTCTAAAATAGATAGATTTGATTTAGTTCAAAAATATGTATTTTGAGCTTTTTATAGTTTTGAGTTTTGCCTTAGGGAGCAAACTAACCTAAATCTAGGAATAAAAGGAGTAACACCTTATTGTATTAACAGAATTTGCAGTTGCAAATGAATGATAAAGTTTTCCACAGTTTATGGGCAGAGAGAAACTCTGTAGAAAAAATAATTGTCTTGTTTCTTTCTTTTCTTTTCATTGTCATTGTGTGGTGATATCAATCTTGTTCATCAAGATTGGTAAAAATTCATCATAGATTTTGGTGGATTTTTAACATCTGGTATCAAGAGCTCTGGTTGAGTGATTCAAGGGAAGAACGGTCAAGAACGATCGAGGAAGAAGAAGAAGAAATTCATGATGGCGATGAATTACGCTAACGAAAATTTTCCAGCAAGTCTCCCAAATCTTAAAGATGATAACTATGAGAATTGGTGCAAACAGATGAAAGTTAATATTTGTTTTCAAGGTCTTTGGGTTCTTGTGAAACATGGATTAGAACCGCTTGATGAAGACGTTTCAAAAGAAGAAGAAGTAAAATATAGAGAATCAAAGAAGAAGAATTATAAAGCTCTCTTTATAATTCATTAATGTGTCAGCCCAAACAATTTTGAAAATGTTAGTGATGTAGAATCTGCAAAAGAAGTCTGAGAAATTCTCAAGAAATCGTTTGGAGGCGCTGAGAAGGTGAAAGAAGTGAGATTACAAACTCACAAAAGAACGTATGAATTACTTCAGATGGAAGATAGCGAAAACATATTTGATTTCTTCATTAGAGTTACGAAATTAGTGAATCAAATCAAGACTTGTGGAGAGACGTTAACAACAAGAGCAGTTATGTCGAAGATCTTAAGATTTTTGGCTTCAAAGTTCGACCACATGGTAGTTGTCATAGAAGAGTCGAAGGATATGTCATCTTTCTCGAAGGAAGAACTTCAAGGAACGCTTGAATCTCATGAACAAAGAATGGTTGAAAGAGCTGCAAGCAAGTCGAAGAGTGATGTGGCTCTGCATGCTTAATCAGCAAAAAATAAGAAAGACAAAGGAAAATTGTTTGACAATAAAGGTAGAGGTGGCTACAATAATTCGTCTGGAAGAGGAAATCAGCATGAAGAAAACATGTCAAATTAGAGAAGACTATACCAAGGCAATCAAAGAGATGTTGTTGCGAATAAAGGAAGATGTGGTGGTTGAAAATCTGACAAGAGTCATATTCAGTGTTTAAATTGTCAAAAATATGGTTACTATTCAAGTGATTGTTCAGAAAAGCGAAAGAATCAAGAAAGTGATGCAAAGTTCGTAAAGTATAAAGAAGAAGAGATGTTGATGGTTACAACAAGAGATGAAGAAAAATTTAAGGATCAACGATTCTTGGATTTAGGATGCTCATCACACATGTCTGGAAGGAAAGATTGGTTTGTCAACCTAAAACCCTCGATGAAGAATATGGTAAAATTCGCAAATGACAATATCCTAGCAGCTGAAGGTATTGGTGATGTTATGGTTATGAGGAAAGATGGCAAGAGGTCAATACTTTCCAATATATTATACATACCATGCATGAAAAGCAATTTGCTCAGTATAAGGCAGTTGATTGATAAGAATTACAAAGCGTCGATTAAAGACAAGATGATGAGAGTCATCGATTCAAATAGAAGGTTAATCTTAAAGGCTTACATGTCTTAAAATAGAACTTTCAAGATTGAACTTAATGTGATAGAGTACAAGTACCTTTCAACTGCAGCTAGAAGAGATGAATGGATATGGTATTATCGACTAGGCTATCTCAACTTCAGAGATATTAGATATTTAAAGAGAAGAAATATAGTTTCAGGATTTTCATAAATTGACATTCCAAACAAAGTGTGTGAGGAATGTGTGCAGGCGAAGCAACACAAGAATAATTTTAGCAAGGATGCAGGAAGCAGGTCGAAGACTACTCTTGAAGTCATATACTCTAATGTATGTAGACTAATCCAGGTGGATTCGATGGGAGGTAACAAATATTGTTAGATCCATAGATGATTTCAGTCGAAAACTGCAGACTTACCTAATCAAGAAGAAAAGTGAAGTGATCGAGGTATTTGCCGAGTTTAAGTCTATAATCGAAAGACAAAATGGTCAAAAGCTCAAAGTTTTGAGAACTGATAGTGGTTGAGAGTATGTGTCAAAAGACTTCAACAAGTTATGTGAAAATGAGGGGATTATGCATGAGGTGGTACCATCCTACACTCCACAGCAGAATAGAACTACAGAAAGAAAGAATCGAACCATCATGAATATGGTGAGAAGTATGTTGAAAGGAAATAATTTACCTAAATAGTTTTGGGGTGAAGCCGAGTCGACTGCAACATATATTTTGAACAAATGTCTTATGAAGAATTTAGAAGGAATTACTCCAGAAGAATGTTGGTCTAGTATGAAGCCTAGCTTGAGTCATCTGAAGGTATTTGGATCTATAGCACATAGACATGTTCCAGATCAGTTGAGAAGAAAACTTAATGACAAGTCTAGTCAAATGATTCTAGTTGGATATCATTCGATAGGAGGTTACAAGTTGTTCGACCTAGTGAACAAGCAGATTGTGATCAACAGAGATGTGATCATAGATGAGCTTAAAGAATGAGATTGAACTGAAAATGTCAAGAAAGATTCAATGGGAATACTACTTGAAGAACCAAAAACTCAAGTCTAAATAGAAGTTCGATAAGAGGAACCATCAGTTATAGATCAATCAAGTATAAATAAATATCAAAGAACAAGACGCATACCTGCAAGATTGCAATATTGTGTGATTACATCAAATGATGTGGTAGATAATAAAGGTGAATTGGTACATTATGCTTTCTATACAGATGACGAACCAGTCAATGCAGCTGAAGCATTAAAGAATTCGAAGTGGGTGAAAGCAATGAACAAAGAAGTGAAGTCTATAGAAGACAACAACACTTAGTCACTTATCGAATTGCCTCAAGGAAAAAAGGTAATTGATGTCAAGTGGGTATACTAAGTGAAGATGAATCCTAAAGGAAAAGTAACTTGACACAAAGCGAGGCTCGTAGTGAAAGGATTTATCCAGAAAGAAGGAATTAACTTTGATAAAGTTTTTGCACCTATTGTTAGGATCGAAATAATCAGGTTGGTCATTGGTCTAGCTGAAATAAACAATTAGCACATGTGTCAGATGGACGTGAAGTGTGCATTCCTGAATGGATCCTTAGATGAATAAGTTTATGTTAAACAATCATTTGGATTTGTGAAGCACGACGAAGAGAGAAAGGTGTACATGCTGCATAAAATCCTGTATGGATTGAAGCAAGCTCTAAGAGTTTGGAATAAGAAGATTGATATTTTCTTAAGGGAGAAGGAATTTATGAAGTGCACAACTGAACACGGAGTATATGTAAGAAGAAGCGAGAGTGAATTGCTTATACTATGTCTATATGTCGACGACTTGTTAATAACAGGTAGGTACAAGAAGGAGATCGAAGACTTTAAAGAGGATCTCAGCAAGGAATTCGAAATATATGATCTGGGTGACATTTTATATTTCCTTGGCATCAAAGCAATAGAGGTTTTATGATGCATCAAAGAAGATATGCAAGGGAAATTATCAAGATATTTGAGATGGAAGAATGTAACTCAAATTCGACACCTGCTGAACCAATGTTGCAACTGTAGAAAGATGCAGAAGAAGATAATGTCGACCCAACCCAATATAGAAGACTTATTGGGTCATTAAGATAACTTTGTGACACAAGGTCTGACTTAGCATACAATGTAGGTATGGTAAGTAGATTCATGCAGAAGTCAAATGTATCACATCTAGCAGCAGTGAAGAGGATACTAAGGTATCTCAAAGGAACTCTCGACTATGGTATTTTGTTTCCTGCAGTTGATAAAGGAAAAGAATGTAAGTTAGTGGGATACACTGATTCGAGTTGGTGTAGTGATACTGAGGATCGAAAATCCATAACAAGATATATGTTTATGCTTGATGGTGCACTACTTGTTTGGAGTTCGAGAAAGGAACCAGTAGTGGCATTATCATCGTGCTAAGCAAAATACTAGTTGCTTTTCTTTGTGCATGTCAAGCAACATCGATGGTGAACCTGGTCGAAGAAATCACATGGAAAGATCATGGAGCAATTATCATAAAGATCGACAATATGTCAGCTATTAACCTGGCGAAGAATCCGATAGCTCATAGTCAAAGCAAGCACATCAAAATGAGGTTCCACTATCTTCCAGAGTAGGTAACAGATGTGAAGATGAATTTGGAACACTACAAAACTGAGAATCAGATTGTAGACATCATAACAAAGGGTGTGTATGTCGAAGTATTTCGAAGACTAGGAGCTATGATGAATGTAGATAGCTTAGACACAATGAATTATGTGGCGTGTTGATAGAAATTCCTTGTGTCAAAGCAGTTTGCTCGACAGAGACAAGGAAGTGTCGAAATATGGTGTGTCGAAGATACTGCATACAAATTTGATTTTAGATTTAAATTTGTTTTAGATCTAGATAAGATTTGATTTAGGTCTAAAATAGATAGATTTGATTTAGTTCCAAAATAGGTATTTTGGACTTTTTTATAGTTTTGGGCTTTGGCTTAGGGAGCAAGCTAACCTAAGTCTATAAATAGAGGGAATAACTCCTATTTTAGTAATCAAGTCAATTCATTTATTCACAGAATTTGCAGTTGCAAGTGAATAATAAAGTTTTCCACAGTTTGTGGGTAAAGAGAAACTCTGCAGAAAATAATTGTCTTTTTTCTTTCTTTTCTTTTCATTATCATTGTGTATTGATATCAATTTTGTTCATCAAGATTGATAGAAATTCATCATAGATTTTAGTGGATTTCCAACAAATTTTAGACAGAATAATAATTCTTTTGTTGCAGACAACATATTTTTAAACTAACAATAATTATTTTGTTGCAGACAACTACCTTTCCATCTCACATATATCACTATCTTTTGTTGCGAAATAAAATCCTTATTTTCAAATATTAAAATTTTCCATTTTTCTCCATCTCATAGATTAATTTCCCCAATTTCTTTTCGTATGATTATTTAATACAATTGAGTTTATACGATCATTGTGAATTTTACAATTAAGTAACTCATTTCAAATTTATATGTACATTTAAACACATTTTATACCGTATCAAATAAATTTACATGTACGAGCGCATGAGTATCTTACTAGTGAGTAGATAAAACAATTAAAATTCCAAATTGTTCAATTTTATTGAACCTTTACTGAATCTAACTACTCTTTAATTTTTAAGAAAAAATCGACTAATCCTAACATTTTATCGACCAATCCTAACATTTTATACCATATCAAATAAATTTACATGTGTGGACGCATGAGTCCTTTCATCACCTATCTTCATCACGAAGAATATACCTCTAAGGTCTTGTCTTGTTTTATTTCAAGAATTGAAAGATGCTCTTTATAAGGTGGTTGCTGATCCAATATCAATAGGTGCTTGTGTTTATTGATACTTTTCCTCGTTGATACCTTACAACATTATATTTGGAGTGCTTAACTACTTGGAGAGACACACATGATTTTGTCAAGTTAGTTGATAGTTTGTTGGGCAACTTTGAGGAAGATAACATGTATTGTGGGGGGAGTTCACAATGAGGAGAAGGATAAAAAAAGTGCTCTAATATCAAGCAATGCCTTCGTAAGATTATAGATGGTTATTCTACAACGATTGTAAAAGTGTCGGGGTCATCCAGAGTGCCTCTTATAATGGACATTACAATGAAGGCCTTGGAAGCTAAGCACCCGTACATACCATCTTCCTCCATGCCGACCACCTTATTCTATTAAGTTCCCATAGTGGCTGATGCTGATAATATCTTCAAATGTATTAAATCATTTTCCAAAAGGACATCTTGTGGTTTATATGGTTTGCATGCTCAATAGATATTAGACGCATTGTGTGGAGAATGTTCTGTTATGGAAAAAGATCTTTTATATGCCATCACTCTAGTTGTTAATTTATGGCTAGAATGAAGACATCTCATGAGTTTGACAAAGTTTGTTACCTTTGCATCCTTCACGCTATTATTAAAGCGTAATGGTGGGATACAATCAATTATTATGGGTCTTATTTGGAGGAGGTTGGTATCCAAGATTGCTATGAAAGGAGTTGGTAAAGATGTGAGATTTATCTCAATGACTTTTAGTTTTGGGTTGGGGTATCAGATGATGATGAGACTATTTTGTATAGTGCTAATAAGGTGTTAAGAAAACAGCACAACGATGATTCTTTGACTATGCTCACGATAGATATCTCAAATATTTTCAACATGGTAGATTGATCAACTTTATTCCACGAGGTGATGGTGAGATGCCCATCTATTTTTTATGGTTTGAGTTTCTTTATGGCCAAGCAACGAGATTGTACATTGGGGGTTGACATATTACGTCATTCACTGGAATGCAACGCGATCCGTTAGAGTCAATCATTTTTGCTCTTTTGTTACACCCACTTACTCATCCAGTTAGAGACAATTGTAAGTTTCTTCTTCATGTCTAGTATCTTGATGATGAGACAATTATAGAGAATTCACAGGAAATGGTTAAAGCTTTTGACATCATTTGCGAGACAAATTCAGAATTAGGTTTCAAATTGAATATTTATAAGACTGAGATCTTTTGGCCTTCATATAAGAATAATAAATTTCGCGAGGATTTAGGCCCGTCTGACATTGGAAAGTTGGTGTTGAGGATGGAGTTGCTTGAAAGGATTGTTAGTTGAGATGACAACTTTATCTAGAGGTTTTTTGTGAAGAGAGCTTCCAAATCTAATTAGTTAATCCATATTCTATCATAACTAAAGGAATCTCAGGGTGAACTTCTTCTACTTCGTGTGGAGGATGTTTCAAAACAAAATAACAAGAAAAGACAATTTAGCCGATAGAGGAGCGTTGAACCAATGACCGCTGTGTGAAGGCGAGGAATCGGTATCTCATCTTTTTTTCGAGTGTCCTATCTTTGCAGATACATGATACTTAATATGTCAATGGACTGGGATTAAAGCGACATTCCAAAAAGAAAGTTTGGCGCATCTGCAACAATTCTCTAGTTTGTTAGATTCAGACATGGCAGCTTCAAGCGTGACGGTCATAATCTAGTTTGCTTGCATATGGATTATATGGTAGGAAAGAAACAGAAAATTATTTCGCAACAAAGATGTGCGCCTAGACATTGATGGTAGAGAATATAAAAAACACATCTTAAAATTGGATGAAAGATAAATCAAACGACATCAAACACAACTTGGCAATGTGGTTGCAAAATCCAACAGCAAGCCTAAGACACCGGGGATTCTAAGGTTTTATCTAAACATGCATGAGGAGTTCTTGTAATCTTATTAGGTGGCTTGCGATGCTACTGGTATTTGTATCAGGTTGGGTCTTGGCATGTCTTATTCCTTGATTTGTTTTAATTAAGTTATGTTTTCCTCTTAAAAAAAAACTTCGGAGATCAATTTCTATCTGTACGCTTATGCGTTAGTGCTTAATACCAGCTCAACTACCTCTAGCCCAGTGGCACCTACGTCAGTGTCATGCATCTTAATTACCATTACTCCACACCTCACAGTAGTATATTTCTGAGTTATTTGCCTTTATCATCATTAACCATAGCAATAATGAATCTTATTCCTTTGTGTCTCCCATTTTCACCTAAATCAATATATCACAAAACTAATGTAAGAGTGTTAGGAAACCCCAAAACAATGCAAGAGGTTAAGAAACCCAAAACATTACTCCTCGGTGTCAAAATAAAAGTTATACTCCACCCCTACTAAATTATAAATTACTTTGTAAAAATATTTGTTCTAAGTTATAATTTATTTTACAATTTTAATATTTTATTAATGATATTTTTTTTGCCTAATATACTCTATTATTTATTTTTCTTTCTTCTTTTAATTCTTTTAATTTCGCTTTCAAATATAATTATTAAAAAATATTTTTGTAAGATCATATATCTTTTCGTTTCTTCATAAAATAATAATTATATTTATTAATTCATATGAAATGACTAAAACGTCTTATAATTTAAGATAAAAGGAGTATTTAAAAAATATTTGTTTTAAAATAAATTTTACTTACGATTTTCAAATAATTTTATTTTATTTTATCTTTTAATTAATAATTTTTTATATTTATAATTTTTTCTTTTAATATTAAAGATAAATAGAAATTATTAATAACTAATAAAAATAATTTAATAAATTTTTTATTTATTATATTTTTTATATAAACTTTAAAAATGAGTTCTAGTTAAAATAGGAGAGTCCATATATATTTTATTAAATTAAAATTAAATGCTTAAAAATAATTAAAAAAAGTGTTTTTAATTTTTTTGAATGGAAAATTTGCAAAATATTCTATCTACTCACACTTTTTATAAAATTTATATATAATTAAATGAATTTATTTATTAATATTTTTATCCACATAGTTTTCTCTTGTTATTATTATAAGAAAAATTAATTTTATATTGATTGAAATATAGTTAAATATTATTAATTCTCTAATATATTATATAAATACAAGTTAATTTTATTTAAGAAATTATTTCTTATGAAAAAAGATTATATTTAAAAAGTAGTGAGTTAAAATTTTAAATTTGAATAAAATATATTTATGTTTAGTAATTATTAGTAGGAATTTTATTAGCTCAAAAACAATTAATAATTTATTATATTTTTTATGATTTATTTAAAATTTAAAATATAGTTAATAGTTGATAATATGATTACATGATTTCAAAATATCAAATAAAATTATATTAATAATAAAAATGAATAATTCTGCTAAATCATAATATATTATAAATTATGCGATATCTCACTTATTCATCTTTAAGAAATAAAATTTCAAAGTAAAACGTTTAGAGAGATTGTTTAATTGACGCATCCCTTCTTTCTTTAATCCTAGATTTCTCTTGTTCTTCATTCTCTAAAGAGGAGTGGTTTTTGGGTCAACTTTTTATCCAAAATCACTCATCCGAGTTCTTTTTCTTTTCCTTTTCATTCAAATAAGTTATTTCACATATATTTTTAGTTTTTTTTCTTTGTGATTTTGTTGTCTTAGTGCGACGTTGTGTTGATCGTCGTCTTATTGCGATGTTATTTGATTTTTCCGTCTTTGGTGCAGTGTTTGTTCGATCTGAATTGACAAATTAATTTCGATTCATTGCATATTCAACTAATGAGTTTAACGTCCTCAACGCTGCAGACTCAAAAACATGTGTATTTCGAACATTTTAATTTCGTCATATTTGTAAACTTTATCACATTTACTATTAATATAATTTTATTTGATATTTTCAAATCGACTATTAAGTATATTTAAAATTTAAAATAAATCACAAACAAATATAATAAATGATTAATTGCTTTTGAGCTAATAAAATTACATAATCTTTGAAATTTTATTTATTGAAGATGAATGAGTGAGATATCACATATTTAATATATATATTCCTATAATAGAATTAAAGAATTAAAGAATATTATTTATTTATTTTTAATATAATAAATTTAACCATCGTTATAATCATTTAATTATCCTAACTAAATCAATTTAGAGTCTTTATTTCATAGCTCTAAACGTAATTACACATTCTTAATTATTACTTATTTATTAATTACTATTAATGTTGATATTCTCAATGCACTCCATACTTATTCCTCATACAACTCTACTAATAACTGTTAATGTTCTCAATGCACTTCGTACTTATTCCCCATACAATTTTCTGTATTCCAAAAATTCTAAATAAATAATCAACTCATCTTTTAATTCTAATACATCACACAATAAACAAACTTTCGAAATTCATTTGCTATCAAAAGCAAAAGGTAAGGTTTCTCCTATCTTTTTCATTTGTCCTTTCAATCTTCAATACTTCTTCCTATTAGATTTTTGTAACAACAACATTTCTTCCTATTAGAATTTTGTAACAACAACATGCTATTAAAAATCATCAAATGTCTTCATTATTCTTCATGCTCTTCTTCATATTACAGTCTCTTTCAATCTGATTTAGTTGATTTTTGTATCAACAACATGCTATTAGAAATCGTAAAAGAGAGAATAATGGACAGAACTTAGAAGAGATACATCCAACATTGAGACAAGTACCAATGAAGGTGCCTCGTTACTCAATGCAAGTAGTTTTGAAACTAAGTTGTGTGGTTGTAATGGCGGCAACGTAATCGTTAAGAACACCACTGATGATGATGACGTCATTTTCATCAGATCCGAAAGCGAAAACTCTTGACCTAAGAGAAGTAGAGTAGTGGAGAATCTCCTATGAAAGTTAAAAAACCGGGTGAAAAACCTAGAAAAATGAGTCATACCAATGATTTGACCGATTTTGTATTTTAGACACTGAATCATTTTTGTTCAGAAAAAAATAGTAATACAAATTTTACTTTGCTTCAGTCAAATTCTTTGATTTCTCTATATTCTCTATTTCTATTTCTATTAAGATTGTCAAACAATTGTAAAAAAGATATAAAGTTTTTAATATCTTTAATTTTCTTTGTTCTACTGTTGTTGAAATGGATTACAATTTAAGAGGGAGAGAGGAAAAAATTGAAGAGCGCGGTGATAGAAGTTGAGGTGCGGCGGCTACGGTAGAAGAAATACCATTGGATGGATGTGAGTAAAAGTTAAATTAAGTTATTAAAGTTACTTTCAAATGAAAGTTTCGGACCAAGTCCATTAACAATATCTTTTAAATTTAATTTATACAGTTTTAACAAAGCATTTAAAATAATACCAGAAAAAGAAACGTATAGTATTTATGCTTTTTAAAGTTTTTTTATTTGTTTATAAATTTTATATAATGAGGTAATAAAGTTAAAACTTAAAAGAATTATATGAAATTAAATATATTAAATATGAGAAATTATTGATAAAATTACTTTTTAATAAAATTTTAATTATTATAATTATGAGAAATTATTAATAAATTTTGTTAAACAAAATATTAATAAAATTATGTAATTTTATATACGTTAATTTATTATCGGTTCGACATTGTTTCAACCCCGATCAAATCCTCAAACCTTAAATCTTTAAGTGTACCTATTTATTATTCAGTTGGGTTTGAATTACCTTAGTTTTAATTTAATAGGAACATCAACATTTTCACATCGTTTTGGAAGGCTATAGCTCAAATATTTACTAAATTGGATTTGGAGATTCATAATCATAATTGAGAAATTTAATCTATCTCACTAAGTACCACCCACATGAGTTTATTTTTGAAACAAATAATTTTTAGTGCATGACATTATTATTAATAGATGACTATATCATTATGTTTGATTTTTTAAACAAGATATTGATTTTAAGAACAAAATTTTAGTTGATATTATATAATCAAATGTTATGAGTTCATTGATTGCGACTTTAAGAGTCTATCGGGTATATTAACTACAAATGTATAGTTTAATCGCGTAATTTTAAAAGATATCAAACCTACAAGGATTGATAATCGAATTATTGCTATCTAAAGTTATTGTGTAAAACTAAGGCTAATAATAAATCTTAGATTTTGGGATATACAAAGATAAACTTAGACTTAATTGAAATATTTAATAACGGGACACCGGTACGTAATAGTCTGACTTCGAGAATTCAATAATTCATTGCCATAACTTTGAGTATTCAAAACACTGTTCAATAGAAACTATCGGTTTAAAAACCTTTATCTCACACTCTTGTGATTGTTGATTCAGATTATATAATTAAACTTAAATGTTTGCTCTCACTGTCTCATTTAAAATTCAAAAATACTTTTTGAAAACAAATAGAATTTAATTAATCCTAAACAGCTCTCGCTGTATTTAAAATTAATGTTTGATTATCACTATTCGGTTAAAAACTCACACTCTCGTGATTATTGGTTTTATATTAAAATTTGGAAATCAAACCAGAAAAGTATTTTATAAAAGGTTTATGCCAAATTATTACCGAACTCCTTCGCTTTGTGACCTTACATACCGGTATCAGGAAAATCACCCAGACATATTATTTATTATGAACACAAAATAATAGCGGATATATAATAATCCAGTCATGATTGATAAATATAAAACAATAATATAATTGAATAAAAACATGAAATTAAATAATAAGAACAAAATTTCTGCAACTTCTAGTATTGAAAGCAATCATCCACAATATGCTGGCAGAATTTTCTTGCGGAAAAATAACTTGAATGTAGAACAAAAAGTATAAAACTTACAGAAAAATTCAGGAGGCTATGAAAATAAATTAATGATGCAATAGCTTTCCGGTGTAGAAAACTATTGTTGTCTAGGTGAAGGTTTTATCTACTTAAATTCTAAACAAAGCTCTAAACTATTGAAACTGGAACAATGGCATGAAAAAGTGAAAATGCAAAATAACGTAACAAAAACGAGAGAGAGCGGAGACGAGAAGAGAAGCCTTTGTTGTAAATTGTCCTTCTGTTATAGTGTTTTTTCTATAACAAAGTTCTTGAGAGAATCTAGGAGTTGTGACTTCATGCTTCAGAAAAATTCGTGTGTGGAGAAAGACCACGAGGAAATAATGCAGGAGTCATTGGCACTGGCAACGTGGATAATCATGGAGAAAACTCCGCACATCAAACAGAAAAATAGATTGTGCCGAGTGGCATGCATTGTGTGCCGTGGGGCGCACATATTTCTATCTTGTGCCAATCATCATGGCATATGTGCCAAGGGGCACACATGTTTAACTTGTGTGAGCATCAGGGCATGTGTGCCGAGGGACACACATGTTTAACTTGTGTCGAGTTTCAGGGAAGCTGTGATGGCTGTCACAACCTTCTGATATGAATTCTTCTGCTATTTTCTGCTGTTTTCTGATTTTCAGTCCGTTTCTTTTCCATTTCTTCTCCTTTTCTCATGTAGGCCTTGGATGAAATAATTACCTGAAACAAACTTGAAATACCAACATAATGCACATAATTGAGATAAAACTGTAACTTTATTTATGCAAATCGGGTCGAATATGCTATGTATTTTCGCATTATCAAACTCCCATATACTTGAACCTTTGCTTGTCCTCAAGCAAATAATCAATATGTTAATCTTTTAAGCACATGTTAAATGAAATTGTATGACACAAATCAATTTGTAAGTGGTTGCGTGGCGTTTTCATTAGACCAATATAAGCTCTCCTTATGCAGACCAATTCCAGTCATGCTATTATAGCCCAACCTAATTCTATTTGCTTTGTTTCACCCGTTTTGTTCGAGTGCAATCACATTAAGCCCTTTATCTTATTGCACGCACATAGTAGAGTAGCCGATTAGTGATGGTCATTTTAATCATGGGGTTCTGGTACATAAATTTGGTTACCCCTTTATTAATCCGTTTGCAAGATACGAGGGATTGAACCGTAGTCCTCCCTACTAAGTTCTGCACCAGAAACCTATGAACCAACTTACATCAGGTTTTTATAACATAATATATAGGTTCCATACTGTTGGATTAAGTAACTAGGTGAGGATCACCTAACTTAATTAGCGCATTCCCTGTTTTCAATTCATCATTACAATATGTTTTTTAGAAAATGATTTAAGACCGTTCACTTATATTCATCGGCCCTCTATGTAGTTTGTTTTTAAGACGGTGCTGACTGCTTATATAAACTACTCGGGGCTTTTTTAATGATTGAAGTTTCGGTATAATAGGTACTTAAACCAGTTTCGCGTAAGCAGGGGTTTTAGAGTGTTAAAACAATATCAATTTTGTTTAAATCTCATTCAAAATTTCTAATATATCTTTAAGAGTGAGCAACCTATATACTCTTCGAATGTGTCTAGTAAATTTTTTTGTTATGGCTCAAGAAAGTGAGAGAGTCAAATAATGAACGAAAATTTGCATATAACGACTTGATAGTACATACATTTTATTCAAAGGAAATTTGAGGTAATATAAATCTACTTAGAAAACGGTAAATGAAAGCGGTGAATCTTCCTCCCTTAAACTTAAACAGAGCATTATCCCTAATGCAACGAAGTAAGGTGAGAAAGGAAGGAAGAAAATGAGATGAATGACTACTATTTGCCTCGGCCATGCGCTTCGCGATGTTCCCGTGCTCGTCCACATGCATCATCTCTGCCTTGGAAATGCTCTACACCATATCCATGTAGTCCGGCATGAGTAACAAAATCATGCAGGCCGTCAACCCGATAAGTCAAAGCTTGCATCTCTTCAGTAAGCTTTGACATACTACGATCATGCCAGTAGGCATAGTCGTGCTGATCTCTCTGAAGTTGCCGGACTTCTTGCATCATCTTATTATGTTATGCTTCCATCCTCTGATATTGTTGAGCTTCAGCTTCATTATGGCGCAACATTTCAGCATAAATGTAATCAAGAATAGCTGGTTGCCCCTGATTTATTCTTCTCCAGGGTTGGTGCCCGGATGATGAACCTGCAAGATTCTCGGTGGGAACTTGTGCAGCATGTGGGTGGGTGTCAGGCTATGGAGCGTCTTGCTCTAGCACTTGTTCCATTTCATCTGGCTCAGCATTGCCCAGGCCACCTTGATCATTTTAGACATTTTCACCAGGAGCAGGAGCACTTAGATCATAACACCACTTATCCATATCTGTTACATTAGTGAGCCGGGGATTAGGCAAAATAATACTTGGAACTACTTTGTTCTGCACCATAAGATTGTATCTTCCATCATATCTAGCCTTAATAAGGTGTTCAGCACGACAATTGTCAACATTAATAAATAAAGCTGGTAGTGAAGGCCAATTCGCTAGTTTGTCCCCCCAAGTTCAAAGCAAGTGCTATAGAGGTGACTAACCCTCCAATACAGAAAGGGGTAGTACCTCGTGCACAAATAGAATATATGTGTGCTAAGAGGAATGCATTAGCATTGATCTTCCAACCAGGCGTGAAGATGCAATGCAGGAAAAACAATTCTTTGGAATTAACTTTGTTGTTGTTTTCCCTCCCGAAAATGGTTTTGGAAAGGATACAATGAAAGTAACAGATGGAAGGATTATGGATAGATGAAGCAAAAATACCCTCCCAACTTGAAGGCCACTCACTAGTTAAAGCTTTCCATAGACCAAATGTTGTCGATGCCCAATCTGCTTCTGGAGGGATTTGGTAGTACACTTCTCATCCACGAGGGAAACGTAACAAATCACTCAAAGCTTCTTGATTCACAGAATATTCTTTGTTAAACAATATAAAGTTTGCAGTGCCGGTGAGGTATATATTGTCATCAACTGGAGTGTTGTATGGGAAAGAGCTCAAAAATTCCAAGATCAAAGATTCATAAGTTGGGTGGTTCACTGTGCAGACATAAGATAGGTCAGAATTTTGAAGTAGCCATTGCACACTGTCTAACAATCCTAACTCACGTAGACAGTTAACATCAACATACTTTGTAGCAGTAACTGAACATTGATAAAACTTCCGGTACTGAGCTTCTTGATGTACCCCAGATTTGTTGTTTCTGAACACGATTTCAGAAAGGCCAAGCTCTCCCCTTGGGTGTTGAACTCTTCGAGACATGATTAGATACAAGGAAGGTGGAATGGGTTCGGTTACGAAATTGACAGAAGGTTGTGGGTTTTGATATTTGTTCCTCAAGTGCTTAAATAACATAACAATATAGAATGCAGGGATTGGATTTTAATGGTGTTTAATGATAATTTTGGAAATAAAGGATTTGGCACGGTCAAGGTTGAGCAATATGGAGAATGTTTTTAATGGGGTTTAATGATAGTTGAAGAGGATAATAGAAAAGAACGTACCTGTTTTAAACAAATACACACGCAGGTTTTTGTTTTGTCCCGAGGGGCACATAATATGTGTCGAGCGGCACACTTAATAGAGGTCTGGCGGTCATCACATAATGTGTGGCGAACGACACGGTATAAAAACTCTTAATTTCTAGAACTGTAAATAGTAAACATTACAGAGCGATACGTACAAGCACACAGAGATATTTTATATTAGTACGAAGTAGAGTAATAGTGTAACAATAAAGCATAGCATAAATGTAATATCAGATATAGTGTCAAACATTTTAATATAATCCAGAAACTTTGAATTTTTCTAAGTAATAGTCTGGAAAACAAAAACAGAAAGTAAACATAATGTAAACAGAAAAACAATAAAATCTAGAAATGCAGAATGTCAAGCAATGTCAGCCACTATTGTTAGCATTGAGAGCAAAAGAGCCGATATGCTAAAAAATGTGGTTCATCTGCTCCGTCACTAAGTCCATAAAACCATGAAAATCGATGCACAATTTAGTGACTTTTCCCCTTAAGCAGATTAACTCAGTTTGCACAACAAGTAAGGCAGTATCCTGATCAGCAGAAGGAGGTGCAAAGGCAACTGGAGAAACAAAAGAACATGAAGGGGTATGTGGGTCGGTAGGTGGAAATGGTGATAAAATGGAGGTGTTTCAGGATCTGTTTTGGTATCAGAAATGAAAACATCATTGTGGTCATAAATTTGAGGTGTTTCGGAAGAAGCGGGAGGGGAAGTTGGTTGCACTTTCAGATCAAAAAGCCAGTTGTTTCGATTATGAATACATGTTCTTGGATTGGGTAAGGTGAAGAGTTGAATAACCTGGTTGTTGACGAGGAGTTCAAATTCACTAGGGCCAAGGTTTCTAATTATGCCGGTGTTGAAACAAAACCGTATATCCATTGGTCGGAATTTACCTAGAGGGTGGAGTCATAGAAGTGGTTTTCGCATTCCGATAGCGTTTGCTATCATGGTCACTAGACCTCCTGTGATACGGTGGCAGAACTGACTGTTATATTCTGGTTTTGCATTTTTTGTTTGCAAATGTGCGGTAAGTAAGAGTCGCCACCGTCTTTTCTTTTATCCAACAAAGGAAAGGGTGAAAAGAACAGAAAAGACCTTTTCGAGAGTTTTCTGAGTAAGAGGGGTATATTATGGAAAGGGAAGGTGTTAGCACCCTTTCCATCCGTGGTTTTCCACGGGCTCTTAGAGGTTTGCTCATTTTTAAAATGCTTTTATGCTTTGTGTGTTTGAAAATGTTTTCAAAGATGCCTTAGTACGGCGATTTACTTTGCGTTTAACTCTTGTATCAGTCCTCAAGAGTGTTAACAAAGCAAATGTTTTTGAAACTTGTTTTTTTTGAAAAGTAGTATTTGTGTAAGTGCAAAAAGTATTTTTTTGAGCAAACTTCTAACAGCTATCTACTTTTATACTCGAAAAGGTTATTCTTTTCCTCTTTTCCTTTAGACAGTGCTATCATACTATTAGTGAGTAGGTAGCCCTATCGTTGGATGTTTTTGAGGGACAATCGAAGGGACGTTACACTCACGAAGGCAATTTTATGGAGATGCTTTAGCAATTCTGTTTTAGGGACTAGATCATTTACCGAGAAGGCAACTGTAGGGTCATCGAGGGACTATGATCTTTTGATTTTACGGGTCTTTGCTAAAGTGTTCCTGCCTCATGACTGTCTTATTGAAGGCAACCGAAGTGGGCGTACCTTAGAGGTGCTTGTGTGTAAGTGTGTTCAATTCAGTTATTTTATCTTTAAACATTTAGGTGTTCTACCGTTTGTTTTCAGATCTTGTCATGCAATCCTAGTTAGCATACATCTAGGCAGTTAATATATGTACATGAATTTAAAGTGCGGGAATTGTAAATCCTACGCTATTACGATGCTTCGGGGAGGGGATTTACATTATACAAGGATAAAGGAGGATAAAGTAGTAAATATCCTAGTTTTAATCTATTACATCCAGTGGGCAGATACAATACTAGTAAAAATATGGAATTAAATAAACGCGCGTAAAGTAAAAGAAAGTCTTTTTATTGTTTTTGGTATAAAAGAAAATAAGGCCTAAGTCAATTTAATTTTAATTTTAAGAAAAAATGTTAAAATAATTAATTAATTAATTGACAAAATTATTTTAATGTAAAAAGTTAAGCCTAATGTTTTTTTAGTGATTTTTTATTTTAATATTAAAATAAAAAGAAGTCAATAGAGAAATGAACAAAAAGTAAAAATACAAATGGAGGCACCCTTCGATTGCAGGGAAAGGTGGGGGCTTCGATTCAGAGAATGTTGACTTTCAATTTAGAGATAAATGGATTTTTCGATCCAGGAGGGATGGGTGTCCTTCGACCCAGGGAGAGATGATTGTCTTTCGATCTAGGGGTGGATGCTATGAGGACAATGAATCTGTAAAAGTATGCTAGTAAAAAAGTAAAGCATGACCTGGATGCTAAGCCCAGGTCTTTCGATCCTGTGCACTGTGGCCTTATTTATGCTGGATCTGCAACATGTGTTAGAAGCAAAAGAAAACCAATACGGGCCTGGGTACCACACCCAGACCCTTCGATCATGAATGAAAAATCGAATATGATATGCAAAGAAGGTATCAAATTTTATTCCTTACATTTCCCTTACCAACATTGGTGTATGAGTCTATGGTGATGGGTGTGGATTCGAATATGGTATTCTTTTAGAATGGGGATGCCAGCAAAAAATGTATTTTGATTGGGAGCACTCTGTGAGTTTTGAGTTTTTGGATGTGCTTCCTGAGGCAGCATGTGTGTGTAGTATCCCCTCATGTCCCCTCTTTCGTTCCCCCTTGTAATGTGTCTTTGGCCCCATATTTATAGGAATGTGCTATAATAACGGCAAGAAAGCCATTTAACCAGGCCTTTAAAGCTATGAGACAAGAATCATACAAATTAAAAGCATTCCTTTTTTGAAACATTCATGTCTCTTTGGAAATCTTGGATGAACCTGGACACTTGACTCCTTCGAACACCCTCATGTTATTCAAAAATCCTTTGCCCAAATACCACTCGAAGGGTATTTGTTGAAACGCCAATCGAAGGGCCTTGCCAAAAGGCCAATCGAAGGGTACTTGGTTAACATCCTGTCGAAGCTGCCTTGTTTGAGATGCTAAAGCGAAGGATTCCGCCATGCCAATTGAAAGGCTTGTCATGAGGCCAATCAAAAGGCCTTGTATCCATGCCAATCGAAGGGCTTGGCCATGAGGCCAATCGAAAGGCCTTGTATTCATGCCAATCGAAGGGCTTGGCCATGAGGCTAATCGAAAGGCCTTGTATCCTTGCCAATCGAAGTACCTTATTGACCGATCGAAAACTTTGTTCTGCTCTCTTTGATTTCCTTCAGTTTGGACTAATCGAAGTGACGTTAAAATGCCAATCGAAGACGCCTTTGTTCAGATGCCAATCGAAAGACATTGTTAAGATGCCAATCGAAAGACACCTCATCAAAGGAACCTGGGTAGGGTTGCTTCAGGATGAGTATGTGTAAAACCGCATCTGGAAATTCAAGAGAAGGAATTTAGGTAGGGTTTCCTCAGGATGAGTCAGTGTAAAACTGCATCTGGAGATTGTGTGAAGGAACTTGGGTAGGGTTGCCTCAGGATGAGTATGTGTAAAACCGCATCTAGAAATTCAAGAGAAGGAACCTGGGTAGGGTT
Organism: Vicia faba; assembly: GCA_948472305.1. Taxonomy (NCBI): domain Eukaryota; kingdom Viridiplantae; phylum Streptophyta; class Magnoliopsida; order Fabales; family Fabaceae; genus Vicia; species Vicia faba. The sequence goes on from OX451741.1 coordinate 831,172,455, forward strand.
TCCTCAGGATGAGTCCATGTAAAATTACAACTGGAGATTGTGAGAAGGAACCTGGGTAGGGTTGCTTCATGATGCGTCTATGTAAAACTGCATATGGAGATTATGAGAAGGAACCTGGGTAGGGTTGCCTTAGGATGAGTGCATGTAAAACCGCATCTAGAAATTCAAGAGAAGGAACCTGTGTAGGGTTGCCTCAGGATGAGTCCGTGTAAAACTGCATCTGGAGATTGTGAGAAGGAATCTGGGTAGGGTTGCTTCAGGATGAGTCCGTGTAAAACTGCATCTGGAAATTCAAGAGAAGGAACATAGGTAGGGTTGCCTCAGGATGAGTCTGTGTAAAACTGCATCTGGAGATTGTCAGAAGGAACTTGGGTAGGGTTGCCTCAGGATGAGTCCGTGTAAAACCGCATCTGAAAATTCAAGAGAAGGAACCTGGGTAGGGTTGCCTCAGGATGAGTCAGTGTAAAACTGCATATGGAGATTGTGATAAGGAACCTGGGTAGGGTTGCTTCAGGATGACTCCGTGTAAAACTGCATCTGGAGATTGTGAGAAGGAACCTGGGTAGGGTTGCCTCAGGATGAGTCCGTATAAAACCGCATCTGGAAATTCAAGAGAAGGAACCTGGGTAAGGTTGCCTCAGGATGGGTCCGTGTAGAACTGCATCTGGAGATTGTAAGAAGGAACCTGGGTAGGGTTGCTTCAGGATGAGTCAGTGTAAAACTGCATCTGGAAATTCAAGAGAAGGAACCTGGGTAGGGTTGCCTCAGGATGAGTCCGTGTAAAACTGCCTCTGGAAATTATGAGAAGGAATCTGGGTAGGGTTGCCTCAGGATGAGTTCGTGTAAAACTTCAGAAGGAGCCTGGGTAGGGCTGCTTCGGGATAAGTCTGTGTAAAACTTCAGAAGGAGCCTGGGTAGGGCTGCTTTGGGATAAGTCCGTGTAAAACTTCAGAAGGAGCCTGGGTAGGGCTGCTTCGGGATAAGTCTGTGTAAAACTTTAGAAGGAGCCTAGGTAGGGCTGCTTCGGGATAAGTCTGTGTAAAACTTCAGAAGGAGTCTGGGTAGGGCTGCTTTGGGATAAGTCTGTAAAACTTCATCAGGAGCCTGGGTAGGGCTGCTTCGAAATAAGTTCGTGTAAAACTTCAAAAGGAGCCTAGGTAGGGCTGCTTCGGGATAAGTCCGTGTAAAACTTCAGAAGGAGCCTGGGTAGGGCTGCTTCGGGATAAGTTCGTGTAAAACTCCAGAAGGATCCTGGGTAGGGCTGCTTCGGGATAAGTCCGTGTAAAACTTCAGAAGGATCCTGGGTAGGGTTGCTTCAGGATAAGTCCGTGTAAAACTTCAGAAGGAGCCTGGGTAGGGATGCTTCGAGATAAGTCCGTGTAAAACTTCAGAAGGAGCCTGGGTAGGGATGCTTCAGGATAAGTTCGTGTAAAACTTCAGAAGGAGCCTGGGTAGGGCTGCTTCGGGATAAGTCTGTGTAAAACTTCAGAAGGAGGGAGAAGGAACCCATGTAAGATTGCTTCATGAAGAGCCTCTGTAAAGCTGTATTTGGTTGTCGTAAGAAACTCGTGTAAGATTACTTCATGTTGAGCCCGTGTAAAGCTGTATTTGGAAGTCAGAAGAAACCCGTGTAAGATTGCTTCATGTTGAACCCGTGTAAAGCTGCATTTGGAAGTCAGAAGAAACCCATGTAAGATTGCTTCATGTTGAACCCGTGTAAAGCTGTATTTCTGAAGGAGAAGGAACCCGTGTAAGATTGCTTCATGAAGAGCCCATGTAAAGCTGTATTTCATAAGGAGAAGGAATCCGTGTAAGATTTCTTCATGAAGAGCCCATGTAAAGCTGTATTTGGTCGCACAGATAATTACTCTATTTTGTTTCAGGAGCTAATCCTGGACCTGTTGGAAATTGTTGATGATAAATATCTATTGATTGATCTTTCCTGAAAAGGTAAAGCGTTAGCTGTATGCAATGTCATGATGTATGAAATGCATTGTGTAATGGTGTTCTCAAAATAAATGAGATTGGGATGTATGCATCTGTACTACAGATGTTATGACGTTTATAGAATGATGTATGAAAGCAATATGTGAATGTATCAGTTGTTCTATTGCAGCGCTTGTTGAATTAGGGGAAATAAATCCCTAATTGCAGCTGGCGATGAAGATTGTAGGTCTTCAGATTTTGTTGAAGCTGAACTGCTGGGAGATGATCCTCCATTGTTAGAGAAATAAACTCTGTTGGGGAAGGAAGGATTTGTGCATTGCCTGAGGATTTTGTGAAATCCTATTGGGGAATCCTAAGAAGTTTGACGACTTTACTGGGGAAAACCTGATGTCGAAGTAGTGGTTAGAAATTACTGTTTTGCCGGGGATACAAGAGAACATGACATCACTAGGTTGTAAGCTTAGGATATGGCGGCGACCCTTTTTTTAGTAAGATGCCCCTACCTCTGTACCTGCTGGAGAAAGTACTTGTGGAGACTTTGTGGATGGTTTGAGTGTCATCCCAACTTATGGGGGGCTTGGTAAATGCTGATCAGGATGATAAGTCTCCTACTGATAAACAAATGACAAGATGACGGGACGTAGTCGTACGCTTTAATCCTAACTTTTGCCTGGACCGCCCTTTCGGGTTTTCACCCCACCGGGATACCCTTTTTTCCCAAGCCTCCCTTTCAGGTTTTCGACTTGCTGGGTGCATAATTTTTGTATATATCCCTAATTTTTCCCGAACTCTTTTGGTTCGTCGGGATGCCCTTAATTTTGCCTAGGCCTGTCAACCTAGCGGGTATTTTTCATGCATAGTATTTTTTTGACTATGTCCACGTTCACCGGGTACAGATAATTGTCATTGTCCATAGTAGTAATTGTTTCCACACTGCCAAAAGATGTTTGTTTGATCGTACAAGATTAACGGCTGGAATTCATGTCCAATGCCCCAAGTGATTCAGATGGAGATCTGCCTCTGGCTATTTGGCACTTTTGAGAGATTCCTCGAATCTTGACTTGACTTCCCCAGATCAGCTGGATACCATGCCATGCCCATTGGTTGGAAGTGTTTTTCCACTTGAGGTGATCCTTTTCATTGAGAAGGTTTTTGTTCATTGAATATTCATTGTGTGAATTTCCCTGCCATTTGAACAATTAACCATATGCAAACATTATCATTTAAAGAATGCAAAGCTTATGTCTGTCTTGAAATTGTTTGAAAATGCATTTTTTGTAGTAAAACAAAATTTGCAAGAATGTGATATCAACTCATGATTTATAGTAAACCTTACAGGAGTCAGGGTACCTTTGTAACAGTATGCTCTCGAACTAACCCATGCTTTTAAGGGTTGTAACGTGGCCTGGTTCACGGTTTAAGAAACAAAGGATAAAGGCTCAAAATTTATTTGTACCCACCCGTTCTTCGTGATGTTCTTCAGTCCTTTGCTCAGTTAATTGTGCATTTTGAATCCCAGTTGAGTTTTGGAATGTCCTTGACATTCCGACGATGGTTCAGAGATTGAACGTTTGTTTGAGAAGGCAGTCATTTTTGTGACCTTTTTCTTTTTGTTGAGGATTTGTAAGACCTCTTTCTTTTTTGATTTTGTAATCCCTACTTTTGCCTGAACTGTTTCTTTTGTGATTACAGTCAGCGGGATGCCCCCATTTTTTCTTAAGTCTCCTTCATAGCTTTTAACTTAATGGGCTTTTATTTTGAGAGATAATGACTGTCGGTTCTTAATGATTATGTGGAACCATCACCGTCTTTTGATTTAGGAGGACGTCTTTGATGCCATTCATTGTGTACGAAGCGGAAGATTACGACTGAACACGCATCTAAATTAACTGAGAAAACTACCCTGCCCCAGGTTATGATTAAGGGTTTTAATTTGTGTGAAAAGAAAAACTCCTACTTCTTTGGATCAAAGGGGCTGACTAGGGATTATCTTCCTTATAACTCCACTATTTAGGATTTGAAACAATGCTTGTACATCGTCAGCTGGGTCTGTTCAAAAGCACACTGTGTAGATTGTGGTATCATTTTCGTCATCCTCCCTCTAAAGGCTTAGAGCTTTTAATCAAGAGTTTAATATCACAAAAAGGAAGTAAGAAAGCAGTTTAAGTATAATGAAAACAAATTAATTCAAGACAAAACATGTGCGATTTATTAACGAAATAACAAAGTTTGACATGACAATAATTGTTTGAACAAACAAAGAAAATACAACTTGAGAATTCAAATGAACAAAAATTCTCTCAATCCTAACCATGATTCGGCATGGGAGCAGTGACCACGTTGGGAGTCTCAGGAGGGTCGAACTCAATTTGCTTGGCGTCAATCATATTTTGAATCTTGTATTTCAGCGCCCAACAATCGTTAGTGTCGTGCCCAGGATTTCCAGAATGATAAATACACCTTGCATCAGGATTGTAGTTAGGAGAGGAAGTCTTGGGGTTTGGATGAGGTTCTATCAGTGTAATCAGATTCATCCTCATCAAGTGTTGCAATGCTTGAGACAGTGGCATGTTGAGCTTGGTAAACTGTCTCTTGGACTCGTCTTGCCTTTATTGATTACCCTGTTGTTGTGGTCGTTGCGCGCATGCTGAATCAGAGACCAACATTGCCCCCACAGATTGGTGGTAGTCTGCCTTATTATGACTCTTGTGGCCGTGCACAACATTGGCTTCCCTCTTTCCACCAAATGGCTTCTTCTCAGCATTAGAAGATGCAACCATCAGGATCTTCCCACTCCTGATACCATTTTCGATCCTCTATCCAGTCAAAACCATCTCTGTGAACCCGGATGAGGAACTGCCAATCAACAAATTGAAGAATGGGCCTGTCAGAGTGCCCATGAACATGTCTACCATTTCATGATCATTTAGAGGAGGTTGTACCCTGCCAACTAGATCCCTCCATTTTTTCACATATTCCTTGAACCCTTCTCTTGAGTTCATGGACATATTCTGCAGTTGCACTCGAGTTGGTGCCAGGTCAGCATTGTATTGGTATTGCTTATAGAAAGCAGTAGCCAAGTCTTCCCAGGTAGGGATTTCAGTTCCTTCTAGCTGATAGAACAATTCCAGTTGAGTGCCAACCAAACTTTCTTGGAAGAAATGGACCCATAACTTCCGGTCAGCAGTGTGAGGCTGGATCTTTCTAACATAAGACCGTAGATGAAGCTTAGGACAAGACACACCGTCGTATTTGGAAAATATGGGGACCTTGAACTCAAGTGGGATGACCACCCCTGGAACCAAACCTAATTCTTCGAAATCCAGACCAAGCACCCTTTGAATCTCCATGGCATTGAGCCGATCCTCCATCCGTTTATATTTATCATCAGCAGGAGGATATTGCTCCTCAGAGTAGTCAGGTTCATCTTCTTCAGACGTTGGATTGTTGTCTCCTTCATCTGATTCCTCTTCCTCTTCCTCTTGATTATCCCCTCTCTTTGATGAGGTTGCAAAATCTAGAGTTTGGTTAGCTGGTCTGCTTCTTCCCACACTCAAAACACGAACTGGTTTCTTTGCCTTCTTAGCCTTCTTTTTGACGATTAGAGCTTTCAGGTCTTCTTGCCCCTGAGTCAGAGTCAGGAACATTTGTTGAAACTGAGCATTCTGAGCTTGAAGGTCTTTGATTGTTTGTTCAAGAGCCATTTCTTTGCTTGCTGAAATAAACAGCGAATAAGATGAGGGCCCTGCTTTGAAACCTGTTTATGCAATAACATGTATGATATGCATATGCAATGTTTTCAAGAACACGCGGGAAAAATAAGAAGATGTCAGTAGTTTAAATTTGCAGTTTTGAGTGAAGCACTTTGTATCATTGAAGGTCCTTCTACAAGAGTCAAGCTCACCATATCGAGTGGGTCATAGCCCCTGACTCAAGTTGTTAAGTTTTGATCTTCTGACGGCATTAGCTAGAGGAAAATAAATCCCCTTTGTCCCTTTCTAGACGTCTGATTTACCATAACCTGTATCACAAACCCTTGAGATCCTTGAAATGGTTAAGGAAATACTGTGGCATGATGTTATGATGTGTATGCTATGCGTTAAGCAAAAGTGTAAGGTGATGTAAGAAAGTAAACCATGCAAGAAATCCAAGTTATTGGGTAATGACTGTAAACAAATCCTGTAAGGAAATCATGTTGTCAGATAATAAAACCCTGCAAGTAGTTTAAGTTGAAAGCAAACAAATCACACAAGCATCCTTAGGTTTAATCTTGCATGAGGTTTGTAGGTAAGTAACCTCTTAAATGTTAGTTGGCTCAACCTGTCCTATAAATAGTAACCGGGTTCTAAGGAGACTCAATATCACTGACCTTCCCTTCAGAAATTGTTTCAGCTCCGCACCGAAGTATTGCGGCCAAAAAATCCTGAAAGTCTATCCTCAATGAGTGTAGTATCAAGTATCAACCAATCTTTGGTCGAAACCAAAGCCGATTATCTCACTACTTCCTAATGGCTAGGATGAGTCAATTAAAGGTTCTAAAGGTCAGTTAACGCTTAGTGGCACTATGAGGAAGCCTAATGTTATCCTTAACTTACTCAAGGAACATTAGTACAATCCAAAGTATCGCGCTAACGTAGCCACCACTTCGTTCGTATCGGTCTACACCGTACAACCTCCATGGTTTATTGCTACTTACCTAATAAGGTGCCCCAGATCCGGGTGTAGGATATTTTAGTAAAAACCCAAGCAAACCCTTAAAGATAAAGCAAAAAAACACACAATAAAGCTTTTAAAATGATGAACTAAAACTCTAAGGTAACCCCACTTTTTATTTCCCCAACAGAGTCACCAGTTCTGTGATACGGTGGCATAACCGACTGTTATATACTGTTTTTGCGTTTTTTGTTTGCAAATGTGCGGTAAGCAAGAGTCGCCACCAACTTTTATTTTATCCAACAACGAAAAGGGTGAAAAGAATAGAAAAAGACCTTTTTGAGAGTTTTCTGAGTAAGGGGGTAGATTATGGAAAGGGAAGGTGTTAGCACCCTTTCCATCCGTGGTTTTCCATGGGCTCTTAGAGGTTTGCTCATTTTTAAAATGCTTTTGTGCTTTGTTTGTTTGAAAATGTTTTGAAAGATGCCTTAGTGCAACGATTTACTTTGCGTTTAACTCTTGTATCAGTCCTCAAGAGTGTTAACAAAGCAAATTTTTTTGAAACTTGTTTTTTTTGAAAAGTAGTATTTGTGTAAGTGCAAAAAGTATTTTTTTGAGCAAACTTCTAACAACTATATACTTTTATACTCGAAAAGGTTGTTCTTTTCCTCTTTTCCTTTAGACAATGCTATCCTACTATTAGTGAGTAGGTAGCCCTATCGTTGGATGTTTTTTAGGGACAATCGAAGGAACGTTACAGTCACGAAGGCAATTTTATGGAGATGCTTTAGCAATTCTGTTTTAGGGACTAGATCATTTACCGAGAAGGCAACTGTAGGTTCATCGAGGGACAATGATCTTTTGATTTTATGGGTGTTGTACCCCAATTTCCCCCCCCTAAGATTCCCCTATCATATCATGTCAACTTGATCATAACAAAATCACATTAGGGTTGGTTCTTCCTCTTTTTCTATCTCCTATCTTTAAGTTTGCTCTTGATGAATCTCCAAGCACCTTAGTGGTGTATTTTGTATATGCGTTGATAATTAACCTCTAACCAAAATACAAAAAAATATTTGTCTTTGCCTTTGCATATTTTTGTTTTGTAGGTACCGAGTCAAAGCATCCGACAAATAAGGTTTTCCGATATTATTTCCCTAAAATCTCTATTTGCAAGGAAAAAAATAATTATAATTTTTCATTTTTGTTTTCTTGTACAATCGATTGCTCCCATAGTGCAATCGATTGCACAGAGTGTATTATGCATAATCTTTGAAAAAAACTGTGTTTTCAGCCTTCAAAAATAAAAAAAAATTTAGTATGTGTCGACACATACGTGTTATGTGTCGACTCATCCTGTTTTGTATAACTAGCTTGTATCGACCCATAGAAGCTTACGTTGACCCATGCAAGGCAATCAATTCTGTAATGTGCTGACAAAAGCAGCTTGTATCGACCCATAGAGGCATGTGTCGACTCATCCTGTTTTGTATAACTAGCATGTGTCGACACATATATGTTATGTATCGACTTATGCAAATTGATTGATTCTGTATTGTGTTGAAATAGAAGCTTGTATCGATCCATAAAAGCTTGCATCGACTCATGCTGTGTTATACAACTAGAATGTGTCGACGCATACAAATCTTGTGTCAACTCATAGCAGCAAAACATACGTGATTTTTGAAAAAAGCCAGCAATTTCAAAACTGTCATCTTTTTGGCTCCAATTTTTCTGCATAATTTGAAAATTATATCATTAATTCAATTTTTGGCTCCAAGAATAAATTACCAAATTACCACAAATCCTAATCCTAAACTCTATAAGTAGAGACCTCATTTCATTCAAATCATAAGCTTTTAATAGCCAAACTCATTTTGCTAAAAAATCTCTCAATTCTCTCCATCTACCAAATTTACTCAAAGCTCCATTTTCAAAAAAAGGATAGTAAGCTTTGCATTGAAGCTTACTAATATTTGAGCTAAACCTTCATCCAAACACATTTTCTTCATCAATTCTCTACATCCAAGCTTTGGTAATTGATTCTTATGGTTGAATTGAAACAAATTCTGGAAGTTGTTTGATAATTCTCTAATTCTACCTTTGGTAAGTTGGATCGTCATCTTTCACAATGCAATCTCTTGTGGATTTCTGGTTTTGATTCATTGAGCACTGTTTTATGATTCCATTAGTTCTATTTTCTCATAATTTAATGGAATTTTCATGCTCAATTGGATCCATGATCATAAGGTGTTTGATGAAAAGTTAGAACAAGAATTTGATCCTTGAAATGTTGTTTTCTACTGATTTTAACAGGTTGCAATCAATTGTTGTAACATTGCAATCGATTGTCACAGAAAATTGATTTGAAAAAAAACTGCACTGATGCAATTGGTTGCTGTCTAAGCACAATCGATTATAACAGTGCCAAAAATACTTTTTCTGCCTTATTTTGGGGCTGTTTTGACTCAAATTTTTTTCTGCTCACTCTCTTTGATGGATAATTTGGATTACAATTTTAAATGTCCAATTTCTCTTTAAATTCAATGGACTTTGTGATGTAGATGAAGTTGGATAAATGTTCATCAATTCAAATCTACCTAAGAGTGAATTATTTAATTCATTTTTGGTGCTTTGGATTAATGATATGTTTAGTGCTTTAATCCATCTAGAGGAGTGGTTGAATTTAAAGATGAAAGAATTTTGAGGTGGTGATCCAAATTAGCTTATCATTCCCCTCCCTCTTCATCTTATCCCTTTCTTTTTTAATTGTGCTACATGTTAAGGGATGATGATCTCTATATCATTTATCCAAACATGAAGTACATAGATTGCTATTGACCGACCTCAAAATAGGTGCGACTTCTACATAAGTCCACTTACGATTGCTTAACATAGCGCTAAATTTTGTCCCGATTCGGATAAATGATCATTCGTGGCCCAAACCTATGTTTGCAAGCCCAAGTATGTTAATTTGATATCTTTGATCCAATAACCATGAGATTCATTGTGTGGAGGCTTTGGTTCTACCAATCCTCTAATGGATCTTCATCAATTTTGGTCAACGCGGATCACTTAAACATCGTTGATCATTAAATGTTACTTTTGAGGATTCCAAAATGGATGATATACTTGACAAAAAGCAAATGCAACTTGTTGTGTGGAGGCTTTGGTTCTACCAATCCTATAATGAGTTACAAATGCAAGTTTCAAGATGGTCATCCAACTAACCACTAATTTATAACAATTGATTTTATTTTATACTCTTTACCTTATGCTTTTATGCTTTATGTACTATTTACTTTAGCATTTTTATTTCATGCTATTTTCATCTTTTCTCACTTGAGCATTTACTTTTATGTCATTTTTATTTTGCTCACTTGAGCTTTTCTTTTCTTTTTGAAGATACTTAATAATCAACATAAACCATAAAAAACCTTTAATGGCACTTGGACTATTCGGTTACTATCCTTGGCATTATGGAGCATGAGACTTTTTCTTGGACTTAGGATTAGAGACCTTGACCTATGTTGGAGACCTTGTGACCTTAATTGATATTTTGTATGGAGTTCTTGAGGCTTACCTCAAGACATTGGGTTTTTTGTTTGTTTTGTGTGCAGGTTATGGTGATTACATACTTTGTTTGTAATCTAGAATTCACCCGTATACAGTCGTTACTCTGCCCAATTTTTGTGAAGACTTAATACACTTGAAGTTTGGTTCTCTCAAGAGGTCTAGTATCTTTGCTTGCTTGGTTTAAATCCGAAGAATGGGAATTATATATTGACTCATAATGTCAAGTATTGGCTTCTTGTTGGTTAGATGGTTCTTATCCCTTGCTTTTACCTTATGCTTTAGGATAGTCTCTTCATCTCCTCCCATCTTCTTTAATTTCAAAAATCTTCTCCCTCCTTTTGAAAACTCTTCTTGTTTTGAAACTTGAACCATTTTCATAATAAACTTGGACTTATGTCCATGCATTTTCAAAATATTTTCATGAATAAATTTCAATCAATTTAATAATACCTTGACATTTTTTGTGAAAAGACTAAAAGTTAATCAATCTCATTTCAAACCATTTTGCCACTTTGGCTTTTATCTTTAAACTTTTCTCAAAATATTAGACTCTTGTCAATCCTTGTAGTGATGCAAACAACTATACTTCTATAATATATAGTGAAGTGAGATATTTTCCACTTGGGTGTTGAGTGAGGCATTGTTGATTTTAAAATCCAAGCCATATCCTCCACTTTGAGATGATGAAAATTCTCCTTTCTCATGATTGTGGGTAGTATGTTTTCCACACGGACAATGACAATTATGTCTTATCTCATAAAATTAACCAACACACTTGTGTTTCAAATTTTCAAAGAGGAACTACGTGTACCCTGATCCCCTATTGCATAAAAGGTGGTACGTAGACACTAAAGGTTCACAACTGCGGCGGGTACAAAAATCATAAAAAAATATATTTCTTTTTCTCACCTCCACCATTCATTTTATATACAATATACTTTATAGCCAAAATATACAGATTTTACAAAGAGGTTCCTGCGGAGTACCGTAGATGTTTAGGGTGTTAATAACTTCCCTTTGCATAACCAACCCCCTTACCTTGAATCTTTCCCCATCTTTTTGGGTTATTCTCTCTTTCCCCATTCCTTTGGAAACAATAAAGCGCGGTGGCGATTTTGATTTTGATTTGTATAAAGTCTAGTTAATTCAATGGCTTAGTCTTGAACATTTCTACCACTACAATGGGTCTTTGCTAAAGCGTTCCTACCTCATGACTGTTTTATTGAAGGCAACCGAAGTGGGCGTACCTTAGAGGTGCTTGTGTGTAAGTGTGTTCAATTCAGTTAATTTATCTTTAAACATTTAGGTGTTCTACCATTTGTTTTCAGATCTTGTCATGCAATCCTAGTTAACATACATCTAGGCAGTTAATATATGTACAGGAATTTAAAGTGCGAGAATTGTAAATCCTACGCTATTACGATGCTTCTGGGAGGGGATTTACATTATAGAAGGATACAGAGGGATAAAGCAGTAAATGTCCTAGTTTTAATCTATTACATTCAGTGGGAAGATACAATAATAGTAAAAATACGAAATAAAATAAACACGCGCAAAGTAAAAGAAAATCTTTTTATTGTTTTTGGTATAAAAGAAAATAAGGCCTAAGTCTATTTAATTTTTATTTTAAGAAAAAAATGTTAAAATAATTAATTAATTAATTAATTGACAAAATTAATTTAATGTAAAAAGTTAAGCCTAATGTTTTTTTTAGTGATTTTTTATTTTAATATTAAAATAAAAAGAAGTCAATAGAGAAATGAACAAAAATTAAAAATACAAATGGAGGCACCCTTCGATTGCAGGGAAAGGTGGGGGCTTCGATTCAGAGAATGTTGTCTTTCAATTTGGAGATAGATAGAGTTTTCAATCCAGGAGGGATGGGTGTCCTTCGACCCAGGGAGAGAAGATTGTCTTTCGATCTAGGGGTAGATGCTATGAGGACAATGAATCTGTAAAAGTATGCTAGCAAAAACGAAAAGCATGACCTGGGTACTAAGCCCAGGTCTTTTGATCCCGCGCGCTGTGGCCTTATTTATGCTGGATCTGCAACAGGTGTTAGAAGCAAAAGAAAACCAATACGGGCCTGGGTACCATACCCAGACCCTTCGATCATGAATGAAAAATCGAATATGATATGCAAAGAAGGTATCGAATTTGATTCCTTACATTTCCCTTACCAACAGGGGTGTATGAGTCTATGGTGATGGGTATGGATTCAAATCTGGTATTCTTTTGGAATGGGGATGCCTGCAAAATTTGTATTTCGATTGGGAGTGTGATGCGGTGGGAGAACTGACTTGGGATTTTGCGTTTGTGTTCGCAAATGTTTCGGTTTAGCAAGAGTCGCCCGACTTTTTATTTTACCCAAAGGAAAGGTCAAAAAGCACAGGAAAGACCTTTGAGATGTTTTCTTGGGTTCGGGGGGGGGGGGGGGGGGGGTAGATTATTAAAAGGGAAGGTGCAAGCACCCTTTTCATCCATGGTTATCCATGGGCTCTTAGTTACTTATTTAGATCACTTGCTTTTGCTTTTCAATTGTTTGAAATGGTGCTTTGTGTGTGGTTTTGAAAATATTTTGAAAAGAGGCCATCGTTGTGGCAACCTTTGTAATAATTCTTGTTTGAATGTGTTGTACCCCAAAATTTGCCCTCCCATATTCTTCAAGAAATTGCCAAGTCAAGTCACAAAATTCCCCAAGGGTTGTGCAGTTCAACTGTCTCCTATACAGTCAAAACTAGGGTTTGTGTCCTGATCAAAGAAAGGAAGCTTTCAAGGACCCAATCAAGTCTCATATGCTTACAAAGATGGTCAAGTATCCCCATATCAAGTTTCAAGACATTCAGCTCAAAATTGCACAGTCAAAACCCTAGATTGCACTACAGTCAACTGTAGGGGCAAAATGGTCATTTGACAGTCAAAAGTTCAAATTTTTGGTCAACATATCATTTTGAAGCCACAAACATCATTTGATCAATGCTTGATCATGATTCTCAAAATTTGGCTCATAAATCATCAAAGATGCAAAAGTTACTATATTTGGACAGTTGAAAAAGTCAACTGAAATTGACCAGGGCATAACTTTCACATGGATTATCAGAAAAATTCCATCCAAAGCTCATTTTGAAGAGAAAGACATTTCCTACAACTCATCTTCATACTTCAAGTCCAAGAAATGCTCTCACAAAAAGTTATCAATTTCAACATTATAGGTCATTTTCAAAAGTCAACAAAAAGGGACTTTAAGTCAAAGACCATAACTTGAGATTGGTAAATCAAAATGACATGGGACCAAAGGCATTGGTTATAGGACTCAAATACCTTTCCAAAATGTCCAAGAACATGTGAAAAGCTTAAAAATTGAGCAAGTTATGCCTTGTGGAAGTTGGGAAATTTTTGGGAATTTTGAAAAGTCAACAATGGTTCAAATGACCTAAAAATGCAAATGGGCCCATTTTTCTTCCATGATTCATCATTCTAAGCCTATGCACGACCACTTGGCCCAAAGGGAAGTATTTTCTCAATTTTTATTTATTTATTTGAATTTATATTAATATTAATTCATTTAAATTATTTAAATACATGAAAAATATCTAACCTAACAAAACCAATCTTTTTATGCATGATTTGGACTCAATATTTCGTGCTTGTTCAATTATGGAAAGAATTGGTGTGATTGGAGCCTAATTGACACAAAGAATAACATGAAAAAAGATATGAAAAGATTCTTAACAAATCAAATATCCAAACCATGATTACAAGGGATTTTATTCAAGTTTGTTGACCTAATTGCTTCCATACAAGTACCTGATCACAACCCTAATGGCATGAGACTAAAAGCTGCGCATAAGAAACTATTACAAACTTGAAAATTGCTTGAAAAACTCAAATTCTGAAATCAACCTTAGAGGTCGATTCAAAGCACCATTCTTGTCTCAATAGCTTCATTGTGATTCTCTGAACGTGTGCCAATCACAAACAACAAACAAAGCTCCAGGAATTGGTAGATAAAACTCAGACTGTATCTCAAAATTTTTGGAATCGTACATCATGATTCATACATCCTTTGCCATTTTTATTTATTGATTCATGTTTGTTGTGAGTTTTTGAAGCTAACTAACACCTTTAATTGCGTTTTTCTGTGCTATACGAGATTATACCATGATTGAATATTAGGGTTTCCTGAGCTTCAAATTAGGGGTTCTTACTAGAGGAAAAATTGGACGCCCCCAGTACCACCATTGCAATCAGTACATCTGGACGAAGAAATTGAGATAGTTGCGCCTAATTTATGATCACCATAGCGCTAGTCGCTATTTTCTTGAAGCTTGCCTAATGCAACGCGTTAAAACCGTTGCCATATGCTTCTGTATACAGGGATGACGAAGACGAAGACATCGTGGCAAAGCGTGATTCGTCTATTTGAAAATTGGCGCGCGTTGCCCACTACCACTTTGTTTTCTTTTTATTATTTGTTTGTTATAATATATTAACACGCGCGATTCAGCTCAATTGGCAAGCGAAGGGAATGTTCACGTCCAAGACCTGGGTTCGAATCCCAGGTCTGTATATTGTTCATATTATTTTTCAATTCATCTTCCTGTGCAGGCATAACCTTAAGGCGCATCATGTTGCCTCAAAGATCAACCAGCCACGCGCCTAGTTGCTTCTGATCAAAGGCCGAGATTGAAGGTCCACTATAAGCCCAGGTCAACGCGCTGGCACACAAATTGGAAAAGTCAAATGGATTTCAACGTTAATGGGCCAGCATTCCAGACCTGTACCTCCAATTTGGGGCTACCCCCCCCCCCCCCCCCCCCGGTTTGCTTCTTTTTATTTTTTTTATCTTTTAATTGTTATTTTGTTTTCTAATTTAATTGATTATCTTTTTTTTACAAAATATAAAAACTTCATTAAAAAATCAGAAAAGGCCAAAAATAATAAATATTTGTATTGTAATTATTTTCTTGTAAATAAATTAACATGTAAATAAATTTAATTTTAATTAGGTTATAACTTTAATTCTTTTAATAACTAAAAATCCAAAAATATAGAATTTAGGTTTAATTTCATTCCTTTTAATTTCCTTTTTTACAATAATAATATTTATTTTATTTATTTTCATAAATTAAATTTTGCATGTAAATTAACTTAGATTTAAATTAGGTCAAATTTCAATATTTTCATAATAAATCTAAAAAACACTAGAATTAGGTTTAGCATTTCATTTTAATTTTAATTAATTTTTATTTTTCTCCTTAAATCTTAAAAAACATATAAAATACTAAAAAACATGTTCATTTAATTTTAATTTTTAATTCCTCATTAACTTTAAATATTTTTGCAAAAGGGTCCAACGTCCATGTTTATAATTTATTTAATTTCGCGCATTTATTTTATGTCATTTAATTAATCATGTAATTCTCCCAAAGCGTTGTAACGATTTAATTTTTCGCACTTTTATTCGCTTTATTTATTTTCCGTCAAATCGGGTCCGGTTTAATTTTGGCGATGTGGACCCGCGCCATTTGTAATAGCTGTAGATTTATTTTCCCGCAAACTTTATAACTGTTAAAAAGCATGCAAGAATGAATGTCTTAATTAAAATCAAGCGTAGAACACAAATAAACATGACAAGACAAATATCAATGAAACTGACACACAATTCGCACACACCACCCCTAGGGTACGCCTCACTGTTGCCTTGCCTCGAAAGGTGATCGTCGAGTAGAAGATGTCTTAGTAAGTCCTCATGATCCGGGAACCTGGCATGAGGGTAGCTTCTAAGGTGTCTTCCCATTGCTCTGGTGATCACCATGTCCCGAACCTTCGAATTGACCCGAACACCTCCAACGGTGGTGCTACCTACCTCTCAATGGTGGGAGGGCACTACTTTTAAGGACATTTACATGGACGAATTCCTTAGGGTAGGTAGGTTCTCAAGGATACTTGCTCTAATCTCAAAACAAACTCAAAAAGACTTTTCACACTGACACTTTTCAAAAGCTTTCAAAGCAGATTTTTCAAACACTCTGACGTATGAGTCGAACTGAAATTTTTCAAAGAAACTTTTTAAACCCACATTGAAAAGCAAACAAACAATTTTGAAAACACATTGAGCAAGTATCTAAGAGCCCATGGATAACCATGGATAGAAAGGGTGCTAACACCTTCCCTTTCTATAATCTACCTCCCGAACCGAGAGCAATCTCTATAAGGAATTTTTCTGTGCTTTTGTCCTTTCCATTTGGAGAAAATAAAAGACGGTGGCGACTCTTGCTTCCGCGACATTTCGCGAACCAGCGTTAAACAGTCAGTTCCAGATCCACCGATCACAGAACTGGCGACTCTGCTGGGGAATAAACTTAAAGTGAGGTGTACCTTAGGGCTAGTTCATAACTATGTTTTCAATTGTTTTCCTTGTGTGCTTTAAATTGTGGGTTGCTTGGGAGTTCTATAGATCCTAACCCGGATCTGGGGGATACCTTTCTTAGAAAGTAGCAACAAGGCTGTGAGGGAACTGTGCGGGGTATACCGACATGGTTGAAACAGTCTGCTACGTTGATGTGGCACTTTGGTGTGTACCGGTAACCCTTGAGTTCAGTCAAGGAGAGTACGGGGCCTCCGCGTGGTGTCGTGAAGCATCAACAGACCTTAGGAACCTTAATTGAACTATCTTGGCCTCTTTAGGGTAGTGAGATAACTGACTTGGGTGCAGTCCGAGGTTGGTTGATACTCGATACTACGCTCAATTGAGGGTTGCTTTCCTGGAATATTTCGGTCGCCAGTTCAGTGGCTAAATCGAAACGATGAACAATGAAAGCAATCCCGTGATATTGGGAACCTTAGAACCCGGTTACTTTGATTAGGACAGGTTGAACCCACCAACTTCAAGAGGGTACTACCCAGACCCCATGCTGGCCTTAAACCTTAAGGGCTTGTCTTGTGTGCCTTGTGTGCCTTACATGTTTGTCTTTGTAAATATCTGTGGTGTGTTTAATCATAGCATCATGACATCATCCAGCATCATATGCATTGACTAACCATTTCAGGGGTTCGAATTTTCACCTTTGTTCTTGTTTTGTAGGACATGGAAACTGTTCGTAGAAAGACAATTCAAATCAATCTTGTAAGGGTACCTCCTCAGCTTAAGGAGCTTATATCCAGGATTCCCGAGAACTCTTCATTCAGTGAAAGGCATGGAAGCCTCATCAGCTTGGTCAACACCAACATTGAGGAAGATATGATAAAGGTCTTGTTCCAGTTCTTTGACCCTCTGCATCACTGTTTTACCTTCTTGGATTATCAGTTGGTACCTACATTGGAGGAGTTCTCCCGGCTCCTGAAGATCCCTATCCTTGATCAGCTACCCTTCAACGGTACAGAAAAGGAACCTAAGCTTGAAGAGATTGCTAAAGCCTTGCACCTACAGTCATCTGACCTCAAAGGACATTGGGAAGTTAGAAGCGGTATCAAAGGGTTCTTAGCCAGGTTTCTGTTTGAGAAGGCCCTTGAATGTTGGAACTCTCTTGACTTGCAAGCTTTTGAAGAGGTTGTGGCCCTCCTTGTCTATGGTCTGGTGTTGTTCCCTAACCCAGATCAGCTCATTGATATCAGTGCTGTCCAGATCTTTATGTCCAGGAATCCCATACCTACATTGCTGGGGGACATCCTTCACTCATGTTACACTCGAACCATGAGAAAAAGAGGTGTCCTTATGTGTTGCACTCCTCTCCTGGGAAGGTGGTTTATTTCGCACCTTCCACAATTAGTCCTGAAGAATGAGCGGGGTTTGAGATGGTCACAACGGTTGATGACTCTTACACATGCAGATATACATTGGTGTCCTAGGTCCAGAGGAGATGTCACTATCATTGATCGTTGCGGGGAGTACCCTAATGTTCCTTTACTTGGAATCAGAGGAGGTATTACTTATAGCCCATGCCTGGCTTGGAGACAATTTGGTTATGCTCGGAGAGACGGTCCTCATGACATGTTAATTCCTGACATAGTGTTTGACTTCGATAACGATACTCAAGGACTTCGCCAGAGATTTATCAGAGCTTGGAGGATGCCCAGTAGGATAGACAGCAAGACACTGGGGCACAGGAACTCCATCCCATTGGAACCTTATCTCAAATGGGTACGCGCCCACTCTCAGAAGTTAGTGATGCCTTATCCTCACATGCTCCCAGTAGTCAAAGAACCAGTCTTGGAAGGGGAAGTGTCCTACACTATTCAGCACCCTGATATGCCCACATCCTGGGAAGAGATGCAGAAAAGCTGGATCCAGCTTAAGGAAGAAAGGAGTTCTCTTGAGACTAGTCTGCATGCCAGTGAAAAGAAGGTCTTGGAGCTCACCCGTCTGTTGCATGAGGAGAGGAATCTCAACACCTACATAGCTCCGAAGAGGATGCGCAGTGTCTTTTGGGATTGATTTGATTTTTGTACCTTTGCCCATGAGGCCTTGATGTATCAAACAATGATTTCTTTAATGATAACGTGTGTTCCTTTTTGTCTACAACAAATTTGAACTTTCGAACCCTTGAATGCATTGCATACGCATTTCATACATCATGTGCATAGCAGGTTTTCCCTCTTTTCAGGTTGCTTACAGTTCTTCGCTGTTTATTTCAGCATCATGAATCCCGAATCTGCATCAACCGAGACATCAATCAAGGCTCTTCAGGTGCAGAACGCGCAGTTTCAAGAACTAATCAAGGGTCTAGCTAAAGGCCAAGAAGAACTAAAGGCTATGCTCTTGAAGAAGGACAAGAAGAAGAAGAGGACTGTTTTGTTCAGCCCTAGACGCAGATCTGGGAACACACCGCAAATTGAAACTGAGAGGACAACCCCATCTGTGGGAAAAAGTAGTCATCAAGAGGAAAGGGTGCCCAGTCCAGAGGTCTCTGACAATGAAACAGATTTCGACGACGAACAGTACCCTCCGGCTGAGGACAAGTACAAACAGTTGGAGGATAGGCTGAATGCTATGGAGATCCAACAGGTACCTGGGCTGGATCTTGGAGATTTGGGTTTGTCAACTGGTGTGGTTATTCCTCGGAAGTTCAAAGCACCATCCTTTACTAAGTATGACGGGGCGTCTTGCCCCAAGCTGCATCTAAGGTCCTATGTTCGGAAGATTCAGCCATATACGGTGGACAAGAATTTATGGATCCACTTCTTCCAGGAGAGTCTTTCAGGGACTCATCTCGAATGGTTCTATCAGCTGGATGGGACCAAAGTTCGTAACTGGGAGGAGTTGGCAACTGCTTTCTATAAGCAGTACCAGTATAATGCCGACCTTGCCCCCACACGTACCCAACTCCAGGGTATGTCGTTAGGTGCAAGCGAAGGTTTTAAGGAGTACGCTCAGAAATGGAGGGATCTTGCTGGAAGGGTACAACCACCTCTGACTGATCGGGAACTTGTGGACATGTTCTTGGGGACCTTGTCCGGTCCATTTTATAACCACCTGATTGGGAATTCGTCTGCTGGATTCACAGATCTTATCTTGACTGGAGAGCGAATAGAAGCTGGCATCCGGTCTGGGAAAATTCAAGAGGCTGCACCTTCTGATAAAAAGCCTCATCATGGAAAGAAAGAATCCAATGCTGTGCACGGTAAAAAGAGCCGTCATGAGGCAGGGGCAATCCAAATCTCCAATCCCGGCCCTGCTCAACAAGGACAGGGGCAGCAGCGAAAAGAGAAACGACAGTATACCAAACTCAACATGTCGCTGGATCAAGCACTGCAACAAATGTTGAAGGCAGGGCTGATCACCTTAAGGGCTCCTCTCCGGAATCCGAACACTTCTGCTCCCAACTATCATCCCAACGATAGGTGCGCATATCACTCAGATAGCCCGGGGCATACTACAGACAACTGCTGGCCTCTCAAGAACAAGATCCAAGATATGATTGACGCCGGAGAGATTCAGTTTGAAGTGCCAGAGACTCCGAACATAATCACTGCTCCATTGCCTAATCATTGAAGACCTTTTGTTTATTTGAATTTTTGAGTTGTATTTTTCTTCGCTTATACAAACAATTAATGTCATAGCAAACTCTTTTATTCTATCAATGCATCGCATATGTCTGTTTTGGGAATTAATACAACCATTTTCATCATATTCAAAATTATTTTCATATTTTTTCTGATGTCAACTCTCTTTAATTCTAAGCCTCTTGAGGGAGGATGACGAAAACGATACCATAATCTACAGTATGCTTTTGAACAGACCCCGCTGATGAGGTACAGGCATTGTTTCAAATCCTAAACACTGGAGTTATAAGGAAGATAATCCCTCGTCAACCCATCTGAGCCAAAGAAGTAGGAGTTTTATTTTCGAAAATTGAAACCCTTAATCATAACCTGGGGCAGGGTAGTCTCTCAGTTGATCCAAGTGCATAACGAATGGCACCAAAAGTCTTTACAAAACGAAGAAAGACAATGATGGTTCCGAACAATCATAAGGACAAGCAGTCATTAACAAAAAAAAATCATAAACGAAAAGCCCAAGAAGTCAAACCTATAAAAGGGACTTATGAAACTGGGGCATCCCGCTGACTGTAATTCCAAAAAGGAAACAGTTCAGGCAAAAAAGAAAGGGATAACAAAAATCAAGAAAGAGGTCTCACAAACCCTCAACAAAAAATGACTGCTTGTTCAAAACAAATCATCGATATCTGAACCATCATTGGAACATCAGAACAAAGACTCAAACAAGGTCTAACGTACGATCAACTGAGTTTAGGTTTGGAGAACATCACGAAGAGCGGGTGGGTACAAATAATTTGAGCCTTTATCCTTTGTTTCTTAAACCGTGAACCAGGCCACGTTATAACCCTCAAAAGTCCTAGCTGAAGCATGGGTTAGTTCGAAAGCATACTGTTACGAAGGTATCCTGACTCCTTAAGGCTACGGTAAATACAGAGTTGACATCACGTTTTACAAACAGTCACATGTTTTATGAAAAAAATGCATTTTCAAAATCTTCAAGACAGACATAAGCTTTGCATTTTTAACATAACTTTGTTTGCATATGACTTTTTGTTTGAACAGTATAGAAGTGTACACGACGAATGCCTAATGAACAGAAGTACCTCCAATCAAGGGGCATGGCATGACTATTGTCCATCATCTGGGGCAGTCCAATCAAGATTCGGAGAATCTCTCAAAAGGCCAACCAGCCTGGGGCAAATCTCCACCTGAGTCGCTTGGGGCATTTCAACAACAAATCTCGCCTGATCAAACATCTTCTGGTGACAAAACACTTCTAAACAGGGGCAACTCCCTACTTTCTGAGAACGGACATAGTCGGAAAAATACTACGCACAATCAAAGACCCGCTAGGCTGATATGCCTAAGCAAAAATTAGGGCTTCCCGGCGAACCAAAAGGGTTCGGGAAAAAATGAAGGGATGAAATAAAAAATCTGTACACCCGGCAAGTCGAAAACCTGAAAAGGCGGCTTGGGCAAAAATGGGTATCCCGGTGGACTGAAAACCCGAAAGGGCGGTCCAGGCAAAAGTTAGGGATCAAAGCGTACGACTATGTCCTGTCACCTGCCTACCAGAAGAAGGTTTGACTCTCAACAACTATCAGCACCCCACAAGTGCCTCCCCCATAGAAGCAGGGGCAATAATGGGTGGTCTAAGCAATCTGATTGCTCTGTCCTCTAAGATGTCAAGGTAGGATCCGTTGAAGAACATAACCAATGCAGTTCAATACTCCCCCAGGAGAGTCCAATCCAGTTTCCCCAGGAAATTTGGAATCAATATCCCCAAGCAGTAAGCTTATCCCCAGTAGATTCTGGAAGCTTATCCCCTCGCAAAACACGAACGCGTCGTCCGACTTGGTTTAAAGAGTTATTTCCTCAACAGGATATAACTGGGTTATCCTCAGCCAAAAGCCAAGGAAAGGTCGTCGTCAACGTAGTTCTTTCCCATCCCCAGCGAAGTCTATCAACACTTCCAGAACAACAAGGATATCTGCAGCAAATTATTATCAACACTCAGCAAAAGCATTCCTCTCCCCACGGAGTATTTCTTCCCAGCATGGTCGCTAGAATATCTTTTTCTCCCCGCAGAATCTTCCATTTGCCAAGATTGTTCCACAACGGAGTCATCTTCTCCTACCGGTATTCTTGCAATTATCATCCCCAGTGGAAGTAAAAGCTTATTCTCCAACATCAACCCAGGATACGACTTCCCGGTACCCGTCAAGGATTTACTTTCCTAGACGAAAAACATTCATAAAACATCACATACATCATTATAGCATGCATAGACGCATCATATCATACAAGTCTCATTTATGTTGAGAACATCATTGCTTGATTCATATCATGCATTGCATATGACTGACCTTTACCTTTCAGGAAAGACGCAGTTAAAGTGTTCAGACATACTTCAAAGCCTTCTCTAGTCCAGCTGAATCGACTCCTAACAGATTTTTCTGATAAAGACTCAGCAGAACCTATGGTCCCCTCTCCGGCAAGTGCGTGAGGTGGTAATTCCTTCTTCAGATGTTTCCCTCTCCGACGATGAGTGTGAGGTGATAGTCTCTTATGGTTCCCTCTCCGACGGTGTGTGAGGTGGTAAGTCCTTTTTCAGATGTTTCCCTCTCCGACGATGAGTGTGAGGTGATAATCTCTTATGGTTCCCTCTCCGACGGTGTGTGAGGTGGTAAGTCCTTTTTCAGATGTTTCCCTCTCCGACGATGAGTGTGAGGTGATATTCTCTTATGGTCCCCTCTCCGACGATGAGTGTGAGGTGGTAATTCCTTTTTTTAGATGTTTCCCTCTCCGACGATGAGTGTGAGGTAATATTCTCTTATGGTCCCCTCTCCGACGATGAGTGTGAGGTGGTAATTCCTTTTTTAGATGTTTCCCTCTCCGACGATGAGTGTGAGGTAATATTCTCTTATGGTCCCCTCTCCGACGATGAGTGGGAGGTGGTAATTCCTTTTTTATATGTTTCCCTCTCCGACGATGAGTGTGAGGTGATAGTCTCTTATGGTTCCCTCTCCGACGGTGTGTGAGGTAGTAATTCCTTTTTCAGATGTTTCCCTCTCCGACGATGAGTGTGAGGTGATAGTCTCCTGTGGTCCCCTCTCCGACGGTGTGTGAGGTAGTAATCCCTTTTTCAGATGTTTCCCTCTCCGACGATGAGTGTGAGGTGATAGTCTCTTATGGTTCCCTCTCCGACGGTGTGTGAGGTAGTAATCCCTTTTTCAGATGTTTCCCTCTCCGACGATGAGTGTGAGGTGATAGTCTCTTATGGTTCCCTCTCCGACGGTGTGTGAGGTGACAATTCCTTTTCAGATGTTTCCCTCTCCGACGGCGTGTGAGGTGATCATTCCTTTCAGATTATAATTTTCTATGGTTCTCTTCCCGATATTGCAAAGAAGGTAATTCCCGCCAAGATTTTTCTCAACGAGCGTTGTTGAAGTTAAAATCACCCAAGGTTCTCTTCCCATTCATGCTAAGGCAGTAACCATCTCTGGTCCATTCATCAGCGTTTGAAACTCCAGACTCAGCTCCTGTAACCAGTCAGGACATATCTATGCCAAGCATCTAAAATCAGCTCCTGCAACGTGTCAGGTACTCATTTTTCTTTTGCAGGTATGCAGGTTCTCGCTAAGGAATCTCCCCCGCAATCAGCATCCAGATGGCATCTATAAGCCCATCACCCTATCCAACAACCTATAAATGGCATCTATAAGCCCATTCCCCCATCACTGTTACTATGTGAGCGCAAATTTCTAGGCACTCTAGTGTCCAATCATCTTCTACCCTCGGATTACGAAAGGCACGTCAGCCAATCTGCATCCTCAGGTCTAAGAAGATTGAACAGGGGCAACTGTTGTACCCCAAAATTTGCCCTCCCATATTCTTCAAGAAATTGCCAAGTCAAGTCACAAAATTCCCCAAGGGTTGTGCAGTTCAACTGTCTCCTATACAGTCAAAACTAGGGTTTGTGTCCTGATCAAAGAAAGGAAGCTTTCAAGGACCCAATCAAGTCTCATATGCTTACAAAGATGGTCAAGTATCCCCATATCAAGTTTCAAGACATTCAGCTCAAAATTGCACAGTCAAAACCCTAGATTGCACTACAGTCAACTGTAGGGGCAAAATGGTCATTTGACAGTCAAAAGTTCAAATTTTTGGTCAACATATCATTTTGAAGCCACAAACATCATTTGATCAATGCTTGATCATGATTCTCAAAATTTGGCTCATAAATCATCAAAGATGCAAAAGTTACTATATTTGGACAGCTGAAAAAGTCAACTGAAATTGACCAGGGCATAACTTTCACATGGATTATCAGAAAAATTCCATCCAAAGCTCATTTTGAAGAGAAAGACATTTCCTACAACTCATCTTCATACTTCAAGTCCAAGAAATGCTCTCACAAAAAGTTATCAATTTCAACATTATAGGTCATTTTCAAAAGTCAACAAAAAGGGACTTTAAGTCAAAGACCATAACTTGAGATTGGTAAATCAAAATGACATGGGACCAAAGGCATTGGTTAGAGGACTCAAAGAACTTTCCAAAATGTCCAAGAACATGTGAAAATCTTAATAATTGAGCAAGTTATGCCTTATGGAAGTTGGGAAATTTTTGGGAATTTTGAAAAGTCAACAATGGTTCAAATGACCTAAAAATGCAAATGGGCCCATTTTTCTTCCATGATTCATCATTCTAAGCCTATGCACGACCACTTGGCCCAAAGGGAAGTATTTTCTCAATTTTTATTTATTTATTTGAATTTATATTAATATTAATTCATTTAAATTATTTAAATACATGAAAAATATCTAACCTAACAAAACCAATCTTTTTATGCATGATTTGGACTCAATATTTCGTGCTTGTTCAATTATGGAAAGAATTGGTGTGATTGGAGCCTAATTGACACAAAGAATAACATGAAAAAAGATATGAAAAGATTCTTAACAAATCAAATATCCAAACCATGATTACAAGGGATTTTATTCAAGTTTGTTGACCTAATTGCTTCCATACAAGTACCTGATCACAACCCTAATGGCATGAGACTAAAAGCTGCGCATAAGAAACTATTACAAACTTGAAAATTGCTTGAAAAACTCAAATTCTGAAATCAACCTTAGAGGTCGATTCAAAGCACCATTCTTGTCTCAATAGCTTCATTGTGATTCTCTGAACGTGTGCCAATCACAAACAACAAACAAAGCTCCAGGAATTGGTAGATAAAACTCAGACTGTATCTCAAAATTTTTGGAATCGTACATCATGATTCATACATCCTTTGCCATTTTTATTTATTGATTCATGTTTGTTGTGAGTTTTTGAAGCTAACTAACACCTTTAATTGCGTTTTTCTGTGCTATACGAGATTATACCATGATTGAATATTAGGGTTTCCTGAGCTTCAAATTAGGGGTTCTTACTAGAGGAAAAATTGGACGCCCCCAGTACCACCATTGCAATCAGTACATCTGGACGAAGAAATTGAGATAGTTGCGCCTAATTTATGATCACCATAGCGCTAGTCGCTATTTTCTTGAAGCTTGCCTAATGCAACGCGTTAAAACCGTTGCCATATGCTTCTGTATACAGGGATGACGAAGACGAAGACATCGTGGCAAAGCGTGATTCGTCTATTTGAAAATTGGCGCGCGTTGCCCACTACCACTTTGTTTTCTTTTTATTATTTGTTTGTTATAATATATTAACACGCGCGATTCAGCTCAATTGGCAAGCGAAGGGAATGTTCACGTCCAAGACCTGGGTTCGAATCCCAGGTCTGTATATTGTTCATATTATTTTTCAATTCATCTTCCTGTGCAGGCATAACCTTAAGGCGCATCATGTTGCCTCAAAGATCAACCAGCCACGCGCCTAGTTGCTTCTGATCAAAGGCCGAGATTGAAGGTCCACTATAAGCCCAGGTCAACGCGCTGGCACACAAATTGGAAAAGTCAAATGGATTTCAACGTTAATGGGCCAGCATTCCAGACCTGTACCTCCAATTTGGGGCTACCCCCCCCCCCCCCCCCCGGTTTGCTTCTTTTTATTTTTTTTATCTTTTAATTGTTATTTTGTTTTCTAATTTAATTGATTATCTTTTTTTTACAAAATATAAAAACTTCATTAAAAAATCAGAAAAGGCCAAAAATAATAAATATTTGTATTGTAATTATTTTCTTGTAAATAAATTAACATGTAAATAAATTTAATTTTAATTAGGTTATAACTTTAATTCTTTTAATAACTAAAAATCCAAAAATATAGAATTTAGGTTTAATTTCATTCCTTTTAATTTCCTTTTTTACAATAATAATATTTATTTTATTTATTTTCATAAATTAAATTTTGCATGTAAATTAACTTAGATTTAAATTAGGTCAAATTTCAATATTTTCATAATAAATCTAAAAAACACTAGAATTAGGTTTAGCATTTCATTTTAATTTTAATTAATTTTTATTTTTCTCCTTAAATCTTAAAAAACATATAAAATACTAAAAAACATGTTCATTTAATTTTAATTTTTAATTCCTCATTAACTTTAAATATTTTTGCAAAAGGGTCCAACGCCCATGTTTATAATTTATTTAATTTCGCGCATTTATTTTATGTCATTTAATTAATCATGTAATTCTCCCAAAGCGTTGTAACGATTTAATTTTTCGCACTTTTATTCGCTTTATTTATTTTCCGTCAAATCGGGTCCGGTTTAATTTTGGCGATGTGGACCCGCGCCATTTGTAATAGCTGTAGATTTATTTTCCCGCAAACTTTATAACTGTTAAAAAGCATGCAAGAATGAATGTCTTAATTAAAATCAAGCGTAGAACACAAATAAACATGACAAGACAAATATCAATGAAACTGACACACAATTCGCACACACCACCCCTAGGGTACGCCTCACTGTTGCCTTGCCTCGAAAGGTGATCGTCGAGTAGAGGATGTCTTAGTAAGTCCTCATGATCCGGGAACCTGGCATGAGGGTAGCTTCTAAGGTGTCTTCCCATTGCTCTGGTGATCACCATGTCCCGAACCTTCGAATTGACCCGAACACCTCCAACGGTGGTGCTACCTACCTCTCAATGGTGGGAGGGCACTACTTTTAAGGACATTTACACGGACGAATTCCTTAGGGTAGGTAGGTTCTCAAGGATACTTGCTCTAATCTCAAAACAAACTCAAAAAGACTTTTCACACTGACACTTTTCAAAAGCTTTCAAAGCAGATTTTTCAAACACTCTGACGTATGAGTCGAACTGAAATTTTTCAAAGAAACTTTTTAAACCCACATTGAAAAGCAAACAAACAATTTTGAAAACACATTGAGCAAGTATCTAAGAGCCCATGGATAACCATGGATAGAAAGGGTGCTAACACCTTCCCTTTCTATAATCTACCTCCCGAACCGAGAGCAATCTCTATAAGGAATTTTTCTGTGCTTTTGTCCTTTCCATTTGGAGAAAATAAAAGACGGTGGCGACTCTTGCTTCCGCGACATTTCGCGAACCAGCGTTAAACAGTCAGTTCCAGATCCACCGATCACAGAATGTATACAAAGATGTATTGTCTTTTGAAAAAGATGTTTCAATGTTTGAATGTTTGAAAGTTTTTTTTGGGAAATGTTTTGAAATTGTGTTGTGAGGTGTGTTTGAAAATAGCAAGGATGTTTTTTGCAAGTTTTGATCAAGTAACTAAGAGTTGTCTACCCTATCTACTCAAGAGTCTTTCCTACACATTTTTAACCATTTTGACAGTGTTGTTTTACCATTGCATTTGGTAAACAACCTTGTATTTGGATGTTAAATGGGACAGGCGCGAGTCATCGTATTGACCATGATAGCAATAGTGCTAAGTATATTTAGCAAATTTTTAAGGGACTAGATCATTTTGTATAGGTAACCAAGATAGCGTCATCGAGGGACTATGATCTTTTTGTTTTGTTTTTGTTTTACCAAGATACTCAACATGCATAACATAGCCATTTTAAAGGCAACAATTGGATGAAACCCTAGGGGTGTAAGTATGCATTGTGTTGTCATTTTCATGCATTTTATGTCTTGTATTAGGTCTAACTATTTGTTTTGATTTTGGATATTGCATACAAACCCTAATCTCTATCATGGTATATTTGAAAGCTATAAGTGCGTAAAATAAATCTACGCTATTACAACATTGATATGGGGAGGGGGATACAATTTTGAATAGGGGATTATTTTGCAAGAAATTAAAACCCTAAGTTATTACAACCAAATTGAACTTCTTTGTACAAATGATAAATAAGCAATATTTAAATAGACAATTAAATAAAAATATGCAAAATATTATAAATATGCAAAAAATGTTTTTGTACTATTTTTATATATGTAAAAATATAATATTTAATGTGTGAAAAAAAGAAAATAAAAGATTATTTTTGGAAAGGGTAGAAACCCTAATTTTGTTTTAAGAATATATATATATATATATATATATATATATATATATATATATATATATATATATATATATATATATATATATATATATATATATATATATATATATATATATATATATATATATATATATATATATATATATATATATATATATATATATATATATATATATATATATATATATATATATATATATATATATATATATATATATATATATATATATATATATATATATATATATATATATATATATATATATATATATATATATATATATATATATATATATATATATATATATATTAATTATATTATTTATATGCAATAAAATAAAATAATAAAATATATACAAATGTCAAAAAATAAAAATATGTTAGAAAAAATATTATTTAAGTATATAAATAATAAAAGTAAAAGTATAATATTTTTTGTATTATTTATAAGTTTTTATTAAAGAAAATAAAAGTATGTTATTTAATAATTATTTTTATGTTAGAAAAAAATAATAAAAATAATAAAATAAAATGTGAAAATTTATAAAAATATATTTGGTAATTTTTTGTGTTTAGAAAAAATAAAATAAAATCAGAAATGAAAAAGAAATAGAAAAATATAAAAATATAAAACAATGGGCCAAGGGGGTGCAATCAGCAAGTCATGGGTGCAAAAAGCAGGCCCAGCCCAAGCACTTCATCTTCAACCTCAGATTCAAACAAAAACGCGCGTTCTTTGTACAAACTCATATCTCCTGCATTTGTGCTTAAAAACGAAAACTTGCAACATGAAAGTTATAGAGCATGATCATACGATTCTAACCATATAAAAAACTTAATCTAACTCTCAAAGACCAGAGAGAATTTCTCTGACCCTAATTTCTAACCTAACTTTTTCAGGAAGTTCATCAATCAAATTCTCTCAGCACACTTAACTTAAATGAAATCTATGCATATGTACATCTTAAGGACTATGAGTACTACATTTTTTATTCACAAACCTAATCCTAATGATTCCTAAATAGAGAGATAGAAAGTTGGAAAATACCTGCTTCAGTTGAACACGAGTATGGCAATGTAACAACTTTCAGTGAGGCCTGAGGTTCTTTTGAGCTTGCCTGAACTTCCTCCGACCTTCCCAAATGCTTTGTTTGCCTTGAGCTTGCTTGAATAAGCCTGTAGAAGTCAACCTGCACAAGCTGAAATAAAAAATGGTGAAGCTTGCAAATGGAGTTACACTCAATGGCCAATGGTTGGGATATCTTAGGTGGGTTATATGGAATGTATTGGAACTGGTTTGGGACAAAACACACGAGTGGTTTGTGAGATGGAAGTGAAAATGCAGAAACTGCCCTGTTTTGCAAGAATAATGTGTTTTTATGTTTTGGAAGGCTTGAGGGTTGGATGGCTCGTGTTTTTGGCTCAAGGCAATGTGCAAAACTTGTTTCAAATGCTTACAAGAGTTGGTTATATCAGATACTCCAGTTCTCTCACTTTTACAAGCTTTCTTGTTTTTGAAGCAAAAGGTGAGAAGTGACCAAGGGAAGGCCTGTACAGGCTAGCTCTAATCCTGCATACATTTGGTGAGCTTGGCCCCAAGTTTTTGGATTTTGTAATCTGTCCAAGATTTGGTTCAAGGCTCAAGGGATGCAATTTGACATAAAGCAAGTTTTGACAAAAATGGCAATGTTGCCTTTTTGCTATTTTTGGATTAATCCCTTGTGTAAACCTCTAATGATCAGAACAAAGCTTCAATCCATTGAGTTTGAATTTTATTCTTGATTGTGGAAGGATTTAGATACCTGTAAGCAAGTATAAACAATGCTGGATGGAAATTGCAACTTGTAGCAACATGAAAAATGCCATGGATCAAAGTGACTTTTTGCCAAATTCAAACCTTCGATTCTCCTAACGACAAATGATTTTGGAGATTTCTTGGATATTTTGGAAAGCTTGTTACATGCTCTACAATCCATATTTGAAATGCATTTTGATATTCCAAGTGGAACTATGTGAAAAATGGCCACGAAGATAGGTCAAAATCCTGCCTAAACTAGGGAAAAATTTCACTAAGTTAGAAAGTTTTTGGACCCTTATTCCAAAAATTATAACTTGAGATCCAAGCTTCTTTTGGGAAAACTTTGTGAATAAAAGTTGTAGATTTTGTGTAGGACTACAACTTTCATGTTGGAAGTTTTGTTTGAATCCAATTGCATCAGGGTGAAAAAGTTAGGCAAAGTTGGGAAAAAATAAGAAAATTTCATAACTTAGAAAAATTCTAAGTTATGAAAATTTTCAATTTTAAACCCTAATTTGCAAAATTAGGTTTCTTGATGAACAATTTTCATTTTTTGACTCATCTTGATGAAAAATGACCCTTGGCACTTGATTTTGACCAAAAAGTCAAAGTTTGACTTTTTAGTGTACAGTCAATTTTTGATCAGTTGACTGGAAAATTCATCTGTCAATCCAATGCTTTTGAGATCTTTTGAAACTTGTGCATAGGTCAAGATGATGCCATTGAGTCCTTGAATCCATGCTTGAAACCAATTTGCCATTGGCTAGGTGAAAAATCAGAAATTGCCCCTTATACAATCAAAACCCTAAAAATGACCATTTTGCGCTTTTGATGATCTGATCTAATTTCTTGAGGAGTTGTGGTCCAAACTTGATCAAATGATTCATATGAGTCTATAATGTTGATGTGGATAAAAAATTATGAGGTTTGACTGTAAATTGGCCACAGTTGACTTTTTCTTCAATACAGCTGATTTCTAGGTCAACTGTCCAATTGACTGGGCAAAAATTTGATTCAAGGCTTGAAACTTGATAGAGGCAATCTTATAAGTCCAACATGAAGTATGAAAGTCACCTTGAGCATTGTAAGTCCAAAAATACCAGTGCAAACTTGAACCCTAATTTCAGGTCAACAGTGTAAGGAGATGTCTTGAGCAGAGCAAACCCTAGCTTGGTCTTGAGTTCAAAGAGTCTTGTGAGGGGAAATCTTGATAAAATGAGAGGGAAAATTTTGGGGTACAACAGCTGCCCCTGTTCAATCTTCTTGAACCTGAAGAGTTAGATTGGCGAGTTTGCCTTTCGTGACTCGAAGGTAAAAGATGATTGGACACTAGAGTGCCCGTAAATTTGCACTCGTCAAAATGTAGGTTGAGGAATAGGCTTAAAGATGCCATTTGGAGAGGTGACAAAATCTTGTCGGGGATGGGCTTAAAGATTTCATCCAAGAGTGTTTGTTGAAAATCAGGAGAATGAACATCAGACTGGTAACCGTATCTGGAACGTATCTGAGTTGTATCTGGAGATTGGATTTGTATGAGCAATGGAATGGCGTCCGTGTCTTGAGCATATCCGAGATGTAACTGTATTTTGATTCTTGAATGAATATCAGAATGACTTCCGTGTTTGGAGTGTATCTGTATTGTATCTGAATCTGAAATCCGAATAAGCAACAGAAGGACACCCGTGTCTGGAGCATCTCTGGGCTGGGGAATAGATTTGAATGAGTGTCAGAATGGCTACCGTGTATGGTGCATATCTGGATTGTATCTGAAGTTGAGATTTGTATGAGTAGCAGAATGACTTCCATGTCTTGGAGTGTATCCGTACTGTAACTGGGATCTGGACAAGTGACAGATTGACTTCCGTGTCGGGAGTGCATCTGAACCTGAAGTTGATAGTTGAATCTGAATGAGAGATAGAATGGCTTTTGTGTCTGGAGCATATCTAGTCTATATCTGATTGCTGAAGTCTGAATGAGTAGTAGAATGACCTCCGTGTCTGGGGTGTATCCATACTGTATCTGAATAAGAGATCCGAATGAGTAGCAGAATGACTTCCATGTCTTGGAGTGTATCCGTACTGTATTTGAAATCTTTGAATAGTTGTTAAAGGTAGCTTTTAATCTTATCCTGAAAAGGGTAAAATGTTAGCTGAAACACAAAGTTATGTTGCATGATATGTATGATGCAATAAAATGTGCTATATCAATATTTATGATATATGAATGTAATGTATGTGCATGTAATCTGATTAGCTGTCTTGCTGAGGAAAATAAATCCTTGATAGCTGGAGATAATGAAATCTTTGACTGCTGCCGGGGAAAATAAATCCTGGACCGATGCTGGGAATTCAAAATCTTTGATTGCTGAGAATGAGAAATCCTTGGACCACTGTTGGGGATAGAAAATATTTGGCAACTTGTGGGGATGTGAGAATCCTTCATGACTTCTTGGGGATATAGGGATCCTTCAAGTCCTTTGAAGTTGGAACATGATAGACATTCCGTTGTAAGAATAAAGCCGAGTGCTGCTTGAGAAGCCTGTTTGGGGAATCCCGAGAAACTTGATGACTGTGGCTAAGGATTAAGAATCTTCAATCTATTGGGAAATAACTCTGTGGGGAGAATGTTTATTCTGTTGAAGAGTTTTCAAGAGATTGGGTTGTATGCCAATCTTCTGAGGAATTATCCGAAGCTGTTGTCTGGTTTCTAAGATAACTTGCAGGGGAATTTTCTGGCTTTAAGACAAACTCCCTGGGGAATTGGAGGAAACTAGATGGTCTTCCACCAGGGTTTAAGGGTTGAAGTTTTGGACTTCGTTGGGGACGAAAGTTCCATATTCACTTTGGGTTTGCAGTTCAAAGTTTTGCTCCGCTGGGGATTGGGGGTTTTGAAAACTCAAATCTGATGGGAATTTTGAAACTTAACTCCGCCGGGGATATGTATTTCAGGGCTTTAGCTCTGCTGAGGATTTCTCCTGGAATAGCCTAAAGACCTTTTCCCATACTTTCAATCTGTCACTAATTATTCTTTCTCATTTAGTTTTATTTGTAAGCAGTGATTATATTCAAATGCATATGCTCATTTAATAAATCATTGGACATTTTCAAATAAAACACAAGCGAAAAAAGAAAGAAAAGGCAAACAATTTTCTGCACTTTGAAGTATCTTTGTATTAACTCTGTGTAAGTATTTTGTACAAAGGAGACAGACATCCTAGTAAGAGAATGTTGTCATAAAATTGAGAAAAATTTATACAAAGAAAGATGGCTATGTGTAACAATTCCATGGGGTTCCCATTCTGCTATAGCCTTCGTAACTCTGAGTATCTTGTCCATTCGTTGCTTCGTCCACAGATGATTGGATTGATCAGAAGCTTGGAGCTTGTCCGTGAAGAGATTGTCCTTAAAGTGATCCGACGAGACATAGTCATACGCTTTAATTCCCTAACTTTTGCCTGGACCGCCCTTTCGAGTTTTCAGCCCACCGGGAAACCCTTTTTTGCCCAAGTCGCCCTTTCGGGTTTTCAACTTGCCAGGTGTACAGATTTTTTATTTATCCCTAATTTTTGCCTGAATCGCCCTTTCGGGTTTTCGATTCACTGGGATGCCCATTTTTGCCCAAGTCGCCCTTTTGGGTTTTCAAATTTTCGGGTCTTTATGCGTAGTATCTTTTGACTATATCTGCGTTCGCAGGGTGCGGCAGGTCATCGCCGTCCATGGTGGTCAGGATCATTGCCCCACCAGAAAAGATGTTTTTGATCACAAATGGTCCTTCGTAAGTAGGAGTCTGTTGTACCCCAAAATTTGCCCTCTCATATTTTATAAAGACATTGCAGGAATAATCTCCAAATGGCTCAAGATTGCTCAAGAGTTGGACAGTCAAATCATCTCCTAAGGCAGTCAACCTCAAATTAGGGTTTTATGTTGCATCAAGGTCCTTGCATCCAAATGACCTCAAGTGATCCCCAATGTCATAATATGTTCTCAAGTTCATCCATGTCAAATTTCAAGCCTTGCAGAGGAAGTTTGCTCAGCCAATTGCTCAAAGGGTCCAAAAATCGGCTTTGCTAGGGCAAAAGTCAACAGTGACCCAAATACAGTCAAACTTCAAGATTTTTTGTCAACATTCTCATTTCGAAGGTTATTTCATCATTTGATCAAGGGTTGATCATGATTCATCAAGGATTGCTCAAAATTCATCAAGACTCAAAAGTTGCTAAATTAGGGTTTTGCAGGAAAAGTCAACTCAACTTTGACCAAGCATAACGTTCTCATACTTTATGAGAAATGACCCATCCAAAGCTCATTTTTAAGAGGATTAAATTTCCTACAATCCATATTCACACCCCAATATCAAGAAATGCACTCACAAAAAGTTAAAAATTGGGACATTATAGGTCATTTTTGAAAGTCAACAAAAATACCTTTTTTTCCAAAGCTTATAACTTTAGCATGGAATACCAAAATGAGATGAGACCAAATGGGTTGGTTAGAGGACATATCAAGCTTTCTAAAAAATCTAAGAACACTTCCAAAAGTTCAAAATTGAAGAAGTTATGCATTGTTGAAGTTGGGCATTTTTGCAAAATTGCCAAAAGTCAACTATCCCCAAAACTTCAAATTTTGTCAAAGGGGCCCATTCTTTTCCACTTGATCTGATCTTGTCACACCACACACGTGTCCTAGCTTTAGCCTTGTGTCCAATTATTAATTTTTCTATTTTATTTGATTTTTTATTGAATCAATTTATTTTAAATCTATTTAAATCAAATAAAATCCAAATATTGATTACTTAGGATATTTTTGGTTGTTATAGGTCTTGATTATCATCAATGACATGATCAAATCTGTATCAATCTTTTCATGTGCAAAAATATTGGATTTTGGACAAAATAAGAAAGTTATCAATGAAGGATTAAATCATATCTCCAAGCCATAATGCACAAGAATTCAGTCTAAAATTGTTGACCTAATGCACTCTTTATTACATATACAATGCAAAGGCACGGGTTTTAGAGGTTGGAGGCTGCAAGAACACAAAAACCAAACTTGAGAAAACTTGGAAAAAGCTTGAAACTGATATCCTTCTTAGAGGCACTTTCAAGAGCAAATCTCAACACCACTCCATTGCTGGGCAATCACTGAGTCAGAAGCAATCAAAAGCAAGCCCTCACACCCTCTCAATCGCGCTGTAAGTCTCTCTAAAAACCGCTTTTCATTTGAAATCGCAACTCCATGTTCTTGCATTTTTTTGACAAAATCTTTGCATATTCACGATCCTTGTTCAATTTGCAAGCTTTCTGCATTAGCCAATTGTATTTATATGGCCTATAACCCCCTAGCCGAATCTAGGGTTCGTGGTTTTTGTATTTTGGGTATTTCGTTTTCAGGCAAAATCAGTGCAATCAATGGACATGGATGTAATCAGTGGAGGAAGACGAACATGACCATGATCTTGGATTGTGTTTTCGTAGCCTAGAACTAATTATAGGACAGACCTACGGATTTAGCTGCGGATCTAAATTCGTAGGTAAATAACCAGGTTTCAACGAGGAAGACGATGACGCGTCCCCCTCCTATTCGTTGATTCAAATTTCACGCTTTATTTTTTTAATTCTGGCATATTGTTTGTTTTTCCAATATTATTATTGTTGTCCATTCCACTAACAAAAGAAGCGTGATGGTTGAGTGGCAAGGGCGTCAGTTCATAATCCAACAGGACCTGGGTTCGAATCCTAGGTCCCCAATATCTTTGTTATATTTTGTTTCCAGGCGATCCAATGCAAGCTCCAACGCGTGATGTACCATGCTCCCTCATGCAATCAGTGGACAGATGGCCCCCAGGCCAAATCTGATGGCCCAGATGGGATGCCTACCATATGCCCAAGTCAACGTGCATGCGTGGAAACAGAATAGTCAGCCAGGCCAATGGATTGTTGGGCCACAAAATTGCTAATCAACCCCCTGATCAGGCCCAAAACCCCCTTGAGTATTTCTATTTCTTTCTTTTTATTTTATTTATATATTTGTTTTATTAATTATTTTTATTATTTAATTAAACAATCAAAACTTTTTCCTCATAAAATTAATAACCAAAAAATATTTCTTAATTAGAATTAATTTTCAATATTTTATTTTTGTTAATAAATTTTAATTTAATTAATTTAGTTTTAATTAGGAATAACTTTAATATCTTTTTCAAATAATTAAAATTAACTTAGACAATTAGGTTTTTATTAACTTTGATTAATTTATTTTTATTTCTTTAAATATCAAAAAATCCAAAAATATTTTTATTTATTCATTAATTCAATAATTAGTTTAGTTTAATTTCCTTTTAATTCAAAAATAAACCAAAAAAAATCTTTTCTTGAATAAAAAAGGGTCAAAACCCTAAAAAAACCCGTCCTATTTAATTTCTCGCACGCGATCCGTTTTATCATATTATTGTATCTGTTTCCCAGAATGTAATAGTTAATTAGGACTTTAATTATTTTACCGCTTTATTTACTTTTCGCATTTTAATTTCAAGGGTTGCTTTTGGCGATGTAAATACCCGACGCCTTGTAATAGTTAGTTTTAATTTCCGCAACTTATAAAACTGTTAGATGTTTGTTAATAGGGAATGCATGACAAGATCAAATGTGTAAACCTAAAATCAACATAGATAACCATTGACATGTACAGAGATAAAATTAACTGAAACAACACACTCGCACATGCGCACTCTTAGGGTACACCTCACTTGGTTGCCTTCGAACGTGGTCATTGAGTATAGGAAGTTTTAGAGATTGCCCTCTTATCCAAAGATCATAGTTTCCTCGAAACGGTTGCCTCGGAAAAATGATCTAAGACATTAGGGTTACCGCTAAGGCATCCTAACATTGCTTTAGTGACCACACGTCCCTTAATCGAATTGACCCTTTAAAACTCCAACGACGGTGCTACCTACTCATCAATAGTGGGATAGCATTGTCTAAAGGACATTAGTACAGATTGATTCCTTTTTCGAGTAGGTAGATGGTTCTTAAAGTACTTGCTCTTTCTCAAAACAAAATAAAACTTTTCGCACTTACACCTTTTCAAACAAAAACTTCTCTCAAACCCACAAACACAAAGAAAAGAAAATTTTGAAAACACTTTGAGCAAGTACCTAAGAGCCCGTGGATAACCACATATAGAAAGGGTGCAAACACCTTCCCTTTCTATAATCTACCCCCCGGACCCGAGAAACATGTCGACAAAGGAATTTTTCTGTGCTTTTTTCCTTTCCTTGTTGGATAAAATAAAAGACGGTGGCGACTCTTGCTTACCGTGACATTTTGCAAAAACAAATGCAAAACGCGAACCAGCATTCCAAAAACAGTCTGTTATTTCCCACCGTATCACATAGTCCACTTGCCCCTGGGATCACTTTGCGACGAGATGATCCGCTTGATTACAAGGTCTCCGACTTGATATACTTGTCTTCTGACTTTCTTGTTGAAAGCTTTGATCATTCATTTTTGATACGCCTGACAATGGCAAACAGCAG
Source organism: Vicia faba (assembly GCA_948472305.1). NCBI lineage: Eukaryota > Viridiplantae > Streptophyta > Magnoliopsida > Fabales > Fabaceae > Vicia > Vicia faba. The sequence goes on from OX451741.1 coordinate 831,210,422, forward strand.
TAAGTCACTTCTCGTCAATCAAGTTAAGTTGATCAAGCCGGGTCTGAATCCAATTGTCTTTGCTCAAACCAGCATCCTTCATGATTCTCAAGGATGGAATTTGAACCTCGATAGGTAAAACAACTTCCATGCCGTATACCAAAGAATAGGGTGTTGCCCCAGTTGATGTTCGTGCCGTGGTACAGTACCCGTGCAGAGCAAACAATAACATCTCATGCCAGTCCTTGTAAGTGACTGTCATCTTTTGAATGATCTTCTTGATATTTTTGTTCGTAGCTTCGACAACACCGTTCATCTTTGGTCGGTAGGGAGATGAATTGTGATGTTGAATCTGGAACTGTTCACACAGGGCGGTGATCATGGTATTGTTCAAATTTGTATCGTTGTCAGTGATGATCCTATCGGGGATACCATACCGGCAAATGAGGTTCTGCTTGATGAAGCGGGCAACCAAATTCTTTGTAACGGAGGCGAAGGAAGCTGCTTCGACCCACTTGGTAAAGTAATCAATGGCCACCAGGATGAAACGATGCCCATTGGATGCTGTAGGCTTGATCTCTCCAATCATGTCGATTCCCCATATCGCAAACGGCCAAGGAGCCGTTAGGACATTGAGAGGAACTGGAGGTATATGTACCTTGTCAGCATAGATTTGGCATTTGTGACAAGTACGAGAATGTTGATGATAATCAACTTCCATGGTATACCAGTAATAGTCTGCCCGTAGAATCTTCTTAGCCATCGTATGTCCGCTAGAATGGGTGCCAAAGGTACCATCGTGCAGTTCAACCATAATTTGTTTAACTTCCACCTTATCCACACAACAGAGCAGAATGCAATCGTGATTGCGCTTGTATAGGATACCATAGTTTAGAAAGAACTTGGCCGCGAACCTCCTTAAGAACTTTTTTTCGTTGACTGAAGCTCCTTCGGGGTATTCTTGTGCTTTGAGATACCTTTTGACATCATGAAACCATGGTCGGTCCACTACTTCTTCGGTATTGATCTCGTGACAATGTGCAGGTTCGTCCATTCGCTCAATGGTGATTTGGGGAGCCTCATTTTCCCAGTTAAGTTTAAACATGGATGACATTGTAGCTAGCGCATCTGCTAGCTGATTCTCTTCTCGCGGAAAGTGCTCAAAGGTGATCTGCTCGAAATGTGGTAACAATGTCAAGACATGTTCTTTGTAAGGGATGAGGTTTGGATGTTAAGTATCCCACTCTCCTTTGATTTGACTGATAACCAAAGCTGAGTCCCCAAATACAATCAACGATTTGATTCCCAAGTCAATAGCAGCCTTGAAACCAAAGATACAAGCTTCATACTCGGCCATGTTGTTGGTGCAGTTGAAGCAGAGTCTGGCGGTGAAAGGTGTATGGCAACCTTCTGGAGAGATAAGTACCACACCGATACCGTTGCCAAGTGCATTGGAGGCACCATCAAAGTATAGAGTCCATCGAGATCCTTGTTCAGGTCCGTCATACGGTCTGTTCTCTTCAATGTTGCTTAAAGTCGTGATATCCTCGTCGGGGAAGTCGAACTTCATGGATTGGTAATCTTCGACAGCTTGATGAGCCAGATGATCGGCTAACACACTCCCCTTTATAGCTTTTTGGGTTGTGTACTGTATATCATATTCGGTGAGGATCATCTGCCATCTAGCGATTCTTCCGGATAGAGAAGGCTTCTCGAAGATGTACTTGATCAGATCCATCTTAGAGATCAGCAAAGTGGTATGTGTCAACATATACTGCCTTAGCCGGTGAGCAGCCCATACCAAAGCGCAACAAGTTTTCTCGAGCAGTGAGTATCGGGTCTCACAGTCGGTAAACTTTTTGCTAAGGTAATAAATGGCATGCTCTTTTCGGCCAGACTCGTCATGTTGGCCCAGTACGCACCCCATTGAATTCTCCAGAACGGTCAGATACATGATTAACGACCTTCCTTCGACGGGTGGCATCAAGATAGGAGGTTCCAGCAAATACTCCTTGATTTTATCGAAAGCAACTTGACAGTTATCATTCCATTTAACCACCTGATCTTTCTTCAACAGCTTGAAGATTGGTTCACAGGTAGATGTTAGGTGAGAAATGAACCTTGCAATGTAGTTTAGGCGTCCCAAGAAACCTCTGACCTCCTTCTCAGTGCGATGGGCAGGCATTTCTTGTATAACTTTGTCTTTGGCAGGATCAACCTCGATGCCTTTGTTACTGACTATGAAACCTAAAAGTTTACCGGACTTGACTCCAAAAGTGCACTTGTTAGGGTTCAGTCTGAGCTTGTACTCTTTCAACCTGACAAACAGCTTTTGTAGATGGTCGAAGTGTTCTTCTTCGGTTTGTGAATGGGCTATCATGTCGTCTATGTAAACCTCTATCTCATGATGTATAATGTCATGAAACAAGGCCACCATGGCGCGTTGATAGGTTGCCCCAACATTCTTCAGTCCGAATGGAATCACTTTATAACATAAGGTACCCCACTGTGTAACAAAAGTAGTTTTCTCCATGTCTTCAGGGGCCATTTTGATCTGGTTGTACCCTGAAAATCCATCCATGAAAGAAAATACCTTATGCTGAGCTGTATTGTTAACCAAGATGTCGATGTGCGGTAGTGGAAAGTCATCTTTAGGGCTAGCCCTGTTTAAGTCTCTAATCCACACACATTCTGACTTTTTTGTCCTTTTTAGGTACAAGCACAATGTTAGCAACCCATTGTGGATAGGAAGTAACAGCAAGGAAGCCAGCATTGAACTGCTTCATCACTTCAGCTTTGATATTTTCAGGCATATCGGGCCTCATTCGGCGGACTTTCTATTTGATTGGTGGACAGTCTTCTCTTGTAGGGAGACGGTGAACCACAATATCTGTATCCAGTCCCGACATGTCTTCATAGGACCAGGCGAAGATCTCGACATATTCATTTAACAGCTGAACTAAGCGCTCCTTGACATTTGGCTCTAGGTTGGCACCCACTTTTACTTCTTTTCTATCTTCCTCTGTTCCCAAGTTGATAGTCTCTAACAACTCCTCGTGTGGTAGAATAACCCTTTCTTCCTGTTGCAACAATCTAGCTAACTCTCCAGGAACTTCACAGTCTTCATCACCTTCGTATTCGACATGATTGACCAGATCTTCAAAGTCACTGAAGGCCATAGCAGAATTGTTACCCATGGAATCCGGAGTGGATGGGTACCTGTATTTTGTGAGTGTGGGTGTGTGTAAGGGATAGCCACCTTTAAACAAATAAAATGTAAAAAGAAATACAATGAACACAAAAGTTTATATATGGCATATGAAGATGAAAAATCAAGCCCTTACAAATGGACCTATATGCCTCGGGTAAGGCATAAGGCAAAAAGTGTACGGATTGTTTAAAAATTATTACAGACCAACAGAAAATGTTCGAAAGATAAATTACTGATTGATGAAAGTAATGGGAACGAAGTCTTTCGCCTCCCAGTTGTTCAACCCTCCTTCAATAGTTGGAAATATCCAGTCTTCAAAATTGCTCTCCTCTTCATCCTCCTCTAAAGCATGAACTCCATGATGGGTGATCTTCAATGGTGGTCCTCCAGCCCGGGAGAGACACACAGCCTTCTGACTAGCAGCAGTGAAACCCAAGCCGAACTTATCTGTCTTGTAAGGAAATTCTGGCAGTTGACCCCATACTGTGCTTCCTCCTTCCTCAATCACAGCCTTCGCATCTTTAAAGGATGACATCCGGGACACAAGTTTGGTAATGATGGGCACATAAGTTATTGTCTTGTCTACCACAACTTCAGGAGAAACCTCTTCAAAGTGTTGAAAGGGGGTCTCGATGAATTCACCATCTAGTTCAACATAGCGGAATGAATTCAGATGGCTTATCATATACTCCTCCTCGCCATGAACTGTCACAATTTTCCCCTGGACAGGGTACTTAAGTTTCTGATGCAGAGTAGATGTGACGGCTCCAGCATGATGAATCCAGAGCCTTCCTAACAAGCAAGAGTAGGAGGGACGGATGTCCATGACATAAAATATGGAGTTGAAAGTTTCCGTACCCACTTTAATCGGGATGTCCACCTCCCCGTGGACCATCCATTTAGAACCATCGAAGGCTCTGAAAATGATGTTGCTGGGCTTCAAAGTTAGACCTTCACAATCTAGCCTATCCAATGCCTTCTTTGGTAGCACGTTCAGCGATGAAGCAGTGTCCACTAGAACATGTGCAAGAGTAGTCCCTCTGCATTCCACCGAGACATGCAGGGTGTCATTATGCTTTCTCCCTTTGATTGTTAGATCAGCGTCGGAAAACCCTAAACCGTTGTCTGCTGTCTGGCTAGCTACACATTCTTGAAACTGGTCCGCGGAGGTTTCCTGGGGTACATGGGCCGTCTTCAAGAACTTGATCAAAGCTTTGGCATGAGCTTCGGAACAGAGTAACAAGGCCAGCATAGAGATTTTTGAAGGGGTTTGCCCCAGTTGTTCTACGACATCATAGTCGCTTTTCTTAATTATTTTTAAAATCTCCTCCAATTCCTTTTGAGTGGTTTCAGGGATGACCAAAGGCTGAGCCCTCATCCTGACGGGCCCTTCTTGGATCCCCTTACCTTTATCAGCAGCAACAACAGAGGGTACAACTTCGGGAGTGACAATTTCTTCAATCACTGGAGTTTGCATAGAGATGTTGACCGACACAGGAGTAACCTTAGGAGCATTTGAGGGTCCGAAGACTGCCCTTGGGGGAGCAATCTCCGGAGAGAAAATTCTTCCACTGCGGGTGATCTTACTCGTCCCAGCAATATTTCCTACGTCAGGAGTCTCTTCATCGAAACTTTCTTTAACTGATTCAATCTACTTAACACCGTGGTAGAAGATCTCTCCTCCATAATTCCACGGTATTGTTTTGTTGGACTTGTATGGGATAAGCCCCAGCATAGTTATCTTCAGAGGTACAAACTTTGGATCAGGTGTAATCTTAACAGGTCTTTTGGAGACCTTGGAAAGACTGTCGGAAATGGTAATTATAGCAACATCGTTGACAGGAGTTGGAGTAACAGGAGTAACGGGGGTAACATGAGTTTTCTCAAAGAGGATTTCTTGATTATCCATTAGGCGTTGGATGCCTAACTTCAACAGCGGACAGTCGGATTGTAAGGATGAACAAAGGTAGCAATCTTTTTCATAGCCTGGGAAAATCCCGACCTTTAACAGATTCATCTTGATCATTGGTAATGGGGTCATTAAGTCATCAACAGCAGTAACATAAAGATCTTCTACAACAGCATGGACATTGTGACCATGTTTTGGCATTAGAGCGAATATCACATTAGGTTTTTCAGGGGCGTCAAACTCCACCTCCTTGACATCTATTAAATCCTGGATCTTATTTTTGAGGGCCCAACAATTGTTGGTGTCGTGCCCCACACTGTCTGAATGATAAGCACACTTTGCATTTGAATGGTAGTAGGGAGAAGAAGTGTTTGGATTCTTTGGCGCCTCTTTCAAACTTGTAAGGTTTAACTTCAACAGATGAGGGAGAACCTGAGCAGGTGTCATATTGATCCGGGTGAATTGCCGTGCAGGCCTTTCCACCCTTCCTTGGTTGGTTCTGGGTTGACTGTTTCGAGGTTAATCCACTACAGAATTCTGAATCATTACAGCCCCACCGCTGGCCGACGCTCGACTCCTATTTGACTTCTCTGGGAGTATACAGCTGATACTTCTTTCTTGGCTGGAAAGGTCTTCTTGATAGCAGCGGAAGCAGATGCATCCTTTTGAATTTTACCACTCTTAATGCCAACTTTAACTCTTTCACCAGTCAGAATTAACTCGGTGAACCCCGCAGATGAACTCCCGATCAAGTGATTAAAGAATGGACCTGACAGGGTCCCCAAAAAACATATCCACAAGCTCTCTTTCAGACAATGGTGGCCGCACCCTTCCAGCCAAGTCCCTCCATTTCTGGGCATACTCCTTAAAGCCTTCATTGGAAACCATACTTATACTCTGTAATTGAGTACGAGTAGGTGCTAAGTCCGTATTATATTGATATTGTCTGTAGAAGGCAGCAGCCAAATCCTCCCAATTGTGCACATCAGATCTCTCAAGCTGGTAGAACCAATCCAATTGCGTACCCGTCAAACTATCTTGAAAAAAGTGGACCAACAAATCCTTATCAGAAGAATGAGGTTGGATCTTTCTGACGTAAGACCATAGGTGCATCTTCGGACAAGACAAACCATCATATTTAGAAAATGTAGGCACCTTGAATTTAGGGGGAATCACAATCCCAACAACCAACCCTAGCTCCTTGAAATCTAGCCCGGGCACTCTTTATACCTCCATAGCTGCCAGGCGCTCTTCCAGATTCTTGTACTTGTCGTCTGTAGGAGGATACTGCTGCTCAGAGTAATCCTCATCCTCTTCTTCTTCTTCTTCTTCTTCTTCCTCAGACTCGGAGGGCACTGCAACTCCCTTTCCCTTTCCCACCCCTTCATCAGATGTTGAGTGGAAATCCAGGAGCCTTCTAGCTTGGTTCTCAAATCTTCTTCCCATAGTAGCCACACTAACTCTTTTCTTTTTCTTCTTCTCCTTTTCCTTCTCTAACAGTGCTTTAAGATCCTCCTGACCCTTTGCCAAGGTCATGAGTAGTTGTTAGAACTGTGAATTCTGCGCTTGTAGGTCTTTGACCGTCTGCTCTATATCCATCTTGATGAAATAAACAGTAGAGAGATAAGGAAACCTGGTGTGGAGACCTGCTTATGCATATGATGAATGATATGTTATTCATGTAATGCATTCAAGGATTCAGAAATTCAAATTTGTTGTAAACAAAAAAGAACGTACCTCATATTGATAAGATAGAATTTGTTAGTACATAAGTGCCCCATGAGCAAAATAATACAAAATTCTAATGTAAAAAGACATTGCGCATCCTCTTTGGCGCAATGTAGGTGTTGAGAGTCTGCTCTTCATGGAGTCGACGAGTAAGTTCTAAAACCTTCTTCTCACTAGCGTAGAAGCTGGCTTCAAAAGTGTTCTGTTCTTCCTTGAGCTGTATCCAACTCTTTTGCAAATCTTCCAATGATGTTGGCATGTCAGAATGTAGGAGGGTGTATGGAACCTCTCATTCCATAACAGGATCTTTGATCATAGGAAGAATGTAGGGGTAAGGCATCATAAGACTCTGGGCGCGGGATCGTACCCACTTGAGGTAAGGCTCAAGGGGGATGGAATTCTTGTGTCCCAGTGTCTTACTGTCCACCTTGTTGGGCATCCTCCAAGCTCGGATAAACCTTTGTCGAAGTCCTTGAGCGTCGTTGTCGAAGTCAAAAACCAAGTCTGGAATCAGCATGTCATGAGGGCCATCCCTTCGGGCATACCCAAATTGTCTCAGAGCCAAGCAGGGGTTGTAGGTAATGCCTCCCCTAATGCCAAGTAATGGGACATTAGGGAATTCCCCACAATGATCAATGATGATGACATTTTCTCTGTACCGAGAACACCATTGAACATCAGAATATGTAAGAGTCATCAACCGTTGTGACCACCTCAAACCTTGCTCATTCTTCAAGACTGATTGGGGAAGGTGAGAAATAAACCACCTTGCTAGAAGAGGAGTACAACACATGAGAACACCTCTTTTCCTCATTGTTCGTGTGTGAAATGAGTGGAGGATGTCCCCAAGCAATGTAGGCATAGGATTTCGAGATATGAAAATCTTGACAGCATTCACATCTATAAGCTGATCAGGGTTTGGGAACAAGACCAACCCATAGATGAGAAGTGCTACAATCTCCTCAAAAGCTTGCAGATCTAGAGAATTCCAGCAGTCTTGTGCCTTCTCAATCAGAAACTTTGGCAAGAAACCCTTGACACCACTTCTGGTTTCCCAATGACCTTTGATATCAGATGGTTGCAAGTGTAAGGCTTGAGCAACATCTTCAGGCTTTGGTTCTCTTTCCGTACCGCTTTAGGGTAGTTGATGGAGAATAGGAATCCTCAGGAGTTGAGAAAATTCCTCCAAAGTAGGCACTAGTCTGTAATCAGGAATTGTGAAGCAGTGGTGTAGGGGGTCAAAGAACTGGAAGAGAACTTTCACCATGTCTTCTTCAATGTTGGAGTCGACCAAGCTGAGAAGTATACCATGTCTTTCAGTGAAGGGAGAATTCTCTGGAATCTTGGAAGTAAGCTCCTTGAGTTGAGGAGGGATTTTCACAAGGTTGACCTGGATTGTTTTTCTGCGGAGTGATTCCATAACCTACAAAACAGGAACAAAGATGAAGATCCAAACCCTTGAAATGGTTAGTGGATGCATATGATGCTTTATGATGTTCATGATGTATGCACAAGTATATGTACAAGCAAATCACACAAGTTCCTAGTTTCAGGCTTGCATGGGGTTTCATAGGTAAGTACCCTCTTGAAGCTAGTTGGCTCAACCTGTCCTATAAATAGTAACCGGGTTCTAAGGAGCTCAATATCACTGGATTATTTTCTGTGTTCATTGTTTCAGTTTAGCCACTTAACTGGCGACCGAAATATTCCAAGAAAACAACCCTCAACGAGTGTAGTATCGAGTATCTACCAACTTCGGACTGCACCAAAGCCGGTCATCTCACTACCCCTAATAAGGCCAAGATGGTCAAGTAAAGGTTCTAAAAGTCCATTAGTGCTTCATGACATCACTCAGCGGCCCCGTATTCTCTTTGATTAACTCAAAGGCTACCGGTACCCACAAATATGTCGCACTAATATAGCTATTGCTTCAACCATGTCGGTATACCCCGCACAGTTTCCAAAATGTATTGCTATTTACCCATGAATGTTTCCCAAATCCGAGTAGAGGATTCAAACCCAAACAATAGAACCAAAGTGTAAAGCATACAAGTCAAGCAAGATAAGCATGTAAAGGTGATCTAAACCCTAAGGTAACCCCACTTTTTATAAAATTCCCCAGCAGAGTCGCCAGTTCTGTGATGCGGTGGGAGAACTGACTTGGGATTTTGCATTTGTGTTCGCAAATGTTTCGGTTTAGCAAGATTCGCCACCGACTTTTTATTTTATCCAAAGGAAAGGTCAAAAAGCACAGGAAAGACCTTTGAGATGTTTTCTTGGGTTCAGGGGGGGGGGGGGTAGATTATTAAATGGGAAGGTGCAAGCACCCTTTTCATCCATGGTTATCCATGGGCTCTTAGTTACTTGTTTAGATCACTTGCTTTTGCTTTTCAATTGTTTGAAATGGTGCTTTGTGTGTGGTTTTGAAAATATTTTGAAAAGAGGCCATCGTTGTGGCAACCTTTGTAATAATTCTTGTTTGAATGTATATAAAGGTGTATTGTCTTTTGAAAAATATGTTTCAATGTTTGAATGTTTGAATGTTTGAAAGTTTGTTTTGGGAAATGTTTTGAAATTGTGTTGTGAGGTGTGTTTGAAAATAGCAAGGATGTTTTTTGCAAGTTTTGATCAAGTAACTAAGAGTTGTCTACCCTATCTACTTAAGAGTCTTTCCTACACATTTTTAACCCTTTTGACAGTGTTGTTTTACCATTGCATTTGGTAAACAACTTGTATTTGGATGTTAAACGGGACAGGCGCGGGTCATCGTATTGACCATGATAGCAATAGTGCTAAGTATCTTTAGCAAATTTTTGAGGGACTAGATCATTTTGTATAGGAAACCAAGATAGCGTCATCGAGGGACTATGATATTTTTGTTTTGTTTTTGTTTTTCCAAGATACTCAAATGCATAACATGGCCATTTTAAAGGCAACAAGTGGATGAAACCCTAGGGGTGTAAGTGTGCATTGTGTTGTCATTTTCATGCATTTTATGTCTTGTATTAGGTCTAACTATTTGTTTTGATTTTGGATATTGCATACAAACCCTAATCTCTATCATGGCATATTTGAAAGCTATAAGTGCGTAAAATAAATCTACGCTATTACAACATTGATATGGGGAGGGGGATACAATTTTGAATAGAGGATTATTTTGCAAGAAATTAAAACCCTAAGTTATTACAACCAAATTGAACTTCTTTGTACAAATGATAAATAAGCAATATTTAAATAGAAAATTAAATAAAAATATGCAAAATATTATAAATATGCAAAAAATGTTTTTGTATTATTTTTATATATGTAAAAATATAATATTTAATGTGTGAAAAAAAGAAAATAAAAGATTATTTTTGGAAAGGGTAGAAACCCTAATGTTGTTTTATATATATATATATATATATATATATATATATATATATATATATATATATATATATATATATATATATATATATATATATATATATATATATATATATATATATATATATATATATATATATATATATATATATATATATATATATATATATATATATATATATATATATATATATATATATATATATATATATATATATAATATATATATATATATATATATATATATATATATATATATATATATATATATATATATATATATATATATATATGTATATTAATTATATTATTTATTTGCAATAAAATAAAATAATAAAATATATACAAATGTCAAAAAATAAAAATATGTTAGAAAAAAATATTATTTAAGTATATAAATAATAAAAGTAAAAGTATAATATTTTTTGTATTATTTATAAGTTTTTATTAAAGAAAATAAAAGTATGTTATTTAATAATTATTTTTATGTTAGAAAAAAATAATAAAAATAATAAAATAAAATGTGAAAATTTATAAAAATATTTTTGGTAATTTTTTGTGTTTAGAAAAAATAAAATAAAATCAGAAATGAAAAAGAAATATAAAAATATAAAAATATAAAACAATGGGCCAAGGGGGTGCAATCAGCAAGTCAGGGGTGCAAAAAGCAGGGAAAAGGCAGGCCCAGCCCAAGCACTTCATCTTCAACCTCAGATTCAAACAAAAACGCACGTTCTTTGTACAAACTTGTATCTCCTGCATTTGTGCTTAAAAACGAAAACTTGCAACATGAAAGTTATAGAGCATGATCATACGATTTTAACCATATAAAAAACTTAATCTAACTCTCAAAGACCAGAGAGAATTTCTCTGACCCTAATTTCTAACCTAACTTTTTCAGGAAGTTCATCAATCAAATTCTCTCAGCACACTTAACTTAAATGAAATCTATGCATATGTACATCTTAAGGACTATGAGTACTACATTTTTTATTCACAAACCTAAGCCCAATGATTCCTAAATAGAGAGATAGAAAGTTGGAAAATACCTGCTTCAGTTGAACACGAGTATGGCAATGTAACAACTTTCAGTGAGGCCTGAGGTTCTTTTGAGCTTGCCTGAACTTCCTCTGACCTTCCCAAATGCTTTGTTTGCCTTGAGCTTGCTTGAATAAGCCTGTAGAAGTCAACCTGCACAAGCTGAAATAAAAAATGGTGAAGCTTGCAAATGGAGTTACAGTCAATGGCCAATGGTTGGGATAGCTTAGGTGGGTTATATGGAATGTATTGGAACTGGTTTGGGACAAAACGCACGAGTGGTTTGTGAGATGGAAGTGAAAATGCAGAAACTGCCCTGTTTTGCAAGAAGAATGTGTTTTTGTGTTTTGGAAGGCTTGAGGGTTGGATGGCTCGTGTTTCTGGCTCAAGGCAATGTGCAAAACTTGTTTCAAATGCTTATAAGAGTTGGTTATATCAGATACTCCAGTTCTCTCACTTTTTCAAGCTTTCTTATTTTTGAAGCAAAAGGTGAGAAGTGACCAAGGGCAGGCCTGCACAGGCTAGCTCTAATCCTGAATACATTTGGTGAGCTTGGCCCCAAGTTTGTGGATTTTGTTTGCTGTCCAAGATTTGGTTCAAGGCTCAAGGGATGCAATTTGACATAAAGCAAGTTTTGACAAAAATGGCAATGTTGCCTTTTTGCTATTTTTGGATTAATCCCTTGTGTAAACCTCTAATGATCAGAACAAAGCTTAAATACATTGAGTTTGAATTTAATTATTGATTGTGTAAGGATTTAGATACCTGTAAGCAAGTATAAACAATGCTGGATGGAAATTGCAACTTGTAGCAACATGAAAAATGCCATGGATCAAAGTGACTTTTTGCCAAATTCAAACCTTCGATTCTCCCTAACCACAAATGATTTTGGAGATTTCTTGGACATTTTGGAAATATTGTTACATGCTCTACAATCCATATTTGAAATGAATTTTGAGATTACAAGTGGAACTATATGAAAAATGGCCATGAAGATAGGTCAAAATCCTGCCTAAACTAGGGCAAAATTTCACTAAGTTAGAAAGTTTTTGGACCCTTATTCCAAAAATCATAACTTGAGATAAAAGCTTCTTTTTGGAAAACTTTATGAATCAAAGTTATAGATTTTATGGAGTACTACAACTTTCATGTTGGAAGTTTTGTTTGAATCCAATTGCATCATGGTGAAAAAGTTAGGCAAAGTTGGGAAAAAAATAAGAAAATTTCAAAACTTAGAAAAATTCTAAGTTATGAAAATTTTCATTTTTAAACCCTAATTTGCAAAATTAGGTTTCTTGATGAACAAGTTTCATGTTTTGACTCATATTGATGAAAAATGACCCTTGGAACTTGATTTTGACCAAAAAGTCAAAGTTTAACTTTTTAGTGTACAGTCAATTTTTGATCAGTTGACTGGAAAATTCATCTGTCAATCCAATGCTTTTGAGATCTTTTGAACCTTGTGATTAGGTCAAGATGATGCCATTGAGTACTTGAATCCATTCTTGAAACCAATTTGCCATTGGCTAGGTGAAAAATCAGAAATTGCCCCTTATACAGTCAAAACCCTAAAAATGACCATTTTGCCCTTTTGATGATCTGATCAAATTTCTTGAGTAGTTGTGGTCCAAACTTGATCAAATTATTCATATGAGTCTATAATGTTTATGTGGATAAAAAATTATGAGGTTTGACTGTAAATTGGCCACAATTGACTTTTTCCCAATACAACTGATTTCTAGGTCAACTGTCCAATTGACTGGGCAAAAATTTGATTCAAGGCTTGAAACTTGATAGAGGCAATATTATAAGTCCAACATGAAGTATGAAAGTCACCTTGAGCATCGGAAGTCCAAAAATCCCTGTGCAAACTTGAACCCTAATTTCAGGCCAACAATGCAAGGAGATGTCTTGAGCAGAGCAAACCCTAGCTTGGTCTTGAGTTCAAAGAGTCTTGTGAGGGGAAATCTTGATAAAATGAGAGGGAAAATTTTGAGGTACAACAGGGAGCACTCTGAGTTTTGAGTTTTTTGATGTGCTTCCTGAGGCAGCGTGTGTGTGTAGTATCCCTTCCTGTCCTCTCTTTCATTCCCCCTTGTAATGCATCCTTGGCCTCATATTTATAGGAGTGTGCTATAGTAACGGCAAGAGAGCCATTTAACCAGGCCTTTAAAGCTTTGAGACAAGAATCAGACAATTTAAAAGCATTCCTTTTTTGAAACATTCATGTCTCTTTGGAAATCTTGGATGAACCTGGACACTTGACTCCTTCGAACACCCTCCTATCATTCAAAAATCCTTTGCCCAAATACCACTCGAAGGGTATTTGTTGAAACACCAATTGAAGGGCATTTCCAAAAGGCCAATCGAAGGGTACTTGGTTAACATGCCTGTCGAAGCTGCCTTGTTTGAGATGTTAAATCGAAGGATTCTGCCACGCCAATCAAAAGGCTTATCATGAGGCCAATCGAAAGGCCTTGTATCCATGCCAATCGAAGGGCTTGGCCATGAGGCCAATCGAAAGGCCTTGTATCCATGCCAATCAAAGGGCTTGGCCATGAGGCCAATAGAAAGGCCTTGTATCGCTGCCAATTGAAGTACCTTATTGACCGATCAAAAACTTCATTTTGTTCTCTTCGATTTCCTTCAGTTTGGACTAATCGAAGTGGCGTTAAAATGCCAATCGAATACGCCTTTATTCAGATTCCAATCGAAAGACATTATTAAGATGCTAATCAAAAGACACCTCTTCGAAGGACATTTTGACCAACTTCAAAATTTGTTATTTTCCTTCAAACAAGTGTTTGTAACCACCCATGTAAGAAAAGATCTTGTAAAAAATAAGAGGGCAAATTTGGGGTACAACACCTCCCACCAAAATAGGTGCATGATCAGTTTGAGCAATACAATCAAAGTTAGCTATAATATAGGTAGCGACATTAACGGGGCAGTTTTTAGAGGCACAATACATTATGAAAATCTCATCTCTTGACACAGAAGTAATGATTTACGGTTTTCCGAAAAGGGTGTGAGCAAGGAACTTATGGAAGTAGGGGATAACAGGGTTATGAATAATTTCAGAAACATGTTATCAGGATCGGGGTTGCTATCTACGATTATACTATCCCAGAAATATCCAAGTTCACGTTCCATAAGAAGGTCTTCTTAGGTACAAGTAAAAACATGTGGGTGTTGTACCCCATAATTTTTCCTCTCATTTATCAAGTATCTTCTTACAAGATCTCCTTTGGTTCAAGATTATACAAGGGTTGATCAGCTCAAGACACCTCTTTAAGCATTGATGGCTGAAATTAGGGTTTGAGATTGCATAAGGATGATTGAACTTTTAATGCCTCATATGACTTTCATAGATCATTATGGACCCCCAAGATTTCCCATGTCAAGTTTCAATTCTTGGATCACATTTTTGCTCAGTCAATTGATTAGTTGACCTAAAAATCAGTTGCATTGGGGAAAAAGTCAACTGTGGCCAATTTACAGTAAAACTTCATAATTTTTGATCCATATAAACATTATAAACTCATATGTATCATTTTATCAAGTTTGGACCACAATTCCTCAAGAAATTTGATCAAATCATCAAAAGGGAAAAATGGTCAATATTAGGGTTTTGATTGAGAAAGGACAATTTCTGATTTTTGACCTAACAAATGGTTAATTGGTTTGAGGCATGATCTCAAGAGTTCAATTGAATCATTTTTACCTAATGGCATGACTCAAAACATTTCTCAAGGTCATTTGATTGATAGTTGATTTTCAGTCAACTGATCAAAAGTCAACTGTACACTAAAAAGTAAAACTTTGACTTTTTGGTCAAAATCAAGTGTCAAAGATCACAATTAATCAAAACATGTCAAAATATTAAACTTGTTCATCAAGAAATCATAAAATTAAGATTTCATTTTGAAAAGTCAAAGTTTCCAAACTTAGAAATTTTCTAAGTGTTGAAAACTTCATATTTTTTCACAACTTTGAGCCAATTTTTCACCATGATGCAAGATGATTCAAAAGAAACTTTCAACATGAAATTTATAGATATCAATGAGATCTAAAACATTTCTTTACACAACTTCTCCTAGAAATTCTTTTATCTCAAGTTATTAATCCATGAAGTCATGATCATGAAACTAAACACTTAGTGAAAATTTTGCCCTAGTTTAGGCAGGATTTTGACCTAACTTCATGGTAATTTTTCATATAGTTCCAAGAGGGAATTTTCAAAAGTGATTCAAATAGGGGTTGTAGATCACATTGAAAGATTTCCATAATGTCCAAGAACTCCTTGAGATCATTCTTGAGCAAGGAGAATCAAAGAGAGGAATTAGGATTTCAAACTGAAATTATAGGTCATTTTTGTGATGAGCAAGAATTCAAATCTCAAGCCTATGCTGCACAATCTTGTTTTGAAGGAATCTAAACCTCAAAATCTCTCCCTAATCATAAGATTACGCTTGCTTTTGAGATATTATTCATTTTATTCAAGCTTTATCCAAGATAATTTTCCATTAATGGCACAATGGCACCATTGCCATTTACATAAAGCAAGCTTTATGCAAAGTCAACTTGAATTGAGCTTTGCACTTGTTCCTTATGCACAAACTTCCTCTACAAAGTCAGATAAGCATGTTTAAAGTTGGTAACCACTCTAGATAGCTTTGTACCTTGCCTTGAAACCATACTTGTCAAGTTTGCTTCAAAAATAAGTCAAAATCCCATAACTTGTGATCTGGTGATTCTGACCACCTCAAGTATCCAAACCTGTTGCTTATAAATAAAGGCACTGTATGCAAGCTAACACACGATTGGATAAGCCTAGAAACTCCCTAAAACTCCCTGAAATCAGAATTTGTACACAAACTCCATTTTTGTGTCATTTCTGACTCTGAATTCCAAACTCACATTTTACTCGTGCGTTCTCACTCAAATTCAATCACAAAGCTTCCATACACCATTTATAACTCATCCCACACCCTGTTACACGATTGTAACACCATTTGCACCATCTTCCATATCCAAAAAACAGAGTCTGCACATTGACTTCTCTAGACCATTTCAGCCATCCATTGCTCAAGCCAATCATTGCATTAGCTTCATGGGACCTCAAGGAAGCTAACCTGATCATCACCATCACTTGAAACAAGCTCAAACTCAAAACATGATTTCCAGTTTTGAGGTAAGTTTTCCTAACTTTGAACTCTTCATACAAGCATCATTAATGGTTTATTTGTGAATAAGAAATGTAGATATCATTGTCCTGAAGCTAACCATGTCCTTAGATTTCATTATTGTTGCTTGAGTAGTTAGAATTTTGAATATGAACCTCTGAAAATATTTAGGTCAGGATTTGGTACCATTATAAATTCATGCTCATTTTTGAGAATTAGCTTAAGTTATTTACATATTCAGATCATGAGAAAATTTCTAACAAGTTTGATGTTGGAAGTTTTATGAATAGTTGAGAAATGATGAAGTTACAGGTCCTTTGGCTGGAGGTTGAAGATGAAGTGTATTCATGACTAATTTTGTATTATATTTTTATCATTTAAGTTAAGTTAACGGATGTATAGCCACCCCAGTGGTAAAGGCAGCGCGCATTTATGGTCAAGGGCGTGGGTTCAAGCCCCAGCGTTGCCACTTTTGCTATTTTCCTAATATTTCCTCTTTTTTGTTCCAAAAATAGGCGCCTGGGCCTCCAAATGATTAGGCCTTGCCTTTTTTGCTATTTCTGACCCCCTGCCTTATTGTTTACACCCCTGGCCCATTATTTTTCTTTGTTATTTTATTTTCTTTCTTTTTTTATTTTATTTTCATTTTATATTTTCTTTATTATTATTATTAATATTATTATTATTATTATTATTAATGATAAAAAATCCAAAAAATGTTTTATTTATTTATTTGCATATTTAGAAAATGCTCATTTATATTTTATTTTCTTCATAAAAACAAAAGAACAAAAACATTTTCATTTAATAAATTAATTTCTTTTTTTATTCAATAAATATTTAGACTAGGGTTTAACTATTATATTATTATCTTGTGAATAAAATTAATTTAGAACTTAGGTTTATTTTAATTAATTAATTTTCATTTGTATTTTCATTAAGATAAAACCTTTCATAGAAAAACCCTAAAAATACTTTTTTAACTTAACTTATTTCTTATTTAGTTTAAATTTAATTTTGTTTAATTTTTAGTTAATCATCTTCTTTAATTAGGTTAAAATGCTTTTTTAAGAAAAAAACCAAACAAAAAAATTATTTCTTTTTCCATTTATATATTCTTGCATTTACACATTATTATTTATTCAACTTTTTGTACAATATTCAATATGGTTATAATAATTATTTAGATTTAATTTCTTGCAAAATCCCCATTTGTGAATTTGTATATACTCTCCCCTAAATGATGTAATAGCTTAGTATTTTTATTTTCCGCAATTTAATACTTTATATACAAATACTAGTAACTAGGGTTTGTACGGAAAGATAAAATCAATGCTTAGAAAACCCTAACTCAAAGATAAATCAAGCATGTAAACTAATACACTTGCACATATACACCCCTAGGGTAAACCCACTTTGTTGTCTTACAAAAATGACCATATTATGCATGTGAGGTATCTTAGAAAAAACAAACAAAAATACATGATCATAGTCCCTCGATGATGCTATCAAAGTTGCCTTTCAAAAATGATCTTAGTCCCTAAAGAAAATGCTAAGATATCTTACAACATTGCTAATCATGGCTATACGATGACCATTGCCCGTCCCTTTTACATCCAAAGATAAGGTTACTTACCAAATCAATGATAAGATAACAATGTCAAAGTAAAGAGGAAATAAACATGAAAGACTTTTGAATAGGTAGATTGCTCCTAGATGCTTGCTCAATTTCAAACCAAATATCCTTGCTATTTTCAAAACAAACACCAACACTTTCAAAAATATATTTCAAACTTGAAAATATTTTCAAAAGATAAACGCTTTGTATACATTCTTACGAACGAGAATCATTACAAAGTTTGCCTAAACGATGGAATCTTTACAAAAATACTTTCAAAAACCACACAAAGCACCTTTTCAAACAAAAGTAATTAATCTAGCAAGTAACTAAGAGCCCATGGAAAACCATGGATGAAAAGGGTGCTAATACCTCCCCTTTACATAATCTACCCCCCGAACTCAAGAAAACATCTCAAAGATCTTTCCTGTTCTTTTCAGCCTTTCCTTTTGGATAAAAGAAAAGTCGGTGGCGACTCTTGCTAACCGCAACATTTGCGATCAAACGCAAAACAACCAAGTCAGTTCTCCCACCGCGTTACAAAACTAGCGACTTTGTTGGGGAAATTTTTAAAGTGGGGTTACCTTAGGGTTAAATCACATTTACTTTCTTTCATTGTTTGACTTGTATGCTTTACATTTTGGTTCTTCGTTTGGGTGTGAAATCCTCTACCCAGATTTGGGATACCTTATAGGTAAGTAGCAATACATTATGGAAACAGTGGGGTATACCGACATGGTCTAAGCAATAGCTACGTTAGTGTGAAATATTTGTGGGTACTGGTAGCCCTTGAGTAGTCAAGGAGAATACGGGGTTGCTGAGTGATGTCATGAAGTGCTAACTAACTTCTAGAACCTTTACTTGACCAACTTGGCCATTAGGACGTAGTGAGATGACCGGCTTTGGTGCAATCCAAAGTTGGTAGATACTCGATACTACACTCATTAAGGTTGGGTTTATTAGGATATTTCGGTCACCATTAATGAGGCTTACGCTGAAACAATGCTCGACAAATCAAACCAGTGATATTGAGCTCCCTTAGAACCCGGTTAATATTGCTAGGACAGACTTGAGGCAACTAAACTTCAAGAGGGTACTTACCTATGAGACTCCATGCAAGCCTAAACCTAAGTAATTGTTTGTTTTATTTGTATATATCTACTTGTACATAACATCATAAACATCATAACATTATACTCATACTCACTAACCATTTCAAGGATTTTTGGGATTTATGTTTGTTCTGTTTAGTAGGACATGGATTCTATTCGCAGGAAAACCATTCAAGTCAATCTTGTAAGGATCCATCCTCAACTTAAAGAGTTAGCATCAAGGGTTCCCGAAAATTCTCCATTTACCAAAAGACATGGTCGCCTCCTAAACTTGGTTACCTCTAACACTGGCGAGGACATGATGAAGGTGCTCTTCCAATTCTTTGATCCTCTACACCATTGCTTCACATTTCCTGATTATCAACTTGTGCCAACTTTGGAAGAATTCTCCCAACTCTTAAGGATTCCCATTATCAATCAACTACCCTTCAACAGTACAAAAAGAGATCCAAAACCAGAAGAGATTGCTCAAGCCCTACACTTGCAACCATCTGATGTCACAACTAATTGGGAAACAAGGAGTGGTGTCAAAGGTTTCTTAGCCAAGTTCTTGTTTGAGAAAGCTCAAAACTGTTGGAACTCCTTAGATTTTCAAGCTTTTGAGGAAATTGTGGCTCTCCTCATCTATGGGATGGTTTTGTTTCTAAATCCTGACCAACTCGTAGATGTAAACACCGTCAAAATCTTCATGTCACGTAACCCGATGCCTACTTTGTTAGGAGACATCCTACATTCTTTTCACACTCGCACTATGAGGAAAATAGGTATTCTTATGTGTTGTGCTCCTCTCTTAGCAAGATGGTTTATTTCACATATTCCCCAATCTGTATTGAAGAACGAGCAAGGTTCAAGGTGGTCACATAGGTTGATAACGCTCAAACATTCAGACATTCATTGGTGTTCCCGATCTGTAGAGAATGTTACCATCGTCGACCGTTATGGAGAGTTCCCTAATGTCCCCTTACTTGGCATTAGAACCTTGTTCTGCAGGTGATAACTTTTTAGACCAACACCTTATGGGTAGTACCTTCGACCTCATGCTCGTGACGTTGAACCTATGAACCCTATATGTGTTATCTTGTGTGTGATTGTTGCATCATGCATCCATGCACTCATAAACATCTTTTGAAGAAAACAATATTTAAAGGGATTTAAAGGTTAACTATTTGTGAATATTTTTGGTACTTTTAAGCATGGATTCTGGGAAGAGAAAGACCGGGAAATACAGTTTCAAGGATCCCAAGATAGATGAGTTGGTCAGTCTAATTCCAGAAATCGAGTGTTCTGCAGACTTTCAGAAGAAGTATGGATCCATTATTCCTCTCATGAAGCTGAAGATGAAGGAGGGTATTCTCTCGACCTTGGTCCAGTTCTATGATCCGATGTATCACTGATTTACTTTTCCCAATTATCAGTTGATGCCTACACTGGAGGAGTATTCTTATCTATTTGATTTACCTGTTACCGATTGTGTTCATTTTACTGGTTTAGAGGGTGAGCTAAAAACACATGAGATTGCTGCTTTGATTCATCTAGGGAAGTTTGAGGTGGAAGCCCGTATGACTACTAAAGGAGAGATTAGAGGATTACCAGCTCAGTTCTTATTGGAGAAAGCTCGTAACTTTGCCAGAATGAAGAGTACAGTTGCTTTTGAGGCCATCTTTGCTCTACTTGCTTACAGATTGTTCTTATTTCCTAATGTGGAGAAGTTTGTCGACATTAATGCTATCAGGATTTTCATGATTGGAAACCCAGTTCCTACACTGTTGGGTGATGCTTATTACTCTGTTCATCTTTGGAATTCTTATCATGGGGGAATGATTATCTATTGCACACCTCTGTTATACCGGTGGTCCATTTCTCATATGCCTCCGTCTGATGCTTTTTGGGATGTCAAGAAGGAACCCCGTTGGGCTCCTAAGATCATGGCACTTACTCACTCGGATATTGATTGGTATCATCGAGCTTACCAGGATGTAGAGATTATTGACAATTGTGGTAGTTTCCCCAATGTACCACTTCTTGGTACAAAGGGAGGAATTAACTATAGCCCTATTCTTGCACGGCGACAACTTGGTTATCCGATGAGGGATAAACCGAATAGTATTCATTTGAGTAATTTCTTTCTGAAGGAAGGAGAAGACCATAGGGAAGCTAGGGAGAAGATTGTGAAGGCCTGGCGTCACATTCATAATAAGAGTAGGAAGGATTTGGGACCTAGGGGTGTTGTTTCTTTGGAGCCATATCTCCAATGGATTCCATTGAGAGTTATTCAGTTAAAGATGCCATATACTTGGGTGACACCCATGCCTGATCAATTTGTGAAGACCACTCCTCCCTTATTAGATGATCTAGAAGAGATGCAACTCGCTTTAGATAGGATGCAACAGGAAAGGGATGCTTGGAAGAACAAGTTCCAGACTTTAGAGAGTTCCTATAAAGCAGACTTGAAGGAGAAAGACGATTTAATTGAGATCCTTGAGAGTCGAGTGATGGAGTCTATGGAGAGGCAATGGGATTTATTTTCCCCTAAGCCTCAAACAGGTGCTGATTACTCACTTCCTGATTCAGATGATTGGAAGGAGGTTGCCATCAGACATGTGGAAGAAAACCAGAGGTTGAGGGCTTAGATTGCCAGGCTCACAGAGAAGCGCCAGCGTACAGATTGATCTCCATCAGTTCTTTTTCTCAAAATTTTAGATTGTATTTTCATCTTGTACTTAGGATCATTGAAACTTGTAATCCATTTTGAAGTTATTATAATAAAAATTTTCAGTATTTCGAATGCGTTATTATTTTGATGTTTGCAATATGTCTATAAACCGTAATTCCCTTGAAATATTAAATAACAAAATAATCATATACATTGCATATCATGCATCCTATTGCGCATATTTCTTGCATTTGTTATGCATACCCATGTGTCTTACCAAGCTTCTTTACTTCATTCAGCAAGCTGACTCATCACTACAACACTCGGGCTAATTTTAAAAAGAAGATGGACAACTTAGAACAGGAGAATCGCGAGCTGCGCGAAGAAGTTTCTGATTTGAAGGCCGGCTTGGCCAATTTGACTACTCTGATGGAAGTTCTGGTGGTTGCTCAGAATCAGCCACCGAGTGTTCAACCTCAACCAACAAGGGCAAATACTGAAGTTCCGATTGTTCCTGTATCTGCTACTCCGGTTGTTGTTCAGAATTGCATGCCTCAAGGTTATCCATGGGGAATGCCAGAGAATTTTGCACCTGAAGGTTTCAATCTTGGTCCTCAAGATACTCCAGTGGTTCAGACTATTGTTACTCTAGCACCTCCTGTGGTGCATGCTGTTCCTGCTGCACCTCCTTTCGGTAAACATGGTTCCATTTGTTAATGATGATGTGTGTCGTCGTTTCCCTCCGCTGAGTGAAGACTTGGGTCTCTATGATAGAATGGATGATTTTCAAGAGCAGTTTGATAAAATGCAAAGAGAGATGAAGGCTCTTAGGGAAAAAGAGCTATTTGGGTAGAATGTGAATGAGTTATGTTTGGTCCCGAATGTTAAGATACTTGCTAAGTTTAAGGTCCCAGAATTTGAGAAGTATAAGGGCAACACTTGCCCTCGTGCTCACCTGGTGATGTACGTAAGAAGAATGTCTACCCATATTGATGATCAACGTCTGCTGATTCACTTTTTTCAGGATAGTTTGATCGGTGCTGCATTAAAATGGTATATGAGTTTGGGCAGCGCCAACATCCATACTTTTAATAACTTGGGAGAAGCATTCATCAAACAATACAAGTACAATGTGGACATGGCGCCCGACAGTGACCAACTTAGGGCCATGGTTCAGAAAGACAGGGAATCGTTCAAAGAGTATGCGCAGAGATGGCGCGAAGTAGCTGCCCAAGTGATTCCTCCCATGGAAGAGAAGGAGATGAATAAGATTTTTCTGAATACGCTGGGAGATTTCTACTACGAAAGGATGGTAGCAAGCACACCAAGTGACTTTACTGAGATGGTAGGAATGGGTATCCGCTTAGAAGAGGCTGTAAGAGAAGGCCGTTTAACGAAGAGTGAAGGATCCGGAGGTGCGAAGAAGCCATCTTATGGGTTTACCAAGAAGAAAGAAGGGGATGCAAATGCTGTTATACAAGAGATGAGGGTAAACGCTCCTAGAAGGAATTATCAGTGTCACCAGCAAGTCGCCTCAGTTACTCCTGTGATGAGTGCCGCTCCAACTACCGTTGCTTATCAAAGACCGTCCCAGCAGGGGAACCAAGGGAATAATCAGAGAAGGGAGAACTATGACCCTATTCCCATGAGCTATACAGAGCTACTACCGACATTGATTCAGAAGAAGTTGGTTCAAACCCGACCACCTCCCGCCATACCATCACCATTGCCTTGGTATTACAAGGCAGACCAAACGTGTGCTTTTCATCAGGGAGCACCAGGGCATAGTGTTGAGAATTGTTATCCTTTGAAGACTGAAGTGCAAAAGTTGGTGAAGTATGGAATTCTATCTTTCAAGGACATGGGACCTAATGAGAAAGATAATCCTCTACCCAAGCACGGGGAAGTAAATGCTATAAATATGGTGGCAGGTTGTCTAGGCGACTTCCGAATTTTTGACATTAATCTGGTTAGAGGAGATTTGGTGAAAATGCACGCAGACCTCTGTGAAATCAGCTACTATACGCATGACCACGCCGATTATGCTATTTGCAGTACAGGTATACAGGACTGCAAGAAGATAAAGGCTGATTTACAGGAGATGATGGATGAGGGTTTAATCCATGTAATCAGGCCTAGGGCAGAGTATGAAGAGGAGGTGAATATGGTTTTTGGATGTCCTAGCGAATTCAGAACTTTTGATGTGGAGTATTTGAATGAGGATCTTGTGCAGTTGCATGCTACCTTCTGCCATATTACTGGTCAGGTGGAACACCAATATGGATCTTGCCTAGTTTGCTGTCAAGATCCCCGAGGATGTTCAATTGTGAGGGAGGGTGTTCAGTTGCTGTTAGACAATGGAACCATCAAGATCATAGGTCAGAGGGATGATTACCATGAAGTTGATATGGTTGAAGTTTGCTTAACAGAAGAAGAGTAAGAGGAAGAGTGTGCCTCCGCAAATGAGTTTTTCTCTTCAGACAAAGATTCGTTTCCCAGAAATGACTTTTTGATGACTGATTGTGTTGAAGAAGGGGTAAACGTCATTGTGCCTTGTTTTGGTGCACCCGCTCATCTTGAAGTGGAGTACCATAGCAAACCAGCTGTTACACCATTGGTAATTAGTTTTCCAGGTCCTATTCCCTACAAATCAGATAAGGTTGTGCCTTACAAATACAACGCTACAATCTTAGAATATGGGGTGGAAGTTCCCATCCAGCCGATGCCCGATGTTGGAAATATAGCTGAAAATACCAGAATGACCCGTAGCGGTCATGTGTTTGTGCTGGTTGTTCAGAGAGATGTTGCTGCTGGAAAGAAAATTGCTGAGGATGATGAACCTAAGAAGGCTACAGGAGAGACTAGTGGAGCTACATTAGAGAAAGAAGTGGATGATATTTTGAAGATAATTAAGATGAGCGACTACAGAATTGTAGATCAGCTACTGCAGACTCCTTCAAAGATATATATCCTAGCTTTGTTGATGAACTCCTCTGCTCATAGAGAATCATTGATGAGAGTACTAGACCAAGCTTTTGTGGAGAGTGACATGCCATTAGATCAATTCAGCAGTGTAATTGGAAACATTACGTCATGTAATAACTTGAGTTTCTGCGATGATGAATTACCAGATGAAGGGAGGAATCACAACCTGGCCCTCCATATATCTATGATCTACAAGAATGATTCGCTATCTAATGTGCTAATTTATAATGGATACACGTTGAATGTTATACCGAGGAGTACTCTCATGAATTTAAAGTATCAAGGAGCACCTATGCGCCTGAGTGGCATCATTGTGAAAGCATTTGATGGGTCGAGAAAATTTGTCATCGGTGAAGTGGACTTACCCATCCATATAGGACCACATTTGTTCCAGATAACCTTCCAGGTCATGGACATTATTCCCGCATATAGTTGTTTGCTAGGACGGCCATGGATACACGAAGCAGGGGTTGTCATTTCAACTCTACATCAGAAGCTAAAGTTTGTGCGTGAAGGGAAGGTGGTGATCATAAATGGGGAACATGCATTGTTGATATCCCATTTGTCCTCTTTCAGTATCGTAGAAGCGGATGAGGCTGATGTTGGAACCCAGTTCCAAGCCCTATCCATTGACAACATAAGGAGAAATGAGAATTCCGTGGTTTCTCTAAAGGACGTGCAGCAGGTTGCGCGCAATGGTCATAATGCAGTTTGGGGACGAATTGTGGATCCACCTGTGAACAAGAACATAACTGGTTTGGGTTTCTCTTCGAAGAATGGAAAAGGCGAAAGTTTGAAGCCAAAGTCTTTTGTGAACAGTTATCATGATGTTTTCCACAGCAGAGGCTACCTCCATCAAATTGATTATGGAATTAATGCTGCTGAAGAGGATAAAGCAGAGCAGGAAGTGCCGAATTACGTGACACATGGAGTCAGGGTTCAGAACTGGGTCACCATTGATGTTCCTTCTTGCATACATGTTTCAAAATAATTTGTTTTGTTAATCTTTTTTTTGAAAAAAGCTTTCACTCTGCTCAAGGTGGAAGTATTAATGTTGTGGGGCTTATCTGTTTGCTGTGACTTTTAAGATCATTAATAAAAGTTGTCTATGCTTCCCAAATTATGTCTTTATTTTCTGCTTTTTCTTGGAAAATGGTAATAGAAAAAAAACCTTTCAAAATAAATAATAACTGAAAATTAATCTGCATGATCACTTTTTATATGTGTCAGTTTCTAAAAGCAATCATAAATCATATGTGCAAATTAATTAAAAAACCCGTTTAATACAATGACCCTGCACCCTCTCCAAACTTTGAATGTCCTGTGTTTGGGGCCGAAGAAGAAGATTATGATGAGATCCAAGAAGAGGTATCACGGTTGCTAGAGCACGAGGAAAATACCATTCAACCATATAAGGAGCCTTTAGAAGTGATCAATTTGGGTTCAGAAGAAGATCCGAAGGAAGTCAAGATTGGAGCATCGTTGCATCCCGATGAGAAGAGCAGGTTGATTGAGCTGTTGAAAGAGTATGTGGATATTTTTGCGTGGTCTTACCAAGATATGCCCGGTCTAGATACAGATATTGTCGAGCATCGTTTTCCGTTGAAGCCAGAGTGTAAGCCAGTTAAACAAAAGTTGAGAAGAACCCACCCAGATATGGCAGTAAAGATCAAAGAGGAGGTCTTAAAGCAGATTAGTGCTGGTTTTCTTGTGACGTCAGTGTATCCTCAATGGATTGGTAATATTGTCCCAGTACCGAAAAAAGACGGAAAAGTCCGCATGTGCGTAGATTACAGAGATCTAAATAAAGCTAGTCCAAAAGATGATTTTCCATTGCCTCACATCGATATGTTAGTGGATAGAATAGAAAAATTCAAAGTATACTCGTTTATGGACGTATTTTCCGGGTATAAATAAATAAGAATGGCTCCAGAGGACATGGAAAAAACAATGTTAATCAATCCATGGGGAACATTTTGTTACAGAGTGATGCCCTTCGGGTTGAAGAACGCTGGTGCAACGTACCTGAGGGCTATGATAACCCTATTCCATGATCTGATGCACAAAGAAATCGAAGTATATGTTGATGATATGATTGCCAAATCCCAGACTGAAGAAGGGCATATAGAAGATTTATTGAAATTGTTTCAGCATTTGAGGAAGTATCGTCTCCGCTTGAATCCAAATAAATGCACCTTCGGTGTTTGATCGAGGAAATTATTGGGTTTCATTGTTAGCCACAAAGGAATTGAAGTTGACCCTGATAAAGTCAAAGCAATTCAAGAAATGCCAGCACCAAGAACTGAAAAGCAAGTCAGAGGTTTCCTCAGGCGTTTGAATTATATTTCCAGATTTATATCCCACATGACTACAACATGTGAACCGATCTTTAAGTTGTTAAAGAAAGATCAAGGTTGTGTGTGGACAGATGACTGCCAAAGGGAATTCGAGAGTATTAAAGAATATCTGGTTGAACCTCCTATCATGCTCCCTCCCGTAGAAGGAAGACCGTTGATTATGTATCTAACAGTGTTAGATAAATCCATGGGTTGTATTCTGGGACAACATGATGAAACAGGGAAGAAGGAGTTCACCATTTATTATCTCAGCAAAAAAATTCACTGATTGAGAGTCGCGGTATTCCATGCTGGAAAAGACATGTTGTGCTTTGGCCTGGGCAGAAAAGCGTTTGCGGCAATATATGTTGAATCACACCACTTGGTTGATCTCTAAAATGGATCCAATCAAGTACATTTTTGAAAAGCCTGCTCTTACCGGGAGAATTGCCCGCTGGCAGACGTTGTTATCTGAATATGATATCGAGTACCGCACTCAAAAGACTATTAAAAGTAGTGTGTTGGCAGATTACCTTGCTCACCAACCGGTGGAAGATCACCAGTCTGCAGAATATGAATTCCATAATAAGGATGTGATGTTCCTGAAAGTGAAAGATTGTGATGAACCATTGCCTGAGGAAGGCCCTGACCCTGAATCTCGTTGGAGTATGATATTTGATGGAGCTGTGAATGCTTATGGTAAAGGAATTGGTGCTGTGATTGTCACTCCTCATGGATCGCACATTCCTTTTACTGCAAGGTTAACATTTGATTGCACTAATAATATGGAAGAATATGAGGCTTGCATCATGGGTCTTGAGGAAGCTATTGATCCCAGAATCAAAATTCTTGATGTGTATGGTGATTCAGCTTTGGTAATAAATCAGATTAAAGGAGAATGGGACACTCGTCACCCTGTCTTGATCCCTTACAAATATTATGCTAGAATATTATTACCCTTCTTCAATAAAGTTAAATTCCATCACATGCCTAGAGATGAAAATCAACTGGCGGATGCTCTGGAAACTCTGGCTTCCATGTACCAAGTGAATACTTAGAATGATATACCCCGAATTGTAGTTCGACGGCTGGATAGGCCCGCTCATATATTTACGATAGAGGAGGCAGTAGATGAAAAACCTTGGTATTATAATATCAAACATTTTCTTCAGATTCAGGAATACCTGATAGGTGCATAGAAGAAAGATAGAAAGACACTGAGAAGATTGGCAGGAAGTTTCTTCCTCAGTGAAAATGTGTTATACAAGAGAAATTATGACATGGTCTTGCTCAGATGCGTGGATAGACACGAAGCAGACATGTTGATGCATGAGATTCATGAAGGTTCATTTGGCACTCATGCTAATGGACATTCGATGGCTAAAAAGATGCTAAGGGCAGGTTATTATTGGTTGACAATGGAATCTAACTGTTACAAATTTGCAAAGAAGTGCCATAAATGCCAGATTTATGCAGACAAGGCCCACGTGCCTCCGACACTTCTTAATGTGATTTCCTCCCCGTGGCCTTTCTCTATGTGGGGTATTGACATGATCGGGATGATAAAACCCAAAGCTTCGAATGGACACCATTTTACCTTGGTAGAAATTGACTACTTCACCAAATGGGTAGAGGCTTCTTCTTATGCCAATGTTACCAAACATGTGGTTGTGCGTTTCATCAGAAATAATCTTATATGTCGGTATGGTGTGCCGAGCAGAATCATCACTGAAAATGGCTCGAATTTGAACAACAAGATGATGACAGAACTATGTGAAGAATTCAAGATTGTCCATCACAATTCATCTCCACACAGGCCAAAGATGAATGGGGCTGTTGAAGCTGCTAATAAGAATATCAAGAGAATTATCCAGAAAATGGTTGTTACTTATAAGGATTGGTATGGAATGCTCCCTTTTGCTCTGCATGGATATCGAACATCTGTTCGCACTTCAACAGGAGCAACTCCGTTCTCCATGGTGTATGGAATGGAAGCTGTACTCCCTGTCGAGGTAGAGATTCCCTCATTGCGTGTGATAATGGAAACCAAATTGACGGAGGCTGAATGGGTCAGAACAGGTTTGACCAATTGAATTTTATTGAGGAGAAGAGAATGACAACTTTGTGTCATGGACAGTTATATTATAAAATAATGAAGAAAGCTTTTGATAAAAAGGTCAAACCTCGTGAATTCAGAGAAGGCGACCTCGTACTCAGGAAGATCATGTCTTTAAACACTGATTCTAGGGGCAAGTGGACTCCCAATTTTGAAGGCCTGTATGTTGTCAAGAAAGCCTTCTCTGGTGGTGCATTAATTCTTGAAACTATGGATGGCGAGGAGTTCCCACGTCCCATGAATGCTGACGCAATAAAAAAAAACTTTGTCTAAAGAAATAAAAGAACAACTCGCTAAGTTAAAAACCCGAAAGGGCGGCTTAGGAAAAAAGGAGCGTCTCGGTAGGCCGAAAACCCGAAAGGGCGGTCTAGGCAAAAATTAGAGACATAAACAGAATAAATTTCCCGCTAAGTTGAAAACCCACAAGGGAAGCTTAGGCAAAAGTTAGGGATTTTCTTGGAAAGTAACTACGTCATACAAGACTTGATCGTTGAAGCAACAATCTTCTCGGATGCTCACCATACTTCAACAAAAGCTGCTGCTCAGGATTTCAAAAGTTGCTAGGGGGGATAGTGGTCATTGTATCTCAATGTATCTTTTCCATTATGTATTACCATTTCCCAAACTTTGTAATCATCCATGGAGTCTCGCCATTCACAGACTACCATTCTATTATTGAAATTCGAGCTTTTACCCAATTCTTTGTGTTCTTATAGTATTTAGCTTGCAAAGACTCCATTTATTACTGATAATAACTTTCAAATCAAAAAGATTAAAAAACAAAATTGATTTTTCAAAAAAAAGAAAGAGATTTTTACAATTTACTTTTACTTTGAGATTTGTGATGAAACAATGACAACAAAAATGGTGATCCCAGGAATGAACAAACTCCGGTTGTTTTGAGAAGTTTTATTTCCCTCATGAAGGTTCTCTCAGGTCATTTTGCTGGTATGCGTATGATCTTTGTATGTTTCTCAGGTAGTTAAAGACGATACCAAGTGGTGTAAGGTGCAGTATTGGGTTTGTGATCCCATTATCCCCAGTCAAGTCTTGGTTCACTTTTGATTTTGGGTTTGCATGGTCAGAAGCCTCTGTCCCAGATTCCCCAGCGAAGGCTTCCCTCATATGATGAAAGGTTTTATTCCCTTGGTGTGTTGAGATGTCACTCTTTCTGCAGTATTGGCATTATTGTCGGTATTTATTTCCCAGGCAATTGGACCAGGGCGGTATATTTTTTAAGAAGTGTCGAGACAGTTGTCAACCCTTTGGGTTTTCACCCACTAATCGCTGGGTTTGATTTAAAATCCCCATGGGTTTGAACTCTTTTTATAATGTTGACTTCTTGATTCCCCAGGAAGGCTATCCCAGGGAATCTTTTGTTGGAATAAGTTTTCATGATGTAAAGTTTCAATTCGCATTTTTCTCTAGGGAGGTAGGCTTGAATTCCCCAGTGAAGTTTGATTGTTTCGGCGTCAGTTGCTTTATTTGAGGCTGGTCTTGCAATCTCCAGTAGGCATGTTACTTTCGAAAAAACTGGTTTTTCCATTGAAGCAGGAAGAAGGATGTTCTATCCCGATATCTGTTTGATTTGTCTACCTCTGAATTATGTTTCTCCTTAGTAAAATTAAAGGCAGGCAGTAGGTTTGGTTTCCGCAGTTGGCCTTTACCTTTCTTGGATTGATCATTCTGGTTGAGGTTTAGCCAAATGTTGTTAGTACCTGAGGAGGTTTTGTTTGTTTGTTCCTACTGATTGTGTATCTGTTTTTCCAGCATGCGCACGATAGCACTCATACATTCATACATACATCATGCATGGCTAAAATTGACAAATCATTGTTCATTGACATTTTGCTCTGGCCTTCCTGCAATGCTCCTTGCTTAGATGGATATTGTTTCCCCTTTTGAGTTTATTTCTCAAATGATGTATTCTGGTTGACTGTTTCATTCTAGTTTATTTCTGTTTTGGATCTGTGATCCCCCGACAATATTATTTACTTTAGATTTATGAAAACTTTGAGTTTTGGTTGGTGCATTTATTTTGCACGAGAAGACTCTATCTCCTCAGCAGGAATATATTGGCATTTCCCCATGAAGCCATACTTCATTCCCCAGGAAGACATACCTCTTTCCCTAGGAAGTCATACCTCTTTCCCCAGGAAGCCATATTTCTATCCCCAGAAAGTCGTTTCTTTTTGCAATCCTCCATGATAACAAGGAACATGTCTCTTTATTTGAGCAACTCGTGCTTCCCTGTACAAGTCGACATAACTTTTTTTTCTATCTCCTCTATATGTGAGTAGTTTGCTGTCCGTCGTCAGTTTACGCCAGTGGATGGCAAGACTTTCAAATTCAGAAAAACAGCTTGTTGTGAAATCTTTGCAAGTGGAAGTCTCTTTATTTGAGACAACTTACATACTACCCTTTCCAGGAAAAGTGCCTCGATTAAAGAAGAAGTTGAGACCCATTCTAGGCAAAACACCAGAATCTTGTGGAAACTTATTATCCTTTTTCTACCCTCAGTAAATGTTGGTAGTTCTCGTTAGTGAACGGTGGTGATATAATATATTCTCTTTCTACCTTCAGTGAATGTTGGTAGACCATCGACAGTGAACGTCGATGTTTGTTATCTTTTTACTACTGTTGTACCCCAAAATTTGCCCTCCCATATTCCTCAAGATATGTCAAGAATAATCTCCAAGTGGCTCAAGTTAGCTCAAGAGTTGGACAGTCAAATCACCTCCTAAGGCAGTCAAATTCAAAATTAGGGTTTTGTGTTGCATCAAGGTCCTTATATCCAAATGACCTCAAGTTCTTCTCAATGTCATAATATGTTCTCAATATCATCCATGTCAAATTTCAAGCCTTGTAGAGAAAGTTTGGTCAGTCAATTGCTCAAGGGGTCCAAAAATCGACTGTGCTAGGGCAAAAGTCAACTGTGACCCAAATACAGTCAAACCTCAAGATTTTTTGTCAACATTATCATTTTAAAGGATAATTCATCACTTGATCAAGGGTTGATCATGATTCATCAAGGATTGCTCAAGATTCATCAAGATTCAAAAGTTGCTAAATTAGGGTTTTGTAGGAAAAGACAACTCAACTTTGACCAAGCATAACTTTCTCATACTTTATGAGAAATGACCCATACAAAGATCATTTTTAAGAGGATGCAATTCCCTACAATCCATCTTCACACCCTAAGATCAAGAAATTCCCTCACAAAAAGTTAAAAATTTGGACATTATAGGTCATTTTTGAAAGTCAACAAAAACACTTTTTTTCCAAAGCTTATAACTTGAGAATGGAAGATCAAAATGAAATAAGACCAAAAGGGTTGATTATAGGACATCTCAAGGTTTCTAAAAAGTCCAATAACACCTCCAAAAGTTAAAAATTGAGGAAGTTATGCATGGTTGAAGTTGGGCATTTTTCCAAAATTGCCAAAATTCAACTATCCTCAAAACTCCAATTTTGACAAAAGGGACCACTTTTTTCCACTTGATTTGGTCTTGTCATGCCACACACGTGTCCCATCTTTAATTTCATGACCAAACATCTATTTTTCTATTTTATTTCATTTTTATTGATTTAATTCATTATTAATCAATATTAAATCAAATAAAATCTAAAAAATTATGTAAAGGGATTCTTGTGATTTGTACAGCTTGCAAATAACATGTGACACTCAATCAATTCGTATCAGGTCAAAACAAGCATAAAAAAAAATCAGATTTGGCCTATTTTTGGAAAGCTTTTCAATGGTGATCAAATCCAATATTCCCTCTTCAATGCACATGGATATTCGTCCAAATTTTGACCTAGACTCATTCCATTATATGCACACAAGCTAGCCAAACCTAGAACACACATAGAGCTCTGCAGAAACGGCCACACAACTTTGAGAAAAATGCTTGAAAAGTGTGAGATTGAAAACAACCTTGGAGGCCAATTCAGACCAAAAGCTCAACGCTACTCTCTTCCTTGACACCTAGTGGAGCTACACCAATCAAAACCAAGCCCTAAGACAGCCTGAGACTCGCTGTAAGTCTCCATGAACATTGCTCTGCACATGGAATCGTAACTCAGTTTTCTTGCATCCTTTTGCCAAATTTCTTGCATATTCATACTGACCATTAAATTTCTAAACAAACTGCATTGTTTAATTTTATTTTTAGACCCTGTATTGCAATACCCGAGTCTAGGGTTTTCTTGTTTTGTTTTTAGGCATTCTTGGCACAGGTACAATCAAGGCAAACCATGGCCATATTTGTGTTCAGGGGAGAGAGACGAATCCAATGATGGTCGTAGATTGTATTTTTGTGATCTAGGATGGATTTTTGAGATGCCCTACGACACTTCCTGTGGATAAAAATCCACAGGTAAATAACCAGAGTTATTTAAAGAAGACGATGGCGTGCCCTTGTGCTATTGGTCCATTGAAAACATTAGCGCGTTTTTTTTATTTTCAGGCTTAGCATTTTGCTTTTTATATAATATTTGTTTCTTATTTCAATAACAATTAAGCAGTTTGGTTGGAGTGGTTGGAGCGTTGGCATGTGAGCGTTGGGACCTGGGTTCAAATCCCAGGTCCCCCAAAACTTTGATATATTTTGCTTTCAGGTAATCTCACGCAGCATCATAAGCCTGGTCCACCCTATTCCTCCAGATCTCAAGTGACAAGTGGCCTGCAAATCAAATCCAAGGGCAAAGATTGACTGACCATCATGCACTTTAGTCAAACGCACCATGGGGAATCTGAAAAAGCCAATAAGGCTGATTGAATATGGGCCTCAAAATTGCATATTCACACCCTCTTCAGGCCCACACCCCCCTGAGTTTGTGCTTTACATTTTATTTCTTTTTCTTTATTTTCCTATTTTTATTATTATTATCTTAATTAATCAACTAACCAAATAATTAATATTTTGCCTAATAAAAATCAGAAAACATAAAAAACATTATTTTTATTTATTAAATTCAATTTCATTATTTCATATTTTTTGTAAATAAATAATTTAATTAATTTAGTTTCTAATTAGGTATAACTTTAATATTTTGCAATAAATTAAAATCCATTTAGAATATTAGGTCTTTAATAACTTTAATCAATTTTATTTTATTTCCTTAAATAATAAAAAAACCCAAAAATATTTTTATTTAATTAATCAATATTTAGTTTAGGTTTAATTCCATTTTAATTCAAAAATGACAAAAAAATATGCTTTATTTAATAAAAAGGGTCAAAACCCTAAAAACACTCTGATTTAATTTTCTCGCGCGCGAATAATTTTTGATCTATATTATAACTGCTCCGGGAATGTAATAGTTTTTAAATTAGGATTTTATTTATCGCTTTTATTTACTTTTCGCAATTTAATTTTAAAAGGGTTTGTCTTTGGCGATGTAAATACCCGACGCCTTGTAATAGCTTAGATTTATTTTCCGCAATTTAATTTCCGCAACCATTAACTGATAGATGTTTGAATAATAGGCAATGCATGACAAGATCAACGTTTAACCTAAAATCAACAGTAGCTCACCATAACATGTACAAAGATAATATAACTGAAAAACAATACACTCGCACATGCCACTCTTTGGGTACACCTCACTTGGTTGCCTCGAACGTGGTCATTAAGTATAGGAAGTTTTAGAGGTCGCCCTCTTGTCCAAAGATCATAAGTTGCCTCGAAACGGTTGCCTCGGATAAAATGATCTAAGACATTAGGGCTACCGCTAAAGGCGTCCTAATATTGCTTTAGTGACCACATGTCCCTTAATCGAATTGACCCGAAAACTCCAACGATGATGCTACCTACTCCTCAATAGTGGGATAGCACCGTCTAAAGGACATTTGCACAGCCTAATTCCTTTTTGAGTAGGTAGATGTTCTTAAGTACTTGCTCCTTTTAAAACAAAAACAAAACATTTTGCACTTACACCCCTTTCAAACAAAAAACTCTTTGCAAACCCACAAACACAAAGAAAAAGCAAATTTTTGAAAACATAGTGAGCAAGTACATAAGAGCCCGTGGATAACCACGGATAGAAAGGGTGCTAACACCTTCCCTTTCTATAATCTATCTCCCGAACCCGAGAAATATCTCAAAAAGGAATTTTTCTGTGCTTTTGTCCTTTCCTTGTTGGATAAAATAAAAGACGGTGGCGACTCTTACTCACTGCGACATTTTGCAAAAACAAACGCAAACACGAACCAACATTCCAAAACAGTCAGTTCTATTCCCACCGATCACAGAACTGGCGACCTTACTGGGGACTTAATAAGTGAGGTGTACCTTAGGATTAGATCACTATGTTTTCAATTGTATGCTTTGTATGCTTTAATTTTGTGGGCTTGTATCGGAGTTCTATAGTTCCTAACCCGGATCTGGGGATACCCTTTAGGTAAGTAGCAATAAACTGTGAGGGATCTATCCGACGTAGACCGACACGTATGAAGCAGTAGCTACGTTGGTGTGACACCTTGGTCTGTACCGATATCCCTTGTGTTGGAACGAGGAGAATATGGGTCTTCTAAGGAGTCATTAAGCACCAACTGACCTTAAAACCTTAAATTGACCAACTTGGCCATAGAACAGTAGCAGTATGCTACACTCATTGAGACTAAACTCTCGCGATAATTCCGGCCGCAAGAAAAGGTTGCTAAACTGGAATTATGATCGATTGAGGGTAGTCAGTGATATTGAGATCCTCTAGAACCCGATTACTATTTTTAGGACAGGTCTAAACCAACTGAACTGAAAGAGGGTAGTACCTAAGCTCCATGCCAGCCTGAAATCTAAGGGCTCTCAGTGTGACTTGTGTGCCTTTACCATGTTTGCTTTTTGTGGATACTTGTGGTGTGCCTTTATCATGACATCATGACATCATAACATTGCATACATTTTGCATAAGGACTAACCTATTTCAAGGACAAGAGGGTTTCATCTTTGCTCTATTTTGTAGGACATCATGATGCCCATGCGTAGGAATACTATCTGGATCAACTTTGTCCAAGTACCTACCTTGCTCAAAGTTGGACGAACAAATGATGAGTGTTCTGGTCCAATTCTATGATCCGCTGTACCATTGTTTTACTTTCCAGGACTTCCATCTGGTTCCTACTCTAGAAGAGTTCTCTGAGCTACTCGGTATCTCCGTCTTGGAACAGACTCCATTTACTGGTTGGGAAAAGACTCTTAAGCCCGAAGAAATTGCTGCAGCCCTTCACTTGTCCAAAGAGGAGGTAATGGCTAACTGGGAGACTAGAAGTGGAGCTAAGGGTTTTCTGGCTAAGTTTTTGGTTGAAAAAGCTAATTACTTCTGGGACAACTTAGACTTCAAGGCGTACGAGGACATTCTGGCTCTTTTGATTTATGGTATGGTATTGTTTCCGAATCCCGACACTTTTGTTGATATTAATGCCATAAAGATCTTCATATCTCAGAACCCGGTACCCACTCTTTTGGGTGATATGCTTCATCAGCTCTATGCTCGTACTGCCCGAAAATGGGGAACTTTGATGTGCTGTGTTCCTTTATTGTCGAGGTGGTTTATTTTGCACCTCCCTAAGTCCGTGCTGAAAAACAAAGAAGGAATGGGCTGGGCTTATAGATGATGTCTCTTTCTAATGATGACATTATCTGGACTCTCAAAGGTATGGATGAGGTGACTGTCATTGATTGCTGTGGAGAGTATCCTAATGTTCCATTGATCGGACTCCATGGAGGGATTTCTTACAACCCATGCTTATCTCTCCGCCAGTTTGGAAGAGCCAGAAGAGAAGGGCCTCATGAGATGCTGATGCCCCATATCATCTTTGATTTTCAGGGAGATAGCGACGAGCTGCGTCGTAAATTCATAAGGGCTTGGGACAGAGTTCACCAATCTGATCCACATGAGTTGGGCCCAAAGACTTCTCTGCCAATGGAGCTATATCTCAGATGGGTCCGCATCCGTTCCCAGAGGTTAGGTATGCCATATGAAGCTGTCAGACCTGTTACTCTTGAAGTTTCTAATGAGGAGGGGGTTCCTCCAA
The DNA here is from genome assembly GCA_948472305.1 of Vicia faba. Classification (NCBI taxonomy): domain Eukaryota; kingdom Viridiplantae; phylum Streptophyta; class Magnoliopsida; order Fabales; family Fabaceae; genus Vicia; species Vicia faba. Next base: position 831,247,700 of record OX451741.1, read on the forward strand.
CTATCCTCCAACCTTACATGCCCACTGATATTGGGACACTAAAGAGGTCTTGGATGCAATTGAGGAATGAACGGGATTCTTATCGGGAGAGGTTCAATGAACAGGAGCAGAAGATCCAGAAGCTGACTAGACAATTGGAGAACGAGCGGATCCTGAATGATTATGTCCGCACTGAGAAGAAGAGACCATGGGAGCATTGATGGACCTTTGAGGATTTCTTTTACAGCTTTCATTTACTTTTCAGTATTTCCATTCTTGTAACGCCTAAGGGGCAGTTTGTTGAACAATTTAAATTTTGAAGTTTAAATCCAATAAAGTGTGTTTCCTTTCTTGTTTACAAATTTGAATCTTGATTGTCTTTGAAATCATAAATCATACGCATTTCATCTCATGCACTTCATAAACAGGTACCCCATTACAGGTCTCTTATCTTCTTCACTGTTTATTTCAGCAATCATCATGTCTACGGAACCTTCAACCGAGCAAGCTATCAAGGCCCTCCAGGCCCAGAATGCCCAATTTCAAGAGTTGTTCATGAATCTGGCTAAGGGTCAGCAGGACCTGAAGACCTTGATTCTGAAGGAGAAAAAGAAGAAGAAGAAGAGGACCATCCTGTTCAATACTGAACGCAGGTTTGGAAATGGGCTGCAGAATGAAGTTAATCTGACCACCTCATCTGGAGGGAAAGATAGTCCACAAGAAAGGAGGGCTCCTAGACCTATGGTCTCCGACAACGAGATGGACTATGATGAAGAACAATATCCTCCTGCTGAGGATAAGTACAAACAGCTGGAAGACCTTTGAGCGCTATGGAAATACAGAAGGTGCCCGGTCTGGACTTCGGAGATCCGGGTCTATCATCTGGGGTGGTGATTCCCCATAAGTTCAAGGCACCTGCCTTTTCCAAGTATGACGAAGTTTCCTGTCCGATGCTACACCTCCGGTTATATGTGAGGAAGATCCAGCCTTACACTGCTGATAAGAACTTATGGATCCATTTCTTTCAAGACAGTCTCTCAGGGACTCAACTCGAGTGGTTCTATCAGTTGGATGGAGCCAGTATCCGCAGCTGGGAAGATTTGGCTACTGCATTCTACAGGAAGTATCAGTATAACTTCGACCTCGCTCCTACGCGTACCCAACTCCAGGGTATGTCAATAGGAACGGGTGAAGGATTTAAAGAGTATGCTCAAAAATGGAGAGACCTTGCCGGAAGGGTGCAACCACCGTTGGCTGATCGTGAGCTTGTTGACATGTTTTTGGGGACCCTGTCTGGTCCATTCTTTAACCATCTGATTGGAAGCTCTTCAGCTGGATTTACAGATCTTATTTTAACTGGTGAGAGGGTTGAAGCTGGTATTAAGGCCGGGAAGATACAGAAGGGTGCCTCATCGAGCACCAAGAAGAAACCGTTTAAGAAAGAGTCCAGTGCTGTCTACAGTTGGAGAAGACAGAATAGACCTGAACACCGCCAAGCTGTCAACGCGGTTGTTATTTCAAAACCTGTTGGTGCTCCTCAACATCATAATCAACAAAAGGACGAGAGACCTTGAAGGCAATTCACTCATCTCAGCATGACGTTGTCTCATTTTCTACCACAACTGCTGAAGACCAATCTGGTGACTTTAAAAGAAGCTCCGAAGAATCCAAGTACCACGTCACCAAAATACAACCCTAATGCCTGCTGCGCTTTTCACTCTGATAGCCCGGGGCATAATACATATAATTGTTAGGTTTTGAGGAACAGGGTGCAAGACCTAATTGATGCAAAGGAGATTGAGTTTGAGGCGCCTGAGAGGCCTAATGTTGTGACTGCTCCCATGCCCAAACATGGAGTAAATGCTGTAGAGGAAGACTTGTTTGTAGCTTCTGTGGATGATATTGTTACCCCTCTGATGACTGTCAAGAAGAACCTGTTGCTAGCCGGTTTATTTCTGGGCTGTGGCGAAGGTTGCCATATGTGTTCTGTTTTACCTACTGGTTGCCCATTTCTGAAGTCAGAAATCCAAAACCTGATGGATAATAAGGAGATCCTGTTTGAGAAGATTGTGGTTCCATCCGTTCCTACTGAAGAAGTTTCCATTATTACCATTTTCGACAATTCTTCCAAGGCTCCCTCGAGGGAGCCTGTTAGAATCACATCTGTTCTAAAAATCGCACCTGTAATCATCACTGTTCCGGGGCCCATCCCCTACACCTCTGACAAAGCTGTCCCTTGGCACTATGGGGCAAATGTTTATGTTTTTGGAGTTAAGCAAGAGTTGGATGCTGATACCAGCGTCAGCAACATTACTGGGCCTGCTAAAGTCACTCGCAGCGGTAGACTTTTCTCACCTGATATTGCTCCACCAACTGTCCAAAGGCCTGTTGTCATTACACCTGCAAGTGTACCTATTTCCATTCCTGATCAAGTTCTTAGTTCTACCCCGGTCGCCGAGTCATCTAACGCTCGGGGCAAAGGGATCACCACTGATGTGCCTGCCCATACAGAGGCACCGAAGACCATCATTGTTGAAGCTTCCAAACAGGAGATGGAAGAGATTTTAAAGATTATTAAGAAGAGTGATTATAACGTAGTTGAGCAGCTGGGGCAAACCCCATCCAAGATTTCTATGTTATCACTGTTGTTGTTTTCAAAGGCCCATGCCAAGGCTCTGATTACCTTCCTGAAAACTGCCCACGTGCCACAAGAGACATCAGCTGATCAGTTTACCGATTGTGTGGCCAATTTAACTGCTGATAATGGTTTGGGTTTCTCCGACGCTGATTTGACTGCCAAGAGGAAAAATCATAATGATGCCCTACATGTCTCCATTGAATGCAAGGGCATTACTCTTGCACATGTATTGGTTGATACTGGTTCCTTATTGAACATCTTGCCCAAGAAAGCTGTAGACCGGTTGGATTACGAAGGGTTGGAGCTAAAGCCAAGTAACATCATTGTCAGGGCCTTTGACGGGTCTAAAAGGATGGTGCATGGTGAAGTTGATATTCCAATTAAAGTTGGTTCTCAGGTCTTCAATTCTACATTCTATGTGATGGACATCCGACCATCCTATTCTTGTTTGCTGGGTCGTCCATGGATCCACAAAGCTGGAGCTGTAACCTCAACACTCCATCAGAAGCTGAAGTACTCGGTCAGAGGGAAGATTGTGACAGTACAAGGGGAGGAAGAGTATATGGTCAGCCACCTCAACTCGTTCAGATACGTAGAGATGGATGGGGAGTTCATTGAGACCTCATTTCAGCACTTTGAAGAGGTTCCCCAGACACTGGCATCGGCTGAGACTATGGTTGAAGATTCTCCTATGAAGATGGCTTCCTTAAAGGATGCCCGAGCTGTTATTGAGAAGGGTGAGTGTGCAAATTGGGGCCGACTCCCTGATTTTACTCAGAAGACTAACAAGTTTGGTTTGGGTTTCACTGCAGAAGCTCAAAGGGCTGTTTGAAGTGCAAGGATTGGAAGACCTCATGTGTTCATCAACAACTCAGGAGTAAATGCCATTAAAGATGATGTGGAGGAGTCTGAATTCGACAGCTGGATCTATCCTACGACCAACGATGGACCAAGCAACTGGACAGCAAAGGACTTCATCCCTATTACTTTTGTTAACCAGTAATGAACTCTTTGTTTTGAATTTGTAACAGACAATGCTGCGAAACTTTATGGCCCGGTGTCTTACCCGGGGCACTGTGGCTTCATTTGTGAGGGCTTTTGTGTGTCATTTTCATATATCATTAATAAAAGCATTGGACGTTTCTTGCATTTCAAATTTTGCGCTCTTTGTTTTTCTTTATTATGTATTGCAAAACAGCTATTTTACACACACTCACATATACAGGTCTCAATCCATTCTGGATCTCACTGGTAACGACTCTGCTACTGCCAGTTATGACTTTGAAAATCCGACCAACTTAGCCGAAGACGAAGGTGAAGATGATTGCGAGTGCCTGGTGAACTTGCAAGACTGTTACTCCAGGAAGAGAGGGCCATTCAGCCACATGAAGAGCCGATGGAAATGGTGAATCTGGGTACTGAAACAGACAAGAAAGAAGTCAAGATCGATGCAAACTTGGAGCTTAGTATGAAACAGCGGTTGATTCAGATGCTGCATGACTACGTTGAGATCTTTGCCTGGTCTTATGAAGATATGCCTGGTTTGGATACCGACATTGTGGTTCATCGCCTGCCTACCAAGGAAGACTGCCCTCCCGTAAAACAGAAGGTTCGCCGTATGCGCCCAGAGATGTATGAGAAAATCAAGGCTGAAGTTATGAAACAGTTTGACGCCGGTTTTCTAGCAGTTACTTCTTACCCTCAGTGGGTGGCCAATGTGGTTCCAGTACCAAAGAAGGATGGTAAGGTCCGAATGTGTGTTGACTACAAGGACTTGAACAGGGCAAGCCCCAAGGATGACTTCCCTCTACCTCACATCGACGTTCTAGTTGACAATACTGCTCAGCACAAGGTATTCTCCTTTATGGATGGTTTCTCCGGTTATAATCAGATAAAGATGGCTCCCGAAGACATGGAGAAGACCACTTTTATCACTCAGTGGGGTACCTTTTGTTACAAGGTCATGCCTTTTGGACTGAAAAATGTCGGGGCAACATATCAGCATGCCATGGTTGCTTTGTTTCATGATATTATCCATCATGAGATTGAAGTATATGTCGACGATATGATTGCGAGGTCCCAGACTGAGGAGGAACACCTTGACCATCTACAGAAGCTGTTTGACAGGTTGAAGTTGTACAAGCTGAGATTGAACCCGAACAAGTGCACCTTCGGGGTAAGGTCTGGTAAGCTACTGGGTTTCGTCGTGAGCGACAAAGGTATTCAAGTGGACCCTGCCAAAGTGAAAGCCATACAAGAGATGCCAGCTACCAAGACAGAGAAGGAGGTCAGAGGCTTTCTAGGATGACTGAACTATATTGCCCAATTCATCTCGCACCTAACTGCTACTTGTGAGCCAATCTTCAAGTTACTGAAGAAAGATCAAGTGGTACGTTGGAATGATGAATGCCAGGCTGCTTTCGAAAGGATCAAAGAGTATCTCTAGGAGCCACCTATTCTAATGCCTCCAGTTGAAGGGAGACCTCTGATCTTATACTTGACAGTACTTGACAACTCAATGGGGTGTGTGCTGGGGCAGCATGACAAGTCTGGCCGAAAAGAGCATGCTATTTATTACCTTAGCAAAAAGTTTACCGACTGTGAAACCCGACACTCACTACTTGAGAAAACTTGATGCGCTTTGGCATGGGCTTCTCGCCGGCTGAGACAATATATGCTGACTCACACTACTCTATTGATCTCAAAAATGGATCCAGTCAAGTATATCTTCGAAAATCCCGTCTTGTCCGGAAGAATAGCAAGGTGGAAGATGATCTTAACTGAGTATGACATCCAGTACACGACTCAAAAAGCAATCAAGGGAAGTGTGTTGGCAGACCATTTGGCGCACCAGGCAGTGGATGATTACTAGTCTATGAACTTTGAATTCCCGGATGAGAATATCATGCTGATAACTGATTGTGAGACACCTAGACCGGATGAAGCACCTGAGGAAGGATCCCGATGGTCTATGTACTTTGATGGAGCTTCGAATGCTTTGGGTAATGGCATTGGCGCTGTGATCATATCTCCTAAAGGCTCTCATAATCCGTTTACCGCCCGACTATGTTTCAACTGCACCAACAACATGGCGGAGTATGAAGCGTGCATCATGGGTCTTCTAGCTGCAATTGACCTAAGGATCAAGTTTCTAAGTGTCTTCGAAGATTCCGCTCTCGTGATCAGTCAGATCAAAGGCGAGTGGGATACAAAACACCCGAATCTTATCCCTTATAGGGAGTATGTGTTGGCGTTGCTTCCCCATTTCGAGGAGATAACCTTTGAACATTTCCCTAGAGAGGAGAATCAGTTGGCGGACGCGTTAGCTACGGTGTCTTCTATGTTCAAAGTCAAATGGGACAATGAGGCTCCCCGAATCATTATTGAAAAATTGGAAGAACCTGCACATTGCTGTGATCTTGAGACTGAAGAGGTAACAGAAAAGCCCTGGTATAATGAAGTAAAGAGGTAACTTGAAGCTCAGGAATACCCCGAGGGTGCATCTGTTAATGACAAGAAGTTTCTGAGGAGGTTTGCATCCAAGTTCTTCATCAGCAATGGCATTCTTTTCAAACGTAACCATGATTCGACCTTACTACGGTGTGTGGATAAGAATGAAGCAGAAAGGATTATGGCAGAGCTTCATGAAGGTACTTTCGGGACTCATTCCAGTGGACATACCTTGACAAAGAAAATCCTTCGGGCAGGATATTACTGGTCCACAATGGAAGCTGACTGTTATCAGCATTCTCGAACATGTCACAAGTGCCAGGTCTATGCTGATAAGGTGCACATTCCTCCAGTTCCTCTGAATGTTATGACATCACCTTGGCCTTTTGCAATGTGGGGCATTGATATGATCGACAAGATCAGACCTACGGCATCCAACGGGCATCATTTCATCCTGGTAGCGATTGATTACTTTACGAAGAGGGTTGAAGCAACTTCCTTTGCTACGGTAACCAAGAACGTCGTGGCACGGTTCATTCGGCATAACCTGATCTGTCGATACGGTGTACCAGAGAGGATCATTACGGACAACGGTACCAATCTTAACAATAAGATGATCACTGAGCTCTGCGAGCAATTCAAGATACATCATCATAACTCTTCTCCCTACAGGCCGAAGATGAATGGGGCTGTCGAAGCGGAAAATAAGAACATTAAGAAGATTGTGCAGAAGATGACAGTGACATACAAAGACTGGCACGAGATGTTATCGTTTTCTATTCATGGGTACCGTACCTCAACACAGACGTCAACAGGGGCAACACCCTATTCCTTGGTATATGGTATGGAGGCAGTCTTGCCTATTGAAGTTCAAATACCCTCTCTTCGGATAATGAAGGATGCAGGTTTAAGCGAAGATGACTGGATTCAGACCCAACTTGATCAACTGAATCTAATCGACGAAAAAAGACTTACTGCTGTTTGTCATGGTCAGACGTACCAAAAACGGATGATCAAGGCATTTAACAAGAAAGTCAGACAACAAGAGTATCAAGTTGGGGACTTGGTAATCAAGCGCATTATCTTACCTCAAGGTGATCCCAGGGGCAAATGGACCCCTACTTACGAAGGGCCACTTGTGGTTAAGAACATTTTCTCAGGAGGAGCTATGATTCTAACCACCATGGATGACGACCTTCCTCACCCTGTCAATGCGGACATAGTGAAAAGATACTACGCATAATCAAAGACCCGCTAGGTTGACTGGCCTAGGCAAAAATAAGGGCTTCCCGGCGAACCAAAAGGGTTCGGGCAAAAATAAGGGATGAAAATGAAAAAATCTGTACACCCGGCAAGTCGAAAACCTGAAAAGGCGGCTTGGGTAAAAAAGGGTATTCCGGTGGACTGAAAACCCGAAAGGGCGGTCTAGGCAAAAGTTAGGGATCAAAGCGTAATACTATGTCTCATTGGATCACCTCGCATCCAGACTTCGATATCAACTATCAGACTCGGACGACACCAATGAATCAGATTCATCTTTAACTAAGCAGCAAAGTGATGAGATGCTTGAAGATATAGAGGCAATAGCAGAGTTGGAACCCAGTGGGATTATTCACATAGCTGTTTTGTTTCTTTTTCATAAATTGGATAAATTCTATTAGTTCGGCAACGTTCTCTTACTAGGACGTCAACCTCTTGTACAAAAACGCCTATTTACAGGCCAAACTCCAAAATCAATACAAATTCATTTTCCAGAAAAATTTCAAATTATTTTTCGTTTATCTGTTTTGTTTTGCAAAGAAAGTCCAATGTTCGTTTTTGATATATGCATTTGACATTAATTATTGCTCATAAATATTTACATGCGAAACAAAGGACAAATTACTGGTAATATCAAAAACAGGGACAATAAGAATTGTCCGAGCTGTCTAGTTGCTTATCCACCAAGGTACCAAGGGAGGTTCAACTGAAGAATATGACCAAGATACCGTCACTCCCTGCAGAGCAAAATAGTAATGGTAGCTCTCCCCACTGAGATTTGCAACTATGAACGAATCAGCAATGCTTTCCCCAAGTAGAGTTAGTCTACCATCAACCCTAAAAAGGTTACGTATCCCTAGAAGATCTTAGTATTCCCCAGCGGAGTATAAAGATATTCCCCAGCAAGCATAAGAGTATCCCCGACAGTCTTAATATTCCTCAACAGAATATAAGAATGTTCCCCGGCGGAATACGAGATACCCCCAGTGGAGTCATTTCCCCAGCGTAGTCTAAAAGAGGCTTCCCCGCCAGAGTTGAATCATCTTACCCAGTAGATTCGGGAAGCTTATCCCCTGCAGAGCACAAATAAATCTCCCCAGCCAAATTTAGAAGGTTATCCTCACAAGGGTCTAACTGGGTTATCCTCAAAAAGTTACAACTAAAAGATCATCCCCAACGAAGTTCTTTCTATCCCCAGCGGAGTTCATCATTAAAATCCCCAACAGAGCTTATCAACAGAATCCCCAACGAAGTTATCGTTAAAATCTTCAGCAAAACGTATCTTCCCCACAGAGTAATTCCCCTCGGAGTAACCTCTTCATCAGTTTATTCCCCCAACAGAGTTTTTCTCTCCTACAGGTTTATCATCTTCGTTCATCATCCCCAGCGGAAACGAAGAATTCAACTCTATTCTCCAGCAGCTCTGGGACTTATTTTCCCCAGCTAAAACATTATATCCCCATACATCATGATACATGCATATATGCATCATACGAATACAATCTCATTTATTTTAAGAACATCATTGCCTGATCCATATCATGCATTGCATATGACTGACCTTTACCTTTCAGGAAAGATACAGTTAAAGTTCTCAGCTTAGTCGAAGACCTAACCAGTTCTTAAATATCGATTGAATTATCCTCGGTTGAACTTCAGATAAGGTCCTCAATCTCGACAGTTTCCCTACGTCATAGTGTGGACGAGTACTATAACCTCAACGGTATACTCCATTGAGCACGAGTCAGTTCCTAGATCTTGATGTTTTCCTCCGTCATAGTGTGGACAAGTTCTATAACCTCAACGGTATACTCCATTGAGCATGAGACAGTTCCTAGATCTTGATGAAGATGTTTTCCTCCGTCATAAGTGTGGACGAGTTCTATAACCTCAACGGTATACTCTATTGAGCATGAGATAATTCCTAGATCTTGATGAAGATGTTTCCCTATGTCATAGTGTGGACGAGTACTATAACCTCAACGGTATACTCCGTGGAGCACGAGTCAGTTCCTAGATCTTGATGTTTTCCTCCGTCATAGTGTGGACGAGTTCTATAACCTCAACGGTATACTCCATTGAGCACGAGACAGTTCCTAGATCTTGATGAAGATGTTTCCCTACGTCATAGTGTGGACGAGTATTATAACCTCGACGGTATACTCCTTGGAGCACGAGTCAGTTCCTAGATCTTGATGTTTTCCTCCGTCATAGTGTGGACAAGTTCTATAACCTCAACGGTATACTCCATTGAACACGAGACAGTTCCTAGATCTTGATGAAGATGTTTCCCTACGTCATAGTGTGGACGAGTACTATAACCTCAACGGTATACTCCATTGAGCACGAGATAGTTCCTAGATCTTGATGAAGATGTTTCCCCCCAGTTGAATTATGGACAAGTTCTTAAGACTCAGCCGAGGCGTTCTCTCAGTTGAAGTACATGCCATATTCCTGAATCTCAACAAAGGTTAAGACTTCCCCAGCGGAATCTTTTACAACAACAGGTACACAAGTTCTCGCTAAGGAATATCTTATGCGATCGACACTCCTGCAGATGGCATCTGTAATCCCATCCTCCTACAAACAATCTCCAAATGGAATCTGTAAGCCCATTCCCGACATCACAATGCTGATACTACACCATGCGAGTGCAAATTTTTGGGCACTCTAGTGTTCAATTATCTTCCACCTTCGGATCACGAAAGGCTCGAAAGCCAATCTATATCCTCAGGTCTAAGAAAATTGAACAGGGGAAACTGTTGTACCCCAAAATTTGCCCTCCCATATTCCTCAAGATATGTCAATAATAATCTCCAAGTGGCTTAAGTTAGCTCAAGAGTTGGACAGTCAAATCACCTCCTAAGGCAGTCAAATTCAAAATTAGGGTTTTGTGTTGCATCAAGGTCCTTACATCCAAATTAACTCAAGTTCTTCCCAATGTCCTAATATGTTCTCAAGATTATCCATGTCAAATTTCAAGCCTTGCAGAGAAAGTTTGGTCAGTCAATTGCTCAAGGGGTCCAAAAATCTACTGTGCTAGGGCAAAAGTCAACCGTGACCCAAATACAGTCAAACCTCAATATTTTTTGTCAACATTCTCATTTTAAAGGATAATTCATCATTTGATCAAGGGTTTATCATGATTCATCAAGGATTGCTCAAGATTCATCAAGATTCAAAAGTTGTTAAATTAGGGTTTTGTATGAAAAGTCAACTCAACTTTGACCAAGCATAACTTTCTCATACTTTATGAGAAATGACCCATCCAAAGCTCATTTTTAAGAGGATTCAATTCCCTACAATCCATATTCACACCCTAAGATCAAGAAATGCCCTCACAAAAAGTTAAAAATTTGGACATTATAGGTCATTTTTGAAAGTCAACAAAAACACCTTTTTTTCCAAAGATTATAACTTGAGAATGGAAGATCAAAATGAGATTAGACCAAAAGGATTGATTATAGGACATCTCAAGGTTTCTAAAAAGTCCAAGAACACCTCCAAAAGTTCAAAATTGAGGAAGTTATGCATGGTTGAAGTTGGGCATTTTTCCAAAATTGCCAAAAGTCAACTATCCTCAAAACTCCAATTTTTGACAAAAGGGACCACTTTTTTCCACTTGATTTGGTCTTGTCATGCCACACAAGTGTACCATCTTTAATTTCATGACCAAACATCTATTTTTCTATTTTATTTCATTTTTATTGATTTAATTCATTATTAATCAATATTAAATCAAATAAAATCTAAAAAATTATGTAAAGGGATTCTTGTATTTGTATAGCTTGCAAATACCATGTGACACTCAATCAATTCGTATCAAGTCAAAACAAGCACAAAAAATTAGATTTGGCCTATTTTTGGAAAGCTTTTCAATGGTGATCAAATCCAATATTTCCTCTTCAATGCACATGGATATTGGTCCAAATTTTGACCTAGACTCATTCCATTATATGCACACAAGCTAGCCAAATCTAGAACACACATAGAGCTCTGCAGAAACGGCCACACAACTTTGAGAAAAAAGCTTGAAAAGTGTGAGATCGAAAACAACCTTGGAGGCTAATTCAGACCAAAAGCTCAACGCTACTCTCTTCCTTGACACTCAGTGGAGCTACACCAATCAAAACCAAGCCCTAAGTCAGCCTGAAACTCGCTGTAAGTCTCCATGAACATTGCTCTGCACATGGAATCGTAACTCAGTTTTCTTGCATCCTTTTGCCAAATTTCTTGCATATTCATACTGACCATTAAATTTCTAAACAAACTGCATTGTTTAATTTTATTTTTAGACCCTGTATTGCAATACCCGAGTCTAGGGTTTTCTTGTTTTGTTTTTAGGCATTCTTGGCACAGGTACAATCAAGGCAAACCATGGCCATATTTGTGTTCAGGGGAGAGAGACAAATCCAATGATGGTCGTAGATTGTATTTTTGTGATCTAGGATGGATTTTTGAGATGCCCTACGACACTTCCTGCGGATAAAAATCCATAGGTAAATAATCAGAGTTATTTGAAGAAGACGATGGCGTGCCCTTGTGCTATTGGTCCATTCAAAACATTAGCGCGTTTTTTTTATTTTCAGGCTTAACATTTTATTTTTTATATAATATTTGTTTCTTATTTCAATAACAATTAAGCAGTTTGGTTGGAGTGGTTGGAGCGTTGGCATGTGAGCGTTGGGACCTGGGTTCAAATCCCAGGTCCCCCAAAACATTGATATATTTTGCTTTCAGGTAATCTCACGCAGCATCATAAGCCTGGTCCACCCTATTCCTCCAGATCTCAAGTGACAAGTGGCCTGCAAATCAAATCCAAGGGCAAAGATTGAGTGACCATCCTACACTCTAGTCAAACGCACCATGGGGAATCTGAAAAAGTCAATAAGGCTGATTGAATATGGGCCTCAAAATTGCAGATTCACACCCTCTTCAGCCCCCCCCCCCTGAGTTTGTGCTTTACATTTTATTTCTTTTTCTTTATTTTCCTATTTTTATTATTATTATCTTAATTAATCAACTAACCAAATAATTAATATTTTTCCTAATAAAAATCAGAAAACATAAAAAACATTATTTTTATTTATTAAATTCAATTTCATTATTTCATATTTTTTGTAAATAAATAATTTAATTAATTTAGTTTCTAATTAGGTATAACTTTAATATTTTGCAATAAATTAAAATCCATTTAGAATATTAGGTCTTTAATAACTTTAATCAATTTTATTTTATTTCCTTAAATAATAAAAAAACCCAAAAATATTTTTATTTAATTAATCAATATTTAGTTTAGGTTTAATTCCATTTTAATTCAAAAATGACAAAAAATATGCTTTATTTAATAAAAAGGGTCAAAACCCTAAAAACACTCCGATTTAATTTTCTCGCGCGCAAATAATTTTTGATCTATATTGTAACTGCTCCGGGAATGTAATAGTTTTTAAATTAGGATTTTATTTATCGCTTTTATTTACTTTTCACAATTTAATTTTAAAAGGGTTTGTCTTTGGCGATGTAAATACCCGACGCCTTGTAATAGCTTAGATTTATTTTCCGCAATTTAATTTCCACAACCATTAACTGTTAGATGTTTGAATAATAGGCAATGCATGACAAGATCAACGTTTAACCTAAAATCAACAGTAGCTCACCATAATATGTACAAAGATAATATAACTGAAAAACAATACACTCGCACATGCCACTCTTAGGGTACACCTCATTTGGTTGCCTCGAACGTGGTCATTAAGTATAGGATGTTTTAGAGGTTGCCCTCTTTTCCAAAGATCATAAGTTGCCTCGAAACGGTTACCTCGGATAAAATGATCTAAGACATTAGGGTTAGCGCTAAAGGCATCCTAATATTGCTTTAGTGACCACATGTCCCTTAATCGAATTGACCCGAAAACTCCAACGATGATGCTACCTACTCCTCAATAGTGGGATAGCACCGTCTAAAGGACATTTGCACAGTCTAATTCCTTTTTGAGTAGGTAGATGTTCTCAAGTACTCGATCCTTTTAAAACAAAAACAAAACTTTTCGCACTTACACCCCTTTCAAACAAAAAACTCTTTGCAAACTCACAAACACAAAGAAAAAGCAATTTTTTGAAAACATAGTGAGCAAGTACCTAAGAGCCCGTGGATAACCACAGATAGAAAGGGTACTAACACCTTCCCTTTTTATAATCTACCTCCCGAACCCGAGAAATATCTCAAAAAGGAATTTTTCTGTGCTTTTGTCCTTTCCTTGTTGGATAAAATAAAAGACGGTGGCGACTCTTGCTCACCGCGACATTTTGCAAAAACAAACGCAAACACGAACCAGCATTCCAAAACAGTCAGTTCTATTCCCACCGATCACAGCTACCCTCAGTGAACGTTGGTAGTTCATCATCAGTGAACGACGGTGATATGATATATTATCTTTCTACCTTCAGTGAATGTTGGAAGTTCATCGTCAGTGAACAGAGGTGATATGATATATTCTCTTTCTACCTTCAGTGAATGTTGGTAGTTCATCATCAATGAACGGCGGTGATATGGTATTTTCTCTCTACCTTCAGTGAAAGTTGGAAGACCATCGGCAATGAATGTTGGTGTTTATTATCTTTTTGCTATCTTCAGTGAATGTTGGTAGTTCATCGTCAGTGAATGGAGGTGATATGGTATATTCTCTTTCTACCTTCAGTGAAAGTTGGTAGACCATCGACAGTGAATGTCGATGTTTGTTATCTTTATGCTATCTTCAGTGAATGTTGGTAGTTCATCATCAGTGAACGGCGGTGATATGGTATTTTCTCTCTACCTTAAGTGAAAGTTGGTAGACCATCGACAGTGAACGTCAATGTTTATTATCTTTTTGCTATCTTCAATGAACGTTGGTAGTTCATCGTCAGTGAACGACAATGATATGTTATATTCTCTTTCTACCTTAAGTGAATGTTGGTAGACCATCGGTAGTGAACGTCGATGTTTGTTATCTTTTTGCTATCCTCAGTGAATGTTGGTAGTTCATTGTCAGTGAACGGAGGTGCTATGATATATTCTCTTTCTACCTTCCGTGAAAGTTGGTAGACCATCAGCAGTGAACGTCGGTGTTTATTATCTTTTTGCTATCTTCAATAAACGTTGGTAGTTCATCATCAATGAACGGTGGTGATATGATATATTCTCTTTCTACCTTCAGTGAAATTTGGTAGACCATCGGCAGTGAATATCAATGTTTGTTATCTTCCTCTCTGCCTTCAGTTAATGTTGGTAGCTTCGCCTTCAGTAGAAGTTGGTGTGTCTTTTGACCATCCCACTATCCTCTCTAATTCAGTTCTTTGGGTCCACCAGTGATTTATTTTCCTGCTGGGGTTACTCCTTTTTTTCTTTATCATTGTTGCATCACCAATGATACTTTGCGTCTCTTTGGTACTGTTCATATTGTTGTACCCCAATTTTTGCCCCTAAGATTCCTCTATCATATCATATCAACTCGATCATAACAAGATCACATTAGGGTTGGTCCTTCCTCTTTTTCTATCTCCTATCTTTAAGTTTGCTCTTGAGTAATCTCCAAGCCCCTTGGTTGTGTATTTTGTATATGTGTTGTTGACTAACTTCTAATCAAAATACAAAAAAATATTTGTCTTTGTCTTTGTATATTTTTGTTTTGTAGGTACCAAGTCGAAGCATCTGACAAATAAGGATTTCTGGTATTATTTTCCTAAAATCTCTATTTGCAAAGGAAAAATTAACAAAAATTCATTTTTTTCACTGATGCAATCGATTTCTCTTAGAGTTTAATCGATTGCACATAGTGCATTTTGCGCCATTTTTGAAAAAATACACTGTGCAAATCGATTTGCACTATAGTGCAATCGATTGCACAGCGTGAAATTTTGAAAAAAATCAGCAATTTTAAACTTGTCAAATTTTGGCTCCAATTTTTCTTCATTTTTGAAAGATGTATCATTAATTCAAATTTTAGTGCCAATCTTTCATTTTTAAGAAGAATTATCATTAATTCAAATTTTGACTCTAATTTTTGAAAGAGTTATCATTAATTCAAATTTTGGCTCCAAGAATCAATTACCAAATTACCACTAATCCCAATCCTAAACTCTATAAATAGAGCCCTCATTTCATTCAAATTTCAAGCTTTTGATAACCAAATCCACCTTGCTAAAAAATATCTCAATTCTCTCCATCTACCAAATTCACTCAAAGCTTCATTTTCAAAAAGGTAGTAAGCTTTGCATTGAAGCTTACTAATCTTTGAGCTAAACCTTCATCCAAACACTTTTTCTTTATCAATTCTCTACATCCAAGCTTGAGCAATTGACACCATGACTAAAGATTTTGATCTTCAAAAACAGAATTTTATTAAAGAAAAGGAAAACTTTGCATGCTCCAAGTGTGAATCAAATGTCTTTCAAATAGTTCAATTGAAAAGAGTCATTGAACAATATGAAAAAGGACAAATAGGATTGGAAGGATTACTAAGCCAACAACGTTATCCAAATGATAAAAGAGGTCTTGGTTATGTGAATACTAAGAAATCAAGTAACAATCCCACTGTTTTTGTAAAGGCTAGTAATAGTTCCAATCCCAAGAAAGTAGAAAAGAAGCAAGTTGTTCATAATCCTCAAAAGAAAAAGGCTAATGTATCTAAAAGAAAACAAATTCCTAGATACAAGAGCAAATTTGTTCCAAACTGTTTTTACTGTGGTATTATTGGACACACACCCAATGCATGCTATATTAGAAATTTCAGTATGGCTAGTGGACATTATGCATGGGTGAAAAAGGGAACTAACTATGAAGGACCCAAGGCAACTTGGGTACCTAACAAGAAATAATTTGTTTTTGTAGGTATGCTTGAAATCCACATCAAATGTTTGGTATCTTGACAATGGATGTTCAAAGCATATGACAGGAGATGTACACCAATTTTCATATCTAGTACATAAAGCCAAAGGGTATGTCACCTATGGAGACAACACCAAAGGAAAGATTCTTGGCGTTGGAATAGTTGGCACACCTCCATCCATTCAAATTGAGGATGTTCTCTATGTTGAAGGATTAAAGCACAACCTTCTTAGCATAAGTCAACTTTGCGATAGAAGGTTCAAGATCAAATTCAACAAAGAATAATGCCTTATTATCGATGAGGCAACCAATGAGGTAAAACTCAAAGGTATAATATCTAACAATATTTTTATGATTACTCTAGATGATTTGTCTATGAAGGTACAATGTCTTATGGTAAACAACAATGACGCTTGGTTATGGCATAAGAGGATTGCTCACATTCACATGGAGCACTTGAACAAATTGGTTAAGCATGACTTAGTTATTGGTCTACCAAAGATGAAGTTCATCAAAGACAAATTATGTAGTGCATGCCAAAAGGGAAAACAGACCAAATCAAATTTCAAACCAAAGAATGTGGTTTCAACAACAAGACCACTTCAATTGTTGCACATGGATCTTTTTGGTCCATCTAGAACAAGAAGCTTCGGAGGTAACATTTATGATTTAGTTATTGTAGATGATTTTTCCCGTTTCACTTGGACTTTGTTTTTAGTGCACAAGAATGAAGCATTCAAGGCATTCAAGAGATATTCAAAACAAGTTCAAAATGAGAAGCCATTAAAGATAACATCAATCCGAAGTGATCATGGTGGAGAGTTCCAAAACAGTCTATTTGAAGAATTTTGTGAAGAGAATGGGATCTTCCACAATTTTTCAGCACCAAGAACTCCACAACAAAATGGATTAGTTGAAAGGAAAAATAGGTCTTTGGTGGAGCTTGCTAGAACCATGCTAAGTGACTCAAGTTTGCCTAAATATTTTTGGGCGGATGCGGTAAGCACGACATGTTATGTAAGCAATCGCGTGATCATAAGACCTATACTAAAGAAAACTCCATATGAGATTTACAAAGGAAGAAAACCAAATATCTCTCACTTTCATATTTTCGGGTGCAAATGTTTTGTCCTTAACAACGACAAAGACAATCTCGGTAAGTTCGATGAAAAATCGGATGAAGGTATTTTTCTTGGTTACTCCCTTTCTAGCAAAGCTTTTAGAATTTACAATAAAAGAACTTTAACTATAGAAGAATCAATGCATGTTTCTTTTGATGAATCTAACACCTCCAAGGAGGAAGTTGTTATTTGTGATGATGATGATTCTATAGATCTATCTCATGAGAATTCCTGCGGAGATGGCAAAATTGTCAATCCGGAACAAACACATGAACTTTCACATCAAAATGAAAATGATGATGATCTTCCTCAAGAATGGAGAACTCATCGTGATCATCCAATTGACAACATAATTAGAGATATTAGCAAAGGAGTATCTACACGGATAAATCTTAAGGATGCATGCTTAAATATGGCGTTTGTATCTCAAGTTGAACCTACTAAAATGGCTCAAGCACTAGAAGATGATCAATGGATCCTTGCCATGCAAGAGGAGTTAAACCAATTCGAGCGGAACGAAGTTTGGGAACTTGTTCCTAATCCAGGAAATAAACGTATCATTAGAACCAAATGGGTTTTCAAAAACAAGATGGATGAAAATGGAATAATCACTCGAAACAAGGCAAGACTAGTTGCTCAAGGATACAACCAAGAGGAAGGAATTGATTTTGAAGAAACTTTTGCTCCGGTAGCACGTTTGGAAGCAATAAGATTATTACTTGCATATGCATGCTCATTGGACTTTGAACTTTTTCAAATGGATGTAAAAAGCGCATTTCTCAACGGATTCATAAATGAAGAAGTCTATGTAAAGCAACCTCCCGGATTTGAAGACTTCAAACATCCTAATCACGTCTTCAAACTGAAGAAAGCTCTCTATGGGCTGAAGCAAGCACCAAGGGCTTGGTATGATAGACTAAGCGCATTCCTATGTGAAAAAGGGTTTGTAAAGGGTAAAGTTGATACCACTCTCTTCATAAAAAATGTTAATCATCATACTTACTTGTACAAATCTATGTAGATGATATTGTTTTCGGTTCAACTAACCAAAATATGTGCAAGGAATTTTCGTCTATGATGCAAGGAGAGTTTGAGATGTCTATGATGGGAAGATTGAATTTCTTTCTCGGTCTTCAAATTAAGCAACTCAAACATGGTATCTTCGTAAACCAATCAAAATATTGCAAAGACCTTATAAAGAAGTTTGAGATGGAAAGTAGCAAAGAAAGTGAAATTTCTATGGGATCCGACACCTATCTTGATCCAGATGAATCAGGGAATTCTATTGACATAACTAAGTATCGTGGAATGATTGGCTCACTCCTCTATTTAACAGCAAGTAGACCTGACATTATGTTCAGCGTTTGCCTATGTGCAAGATATCAAGCCAATCCTAAAGAGTCTCACCTTGCAGCAGTCAAGCGCATAATAAAATATCTCAAAGGAACAATTAACATCGGATTATGGTATCCAAAAGGTAGTATGTGCAATCTAGTTGGTTATTCTGATGGTGACTATGCAGGTTGCAAAATTGATCGCAAAAGTACAAGTGGAACATGTCACATTCTTGGAAATACCTTGGTTTCATGGTCATGCAAAAAGCAAGCAAGCGTAGCTCTCAGCACTGCCGAAGCAGAATACATTGCGGCTGGAAGTGGATGCGCTCAAATTCTTTGGCTAAAACAACAATTACTTGACTATGGAGTAAACCTTGGATGCATTCCTCTTCAATGTGATAACACAAGCGCGATCAATATTACGAAAAATCCAGTTATGCATTCCCATACAAAACACATTGACATTAGACATCATTTCATCCGAGATCATGTACTCAAAGGAGATGTCGAGATCACTTTCGTGGACACTCAAAATCAACTCGCGGACATCTTCACAAAACCACTTGCAAAGGATGCATTTTTTAAAATTCGTCGAGAACTTGGAATCCTCGATGAACAAGATATATAAGGTGCACTCAATCCTTAACTATACCTTAATGTACATATATATGTGGTTAGACATTGTTTCAAATGTTAAAAATAATGATTTTTAAAATTTTTTCTTTAAGTAAATCGATTTACACCATATGTCAATCGATTTACCACTGAAGCAATTCATTTTTTTTAATAAAATCTTTTATGTAAATCGATTTACACAATATGTAAATCGATTTACCACTGAACAAAAATTATTTTTTTAAAAATTTTCTGTGTAAATCGATTTAACCAAGGGGCAAATCGATTTACCACAAAATCTGAAGCATTTTCTATGTATTTTCTCTACGCAATTTAATTTTTAACATGTGATACTTGTATGAGCTTTTAATATATTGGTCAAACTTTCATTGTCTCTCAACCTCCCACCTTACTATTGACCAATCAATGAAACCTTGACCAAATCACCAAAAACCTCATAAAGACCTCACTTACTCTCTATATTATTTAAACTCACCAAAACTATCTCATAACACCAACACACTCTCTCACATAACAACATAAAGAACTCTATATCTCTCTTTTCAAAACCCTAACAAGATCCATGGCTCCCAAGAGAAAAGCCTCTGCCTCAGAGAAAGGAAAGAAGCAAGCTACGTCAACATCTGAAAACTCTGTGCTTGAATACCTCTCGGATCCACAGCGGGACAGATTTATCAAGCATTTTCAAAAGAAAATCATCTCTGCTCCAAAGTTTGGATCTCCATCAAAAATGTTGATTCAAGGATGGGTGTTCATTTCAATGCTGAAGCAAAGACCATCACTTACATTGGAGAGGATGTTGTCGGCGATGAAGGTAATAATGCAGATGAAGAAGACCATGAAGTTCCTCCTCCTGCTGCTTCTTCTGGTCCAACAAATCAAGATGTTATGGATTTCATGACGCAAAGGTTTGCTTCTCTCAATTCTAACATCAATGCTCGATGGACTGAGATAAATGACTCTACCTCATCTCGAATAAATGCTTTTCAGAATGATGTGAACCAACAATTTTCATATCTCTATTCACATCTTCATATCCCTCCATACGATCCAACCAATCCTGCACCTCCGCCTCCTCAATACACCGAACCACCTCTTCAACAACAATTTCCATATTAAGGACCTTTCTAAAATGTTCCTGATCAATGTTATTAAATTCTTGTTATAAGTATCATTATGGTTTTTGTCTTGTTGTATTTCAAGTGTTCGTTTTATGTATTGTGTTCTTAAACTTTGTTCGATAATTTTGAAAGTTTTTGTTTTTCATTCATGTTCCTGTACATTTCTTTCTGTTATAATTTCTTGTTGCATCTTTCCCTTCTTTTTGATAATGTCAAAGGGGGAGAAGGATGTAATAGCACTTTATGGTTGTTTGTTTTCATTGTCTTTACAGAGCAAGTTTCAAATCTTTTTCTCCATAGGGGGAGAAATCTTCTCAGGGGGAGAAAACACATTCTGCTCAAATTTTGATCAACACATAAAGGAAAATGGTTTGTCATCATCAAAAAGGGGGAGAATGTAATCTCAAGCCTCAACTCAACTTTAGTTTTGATGAAAGATAAACAATCTAGTTTGATGAAAGACAAACAAGCATTATGGAAAGAAGGAAAAGAAGTGGAAAGTAACTTAAAAGCATCATTCACTCAAAGCTTCAAGGATCATGGCAAGCAATCAAGTATATCAATTCTTAATTAAACTACATTGATTAGAGATGCTCAAAAATGATATACACACTTGCCACATCACTTCAATTATATTTCAAAACAATTTTTAAGTTTTTCTCTGCTGTAAATCGATTAACATCTTGTGTAAATCGATTTACACATGCTTTTTCAAAAAACGGTTT
Source organism: Vicia faba (assembly GCA_948472305.1). Classification (NCBI taxonomy): domain Eukaryota; kingdom Viridiplantae; phylum Streptophyta; class Magnoliopsida; order Fabales; family Fabaceae; genus Vicia; species Vicia faba. The sequence goes on from OX451741.1 coordinate 831,268,833, forward strand.
GCTCCTGCCAGCAATCGATTTACAGGTTGTGTAAATCGATTGATCACAGAACAAACTGACTTTTTAACTCTTGTAAATCGATTGACACAACATGCTAATCGGTTTACACTTCAATTTTTTTGAAATTCTGAACGTTACAAACACGTGCAATCGATTTGCATCTTATGTTAATCGATTTGCACATTGAAAATTTTTAAAAATCTGAACTGGTTTCAAGATATCCTTCACACCTTTTCTCCAATAGTTGCATGATCAAACATTGCATCTTGTCAAGTTTTTCAAACAGAAAAGTGTCCTTTTGGAAAGGTATCTTTATTACTATATATTACAAAATCTTTCAAATCAAAAATAACTCTTCTCTTATGCAATAATTCTGAACTTTGTAAAATATTCAAACTTCATATTTCTTAACTTTTAAGAACAAAGATTTTCTGCACTTTCACACATATAAAGAACATAAATCTTTGAGCATTATCTAACCATTGTGTTACAGTTTGAATTGCTTACAAGAGAAGAAAGAAGAAACTTCAAAGTAGTCACTCTATGTGATCAACATCTTTCAAGAAATCATACTTCATAAAATTATACAAAGTGTAACTTATTTCCAGGATTGTTGGAATTAAGTATTAGATTACTTTTGTTCCTTGTTGTCCATTGTTGGAAACAAGAGGTATCTTTTGAGAGGATTGTTCTCATTAGACTTATTGGAAATCCAAGAGGAAGTTCTTGGTTATTTGTTAGGTTCTTTAGTGGATAAGACTAGGAAGAGTCTTGTAAAAGTTCTAACAAAATAGTAAAATCTCTTGCGTGTTTGCAAGGGGACTGGACGTACTTCCGGGGTGTGGAAGGAACCAGGATAATTCTCCGTGTCTCTTTACTTTCTGCACTTTACAGTTTTCAAAGCACTAAATCAAAACCAAAAAGTATAAAATAAGTCAAAAATCGACCACCACCTAATTCACCCCCCTTTTAGGCGCAATCTTAAACTTACAAGGTGTGCTGCGGAAGCTATGATGGAGTAATCCGGAAATAGGTGTCACGCGATACTACGCTCGGACGAGTCTTTCTTGAGAATATTACTAATTACCAAGTTAATCGGGAAGTTGGTAATATCTGAAGGAAGGATGTAGACTCTGGGAACCTCTAGAACCTTATTCGGCAGGTGATAAGTTTTTAGACCAACATCTTATGGGTAGTAGTTTCGACTTCATGCTCGTGACGTTGAACCTATGAACCCTATATGCGTGATCTTGTGTGTGATTATTGCATCATGCATCCATGCACTCATAAGCATCTTTTGAAGAAAACAATATTTCAAGGGATTTAAAGGTTGACTATTTGTGAATATCTTAGGTACTTTTAACCATGGATTCTTGAAAAAGAAAGACCGGAAAATACAGTTTCAAGGATCCCAAGATAGATGAGTTGGTTAGTTTAATTCCAGAGATTGAGTGTTCTGCAGACTTTCGGAAGAAGTATGGATCCATTATTCCTCTCATGAAGCTGAAGATGAAGGAGGGTATTCTCTCGACCTTGGTCCAAATCTATGATCCAGTGTATCACTGCTTTACTTTTCCCGACTATCAGTTGATGCCTACACTGGAGGGGTATTCTTATCTATTGGACTTACCTGCTACCGATCGTGTTCCTTTTACTGGTTTGGAGGGTGAGTCAAAACCACATGAAATTGCTGCTTTGATTCATCTGGGGAAGTCTGAGGTGGAAGCCCATATGACTACTAAAGGAGGGATTAGAGGATTACCAGATCAGTTCTTATTGGAGAAAGCTCGTTACTTTATCATAATGAAGAGTACAGTCGCTTTTGAGGCCATCTTTGCTCTACTTGCTTACGGGTTATTCTTATTTCCTAATGTGGACAGGTTTGTCGACATTAACGCTATCAGAATTTTCATGATTGGAAACCCAGTTCCTACACTGTTGGGTGATGCTTATTACTCTGTTCATCTTCGGAATTCTTATCATGGGGGAATAATTATCTGTTGCACGCCTTTGTTGTACCGGTGGTTCATCTCTCATATGCCTCAGTCTGATGCTTTTTGGGATGTCAATAAGGAACCCCGTTGGGCTCCTAAGATTATGGCACTTACTCACTCGGATATTGATTGGTATCATCGAGCTTACCAGGATGTGGAGATTACTGACAGTTGTGGTAGTTTCCCCAATGTACCGCTTCTTGGTACAAAGGGAGGAGTTAACTATAACCCTGTTCTTGCACGGCGACAACTTGGTTACCCGATGAGGGATAAACCGAATAGTATTCATTTGAGTAGTTTCTTTCTGAAGAAAGGAGAAGACCACATGGAAGCTAGGGAGCAGACTGCGAAGGCCTAGCGTCACATTCATAAGAAGAGTAGGAAGGATTTGGGACCTAGGGGTGCTGTTTCTTTGGAGCCATATCTTCAGTGGGTCTGATCGAGAGCTATTCAGTTGAAGATCCCGTATACTCGGGAGACACCCATGCCTGACCTATTTGTGAAGACCACTCCCCCCTTATTAGATGATCTAGAAGAGCTGCAACTCGCTTTGGTTAGGATGCCACATGAAAGGGATGCTTGGAAGAACAAGTTCCAGACTTTAGAGAGTTCATACAGAGCAGACCTGAAGGAGAAAGACGATTTGATCAAGATCCTTGAGAGTCGAGCGATAGAGTCCATGGAGAGGCAAGGGGATTTATTTTCGCCTAAGCCTCAAACAGGTGCTGATTACTCACTTTCTGATCCAGATGAGTGGAGGGAGGTTTCCATCAGACATGTGGAAGAAAAATAGAGGTTGAGGGATCAGATTTCCAGGCTCACAGGGAAGCGCCAGCGTACAGATTGATCTCCATCAGTTCCTTTTCTCAAGATTTTAGATTGTATTTTCATCTTGTACTTGGGATCATTGAAACTTGTAATCCATTTTGAAGTTATTATAATAAAATTTTTCAGTATTTCAAAAGCTTTATTACTTGGATGTTTGCAATATGTCTATAAATCTTGAGTCCCTTGAAATATTAAATAATGAAGTAAAAATAATCATGTGCATTGCATATCATGCATCATATTGCACATATCTCTTACATTTGTTATGCATACCCAAGTGTCTTACCCAACTTCTTTACTTCATTCAACAAGCTGATTCATCACTACAACACTCGGGCTAATTTCAAAAAGAAGATGGACAACTTAGAACAGGAGAATCGCGAGCTGCACGAAGAAGTTTCTGCTTTGAAGGCCGGCATGGCCAATCTAACTGCTCTGATGGAAGCTCTGGTGGCTGCTCAAAATCAGCCACCGAGTGTTCAACCTCAAACAATAAGGGAAACTACTGAAGCTCCGACTGTTCCCGTATCTGCTACTCCAGCCGTTGTTCAGAATCACATGCCTCAAAGTTATCCATGGGGAATTCCGGAGAATTTTTCACCTGATGGTTTCAATCTTGGTCCTTAATATGCTCCAGTGTTTAGACTGTTGTTACTCCTGCACCTCCTGTGGTACATACTGTTCCTGCTGCACCTCCTTCGGTGAATTTGGTTCCGTTTGTCAATGAAGATGTGTGTCGTCCTTTCCCTCCGCCGAGTGAAGACTTGGGTCTTTATGACATAATGGATGATTTTCAAGAGCAGTTTGATAGAATGCAAAGAGAGATGAAGGATCTTAGGGGAAAAGAGATATTTGGGCAGAATGTGAATGAGCTGTGTTTGGTCCCAAACGTTAAGATACCTGCTAAGTTTAAGGTCCTAGAGTTTGAGAAGTATAAGGGCAACACTTGCCCTCGTGCTCACTTGGTGATGTACGTAAGAAGAATGTCTACCCACACTGATGATCAGCGTCTGCTGATTCACTTTTTTCAGGATAGTTTGACCGGCGCAGCATTGAAATGGTATATGAGCTTGGACAGTGCCAACATCCATACTTTTAATGACTTGGGAGAAGCATTCATCAAACAATACAAGTACAATGTGGACATGGCGCCCGACCGTGACCAACTTAGGGCTATGGTTCAGAAAGACCGGGAATCGTTCAAAGAGTATGCATAGAGATGGCGCGAGGTAGCCGCCCAAGTGATTCCTCCCATGGAAGAGAAAGAAATGACTAAGATTTTTCTGAAGATTCTGGGCGCTTTCTACTACGAAAGGATGGTAGCAAGCGCACCAAGTGATTTTACAGAGATGGTAGGAATGGGTGTCCGCCTAGAAGAGGCTGTAAGAGAAGGTTGTTTGACGAAGAGTGAAGGATCTGGAGGTGTGAAGAAGCCATCTTATAGGTTTAACAAGAAGAAAGAGGGGGACGCAAATGCTGTTATACAAGAGAGGAGAGTAAACGCTCCTAGAAGGAATTATCAGCATCACCAGCAAGTCGCCTCAGTTACTCCTATAATGAGTGCCGCTTCAACTACTGTTTCTTATCAAAGACCATCCCAGCAGGGGAACCAAGGAAATAATCATAGAAGGGAGAACTATGACCCTATTCCCATGAGCTATGCATAGCTACTACCGACATTGATTCAGAAGAAGTTGGTCCAGACGCGACCACCTCCCGTTGTACCATCACCATTGCCTTGGTATTACAAAGCAGATCAAACGTGTGCTTTTCAACAGGGAGCACCAGGGCATAGTGTTGAGAATTGTTATCCTTTGAAGACTGAAGTGAAAAAGTTGGTGAAGTCTGGAATTCTATCTTTCAAAGACATGGGACCTAATGTGAAAGATAATCCTCTACCCAAACACGGGGGAGTAAATGTTGTAAATATAGTGGCCGGTTTTCTAGGAGACTTCTGGATTTTTGACATTAATCTGGTTAGAGGTGATTTGGTGAAAATTCATGCAGACCTCTGTGAATCAGCTACTATACGCATGACCATGCCGGTTGTGCTGTTTGCAGTACAGACATACAGGGTTGCGAGAAGATAAAGGATGATTTACAGGAGATGATGGATGAGGGTTTAATCCATATAAGCAGGCCTAGGGAAGAGTATGAAGAGGAAGTGAATATGGTTTCTGGATGTCCTGGTGAATTCAAATTTTTTAATGTGGAGTATTTGAATGAGGATCTTGTGCAGTTGCATGCTACCTTCTGCCGTACTGCTGGTCAGGTGGAACACCAATATGGGTCTTGCATAGTTTGCTATAGAGACTCCCGAGGATGTTTTATTGTGAGGGAGGGAATTCAGTTGCTGTTAGACAATGGAACTATCAAGATCATAGGTCAGAGGGATGATTATCATGAGATGGATATGGTTGAAGTTTGTTTAATGAAAGAAGAGTCAGAGGAAGAGTATGCCTCCGCAGATGAGTATTTCTCTTCAGACGAAGATTTGTTTGCCATAAATGACTTTTTGATGCCTAATTGTATTGAGGAAGGGGTAAACGTTATTGTACCTTTTTTGGTGCATCCGCTTAACTTGAAGTGGAGTACCATAGCAAACCAGCTGTTACCCCATTGGTAATTAGTCTGCCAGGTCCTATTCCCTACAAATCAGATAAGCTTGTGCCTTACAAATACAACGCTACGATCTTATAAGATGGGGTGGAAGTTCCCATCCGGCCAATGCCTGATGTTAGAAATATAGCTGAAAATAACAGAGTGACTCGTAGCCGCCGTGTGTTTGCGCCGGTTGTACGAAGAGATGTTGTTGCTGGAAATAAAATTGCTGAGAATGATGAGCCTAAGAAGGCTACAAGAGAGACTAGTGGAGCTACATTAGAGAAAGAAGTGGATGACATTTTAAAGATAATTAAGATGAGCGACTATAGAATTGTAGATCAGCTACTGCAGACTCCTTCAAAGATATCTATCCTAGATTTATTGATGAACTCCTATGCTCATAGAGAATCATTGATGAGAGTACTAGACCAAGCTTTTATGGAGAGTGACATGCCATTGGATCAATTCAGCAGCGTAATTGGAAACATTACATCATGTAACAACTTGAGTTTCTGCGATAATGAGTTACCAGATGAAGGGAGGAATCACAACCTGGCCCTCCATATATCTATGAACTGCAAGAATGATTCGCTTTCCAATGTGCTAATTGATAATGGATCTGCGCTGAATGTTATACCGAGGAGTACTCTCATGAAGTTAAAGTATAAAGGAGCACCCATGCGCCCGAGTGGCATCATTGTGAAGGCTTTTGATGGGTCGAGGAAATCTGTCATCGGTGAAGTGGACTTACCCATCCATATAGGACCACATTTGTTCCTAATAACCTTCCAGGTCATGGACATTATTCCCGCATATAGTTGTTTGCTAGGAAGGCCATGGATACACGAAGCAGGGGCTGTCACTTCAACTCTGCATCAGAAGCTAAAATTTGTGCGTGAAGGGAAGGTAGTGATCATAAATGGGGAGCATGCGTTGTTGATATCCTATCTATCTCTTTCAGTATTGTAGAAGCGGATGAGGCTGCTATTGGAACCCAGTTCCAAGCCCTATCCATTGACAACATAAGGAGAAATGAGAATTATGTGGTTTCGCTGAAGGACGCGCAGCGGGTTGTGCGCAATGGTCATAATACAATTTGGGGACGACTTGTGGATCCACCCATGAACAAGAACCGAACTGGTTTGGGTTTCTCTCTGAAGATTGGTAAAGGCGAAGGTTTGAAGTCAAAGTCTACTGTGAACAGTTATCAGTATGTTTTCCGCAGCGAAGGCTACCTCCATCCCATTGATTCTGGAATTAATGTTGTCGAAGAGGATGAAGCAGGGCAAGAAATACCAAATTATGTGACGCATGGAGTCCGAGTTCAGAACTGGGTCACCATTGATGTTCCTTCTTTCATACATGTTTCAAAGTAATTTGTTTTGTTAATCTGTTTCTTTCTTTTGAAAAGCTTTCACTCTGCCCGAGGTGGAAGTATTAATGTTGTAGGACTTATCTGTTTGCTATGACTTTTAAGATCATTAATAAAAGTTGTCTTTGCTTCCCAAATTATGTCTTTATTTTATGCTTTTTCTTGGGAAATGGTAATAAAAAAAAGCCTTTCAAAATAAATAATAACTGAAAATTAATCTGCATGATCACTTGTTATATGTGTCAGTTTCTAAAAGTAATCATAAATCACATGTGCAGATTAATTAAAAAACCCGTTGAATACAATGACCCTGCACCCTCTCCCAACTTTGAATATCCTGTGTTTGGGGCTGAAGAAGAAGATTATGATGAGATTCTAGAAGAGGTCTCACGTTTTCTTGAGCACGAGGAAAATACCATTCAACCATATAAGGAGCCTTTGGAAGTGATCAATTTGGGTTCAGAAGAAAGATCCGAAGGAAGTCAAGATTGGAGCATCGTTGCATCCTGATGTGAAGAGCGGGTTGATTGAGTTGTTGAAAGAGTATGTGGATATTTTCTCTTGGTCTTATCAAGATATGCCTAGTCTAGATACAGATGTTGTCGAGCATCGTTTGCCGTTGAAGCCAGAGTGTCCGCCAGTTAAACAAAAGTTGAGAAGAACCCACCCAGATATGACAGTAAAAATCAAAGACAAGGTTCTAAAGCAGATTAATGTTGGTTTTCTCGTGACGTCAGTGTATCCTCAATGGATTGCTAATATTGTCCCAGTACCGAAAAAGACGGAAAAGTCCGCATGTGCGTAGATTAAAGAGATCTAAATAAAGCTAGTCCAAAAGATGATTGTCCATTGCCTCACATCGACATGTTAGTGGACAGCACAACAAAATTCTAAGTATTCTCGTTCATGGACGGATTTTACGGGTATAATCAAATAAAAATGGCTCCAGAGGACATGGAAAAAACAACGTTTATCACACCCTGGGGAACATTCTGTTACAGAGTGATGCTCTTCGGGTTGAAGAACGCCGGTGTAACGTACCAGAGGGCTATGATGACCCTATTCCATGATCTGATGCACAAAGAAATTGAAGTATATGTTTATGATATGATTGCCAAATCCCGGACTGAATAAGGGCATATAAAAGATTTGTTGAAGTTGTTTCAGCGTTTGAGGAAGTATCGTCTCCGCTTGAATCCAAATAAATGCACCTTCGGTGTTAGATCCGGGAAATTGTTGGGTTTCATTGTTAGCCAGAAAGGAATTGAAGTTGACCCTAATAAAGTCAAAGCAATTCAAGAAATGCCAGCACCAAGAACTGAAAAGCAAGTCAGAGGTTTCCTCGGGCGTTTGAATTATATTTCCAAATTTATTTCCCACATGACTGCAACATGTGAACCGATCTTTAAGTTGTTAAAGAAAGATCAAGGTTGTGTGTGGACGGATTACTGTCAAAAGGAATTTGATAGTATTAAAGAATATCTGCTTGAATCTCCTATCTTTCTCCCTCCCGTAGAAGGAAGACCGTTGATTATGTATCTAACAGTGTTAGAAAAATCCATGGGTTGTATTCTGGGACAACATGATGAAACAGGGAAGAAAGAGTTCGCCATTAATTATCTCAGCAAAAAGTTCACTGATTGTGAGTCGAGGTATTCCATGCTAGAAAAGACATGTTGTGCTTTGGCCTGGGCGGCAAAACGGTTGCGGCAGTATATGTTGAATCATACCACTTGGTTGATCTCCAAAATGGACCCAATCAAGTATATTTTTGAAAAGCCTGCTCTTACTAGGAGAATTGCCCGCTGGCAGATGTTGTTATCTGAATATGGTATTGAGTAACGCACTCAAAAGGCTATTAAAAGTAGTGTGTTGGCAGATTACCTTGCTCACCAACCGGTGGAAGATCACCAGTCTGCGAATATGAATTCCCCGATGAGGATGTGATGTTCCTGAAAGTGAAAGATTGTGATGAACCATTGCTTGAGGAAGGCCCTGACCCTGAATCTCGTTGGAGTATGATTTTTGATGGAGCGGTGAATGCTTATGGTAAAGGAATTGGTGTTGTGATTGTCACTCCTCATGGATCGCACATTCCTTTTATTGCAAGGTTAACATTTGATTGCACTAATAATATGGCAGAATATGAGGCTTGCATCATGGGTCTTGAGGAAGCTATTGATCTCAGAATCAAAATTCTAGATGTGTATGGTGATTCAGCTTTGGTAATAAATCAGATTAAAGGAGAATGTGACACTCGTCTCCCTGGCTTGATCCCTTACAAAGACTATGCAATAAGATTATTACCCTTCTTCAATAAAGTTGAATTCCATCACATCCCTAGAGATGAAAATCAAATGGCGGATGCTCTGGAAACTCTGGCTTCCATGTACCAAGTGAATACTTGGAATGATATACCCTGAATTAAAGTTCGACGACTGGATAGGCCCGCTCATGTGTTTACGACAGAGGAGGTAGCAGATGAAAAACCTTGGTATTATGATATCAAGCATTTTCTTCAGACTCAGGAATACCCGATTAGTGCATCGAGGAAAGATAGAAACACACTGAGAAGATTGGCAAGCAGTTTCTTCCTCAGTGAAAATGTGTTATACAAGAGAAATTATGACAAGATCTTGCTCAGATGCATGGATAGACACGAAGCAAACATGTTGATGCATGAGATTCATGAAGGTTCATTTGGCACACATGCCAATGGACATTCGATGGCTAAAAAGATGCTAAGGGCGGGTTATTATTGGTTGAAAATGGAATTTGACTGTTACAAATTTGCAAAGAAGTGCCGTAAATGCCAAGTTTTTGCAGATAAGATCTATGTGCCTCCGACACTTCTCAATGAGATTTCCTCCCCATGGCCTTTCTCTATGTGGGGTATAGACATGATCGGGATGATAAAACCCAAAGCTTCGAATGGGCACCATTTTATCTTGGTAGCAATTGACTACTTCACCAAATGGGTAGAAGCTGCTTCATATGCCAATGTTACCAAATAGGTGGTTGTGAGTTTCATAAAAAATAATCTTATATGCCGGTATGGTGTGCCGAGCAGAATCATCACCGACAATGGCTCAAATTTGAACAACAAGATGATGACGGAACTCTCTGAAGAATTCAAAATTATCCATCATAATTCATCTCCATACAGGCCAAAGATGAATGGGGCTGTTGAAGCTGCTAATAAGAATATCAAGAGAATTATCCAGAAGATGGTCATTACTTATAAGGATTGGCATGAAATGCTTCCTTTTGCTCTATATGGATATCGGACATCTGTCCACACTTCAACAGGAGCAACCCCGTTCTCCTTAGTGTATGGAATGGAATCTGTACTCCCTGTCGAGGTAGAGATTCCCTCGTTGCGTGTGATAATGGAAACCAAGTTGACAGAGGCTGAATGGGTCCAGAACATGTTTGACCAATTGAACTTGATTGAAGAGAAGAGAATGACAACCTTGTGTCATGGCCAGTTATATCAGAGAAGAATGAAGAAAGCATTTGATAAAAAGGTCAAACCTCGTGAATTCAGAGAAGGCGACCTCGTGCTCAGGAAGATCATGTCTTTCAACACTGATTCTAGGGGCAAATGGACTCCCAATTTTGAAGGCCCGTATGTTGTCAAGAAAGCCTTCTCTAGTGGTTCATTAATTCTTGAAACTATGGATGGCGAGGAGTTCCCACGTCCCATGAATGCTGACACAGTCAAGAAATACTTCGCCTAAAGAAATAAAAGAACAACTCGCTAAGTTGAAAACCTGAAAGGGAGGCTTAGGCAAAAAGGAGCGTCTCGGTAGGCCGAAAACCCGAAAGGGTTGTCTAGGCAAAAATTAGAGACATAAACAAAATAAATTTCCCGTTAAGTTGAAAACCCGCAAGGGAAGCTTAGGCAAAAGTTAGGGATTCTCTTAGCAAGTAACTACGCCAGACAAGACTTGAACGTTGAAGCAATAATCTTCTCGGATCCTCGCCATTCTTCAAAAAAGCTGCTGCTCAGGATTTCAAAAGTTGTTAGGGGGAATAGTGGTCATTGTTACTCAATGTATCTTTTCCATTATATATTACTATTTCCCAAACTTTGTAATCATCCATGGAGTCTCGCCATTCGCGGACTACCATTCTAAATTCGAGCTTTTACCCAATTCTTTGTGTTCCTATTTTATTTAGCTTGCAAAGACTCCATTTATTACTGATAATAACTTTAAAAGCAAAAAGATTAAAAAACAAAATTGACTTTTAAAAAAAAAAGGAGAGATTTTTACAATTCAATTTACTTCGAGATTTGTGATGACACAATGACAATAAAAATGGTGATCCCAGGAATGAACAAACTTCGGTTGTTTTGAGAAGATTTACTTCCTCCTTGAAGGTTCTCTTAGGTCATTTTCCTGGCATGTGCACGATCTTTGTATGTTTCTCAGATAGTTAAAGACGATACGAACCGGTGTAAAGTGAAATATTGGGTTCGTGATCCCATTGTCTCCAGCCAAGTCTTGGTTCACTTTTTATTTTGGGTTTGCATGGTCAGAAGCCTCTGTCCTAGATTCCCCAGCGAAGTCTTCCCTCATATGGTGAAAGGTTTTATTCCCTTGGTGTGCTGAGATGTCGCTCTTTCTACAGTATTGGCATTATTGTTGGTATTTATTTCCCAGGAAACTAGACCAGGGCAGTATCTTTTCTGAGAAGTGTTGAAATGATTATCAACCTTTGGGTTTTCACCCACCAAGTGTTGGGTTAGATTTAAAATCCCCATGGGTTTGACCTCTTTCTATATTGATGACGTTCTGATTCCCCGGGAAGGCTATCCCAGGGCATCTTTTGTTGGAATAAGTGTTCATAATGTAAAGTTTCAATCCGCATCTTTCTCCAGGGAGGTAAGCTTGAATTCCCCAATGAGGTCTGTTTGTTTCGGCGTCAGTCTGCTTTATTTGAGGTTGGTCTTGCAATCTCCAGTAGGTGTGTTACTTTTGAAGAAAAATGGGTTTCTCTGATGAAGCCGGAAGGAGGATGTTCTATCTCGGTATCTGTTTAATTTGTCTACCTCTGAATTATGTTCTCTGTAGTAAAGTTAAAGGCAGACAATAGGTTTGGTTTCTGCAGTTGGCTTTTACCTTTCTTGGAATGATCTTTCTGGTTGAAGTTTAGCCAAGTGTTGTTAGTACTTGAGGCAGTTTTGTTTGTTTGTTCCTACTGCTTGTGTATCTATTTTACTAGCATATGCATGATAGCACTCATACATTTATACATACATCATGCATGGCTAAAATTGACAAATCATTGTTCATTGACATTGTGTTCTGACCTTCCTGTAGAGCTCTTTGCATAGATGGATTTGGTTTTCCCTCTTGAGTTTATTTCTCAAAGGATGTATCTTTGTTGACTGTCTTGCTCCAGTTTTTTTTCTGATTTGGATCTGTGGTTGCATGACAATATTAGTTACTTTGGATTTCTGAAAACTTCGAGTTTTGGTTTGTGCATTTATTTTGCACGAGAAGACTTTATCTCCTCAGCAGAAATATCGTGGCATTTCCTCAGGAAGTCATATTTCTATCCCTAGAAAGTCATTTCTTTTTGCAATTCTCCATGACAACAAGTAACAAGTCTCTTTATTTGAGACAGTTTATGTTTGATCTTTTCCAGGCAGATTTCCTTGGTCAAAGAAGAAGTTGAGACCTGTTCTAGGTGAAACACCAGAATTTTGGGGAAAACTTGATATATTTTCTCTTTCTACCTTCAATGAACGTTGGTAGGATATCGGCAGTGAACATCGGTGTTTGTTATCTTTTTGCTATCTTCAGTGAATGTTGATAGTTCATTGTCAATGAACGGTGATGATATGATATTTTCTCTTTCTACCTTCAGTGAATGTTGGTAGGATATCGGCAGTGAACATCATTGTTTCTTATCTTTTTGCTATCTTCAGTGAACGTTGATAGTTCATTGTCAGTGAATGACGATGATATGATATTTTCTCTTTCTACCTTCAGTGAACGTTGGTAGGCCATCGGCAGTGAACGTCAATGCTTGTTATCTTCCTCTCTGATTCAATTCTTTTGGGTCCACCAGTGATTTATTTTCCTGGTGGGGTTGCTTCTTTGTTTCTTCATTTTTGTGGCATCCACAATGGTGTCTTGCGTCTCTTTAGATTTGTCCATCTGCATTCATAATCATAAGCATTGCATGACATCTTAGGAACAAAAATAGGGCTTATTTTATATTTAAGTATCTTCAATCGCGTCGACACGAAGATTTTTAACCTTCGTATCTCCGGATAGAAGACACTTAAATAAGGGAAGCTGTTGTACCCTAATATTTGCCCCTAAGATTCCTCTATCATATCATATCAACTTGATCATAACAAGATCACATCAGGGTTGGTTCTTCCTCTTTTTCTATCTCCTATCTTTAAGTTTGCTCTTGAGGAATCTCCAAGCACCTTGGTTGTGTATTTTAAATATGTGTTGTTGACTAACTTCTAATCAAAATACAAAAAGGTATTTATCTTTGTCTTTGTATATTTTTGTTTTGTAGGTACCAAGTCGAAGCATCTGACAAATAAGGATTTCTGGTATTATTTTCCTAAAATCTCTTTTTGCAAAGGAAAAATTAACAAAAAATCATTTTTTTTCATTGATGCAATCGATTGCTCTTAGAGTGCAATCGATTGCACATAGTGCATTTTGTGCCATTTTAAAAAAAATACACTGTGCAAATCGATTTGCACTATAGTGCAATCGATTGCACAGCGTGAAAATTTTAAAAAAATCAGCAATTTTAAACTTGTCAAATTTTGACTCCAATTTTTCTTCATTTTTGAAAGATGTGTCATTAATTCAAAATTTAGTGCCAATCTTTCATTTTTAAGAAGAATTATCATTAATTCAAAGTTTGGCTCTAATTTGTGAAAGAGTTATCATTAACTCAAATTTTGACTCCAAGAATCAATTACCAAATTACCACTAATCCCAATCCTAAACTCTATAAATATAGCCCTTGTTTCATTCAAATTTCAAGCTTTTGATATCCAAATCCACCTTGCTAAAAAATCTCTCAATTCTCCCCATCTACCAAATTCACTCAAAGCTCCATTTTCAAAAAGGTAGTAAGCTTTGCATTAAAGCTTACTAATCTTTGAGCTAAACCTTCATCCAAATACTTTTTCTTTATCAATTCTCTACATCCAAGCTTGAGCAATTGATTCTTGTGGTTAAATTGAAGCAAATTCTTGAAGTTGTTTTGATAATTCTCTAGATCTACCTTTGGTAAGTTGGATAATTCATCTTTCACAATGTGGTCTCTTGTTGATCTTTGAGTTTGATTCTTTGAGCATTATTTTGTGATTCCAATGGTGTTATTTTCTCATAATTTGATGGAATTTTCGTGCTCAATTAGATCCATGATCATAAGGTATTTGATGGAAAGTTTGAACAAGAATTTGGACTTTTAAAATGCCGTTTTGCTGTCTGTAACAACGTGCAATCGATTGCAGTAACAGTGCAATCGATTGCACAGAAGCAATTTCGCGCAGATTTTTGAAAATTGTACTGTGTAAATCGATTTAAACAGTAGTGCAATTGATTTACACAGGGACACAATGCATTTTTTGCCTTGTTTTGGGGCAACTTTGATCCAAAATGCTTTTTTTACTCACTCCTTTTGATTGTTGGTTTAGATTGCAATTTTAAATGTCCAATTCCTCTTTAAACTCAATGGACTTTGTGATGTAGATGAAGTTGGATAAATGTTCATCAATTCAAATCTACCGAAGAGTGAATTATTTAATTCATTTTTGGTGCTTTGGATTAATGATATGTTTAGTGCTTTAATCCATCTAGAGGAGTGGTTGAATTTAAAGATGAAAGAATTTTGAGGTGGTGATCCAAATTAGCTTATCATTCCCCTCCCTCTTCATCTTATCCCTTTCTTTTTTAATTGTTCTACATGTTAAGGAATGGTGATCTCTATATCATTTATCCAAACATGAAGTACATATATTGCTATTGACCGACCTCAAAATAGGTGCGACTTCTACATAAGTCCACTTACGATTGCTTAACATAGTGCTAAATTTTGTCCCGATTCGGATAAATGATCATTCGTGGCCCAAACTTATGATTGCAAGCCCAAGTTTGTTAATTTGATCTCTTTGATCCAATAACCTTGAGATTCATTGTGTGGAGGCTTTGGTTCTACCAATCCTCTAATGGATCTACAACACCTTTGGTCAACGCGGATCACTTAAACGTCGTTGATCATTAAATGACACTTGTGAGAATTCCAAATGGATGATATACTTGACAAAAAGAAAATGAAACTTGTTGTGTGGAGGCTTTGGTTCTACCAATTCTCTAATGAGTTCCAAATGCAAGTTTCAAGATGGTCATCCAACTAACCACTAATTTCTAACAATTGACTTTATTTTATGCTCTTTACCTTATGCTTTTATGCTTTATGTACTATTTACTTTAGCATTTACATTTCATGCTATTTTCATCTTTGCTCACTTGAGCATTTACTTTTATGTCATTTTTATTTTGCTCACTTGAGCTTTTCTTTTTCTTTTGAATACACTTAATAATCAACATAAATCTTAAAAAATATTTAATGGTACTTGGACTATTTGGTTACTATCCTTGGCATTATGGAGCATGAGACTTTTTCTTGGACTTAGGATTAGAGACTTTGGCCTATCTTGGAGACTTTGTGACTTTATCTTATTATTTTGTTTTGAGTTCTTGAGGTTTACCTCAAGACATTGGGTTGTTTGTTTGTTTTGTGTGCAGGTTATTGTGATTACACCCTTTGTTTGTAATCTGGAATTCACCCGTATACAGCCGTTGCTCTGCCCAATTTTTGCGAAGACTTAACACACTTGAAGTTTGGTTCTCTCAAGAGGTCTAGTATCTTTGCTTGCTTGGTTTCAATCCGAAGAATGGGAATTCTATCTTGACTCATAATGTTAAATATTGGCTTCTTGTTGGTTAGATGGTTCTTATCCCTAGCTTTTACCTTATGCTTTAGGATAGTCTCTTCATCTCCTCTCATCTTCTTTAATTTCAAAAATCTTCTCCCTCCTTTTGAAAACTCTTCTTGTTTTGAAACTTGAACCATTTTCATAATAAACTTGGACTTATGTCCATGCATTTTCAAAACATTTTCATAAATAAACTTCAATCAATTTAAGAATACCTTGACATTTTTTTGTGAGAAGACTAAAGGTCAATCAATCTCATTTCAAACCATTTTGCCACTTTGGCTTTTATCTTTAAACTTTTCTAAAAAAATTAGACTGTTGCCAATCCTTGTAGTGATGCAAACAACTATACTTCTACAATATGTAGTGAAGTGAGATATTTTCCACTTGGGTGTTGAGTGAGGCATTGTTGATTTTGAAATCCAAGCCATATCCTCCACTTTGAGATGATGCAAATTATCCTTTCTCATGATTATGTGTAGTAAGTATGTTTTCCACACGGACAATGACAATGATGTCTTATCTCATAAAATTAACCAACACACTTGTGTTTCAATTTTTAAAAGAGGAACTACGTGTACCCTGATCCCCTATTGCACGAAAGGTGGTACGTAGACACTAAAGGTTCGCAACCGCGGCGGGTGAAAAAATCATAAAAATATTTCTTTTCTCACCTCCACCATCCATTTTATATACAACACATTTTTATAGCCAAAATATACAGATTTTACAAAGAGGTTCATGCGGAGTACCATAGATGTTTAGGGTGCTAATACCTTCCCTTTGAATAACCAACCCCCTTACCTTGAATCTTTCCTCCTCTTTTTGGGTTATTCGCTCTTTTCCCATTCCTTTGGAAACAATAAAGCGCGGTGGCAATTTTTATTTTGATTTGTATAAAGTCTAGTCAATCCAATGGCTTAGTATTGAACATTTCTACCGCTAAAGAAAAATGGCGACTTCACTGGGGAAAGATTGACCTCTTGCTGGTCCATCCCTAAGTGGGTTGAGCCTATCTTTGTTTATATCTGTATATGTATTATTGTGTTTATGTGTTATATTTTGTATGTATGTTTGTCTGTATTTTCCTGGTTTTCAGGGTGCTTGGTGATTACTCATAAGTCCTATACCCGGACTTGGGCAAACTTTAAGATAGGATGGGCGGCATAGTCATGTTAACTTTGAGGGAGTAATCCCAAAAAAGGAGACATGAGATCCCCCACTCAGTGGAGGCCCCTTTGATTGTAGTGTCATTTACCGAGTAATCGGGAAGACATACTGCTTTCGACCTGGGAGCCTGCTGAAGTTGAGGACCGTAAATTACCAAACCCATCTTTGACTTTTAGGTGTAGTGCGGAAGCTATGACAGAGTAATCCGGAAATAGTTGTCACATGATACTACGCTCGAACGAGTCTTTCTTGAGAATATTACTAATTACCGAGTTAATCGGGAAGTTGGTAATATTCGAAGGAAGGATGTAGACTCTGGGAACCTCTAGAACCTTGTTCGACAGGTGATAACTTTTTAGACCAACACCTTATGGGTAGTACCATTGACTTCATGCTCGTGACGTTGAACCTATGAACCCTATATGTGTGATTTTGTGTGTGATTGTTGCATCATGCATCCATGCACTCATAAGCATCTTTTGAAGAAAACAATATTTCAAAGGATTTAAAGGTTGACTATTTGTGAATATCTCAGGTACTTTTAACCATGGATTCTGGAAAAAGAAAGACCGGAAAATACAGTTTAAAGGATCCCAAGATAGATGAGTTGGTCAGTATAATTCCAGAGATCGAGTGTTCTGCAGAATTTTGGAAGAAGTATGGATCCATTATTCCTCTCATGAAGCTGAATATGAAGGAGGGTATTCTCTCGACCTTGGTCCAGTTCTATGATCCAGTGTATCACTGATTTACTTTTCCCGACTATCAGTTGATGCCTACACTGGAGGAGCATTCTTATCTATTGGATTTACCTGTTACCGATCGTGTTCCTTTTACTGGTTTGGAGGGTGAGCCAAAACCACATGAAATTGCTGCTTTGATTCATCTGGGGAAGTTTGAGGTGGAAGCCCATATGACTACTAAAGGAGGGATTAGAGGATTACCAGCTCATTTCTTATTGGATAAAGCTCGTTACTTTTCCAGAATGAAGAGTACAGTCTCTTTTGAGGCCATCTTTGCTCTACTTGCTTACGGGTTGTTCTTATTTCCTAATGTGGACATGTTTGTCAACATTAACGCTATCGGGATTTTCATGATTGGAAACCCAATTCCTACACTGTTGGGTGATGCTTATTACTCTGTTCATCTTCGGAATTCTTATCATGGGGGAATGATTATCTGTTGCACACCTTTGTTGTACCGGTGGTTCATCTCTCATATGCCTCAGTTTGATGCTTTTTGGGATGTCAAGAAGGAACCTCGTTGGGCTCCTAAGATTATGGCACTTACTCACTCGGATATTGATTGGTATCATCGAGCTTACCAGGATGTGGAGATTATTGACAGTTGTGGTAGTTTCCCCAATGTATCTCTTCTTGGTACAAAGGGAGGAATTAACTATAACCCTGTTCTTGCATGGCGACAACTTGGTTACCCGATGAGGGATAAACCGAATAGTATTCATTTGAGTAGTTTCTTTCTGAAGGAAGGAGAAGACCACAAGGAAGCTAGGGAGAAGATTGCGAAGGCCTGGCGTCACATTCATAAGAAGAGTAGGAAGGATTTGGGACCTAGGGGTGCTGTTTCTTTGGAGCCATATCTTCAGTGGGTCCGATCAAGAGCTATTCAGTTGAAGATGCCGTATACTCGAGAGACACCCATGCCTGACCTATTTTTGAAGACCACTCCCCCCTTATTAGATGATCTAGAAGAGCTGCAACTTGCTTTGGTTAGGATGCAACAGGAAAGGGATGCTTGGAAGAACAAGTTACAGACTTTAGAGAGTTCCTACAGAGCAGACCTGAAGAAGAAAGACGATTTGATCGATATCCTTGAGAGTCGAGCGGTAGAGTCTATGGAGAGGCAAGTGGATTTATTTTCCCCTAAGCCTGAAACAGGTGATGATTACTCACTTTCTAATCCAGATGAGTGGGGGGAGGTTGCCATCAGACATGTGGAAGAAAACCAGAGGTTGAGGGCTCAGATTGCCAGGCTCACAGGGAAGCGCCAATGTACAGATTGATCTCCATCAGTTCCTTTTCTCAGGATTTTAGATTGTATTTTCATCTTGTACTTGGGATCATTGAAACTTGTAATCCATTTTGAAGTATTATAATAAAATTTTTCAGTATTTCAAAAGCTTTATTACTTGGATGTTTGAAATATGTCTATAAATCTTGAATCCCTTGAAATATTAAATAATGAAGTAAAAATAATCATGTGCATTGCATATCATGCATCATATTGCACATATCTCTTGCATTTATTATGCATACCTAGGTGTCTTACCCAGCTTCTTTACTTCATTCAGCAAGCTGACTCATCACTACAACACTCAGGCTAATTTCAAAAAAAAGATGGACAACTTAGAACAGGAGAATCGCGAGCTACACAAAGAAGTTTCTGCTTTGAAGGCCGGCATGGCCAATCTAACTGCTCTGATGGAAGCTCTGGTGGCTGCTCAAAATCAGCTACCGAGTGTTCAACCTTAACCAACAAGGGAAACTATTGAAGCTCCGACTGTTCCCGTATCTGCTACTCTAGCTGTTATTCAGAATTGCATGCCTCAAAGTTATCCATGGGGAATGCCAGAGAATTTTGCACCTGAAGGTTTCAATCTTGGTTCTTAATATGCTCTAGTGGTTCAGACTGTTGTTACTCATACACCTCCTGTGGTGCATACTGTTCCTACTACACCTCCTTCGATGAATTTGGTTCTGTTTGTTAACGAAGATGTGTGTCGTCCTTTTCCTCCGCCGAGTTAAGACTTGGGTCTTTATGACAGAATGGATGATTTTCAAGAGCAGTTTGATAGAATGCAAAGAGAGATGAAGGCTCTTAGGGGAAAAGAGCTATTTGGGAAGAATGTGAATGAGCTGTGTTTGGTCCCAAATGTTAAGATACCTGCTAAGTTTAAGGTCCTGGAGTTTGAGAAGTATAAGGGCAACACTTGCCCTCGTGCTCACTTGGTGATGTACGTAAGAAGAATGTCTACCCACACCGATGATCAGCGTCTGCTGATTCACTTTTTTCAGGATAGTTTGACCGGCGCAACATTGAAATGGTATATGAGCTTGGACAACGACAACATCCATACTTTTAATGACTTGGGAGAAGCATTCATCAAACAATACAAGTACAATGTAGACATGGCGCCCGACCGTGACCAACTTAGGGCCATGGTTCAGAAAGATAGGGAATCGTTCAAAGAGTATGCGCAGATATGGCGCGAGGTAGCCGCCCAAGTGATTCCTCCCATGGAAGAGAAAGAAATGAGTAAGATTTTTCTGAAGACGCTGGGCGCTTTCTACTACGAAAGGATGGTAGCAAGCGCACCAAGTGATTTTACAGAGATGGTAGGAATGGGTGTCCTCCTAGAAGAGGCTGTAAGAGAAGACCGTTTGACGAAGAGTGAAGGATCTGGAGGTGTGAAGAAGCCATCTTATGGGTTTACCAAGAAGAAAGAGGGGGACGCAAATGCTGTTATACAAGAGCGGAGAGTAAACGCTCCTAGAAGGAATTATCAGCGTCACCAGTAAGTCGCCTCAGTTACTTCTATAATGAGCGCTGCTCCGACTACTGTTGCTTATCAAAGACCGTCCCAGCAGGGGAACCAATGGAATAATCAGAGAAGGGAGAACTATGACCCTATTCCCATGAGCTATGCAAAGTTGCTACTGACATTGATGCAGAAGAAGTTGGTCCAGACGTGACCACCTCCCGTTGTACCATCACCATTGCCTTGGTATTATAAAGCAGATCAAATGTGTGCTTTTCATCAGGGAGCACCAGGGCATATTGTTGAGAATTGTTATCCTTTAAATACTGAAGTGCAAAAGTTGGTGAAGTCTGGAATTCTATCTTTCAAAGACATGGGACCTAATGTGAAAGATAATCCTCTACCCAAACACGGGGGAGTAAATGCTGTAAATATGGTGGCCGGTTGTCCAGGCGACTTCCAGATTTTTGACATTAATCTGGTTAGAGGAGATTTGGTGAAAATGCATGCAGACCTCTGTGAATTCAGCTACTATACGCATGACCATGCCGATTGTGCTGTTTGCAGTACAGACATACAGGGTTGCGAGAAGATAAAGGCTGATTTACAGGAGATGATGGATGAGATTTTAATCCATATAATCAGGCCTAGGGAAGAGTATGAAGAGGAAGTGAATATGGTTTCTGGATGTCCTGGTGAATTCCGAATTTTTAATGTGGAGTATTTGAATGAGGATCTCGTGCAGTTGCATGCTACCTTCTGCCGTACTGCTGGTCAGGTGGAACACCAATACTGTTGTACCCCAATTTTTCCCCCTAAGATTCCCCTATCATATCATGTCAACTTGATCATAACAAAATCACATTAGGGTTGGTTCTTCCTCTTTTTCTATCTCTTATCTTTAAGTTTGCTCTTGAGGAATCTCCAAGCACCTTAGTGGTGTATTTTGTATATGCGTTGATAATTAACCTCTAACCAAAATACAAAAAAATATTTGTCTTTGCCTTTGCATATTTGTGTTTTGTAGGTACCGAGTCAAAGCATCCGACAAATAAGGTTTTCCGATATTATTTCCCTAAAATCTTTATTTGCAAGGAAAAAAATAATTATAATTTTTCATTTTTGTTTTCCTGTACAATCGATTGCTCCCATAGTGCAATCGATTGCACAGAGTTTATTGTGCATAATCTTTGAAAAAACAGTGTTTTCAGCCTTCAAAAATAAAAAAAAATTTAGTATGTGTCGACACATACGTGTTATGTGTCGACTCATCCTGTTTTGTATAACTAGCTTGTATCGACCCATAGAAGCTTGCGTCGACCCATGCAAGGCAATCAATTCTGTAATGTGCTGACAAAAGCAGCTTGTATCGACCCATAGAGGCTTGTGTCGACTCATCCTATTTTGTATAACTAGCATGTGTCGACACATACATGTTATGTATCGACTCATGCAAATTGATTGATTATGTATTGTGTTGAAATAGCAGCTTGTATCGATCCATAGAAGCCTGCGTCGACTCATGCTGTGTTATACAACTAGAATGTGTCGACGCATACGACTCTTGTGTCGACTCATAGCAGCAAAACACACGTGATTTTTGAAAAAAGCCAGCAATTTCAAAACTGTCATCTTTTTGGCTCCAATTTTTCTGCATAATTTGAAAATTATATCATTAATTCAATTTTTGGCTCCAAGAATCAATTACCAAATTACCACTAATCCTAATCCTAAACTCTATAAATAGAGACCTCATTTCATTCAAATCATAAGCTTTTGATAGCCAAACTCATTTTGCTAAAAAATATCTCAATTCTCTCCATCTACCAAATTCACTCAAAGCTCCATTTTCAAAAAAAAGGATAGTAAGCTTTGCATTGAAGCTTACTAATCTTTGAGCTAAACCTTCATCCAAACACTTTTTCTTCATCAATTCTCTACATCCAAGCTTTGGTAATTGATTCTTGTGGTTGAATTGAAACAAATTCTGGAAGTTGTTTGATAATTATGTAATTCTACCCTTGGTAAGTTGGATCGTCATCTTTCACAATGTGATCTCTTGTGGATTTCTGGTTTTGATTCATTGAGCACTGTTTTATGATTCCATTAGTTCTATTTTCTCATGATTTGATTGAATTTTCATGCTCAATTGGATCCATGATCATAAGGTGTTTAATGAAAAGTTGGAACAAGAATTTGATCCTTAAAATGTTGTTTTCTACTGATTTTAACAGGTTACAATCAATTGTTGTAACATTGCAATCGATTGTCACAGAAAATTGATTTGAAAAAAAACTGCACTGATGCAATTGGTTGCTGTCTAAGCACAATCGATTATAACAGTGCCAAAAATACTTTTTCTGCCTTATTTTGGGGCTGTTTTGACTCAAATATTTTTTCTGCTCACTCTCTTTGATGGATAATTTGGATTACAATTTTAAATGTCCAATTTCTCTTTAAATTCAATGGACTTTGTGATGTAGATGAAGTTGGATAAACGTTCATCAATTTAAATCTACCTAAGAGTGAATTATTTAATTCATTTTTGGTGCTTTAGATTAATGATATGTTTAGTGCTTTAATCCATCTAGAGGAGTGGTTGAATTTAAAGATGAAAGAATTTTGAGGTGGTGATCCAAATTAGCTTATCATTACCCTCCCTCTTCATCTTATCCCTTTCTTTTTTAATTGTGCTACATGTTAAGGGATGATGATCTCTATATCATTTATCCAAACATGAAGTACATAGATTGCTATTGACCGGCCTCAAAATAGGTGCAACTTCTACATAAGTCCACTTACGATTGCTTAACATAGTGCTAAAATTTGTCCCGATTCGGATAAATGATCATTCGTGGCCCAAACCTATGTTTGCAAGCCCAAGTATGTTAATTTGATCTCTTTGATCCAATAACCTTGAGATTTGTTGTGTGGAGGCTTTGGTTCTACCAATCCTCTAATGGATCTTCATCAATTTTGGTCAACGCGGATCACTTAAACATCGTTGATCATTAAATGTTACTTTTGAGGATTCCAAAATGGATGATATACTTGACAAAAAGCAAATGCAACTTGTTGTGTGGAGGCTTTGGTTCTACCAATCCTCTAATGAGTTCCAAATGCAAGTTTCAAGATGGTCATCCAACTAACCACTAATTTCTAACAATTGACTTTATTTTATGCTCTTTACCTTATGCTTTTATGCTTTATGTACTATTTACTTTAGCATTTACATTTCATGCTATTTTCATCTTTGCTCACTTGAGCATTTACTTTTATGTCATTTTTATTTTGCTCACTTGAGCTTTTCTTTTCTTTTTGAAGATACTTAATAATCAACATAAACCCTAAAAAACCTTTAATGGCACTTGGACTATTTGGTTACTATCCTTGGTGTTATGGAGCATGGGACTTTTTCTTGGACTTAGGATTAGAGACCTTGGCCTATGTTGGAGACCTTGTGACCTTAATTGATATTTTCTCTGTAGTTCTTGAGGTTTACCTCAAGACATTGGGTTTTTTGTTTGTTTTGTGTGCAGGTTATGGTGATTACATACTTTGTTTGTAATCTGGAATTCACCCGTGTACAGCCGTTACTCTGCCCAATTTTTGTGAAGACTTAATACACTTGAAGTTTGGTTCTCTCAAGAGGTCTAGTATCTTTGCTTGCTTGGTTTCAATCCGAAGAATGGGAATTCTATATTGACTCATAATGTCAAGTATTGGCTTCTTGTTGGTTAGATGGTTCTTATCCCTTGCTTTTACCTTATGCTTTAGGATAATCTCTTCATCTCCTCCCATCTTCTTTAATTTCAAAAAATTTCTCCCTCCTTTTGAAAACTCTTATTATTTTGAAACTTGAACCATTTTCATAATAAACTTGAACTTATGTCCATGCATTTTCAAAATATTTTCATGAATAAATTTCAATCAATTTAATAATACCTTGACATTTTTTGTGATAAGACTAAAAATCAATCAATCTCATTTCAAACCATTTTTCCACTTTGGCTTTTATCTTTAAACTTTTCTCAAAAGATTAGACTCTTGTCAATCCATGTAGTGATGCAAACAACTATACTTCTACAATATGTAGTGAAGTGAGATATTTTCCACTTGGGTGTTGAGTGAGTCATTGTTGATTTTAAAATCCAAGCCATATCCTCCACTTTGAGATGATGCAAATTCTCCTTTCTCATGATTGTGGGTAGTAAGTATGTTTTCCACATGGACAATGACGATGATGTCTTATCTCATAAAATTAACCAACACACTTGTGTTTCAAATTTTCAAAGAGGAACTACGTGTACCCTGATCCCCTATTGCACGAAAGGTGGTACATAGGCACTAAAGGTTCGCAACCGCGGCGGGTGCAAAAATCATAAAAAAATATATTTCTTTTTCTCACCTCCACCATCCATTTTATATACAACATATTTTATAACCAAAATATACAGATTTTACAAAGAGCTTCATGCGGAGTACCGTAGATGTTTAGGGTGTTAATACCTTCCCTTTGCATAACCAACCACCTTACCTTGAATCTTTCCCCCTCTTTTTGGGTTATTCGCTCTTTCCCCATTCCTTTGGAAACAATAAAGCGCGGTGGCGATTTTTATTTTGATTTGTATAAAGTCTAGTCAATTCAATGGCTTAGTCTTGAACATTTCTACCGCTACAATGGGTCTTTGCTAAAGTGTTCCTACCTCATGACTATTTTATTGAAGGCAACCTAAGTGGGCGTACCTTAGAGGTGTTTGTGTGTAAGTGTGTTCAATTCAATTATTTTATCTTTAAACATTTAGGTGTTCTACCGTTTGTTTTCAGATCTTGTCATGCAATCCTAGTTAGCATACGTCTAGGCAGTTAATATATGTACAGGAATTTAAAGTGCGGGAATTGTAAATCCTACGCTATTACGATGCTTTTGAGAGGGGATTTACATTATACAAGGATACAGAGGATAAATCAGTAAATGTCCTAATTTTAATCTATTACATCCAGTGGGCAGATACAATAATAGTAAAAATACGGAATAAAATAAACGCGTGCAAAGTAAAAGAAAATATTTTTATTGTTTTTGGTATGAAAGAAAATAAGGCCTAAGTCTATTTAATTTTAATTTTAAGAAAAAATGTTAAAATAATTAATTAATTAATTGACAAAATTAATTTAATGTAAAAAGTTAAGCCTAATGTTTTTTTAGTGATTTTTTATTTTAATATTAAAATAAAAAGAAGTCAATAGAGAAATGAACAAAAAGTAAAAATACAAATGGAGGCACCCTTCGATTGCAGGGAAAGGCGGGGGCTTCGATTCAGAGAATGTTGACTTTCGATTTGGAGATAGATGGAGTTTTCAATCCAGGAGGGATGGGTGTCCTTCGACCCAGGGAGAGATGATTGTCTTTCGATCCAGGGGTGGATGCTATGAGGACAATGAATCTGTAAAAGTATTCTAGCAAAAACGAAAAGCATGACCTGGGTGCTAAGCCCAGGTCTTTCGATCCTGCACGTTGTGGCCTTATTTATGCTGGATCTGCAATAGGTGTTAGAAGCAAAAGAAAACCAATACGGGCCTGGGTACCACACCCAGACCCTTCGATCATGAATGAAAAATAGAATATGATATGCAAAGAAGGTATCAAATTTGATTCCTTACATTTCCCTTACCAACAGTGGTGTATGAGTCTATGGTGATGGGTGTGGATTCGAATCTGGTATTCTTTTGGAATGGGGATGCCTGCAAAAAATGTATTTCGATTGGGAGCACTATGAGTTTTGAGTTTTTTGATGTGCTTCCTGAGGCAGCGTGTGTGTGTAGTATCCCCTCCTGTCCTCTCTTTCGTTCCCCCTTGTAATGTGTCCTTGGCCTCATATTTATAGGAGTGTGCTATAGTAACGGCAAGAGAGCCATTTAACCAGGCCTTTAAAGCTTTGAGACAAGAATCAGACAAATTAAAAGCATTCATTTTTTGAAACATTCATATCTCTTTGGAAATCTTGGATGAACCTGGACACTTGACTCTTTCGAACACCCTCCTTTCATTTGAAAATCCTTTGCCCAAATACCACTCAAAGGGTATTTGTTGAAACGCCAATCGAAGGGCCTTGCCAAAAGGCCAATCGAAGGGTACTTGGTTAACATGCCTGTCGAAGTTGCCTAGTTTGAGATGTTAAATCGAAGGATTCCACCAAGCCAATCAAAAGGCTCATCACGAGGCCAATCGAAAGGCCTTGTATCCATGCCAATCGAAGGGCTTGGCCATGAGGCCAATCGAAAGGCCTTGTATCCATGCCAATCAAAGGGCTTGGCCATGAGGCCAATCGAAAGGCCTTGTATCGCTGCCAATCGAAGTACCTTATTGATCGATGGAAAATTTCATTATGTTCTCTTCGATTTCCTTCAGTTTGGACTAATCAAAGTGACGTTAAAATGCCAATCAAATACGCCTTTGTTCAGATGCCAATCGAAATACATTGTTAAGATGCTAATCGAAAGACACATCTTCGAAGGACACTTTAAACAACTTCAAAATTTGTTATTTTCCTTCAAACAAGTGTTTGTAACCACCCATGTAAGAAAATATCTTGTAAAAAATAAGAGGGCAAATTTGGGGTACAATCAAAATAGGTGCATGATCAGTTTGAGCAATACAATCAAAGTTAGCTATCATATAGGTAGCGACATTAACGGGGCAGTTTCTAGAGGCACAATACATGATGAAAAGCTCATCTCTTGACACAGAAGTAATGATTTGCGGTTTTCCGAAAAGCGTGTGAGCAAGGAACTTATGGAAGTAGGGGATAACAGGGTTATGAATAATTTCAGAAACATGTTATCAGGATCGGGGTTGCTATCTACGGTTATACTTTCCCAGAAATATCCAAGTTCACGTTCCATAAAAAGGTCTTCTTAGGTACAAGTAAAAACATGTGGGTGTTGTACCCCAAAATTTTTCCTCTCATTTATCAAGTATTTTCTCACAAGATCTCCTTTGGTTCAAGATTGCAGAAGGGTTGATCAACTCAAGACACCTCCTTAAGCACTGATGGCTGAAATTAGGGTTTGAGATTGCACAAGGATAATTGAACTTTTAATGCCTCATATGAATTTCATAGATCATTATGGACCCCCAAGATTTTCCATGTCAAGTTTCAAGTCTTGGATCACATTTTTGCTCAGTCAATTAATCAGTTGACCTAAAAATCAGCTGCATTGGGGAAAAAGTCAATTGTGGCCAATTTACAGTAAAACTTCATAATTTTTGATCCATATCAACATTATAAACTCATATGTATCATTTGATTAAGTTTGGACCACAATTCCTCAAGAAATTTGATCAAATCATCAAAAGGGCAAAATGGTCAAAATTATGGTTTTGATTGAGAAAGGACAATTTCTGATTTTTGACCTAACAAATGGTTAATTGGTTTGAGGCATGATCTCAAGAGTTAAATTGAATAATTTTTACCTAATGGCATGACTCAAAACATTGCTCAAGGTCATTTGATTGATAGTTGATTTTCAGTCAACTGTACACTGAAAAGTAAAACTTTGACTTTTTGGTCAAAATCAAGTGTCAAAGATCACAATTCATCAAAACATGTCAAAATATTAAACTTGTTCATCAAGAAATCAAAAAATCAAGATTTCATTTTGAAAAGTCAAAGTTTCCAAACTTAGAAATTTTTCTGTGTTGAAAACTTCATATTTTTTCACAACTTTGAGCCAATTTTTCACCATGATGCAAGATGATTCAAAAGAAGCTTTCAACATGAAAGTTGTAGACCTCCATGAGATATAAAACATTTATTTACACAACTTATCCTAGAAATGCTTGGATCTCAAGTTATTAATCCATGAAGTCATGATCATGAAACAAAACACTTAGTGAAAAGTTTGTCATAGTTTAGGCAGGATTTTGACCTAACTTCATGGCAATTTTTCATATAGTTCCAAGGGGAATTTTCAAAAGTGATTCAAAGAGGGGTTGTAGATCACATTTCAAGATTTCCAAAATGTCCAAATACTCCTTGAGATAATTCTTGAGCAAGGAGAATCGAAGAGAGGAAGTTAGGGTTTCAAACTGAAATTATAGGTCATTTTTGTGATGAGCAAGAATTCAAATCTCAAGCCTATGCTGCACAATCTTGCTTTGCAGGCCTCTAAACCTCAAAATTTCTCCCTAATCAGAAGATTACACTTGCTTTTGAGCTATTATCCATTTGATTCAAGCTTTATCCAAGATAATTTTCCATTAATGGCACAATGGCACCATTGCCATTTACATAAAGAAAGCTTTATGCAAAGTCAACTTGCATTGAGCTTTGCACTTGTTCCTTCTGCACAAACTTCCTCTATAAAGTCAGATAAGCATGTTCAAAGTTGGTAACCACTCTAGATAGCATTGTACCTTGCCTTGAAACCATACTTGTCAAGTTTTTCTTCAAAAACAAGTCAAAATCCCATAACTTGTGATCTGGTGATTCTGACCACCTCAAGTATCCAAACCTCTTGCTTATAAATAAAGGCACTGTATGCAAGCTAACACACGATTGGATAAGTCTAGAAACTCCCTAAAACTCCCTGAAATCATAATTTGCACACAAACTCCATTTTTGTGTCATTTCTGACTTTGAATTCCAAACTCACATTTTACCCGTGCGTTCTCACTCAAATTCAATCACAAAGCTTCTATACACCATTTATAACTCATCCCACACCCTGTTACACGAATGTAACACCATTTGCACCATCTTCCATAACCAAAAAACAGAGTCTGCACATTAACTTCTCTAGACCATTTCAGCCATCCGTTGCTTAAGCTAATCATTGCATTTACTTCCTGGGACCTCAAGGAAGCTAACCTGATCATCACCATCACTTGAAACAAGCTCAAACTCAAAACACGATTTCCAGTTTTGAGGTAAGTTTTCCTAACTTTGAACTCTTCATACAAGCATCATTAATGGTTTATTTGTGAATAAGAAATGTAGATATCATTGTCCTGAAGCTAACCATGTCCTTAGATTTCATTATTGTTGCTTGAGTAGTTAGAATTTTGAATATGAACCTCTGAAAATATTTAGGTCAGGATTTGGTACCATTAGAAATTCATGCTCATTTTTGAGAATTAGCTTAAGTTATTTACATATTCAGAATCATGAGAAAATTTCTAACAAGTGATGTTGGAAGTTTTATGAATGGTTGAGAAATGATGAAGTTACAGGTCCTTTGGCTGGAGGTTGAAGATGAAGTGTATTCATGACTCACTTTGTATTATATGTTTATCATTTCAATTAAGTTAACAGATGTATAGCCACCCCAGTGGTAAAGGCAGCGCGCGTTTATGGTCAAGGGCGTGGGTTCAAGCCCCAGCGCTGCCTTTTTTGCTATTTTTCTAATATTTCCTCTTTTTTGTTCCAAAAACAGGCGCCTGGGCCTCCAAATTACCGGGCCTTGCCTTTTTTGCTATTTCTGACCCACTGCCTTATTGTTTACACCCCTGGCCCATTATTTTTCTTTGTTATTTTATTTTCTTTCTTTTTTTATTTTATTTTATTTTCATTTTATATTTTCTTTATTATTATTATTATTATTATTATTTTTGTTAATGATAAAAAATCCAAAAAATATTTTATTTATTTATTTGCATATTTAGAAAATGCTCATTTATATTTTATTTTCTTCATAAAAACAAAATAACAAAAACATTTTCATTTAATAAATTAATTTCTTTTTTTATTCAATAAATATTTAGACTAGGGTTTAACTATTATATTATTTTCTTGTGTATAAAATTAATTTAGAACTTAAGTTTATTTTAATTAATTAATTTTCATTTGTATTTTCATTAAGATAAAACCTTTCATAGAAAAACCCTAAAAATACTTTTTTGACTTAACTTATTTCTTATTTAGTTTAAATTTAATTTTGTTTAACTTTTAGTTAATCATCTTCTTTAAGTAGGTTAAAATCCTTTTTTAAGAAAAAAACCAAACAAAAAATTTATTTCTTTTTCCATTTATATATTCTTGCATTTACACATTATTATTTACTAAATTTTTTGTACAATATTCAATATGATTGTAATAATTATTTAGATTTAATTTTTGCAAAATCCCCATTTGTAAAATTGTATATCCCCTCCCCTAAATGATGTAATAGCTTAGTATTTTTATTTTCTGCAATTTAATGCTTTATATACAAATAATAGTAATTAGAGTTTGTATGGGAAGATAAAATCAATGCTTAGAAAACCCTAACTCAAAGATAAATCAAACATGTAAACCAATACACTTGCACACATACACCCCTAGGGTAAACCCACTTTGTTGTCTTACAAAAATGGCCATATTATGCATGTGAGGTATCTTAGCAAAAATAAGAAAAAATATAAGATCATAGTCCCTCGATGACGCTATCAAAGTTGCCTTTCAAAAATGATCTTAGTCCCTAAAGAAAATGCTAAGATATCTTACAACATTGATAATCATGGCTATACGATGACCCGTGCCCGTCCCTTTTACATCCAAAGATAGGGTTACTTACCAAATCAATGGTAAGATAACAATGTCAAAGGAAAGAGGAAATAAACATGAAAGACTTTTGAATAGGTAGATTGCTCCTAGTTGCTTGCTCAATTTCAAACCAAACATCCTTGCTAATTTCAAAACAAACACCAACACTTTCAAAAATATCTTTCAAACTTGAAAACATTTTCAAAAGATCAACGCTTTGTATACATTCTTATGAACGAGAATCATTACAAAGTTTGCCTAAACGATGGAATCTTTACAAAAATACTTTCAAAAACCACACAAAGCACGTTTTAAAACAAAAGCAATTAATCTAGCAAGTAACTAAGAGACCATGGAAAACCATGGATGAAAAGGCTGCTAATACCTCCCCTTTTCATAATCTACCCCCCGAACTCAAGAAAACATCTCAAAGGTCTTTCCTGTTCTTTTCAGCCTTTCCTTTTGGATAAAAGAAAAGTCGGTGGCGACTCTTGCTAACCGCAACATTTGCGATCAAACACAAAACAACCAAGTCAATTCTCCCACCGTGTTACAAAACTAGCGACTCTGCTGGGGAAATTTTTAAAGTGGGGTTACCTTAGGGTTAGATCATATTTACTTTCTTTCATTGTTTGACTTGTATGCTTTACATTTTGGTTCTTTATTTGGGTTTGAAATCCTCTACCCGGATTTGGGATACCTTATAGGTAAGTAGCAATACATTGTGGAAACTGCAGGGTATACCGACATGGTCTAAGCAATAGCTACATTAGTGTGACATATTTGTGGGTACTGGTAGCCCTTGAGTAGTCAAGGAGAATATGAGGCTGCTGAGTGATGTCATGAAGCGCTAACTAACTTCTAGAACCTTTACTTTACCAACTTGGCCATTAGGACGTAGTGAGATGACCGACTTTGGTGCAGTTCAAAGTTGGTAGATACTCGATACTACACTCATTGAGGTTAGGTTTCTTGGGATATTTCGGTCGCCATTAAAGAGGCTTGTGCTGAAATAATGCCCGAGAAAACAAACCAGTGATATTGAGCTCCCTTAGAACCCGGTTACTATTGCTAGGACAGGCTTGAGCCAACTAAACTTCAAGAGGGTACTTACCAATGAGACTCCATGAAAGCCTAAACCTAAGGACTTGTTTTTTTTTTGTATATATCTACTTGTACAAAACATCATAAACATCATAACATCATACTCATACTCACTAACCATTTCAAGGATTTTTGGGATTTATCTTTGTTCTTTTTAGTAGGACATGGATTCTATTCGCAGGAAAACCATTCAAGTCAATCTTGTAAGGATCCCTCCTCAACTTAAAGAGTTAGCATCAAGGGTTCCCGAAAATTCTCCATTTATCGAAAGACATGGTCGCCTCCTAAACTTGGTTACCTCTAACACTGACGAGGACATGATGAAGGTGCTCTTCCAATTATTTGATCCTCTACACCATTGCTTCACATTTCCCGATTATCAACTTGTGCCAACTTTGGAAGAATTCTCCCAACACTTGAGGATTCCCATTCTCAATCAACTACCCTTCAATAGTACAAAAAGAGATCCAAAACCAAAAGAGATTTCTCAAGCCCTACACTTGCAACTATCTGATGTCACAACTAATTGGGAAACAAGGAGTGGTGTCAAAGGTTTCTTAGCCATGTTCTTATTTGAGAAAGCTCAAAATTGTTGGAACTCCTTAGATTTTCAAGCTTTTAAGGAAATTGTGGCTCTCCTCATCTATGGGATGGTTTTGTTTCCAAATCCTGACCAACTCATAGATGTAAACACTGTCAAAATCTTCATGTCACGTAACCCGATGTCTACTTTGTTAGAAGACATCCTACATTATTTTCACACTCGCACTATTAGGAAAATAGGTATTCTTATGTGTTGTGCTCCTCTCTTGGAAAGATGGTTTATTTCGCATCTTCCCCAATCTGTATTGAAGAACAAGCAAGGTTCAAGGTGGTCACATAGTTTGATGACGCTCAAACATTCAGACATTCATTGGTGTTCCCGATCTGTAGAGAATGTTACTATCATCGACCGTTGTATAGAATTCCCTAATGTACCCTTACTTGGCATTAGAGGAGGTATCATCTACAACCCCTGCTTAGCCTTAAGACAATTTAGTTACGCCCGAAGGGATGGCCCACATGAGATGCTTATTTAAGGATTGGTATTTGACTACGAGAATGACGATCAAGGTCATCGCCCTAGGTTTATCCGAGCTTGGAGGATGTTGAACAAGGTAGATAGAAAGACATTGGGGCATAAGAATTCAATCCCTCTTGAGCCTTATCTCAAATGGGTACGAGCCCGTGCTCAAAGTCTTATAATGCCTTACCCCTCCATTCTCCCGGTTATCAAAGAGCCTGTTGTGGAAGGAGATGTCCTATACACTATCCTACATCCTGACATGCCCACCTCTCTTGAAGACTTGCAAAGGGATTGATTACAACTTAAGGGGGATCGAGACACTTTCAAGGCCCAATTCTACGCCAGCAAGAAGAAGGTTATGGAACTCACCAAGAAGCTTCATGAGGAGCGGATCCTGAATGCCTACATCGCACCAAAGAGGATGCATTCAACTTTTTTATCTTAGAGTTTTTTGTATTTCTTTGTAAGCGCAAAGAGGCATGATGTACTCAAACTTTGATTTATTAATATAATGTGTGTTCTTTTTTTTGGTATAAAGCAAATTTAAATCTCTAATTTCCTTGAAATCATTGCATATGCATCTTCATTCATCATAACATAAGCAAGTTTCTTACCATATGTCTCCTTATCTTTCTACTGTTTATTTCAGTAAGATGGATCTTGAATAGACAGTAAAAGACCTCCACGTGTAGAATGCTCAGTTTCAACAGATGTTCTTGACTCTAGCCAAAGGACAAGAGGGTTTGAAGACTTTGATTATCGAAGAAAAGAAGAAGAAAGCAAAGAAGTCAATTGGTGTTCTGAATCTAGGAAGAAGGTTCCCAGGGCCAGCCAGATGGACCCTAGACTTTGCAACATCATCTGGTGAAAAGGATAATCAAGAAGGGAAAGGCAACGAAGTGATTGCCCATCCAGAATCTGAAGAGGAAGAAGACGATGCTTACTTTGAAGAGCAGTATCCTCCGGCTGACGATAAATACAAACATCTGGAAGAACGTCTAAGTGCAATGGAGATTCAGAAAGTGCTCGGGATGGACTTTGAAGAGTCGGGTTTGGTGTCTGGGATTGTTATTCCACCAAAGTTAAAGGCACCAGTGTTTGATAAGTACGAAGGGGTTTCGTGTCCCAAGATGCACCTCCGATCTTATGTGAGGAAGATACAACCTCACACTGTCGACAAAGATTTATGGGTCCACTTCTTTCAGGATAGTCTATCTGGAACTCAGCTAGATTAGTTCTATCAACTGGAGAGGGCCAATGTCCATAAATGGGAAGACCTTGCCGCTGCTTTTTATAAATAGTATCAGTACAATGCAG
The DNA here is from genome assembly GCA_948472305.1 of Vicia faba. Lineage (NCBI taxonomy): Eukaryota > Viridiplantae > Streptophyta > Magnoliopsida > Fabales > Fabaceae > Vicia > Vicia faba. Next base: position 831,303,299 of record OX451741.1, read on the forward strand.
ACCTTGCTCCCACCCATACTCAACTCCAGAGTATGGCTATGGTTTCAAACGAAGGTTTCAAAGACTACGCTAAAAAATAGAGGGACTTAACAGGAAGATTCCAGCCCCCCTTGTCTGACAGAGAACTAGTAGACATGTTTTTGGGTACCCTATCTGGTCCTTTCTTTAATCATCTAATTGGAAGCTCCTCAGCAGGCTTCACTGAATTAATCTTGACCGGGGAAAGAGTGGAAGCTGAGATTAAGAGTGGGAAGATAAAAAAAGATGCATCCTCCAGTGCCGTGAGAAAACCATTTATTAGGAAGAAAGAAGTTGGTGTTGTATACCCTCAAAGGAATCAGGACAGAACTGAAAGCCGTCCAAGGGTAGGGGCCGTCATGATCCCTAAGCCTGCACCTGCTCAACAAAGGAATAACCAGCCCAGAACAGAAAGACCGGTGAGATAATTTACCCGGATAAATATGACGCGGTCTCAAGTCCTGCCCCATTTGTTGAGATCTAATTTGGTAACTTTGAAGGAAGCCTCGAAGAATCCCAACATCGCATCTCCTCATTACCACCCTAATGCTCGCTATGCTTACCATTCAGAAAGTCCAGGCCATGATACCAACAACTGTTGGGCTTTGAAAAACAAGGTGCAAGACCTTCTCGAGGCAAAAGAAATTTAATTTGATGCTCCTGATATCCCAAATGTTATCACTGTTCCTATGCCCAAGCATGGTCGTGATGTTAACGCTGTTGAAGATGATGTGTTTGTTACTGTTGTTGATGAACTTGTTACTCCTCTCCTGTCCATCAAGAGGAACCTGTTGAAGGCCGATTTATTTCCAGGCTGTGGCGAAGTATGTCACCTCTGTTTATCCCTACCAACTGGTTGTCATTTATTGAAAGCAGGTATCCAGCGCCTAATTGATGACAAAGAGATTTTATTTGAAAAGACTCCCGTTCCAACCATTTCTTACAAGGATGTTTCAATAGTAACCATTTCCGCCAATACTTCCAGGGTCTCCACCAAAAGACCCGTTAGGATTACATCAGTTCCTAAGGTGACTCCACTGATAATTACTATGCCTGGACCAATCCCGTACTCATCAGATAAAACTGTCCCCTGAAACTATGGGGGAGACGTCTACTATCACAGCGTCAAGCAGGATTGGCTGGCTGATGAAGACTCGATTTTTGAGAAGGCTAACCCCGACATCAGCAACATTGTGGGAACCAGTAAAATAACCCTAAGTGGAAGAATATTCTCCCCAGAGATTGCTCCTCCGAAAACTGTTATCGGTCCTGTGATCATCCCTGCTTTTGTTCCTGTTGACATTACTACTACAATCTCTACTAACACCCCTACTGCCGAGTCGAACGAGACTCGGGGCAAAAACATTTTGGTTGAGCCTGTCCGGATGAAGGCGCAATCAGTATCTATCCCAGAAGCCTCCAAAAAGGAGATGGAAGAAATTCTGAAAATTATAAAGAGAAGCGACTACGACGTAGTCGAACAGCTAGGGCATACTCCGTCAAAGATTTCTATGCTAGCTTTACTGTTGTGCTCCGAGGCTCATGCAAAGGCCTTGGTGAAATTTCTTAAAACTACCCACGTACCACAAGAAACCTCTGCTGATCAGTTCCAAGACTGTGTGGCCAGTTTGACCGCTGATAATGGTTTAGGCTTTTCTGATGCTGACTTGACACCTAGAGGGAGGAAACACAACGAGGCGTTGCATGTCTCTATTGAATGCAGGGGCACAACTTTGGCCCATGTCCTGGTTGGTACTAGTTCGTCTTTGAATGTGCTACCTAAGAAGGCTTTGGATAGACTAGACTGTGAAGGTCTGACCTTAAAACCCAGCAACATAGTGGTAAGGGCCTTCGGCAGTTCAAAATGAATGGTTCATGGGGAGGTGGACATCCCCATTAAAGTTGGAACTCAAACCTTTGATTCAACTTTCTATGTGATAGACATTCGCCCTTCCCACTCCTGTTTATTAGGCTGACCTGGGATTCATGACGCTGGTGCCGTCACCTCTACATTACATTAGATGCTGAAATACCCAACCAGGGGAAAAATTATTACTGTCCATGGAGAGGAGGAATATATGGTCAGTCACTTGAACTCCTTCATATTCGTAGAAATGGATGGTGAATTCATCAAAACTCCATGTCAGCATTTCGAGGAAGTCCCACAAACAGTGGAAGCAACCAAGACTATTTCCCAAGTCCCAAAGATTACAAGACCTCCGCTAAAGATGTCTTCTCTGAAATATGCCAAGGCAATAGTCGAAGAAGGTGGGTGTACTATTTGGGGCCAACTCCTGGATATCCCTTACAAATCTGAAAAATTTGGTCTGGGTTTCACTTCAGGAGCCCAAAAAGTTGTTCGTCATGCTCGCGCCGGGGGACCACCTTTGAAGATCAGCAACCATGGAGTCAACACAGTGGAGGATAGTGATAATAGCTGCGACATGAAGGAATGGATTTTCCCAACTATCAACGGAGGACTCAACAATTGGGAAGCTAAATATTTTTTCCCAATTACTTTTATCCAACAGTAATTGTCTTTAAATTTTTTTCGGACTTGTAATAATTAAACAATTTATACTTTTAAAACCTTGTGTCTTACCCGAGGCACAACGGTCCATTTGTAAGGGTTGTTACTTCATTTTCATATGTCATCAATGAATCAGGGACGTTTTTGCATGCAAACTTTATGCTCTTTGTCTTTCTTTTTCTACATTTTTATTTCTTTCAAAGATAGATATGCTCTTACACACACTCACATATCAAAATGCAGATCTACATCCACTCAGGATCCCATGGGTAACGATTCTGCTATGGACTTTTGTGACTTTGAAAATCTAATCTACCAAGGTGAAGACGAAGGTGAGGAAGATTGTGAAGTTCCAGGGGAGCTAGCCATGTTACTGCAACAGGAAGAAAAGATCATACAGCCCCACGAAGAACCAGTGGACACAATTAACTTAGGTAACGAAGAGAACAAGAAAGAAGTCAAGGTAGGAGCCAATCTAGAACCTAATGTCAAGAAGCGTTTAACTCAGTTACTACATGACTATGTTGAGGTCTTTTCCTGGTTGTACAAAGACATGCCAAGACTTGACACTCATATCGTGGTCCATCATCTACCGACAAGAAAAGACTGCCATCCGATAAAACAGAAAGTCCGTCGCATGCGACCAGACATGTCAGAGAAGATCAAGGCTGAAGTCATGAAACAATTCAATGTCGGATTCTTAGCCGTCACCTCCTATCCACAATGGGTCGCCAATGTTGTTCCAGTTCCTAAAAAGGACGGCAAAATATGCATGTGTGTGGACTACCGAGATTTGAATAGGGCAATCCCTAAGGATGATTTCCCACCTCCCCATATCGATATTTTGGTTGAAAATACCGCACAACACAAAGTGTTCTCATTTATGGATGGTTTCTCATGCTACAATCAAATCAAAATGGGACCTGAGGACATGGAGAAAACAACCTTCGTCACACAGTGGGGCATATTCTGTTACAAGATTATGCCATTCAGGTTGAAGAACGCTGGGGAAACCTATCAGCGTGCCATGATAGCTCTATTTCACGACATGATCCATCACGAAATAGAGGTCTATATGGATGACATGATAGCCAGATCTCAAACTGAAGAGGAACATCTTGACCATTTGCAGAAACTGTTTGAGAGACTAAAGAAGTACAAGCTAAGGTTGAACCCGAATAAATGCACATTTAGGGTGAGGTACGGTAAACTCCCAGGCTTCATCGTCAGTGGTAAAGGTATCGAAACGGACCCTGCCAAGGTAAAAGCAATACAAGAAATGCCTGCTCCTCGTACCGAGAAGGAAGTCAGAGGATTCTTAGGATGGCTTAACTACATCGCCAAATTCATTTCTCACATAACCGCTACTCGTGAACCAATCTTCAAATTACTGAAGAAAGATCAAGTAGTCAAATGGAATGATGAATGCCAAGCTGCCTTCGACAAGATCAAGGAGTACCTACAAGAGCCTCCTTTTTTGATACGCCAGTCGAGGGAAGACCTTTGATCATGTATCTAACTGTTTTGGAAAATTCAATGGGGTGTGTGCTGGGGCAGCATGACGAGTCTGGCCGAAAAGAGCATGCTATTTACTACCTGAGCAAAACTTTTACCGACTATGAAACAAGATATTCACTGCTCGAGAAAACTTACCGTGCTGTGGCATGGGCTGCTCGCCGGCTAAGACAATATATGCTGACCTATACTACCCTATTGATATCCAAGATGGATCCAATTAAATACATATTTGAGAAGCCTGCCCTCTCTGGGAGAATAGCAAGATGACAGATGATCCTGACTGAATATGATATTTAGTACACTACCCAAAATGAAATAAAGGGCAGTGTGCTAGCCGATCACCTTGCTCATCAAGCTGTGGATGACTATCATTCCATGAAAATCGAATTCCCAGATGAAGACATCATGATGGTAAACAATTGTGAAGAACTCAGACCATATGACAGACCTGAACAAGGATCTCGATGGACCTTGGTTTTTGATGGAGCCTCTAACGCACTCGGCAATGACATAGGTGCTGTAATCATATCCTCTGAAGGATGTCATACTCCCTTCACTGTAAGACTTTGTTTCAACTATACCAATAATATGGCAGAATACAAAGCGTGTATTTTTGGTCTCAAAGCTTCCATAGATTTAGGAATCAAGTCCTTAAGTGTATTTGAAGATTCAACCTTAGTCATCAGTCAGATCAAAGGAGAATGGGACACGAAGCACCCTAACCTCATCCCCTATAAAGAACATGTGTTGACATTAATCCCACATTTCAAAGAAATTACCTTTGAGCATTTTCCACGAGAGGAAAATCAACTAGCGGACGCGCTAGCCACTATTTCATCCATGTTTAAACTCAAGTGGGGTAACGATGCTCCCCTGATCACCATTGAGCAGATGGACGAACCAGCTTACTGTCACGAGATCGATACTGAACAAATAATGGACCAGCCTTGGTTCCATGAAGTTAAGAGATATCTCGAGGCCCAAGAGTATCCGGAAGGAGCTTCAATCAATGATAAGAATTTCTTGATAAGATTCTTTGCTAAGTTCTTCCTTAGTAATATCATTCTCTACAAGTGCAACCACGACTCTGTTTTTCTTCGTTGTGTAGACAAGATTGAGGCAGAAAAGTTCATGGCTGATCTACATGAAGGCACTTTTGGCACTCATTCCAGTGGGCACACGATGGCTAAAAAGATCCTACAGGCAGGGTATTGCTGGTCTACCATGGAGGTAGATTGCTATCAGCATTCATGAACCTGTCACAAGTGTCAGATCTATGGTGACAAAGTGCATGTACCTCCAGTTCCTCTAAACGTCCTGATTGCTCCCTGGCCATTCGCGATGTAGGGCATCAATATGATTGGAGAAATCAAACCTACAGCTTCTAATGGACACCGCTTCGTCTTAGTGGCCATTGACTATTTCACGAAGTGGGTTGAGGCAGCTTCTTTCGCTTCCGTTACCAAGAATGTTGTGGCCCGATTCATCAAACAGAATCTCATATATCGGTACGGTATCCCAGAGAGGATCATCACAGACAATGGTACGAATCTCAACAATACTATGATCACCGCACTATATGCGTAATTCGAGATCAGCACCAAAATTCTTCTCCTTACCGGCCAAAGATGAATGGCGTTGTCGAAGCCGCAAATAAGAACATCAAGAAGATCATACAAAAATGACAGTAACATACAAAGACTGGCATGAGATGTTACCATTTGCTCTCCACGGTTACTGTACCACGGCGCAGGGAAACTCTCTTTTCCTTGGTATACGACATGGAAGTTGTTCTACCAATTGATGTCCAAATACCTTTGAGAATCATAAAAGATGCAGGGCTGAATAAAGATGATTGGATCCAGACTCGGCTTGACCAGTTGAACTTGATTGATGAGAAGAGGCTTACGGCTGTCTGTCATGACCAAATGTACCAAAAACGTATGATCAAAGCTTTTAACAAGAAGGTCAGGCGTCAGGTATATCAGGTTGGTGACTTGGTAATCAAGCGTATAATATTACCACAAGGTGATCCCAGGGGCAAATTGACTCCTACATACGAAGGACTTTTTGTGATGAAAAGCATATTCTCTGGTGGAGCAATGATCTTAACCACTATGGATGGCGACGACCTTCTGTACCATGTGAATGTGGACATAGTCAAAAGATACTACATGTTGTACCCCAAAATTTTCCCTCCCATATTTCTCAAAACATTTCAAGAAAGATCCTCAAGTTGCTCAAGGTAGTCCAAGGGTTGACCATACAAGCTCTCCCCTAAGGCAGTCTACCTCAAATTAGGATTTCATGTTGCATCAAGATACTTGAGTCCAAGGGATCCCAAATGCTCACTAATATCCTAATATGTTCTCAAGATCATACATGTCAAGTTTCAAGCCCTACAGAGAAAATTTTCTCAGTCAATTGCTCAAGGGCCTGAAAATCGACTATGCTAGGGCAAAAGTCAACTGTGGCCCACATACAGTCAAACTTCAAGATTTTTGGTCAACATCCTTATTTTGAAGTATCATTCATCATTTGATCAAGGGTTGATCATGATTCATCAAGGATTGCTCATAATTCATTAAGAATCAAAAGTTGCTAAATTAGGGTTTTGTAGGAAAAGTCAACTCAACTTTGACCAAGAATAACTTTCTCATACTTTATGAGAAATGACCCATCTAAAGCTCATTTTGAAGAGGATGCCATTATCTACAATCCATTTTCAGTTCCCAAGTTCAAAATATGCACTCACAAGAAGTTATGAATTTGGACATTATAGGTCATTTTGAAAAGTCAACAAAAACACCTTTTTTGTCAAAGCTTCATACATGAGCATGGAATATCAAATTGAGGAAGTTATGCATTGGTGAAGTTGACCTTTTTGCAAAATTGCCAAAAGTCAACTATGCCTAAAACTTCAAATTTTGCCAAATGGGCCCAATCTTTTTCACTTGTTTTGAGTTGGCAACATAGTCCACGAGCTATAGCCCTTGCCACTTGTCATTATCATGTTTTTATTATTTATTTTTATTTTTATTTGATTTAAACCAATTTTAATCAAAATAAATCATGAGAAAATCTAAAGCATTGAAAACTCAAGATTTTATACTTGTTTCAGGTCTCAAATCCAGTTGGCAAGAATTAAAATTCGTGTAAAAGCATGAGGTGCACAAAAAGATTGAATTAGGCCATTTTTGGAAAGATATTCAAGGTGTATCAAATCAAAATCAAATCCATTAATGGAAGAAGATTGAGATCAGTTTTGGAATCCTAATCCATTCCTCAATACATATAGAAGAATTGCAGACTGAAAACTAGGTTAGAAAGAGGCGTGTGATCCAGAACAAAAACTTGAAAAAACAAGAAAAAGTGGTGAATCGAATTCCTACTTAGAGGCCAATTCAAGACCCTTGGACGATTCCAATCGTTTCCTGGGATCCATAGTAAGCAAAAGCAATCCAAAACAAGCGTTTCCAGGCTCTATATCACGCTGTAAGTCCATCACAACATCCATGTATTTTTGAATTCGATTTGCATGATTTAGGCATTGATAGCATGAATTAACCATATATATTCTTGATCCATGGAACATTTGCAGGCTTTCTATACTATTTAATTGCATTTATATGGATTGTATAAAATTTCACCATTGCTAGGGTTTGTGGCTTCGAATTAGGAGTTTTGTTTACAGGAAAAATTGGGCCATGAAATGGCCACCATTATACTCAGGAGGTCCAGATGAATTGATTGGTGGCCCTAGTTTTCATTTATCTTGCTCATGGTTAATTTTGAAGAATGACAGGGATATAGTGACGGACAAACGTTCGTAGGTAAAAGTTTCAAACTTTTACCAACAGAGCAAGGTTAGGGATAACCTGCATGGCATCTTCCTATTGGGACATTCAAATTCTGGCGCGTGTTTTCATTGTTTTCCACTAACTCAATTTATTTTGCATATTATTTATTATTGATATTTGATATACAAATTGAACAAGTGGCGCAGTTGGTGAGTGTAGCGTTGGTAATTGCTTCAAGACCTGGGTTCGAATCCCAGGTCCCCCAATTTCTTCATATTTTTTCCTTTCAGATAATCCAGCGTACTTACAAGTCGAGGGGCTACCATACACCCTCATCATCCAGTCTGCCAAGTGGCCAGATGGCCAGATCCAAGGGCCATCCATGAGGGAACATCATAAGCCTAGTTAAACGCATAACATCAAATCATGGAAGTCAAACATGGACTTCAGATTGTTGGGCCCAAGATTAATTCTTACACCCCCTCATATTGCTCAGGCCCAAATTTTATTCATCCTTTTTTTCTTTTTATATTTTTATTTCATTTAATTTATTTATTTTATTTTACTAACCAATCAATTATTTTCTTTTTATCAAAAAATCATAAAAATAATACTTTTCACAAATTAGGTTTAGATTTTATTTTTTATATACAAAAAAATTAAATAATTTAATTAGGTTGTTAATTTAGATAACTTTAATTCTTTTTGTAAATAATTAAAAATAATTAAAAAATTAGGGTTTTGTCTAAACTTAATTACATTTTCTTATTTTTCTTAAAAATAACCAAAAAACCAAAAATATGTCATTTTATTTATTTTCATTAATTAATTTAATTAGCTAATTAATTTGTATATTTAATTTTAAAAACCTAATTCCTTTCTTTAAAAAAAAGCAACAAAACAATTTTTCTTTTGATTAGGTTAGAAGGGTCAAAACCCTAGTTCGCTCTCGTTCTAGTTTTCATCGCGCGCTTTATTTTATTATTTTTACCCTATTATTGTAACTGCCTACAAGTTGTAATAGTTAATTAGGTCTTTACTTTCATTTATCGCTTTATTTTCAAAGGGTTTGTTTTTGGCTATGTAAATACTCGAAGCCTTGTAATAGCGTAGTTTAATTTCCGCATTTTAAATTCCGCAAAATATTAAACTGTTAGATGTATGATATTAGGGTGCATGACAAAGAATGTATGAAAAACTTTAAAACAGTTAGATAACCCTAAAATATGCAAAGATAAATAATCTGAAATTGAATCACTCGCACATGCGCACTCCTAGGGTACACTCCCACTTGGTTTCCTGTGGTAAAACGGTCATTGAGTATAGGATGCTTTAGTGGTTGTCCCTTTGTCTAAACAAAGATCAAAGTCCCAATTCAGAAAAGTTGCCTCAGAATGGTTGCCTCGGAATTGTTGCCTCGAATAATTGATCTAAGACATTAGGGTTATTATTAAGACGTCCTAACATTGCTTTAGTGACCGTATGTCCCTTTCGAATTGACCCTCAAAACTCCAACGACAGTGCTACCTACTCACTAATAGTGGGATAGCGTTGTCTAAAGGAAACAAGCATAGAACGATTCTTTTTTTTCGAGTAGGTAGATTAGCTCTTAAGTACTTGCTCAAAAAAAAACAAACCTTTTTTCACACTTACACTCCTTTACAAACAAAGTTTTCAAAAACACTTCATTGCGCTCTTGAAGACAGAAGCAAGAGTTAAATCAAAGTCAAAACAAAAACTTTTCAAAGCACACAAACACAAAGAAGCAATTTTGAAAATGATGAGCAAGTACCTAAGAGCCCGTAGATAACTACGGATAGAAAGGGTGCTAATACCTTCCCTTTCTATAATCTACCCCCCATACTCAGAAACATCTCGAAAAAGGATTTTTTCTGTACTTTTTTCCTTTCCAATTGGATGAAATAAAAGTCGGTGGCGACCCTTGCTTACCGCGACATTTTGCAAACAAAAAACACAAACCAATATTAACAGTCGGTTCTGCCACCGTATCACAAAATTGGCGACTCTGCTGGGGATGAATAAGTGGGGTGTACCTTAGGATTACTTCATCATATTGTTTTCAATTGTTTGATTTGATTGCTTTATCTTTGTGGGATTTGTATCGGAGTCACGATAGATCCTAACCCGGATTTGGGGATACCTTTTAGGTAAGTAGCAATAGATTGTGAGGGAACTGTACAACGTAGAACGATACGGTTGAAGCAGTAGCTATGTTGATGTGGAACATTAGTTGGTACCGATATTCCTTGTGGAGGAACAAGGAGAGTATGGGGCTGCTAATGGGTCATTAAGCATCAACTGACCTTAGAACCTATAATTGACCGACTTGGCCATAGGAAGTAGCAGAATGCTACACTCATTGGGACCATACTCTCGCGATGGTTCCAGCCGCAAGAAAAGATTGCGTAAGCTGAAACTATGACCGATGGAGGATGGTCAGTGATATTGAGAACCTCTAGAACCCGGTTACTATTATTAGGACAGGTTAAACCAACTAAACTGCAAGAGGGTAGTACCTAAACTCCATGCCAGCCTGAAATTTAAGGGCTATTGTGTGACTTGTTTGCCCTTACCATGTTTGCTATCTGTGATACCTGTGGTGTGTTTTATCATAACATCATGCATCATGACATCGCATGCATATTTCATTAGACTAACCATTTCAAAGACCGAGGGGATTCATCTTTGTTCTGTTTTGAAGATCATGGCTTTTAGGCACAGAAATACCATTCGAATCAACTTCGTGCAAATCCCTGCTCAGCTCAGAGATCTAGTCTCAAAGGTTCCTGATACTTATTCCTTTGTTAGAAGACATGGTCATTTCCTTAGACTGGTCACTTCCAAGTTGGATGAGCAAATGATGAGCGTGTTGTTCCAGTTCTTTGATCCATTGCATCATTGTTTCACCTTCCCGGACTATCAGCTAGTCCCTACTTTGGAGGAGTTTTCTGACTTACTGGGCATATCTATTCTAGAGCAGACACCTTTTACAGGTTTGGAGATAGCTCCTAGGCCAGAGGATATTGCTTCAGCCCTACATCTAAAAATGGTTGATGTAGTATCTAACTGGGAGACTCGGAGTGGGGTTAAAGGTTTCTTGGCTAAGTTTTTGATCAATCAAGATCAACAGTTCTGGGAAATTCTAGACTTTCAAGCATTTGAAGACATCCTGGCTATCCTCATCTACGTCTTGGTTCTGTTCCCGAATCCAGATGCCTTCATAGATGTGAATGCGGTCAATATTTTCATGTCTCAAAACCTAGTGCCTACTCTCTTAGGTGATATTCTACATGCTCTTTATACCCGTACTATGAGAAGAAGGGGAACTCTCATGTGTTGTACACCGCTGCTGGCGAGGTGGTTTATTTCTCACCTCCCCAAATTTGTATTGAAGAATAAAGAAGGTGTAGGTGGGGCTTACAGAATCATGTCCATTGCTCATATAGACATCCTTTGGAGTACTAAAGATATGGAAAAAGTAGCTGTCATTGATCGGTGTGGGGAATACCCCAATGTTCCATTGCTTGGAATTAGAGGAGGAATAACCTGTAATCCTTGTTTGGCTTTACGACAGTTTGGACGAGCTCGAAGAGACGGTCCTCATGAGCTGCTGCTTACAGGCATCGTCTTTGACTTCAAGGGAGATGTTGAGGGGCATCGCCGCAGGTTTATACGAGCTTGGGATATGGTAAACAGGTCTGAACCCCATGAGCTAGGAATGAATACTTCTCTCTCGATGCAACCATATCTCCAGTGGGTTCAAGCCCGTGCTCAAAAGCCGGGGATACCATATGAAGTTGTTTTGCCGGTGAGTATAGAACATACTAATGAAGAAGGTGTTACTTATACGGTCATCCACCCATACATGCCTATTGATCTTGGGGCGTTGAAGAGGTCTTGGATCCAGCTAAAGGAAGAAAGGGATACCTACAGGGAGAAGTATCATGAGCAGGAACGGAAGATCTTGAAGCTTACAAGACAGCTTGAGAATGAGAGGACAATCAACGATTATGTCAGCATGAATGGAAGGCGACCATGGGATTTTTGATTTCTTTGTTGTTTTTCTAGTTTATATTTGCTTTTCAGTTCATTTCTTTTGTAACGCCTTAAAGGCATTTGTTAAACATTCTTACCAGTTTAATCTAATAAAGTGTGTTTTATTTTGGTTTACAAATTTGAATCTCTCTAAGTCTTTGAAATCATTTCATACGCATTCCATTCCCATGCACCTTATTACAGGTACCATTACAGGTTTCTCATCTTCTTCGCTGTTTATTTCAGCAATCATGTCTTCTGAAACACCTACTGATCTAGCCATCAAGGCTCTTCAAGCACAGAATGCTCAATTCCAGGAGATGTTCCTGAATTTGGCCAAAGGGAAACAAGATTTGAAGACTCTTATCTTGAAGGATAAGAAGAAGAAGAAGAAGAAGAAGGTGGTCCTCCTGAATATGGGTCACAGATTTGGGAACAGGTTGAGACAGGAAGCTGATCTATCTCATTCATCTGGAGAAGGAGAGAATCAAGAGGAAAGGAAGGGTCCTAGCCCTATGGTTTCTAACAATGACACTAATTTTGATGAATACAAGTACCCTCCTGCTGAGGATAGGTACAAACAACTTGAACACCGTCTGAGTGCCATGGAGATTCAGAAGGTTCCTGGCCTGGACTCTGGAGATTTGGGACTAGCATCTGGGCTGGTGATCCTACACAAGTTTAAGGCTCCTGTCTTTGCTAAGTATGATGGGGTATCCTGCCCGAAGTTACACCTCCGCTCGTATGTCAGAAAGATTCAACCCTATACTGCTGATAGGAACCTTTGGGTTCATTTATTTCAAGATAGTCTGTTAGGGACTCAACTTGAATGGTTCTATCAACTGGAAGAAGCTAATATCTGCAACTGGGAGGACCTTTCTGCTTCTTTTTACAAGCAATACCAGTATAATGCCGACCTTGCCCCCACGCGTACTCAACTTCAGGGTATGTCTATGGGTGCGAGCGAAGGTTTTAAGGACTACGCTCAGAAATGGAGAGATCTTGCTGGAAGAGTCCAACCCCCTCTCTCTGATAGGGAGTTGGTGAATATGTTTCTTGGGACTTTGTCTGGCCCATATTTCAATCATTTGATCGGTAGTTCATCATCTGGGTTCACTGAATTGATTATGACTGGAGAGAGGGTTAAAGATGGTATCAGAAGTGGCAAGATACAGAAAGGTGCTTCGTCAAGTACAGAGAAGAAGCCTTTCAAGAAGGAGTCTAGTGCAGTTTACAACTCGAGGAGCCAAAATCGACCTGAACAACGCCAAGCAGTCAACGCGGTAGTAATATCAAGACCAACTGTTGCCCCACAACGCAATAATCGGCAAAAAGTAGAGAGACCACAAAGACAGTATACTCGGCTCAGTATGATCCTGTCTCAAATTCTGCCGCAGTTATTGAAAACCAACCCGGTAACTCTAAGGGAAGCTCCGAAGAATCCTAGTACCACCTCGTCGCTGTATAATCCGAACACCCGCTGCGCTTATCACTCTGATAGCCCAGGGCATGATACGAACAACTGCTGGGCCTTGAGGAATAAGGTGCAAGATTTGATTGAATCTAAAGAGATTAAATTTGACGCGCCGTAAAAGCCTAACGTCATAACTGCTCCTATGCCCAAACATGATCAGGGAGTGAATGCAATTGAAGTTTATGAAGAAGATTCAGATATTGACAGCTGGATTTACCCGACTACCGACAGCGGATTAAGCAATTGGACGGCAAAGGACTTCGTGCCCATTTCTTTTATTACATAGTGATAGACTTTTGTTTTGAGTTTTGTAACAGACAATTTGAAACTTTACGGCCCGGTGTCTTACCCGAGACACCGTGGCTTTGTTTGTGAGGGCTTAATATTTGTCATTTCCATATGTCATCAATAAAGCATTGTATGTTCTCTTGCATTACAAATTTTGCGCTCCTTGTTTTTCTATCTTGCACTTTATTAAAACAGCTATAGTCTTACACACACTCACATATCATAATACAGGTCCACATCCACTCTGGATCCCACTGATAATGACTCTGCTACTGCCATTTATGACTTCGAAAATCCGATCAACCAAGCCGAGGACGAAGGTGAGGATGATTGTGAAGTGCCTGGAGAGCTTGCTAGATTGTTACTTCAGGAAGAGAGGGCCATACATCCGTATGAAGAGCCAGTGGAAAGAGTAAATCTGGGTACAGAAGAAGACAAGAAAGAGGTTAAGGTTGGTGCAAATCTACAGTCTAGCGTCAAGCAACGGTTGATACAAATGCTACGTGACTATGTTGAGATCTTTGCTTGGTCTTATGAAGATATGGCTGGGTTGGATACCGATATTGTGGTTCACTGCTTTCCCACTAAAGAGGAATGTCCTCCAGTGAAGCAGAAGGTTCTCCGAATGCGCCCAGACATGTCTAAGAAAATCAAAGCTGAGGTTATAAAACAATTTGATGCCAGTTTTCTAGCAGTTACTTCTTACACGCAGTGGGTTGCCAACGTGGTTCCGGTGCCGAAGAAAGATGGTAAGGTTCGAATGTGTGTTGACTATAGGGATCTGAACAGGGCAAGCCCCAATGATGATTTCCCTCTGCCTCACATTGATGTTTTGGTTAACAACACTGCACAACATAAAGTATTCTCCTTCATGGATGGTTTCTCCGGTTACAATCAGATTAAGATGGCTCCCGAGGATATGGAGAAGACAATGTTCGTTACGCAGTGGGGTACCTTTTGCTACAAAGTCATGCCGTTCGGATTGAAGAATGCTGGGGAAACGTATCAGCGCGCCATGGTCGCTTTGTTCCACGACATGATTCATCATGAGATTGAGGTATACGTTGACGACATGATTGTAAGGTCCCGGACTGAGGAAGAACATCTTGACCATCTTCAGAAGCTATTTGACAGGTTGAAGTTGTACAAACTAAGGTTAAACCCGAACAAGTGCACATTCGGGGTGAGGTCTGGTAAACTGTTGGGTTTCATCGTTAGTGATAAAGGTATTCAGGTGGATCCTGCAAAGGCGAAGGCTATACAGGAGATGCCGGCTCCCCGAACAGAAAAAGAAGTCAGAGGTTTTTTGGGACGGTTGAACTACATCGCCCAATTCATTTCACACCTGACTACTACTTGTGAACCAATCTTCAAGCTACTGAAGAAAGATCAAGTGGTAAGATGGAATGATGAATGTCAAGCCGCTTTCGAAAGGATCAAGGAATATCTCCAAGAGCCACCTATTCTGATGCCTCCAGTTGAAGGGAGACCTTTGATCTTATACTTAACAATACTCGACAATTCAATGGGGTGCGTGTTGGGGCAGCATGACGAGTCTGGCCGAAAAGAGCATGCTATTTACTACCTTAGCAAAAAGTATACCGACTGCGAGACCCGATACTCGTTGCTTGAGAAAACTTGCTGCGCTTTGGCATGGGCTGCTCGCCGGCTGAGACAGTATATGCTGACTCACACTACCCTATTGATATCAAAGATGGATCCAATCAAGTATATCTTCGAAAAGCCTGCCTTGTCCGAAAGAATAGCAAGATGGCAAATGATCTTGACTGAGTATGACATCCAATACACGGCCCAAAAGGAAATCAAGAGAAGTGTATTGGCAGATCATTTGGCACATCAGGCTGTAAACGGCTACCAATCCATGAACTTCGAATTCCCGGATGAGAACATCATGTTGGTGACTGACTGTGAAACACCTGGACCGGATGAAGGACCTGAGGAGGGATCCCGATGGTCTATGTATTTTGATGGAGCTTCAAATGCTTTGGGTAATGGCATTGGCACCATAATAATATCTCCCAAAGGCTGTCACACTCCATTCACCGCCCGATTATGTTTTAACTACACCAACAACATGGCGGAGTATAAAGCGTGCATCATGGGCCTTCGAGCAGATATTGACCTAAGGATTAATTTCTTGAGTGTGTTCGGAGATTCCGCTGTCGTCATCAGTCAGATCAAAGGCGAGTGGGATACGAAGCACCCAAATCTTATTCCTTATAAAGAGTATGTATTGATGTTGCTTCCACACTTCGAGGAGATAACCTTTGAACACTTCCCAAGAGAGGAGAATCAGTTGGCGGACGCGCTAGCTATGATGTCTTCTATGTTCAAGGTCAAATGGGACAATGAGGCTCCCCAGATTACCATTGAGAGGTTAGACGAACCCGCACATTGCTGCGACATTGAGATTGAAGAGGTGGCAGATAAACCCTGGTTTCATGAAGTGAAGAGGTATCTTGAGGCTCAAGAATACCCCGAGGGTGCATCTGTTAATGATAAGAAGTTTCTGAGGAGGTTCACGGCGAAGTTCTTCATCAGTAATGGTATTCTTTACAAGCGTAACCATGATTCGACCTTACTGCGTTGTGTAGATAAGAGCGAGGCAAAAAGAATCATGGCGGAGTTGCATGAAGGTACTTTCGGAACTCATTCCAGTGGACATACCATGGCAAAGAAAATCCTACGGGCAGGATATTATTGGTCTACTATGGAAGCCGACTGTTATCAGCATTATCGGACCTGTCATAAGTGCCAAGTCTATGCTGATAAGGTGTACATACCTCCAGTTCCTCTGAACATCTTGACAGCTCCTTGGCCTTTTGCATTGTGGGGCATCGATATGATTGGCGAGATTAGACCTACTATATCCAACGGACATCGTTTCATCCTGGTAGCAATCGATTACTTTACAAAATGGGTTGAAGCAGCTTCCTTTGCTACAGTAACCAGGAACGTCGTGGCACGATTTATTCGGCACAATCTGATCTGTCGATATGGTGTACTAGAGAGGATTATTACGGACAATGGTACAAATCTCAACAATATAATGATCACCGAGCTCTGCAAGCAGTTCAAGATACAGCATCACAACTCTTCTCCTTACCGACCGAAGATGAATGAGGCTGTTGAAGCGGCTAATAAGAATATTAAGAAGATTGTGCAGAAGATGACGGTGACATACAAAAATTGGCACGAGATGTTACCATTTGCTCTTCATAGGTACCGAACCTCGGCACGAACTTCAACAGGGGCAACACCCTACTCTTTGGTATACGGCATGGAAGCAGTCTTGCCCATTGAAGTTCAGATACCCTCTCTTCGGATTATGAAGGATGCAGGTTTGAGTGAGGATGACTGGATCCAGACCCGGCTTGATCAGCTGAACTTAATCGATGAAAAGAGACTTACTGCTATTTGTCATGGTCAGACGTATCAAAAGCGGATGATCAAGGCATTTAACAAGAAAGTTAGACGACAAGAGTATCAAGTTGGGGATCTGATGATCAAACGCATCATATTACCTCAAGGTGATCCTAGGGGCAAATGGACCCCTACGTACGAAGGGCCATTTATGGTTAAGAACATTTTCTCGGGAGGAGCTATGATTCTAACCACCATGGATGGTGACGACCTTCCTCACCCCGTCAATGCAGACATAGTGAAAAGATACTATGCATAATCAAAGACACATTAGGTCGACTGTCCTAGGAAAAAATAAGGGCTTCCCGGCGAACCAAAAGGGTTCTGGCAAAAATAAGGGATGAAAATAAAAAAAAACTGTACACCCGGCAAGTCAAAAACATGAAAAGGCGGCTTGGGAAAAAAAGGGTATCCCGGTGGACTGAAAACCCAAAAGGGCGGTCCAGGAAAAAATTAGGGATTAAAGCGTAACACTATGTCTCATTGGATCACCTTGCAACCAGACATCAGTATCAACAATCAAGCTCGGACGTCACTAATAAATCTGATCTACCTTCAACAAGGTAGCAAAGTGACGAGATACTCGAAGATATAAGGGAAATAACAGAGTTGGAACCCAGTGAGATTGTTCACATAGCTATTTTTCTTTATTTTTCACAAATTGTATAAATTCTATCATTTCGGCGGCGTTCTCTTACTAGGACGTCAGCCTCTTGTACAAAAAACGCCTATTTACAGGCCAAACTTCAAAATCAATACGATTCATTTTCACAAAGAAATTCAAAATTGTTTTCTCTTTCTGTTTTGTTTTGCAAGAACATCCAATGTTCATTTTTTATATATGCATTTGACAATAATTGCTGCTCATAAATATTTACATGCAAAAAAAAGACGATTACTGGTAATATTAGAAACAAGGGCAAACAAGAAGTGTCTAAACCATACAGTTTCTCTATCCACCAGGTATAGGGATAGACCTAGTTGGAGGAAACGATTGAAAGTACATTCACTCCCCGCAGAGTAAGAGAAAGACAATGGTGTTAATTCTCCCCAACTGAGGCTCGCAACCACGAATGAGTTGGCGATATTCTCCCCAAGCATAGTTTATCTATCATCAGCATTAGGAAAATATCCCCAGTAAAGTCTGGAGGATTGTCCCCAGTGGACTCTGGAAGATTTCCCCCAGTAGAGTCTAAAAGATTACTCCCAGTGAAGTCACAACTGGAAAATCATCCCTAGCGGAGTTCATTCCTTTTACAAACAGAAACTCAATCCCCAACAGAGTTTATCATCACCGACAATGATGATTCATCCCCAGCCGAGGTTATTCCTCCAAATCAACAAGTTCTCTAGCAGAGTTTGTCCTCCCTACAGAGACATTTCCTCGTCAGTTTATTCCCCAGCGGAGTTATCTTCTCCAGCAATATTATTCTCACAATCATCTTCATTCACTATCCCCAGCGAGAGCGAAGAATTCAACTTTTGTTCTCTCCAACAGCAACCCGGGATTTATTTCCCCCAGCTAGAGATTGTCATAAAAACATTACATGTCCATACATCATGACATATGCATACGCATCATACAACACTATCTCATTTATTTTAAGAACATCATTGCTTGATACATATCATGCATTATATACAATTAACCTTTACCTTTCAGGAGAGATACAATCAAATTCTCACAAAGTCCAAGTTATGAAGTCTGGGTACGACTGGATAGTATCTTGATTCCTACAACATATTGTGAAGCCCGGAGAACGACCAGATAACAGTATCAGACTACCGTGAAGCCTGGGTTACGACCAGATAGTGGTATCGCTTAAAAGTAAGCTATGAAGCCCGGATTCGACCGGATAATAGTTTAATCCCCAACAAATTGTGAAGCCTGGATTACGACCGGATAGCAAGTTTAATCTCATCTCCTCAGTAAGTCACTGCAAAGCCTGGATTACGACCAGATAGCAATCAGTCTTACCACTACAAAGCCTGGATTACGACCAGATAGTAGTTCACTTTCCTCTTCAACGGAGATGATTCCTCAGTAGAATAACGGACGACCGAAGTTCCTAAATTTCAACAGAGATGATTCCTCAGTAGAATAACGGACGACCGAAGTTCCTAAATTTTAACAGAGATGATTCCTCAGTAGAATAACAGACGACCGAAGCTTCTAAAATTCAACAGAGATGATTCCTTAGTATAATAACGGATGACCGAAGTTCCTAAAATTCGACAGAGATGATTCCTCAGTAGAATAACGGACGACCGAAGTTCCTAAAATTCGACAGAGATGATTCCTCGGTAGAATAACGGACGATCGAAGTTCCTAAAATTCAACAGAGAAGATACCCCAGTAGAATAACGGACGACTGAAGCTCCTAAATTTATATTTCTCTCAAGACAGAGATCAACATTCCTCAGCGGAATCTTCCTCAACAACAGGTATACAAGCTCTCGCTAAGGAATCTCTTATGCGGTGGACACTCCTTCATATGGCATCTTTGAGCCCATCTCCCGTCAGCAATTTCCAAATGGCATCTATAAGCCCATTCCCGATATCGCAAGACGGACACCACTTCATGCGGGTGCAAATTTCTGGGCACTCTAGTGTTGAATCATCTTCAACCCTCAGATCATGAAAGGCACGAAAGCTAATCTACATCCCCAGGTTTAAGAAGATTGAACAGGGGCAGATGTTGTACCCCAAAATTTTCCCTCCCATATTTCTCAAAACATTTCAAGAAAGATCCTCAAGTTGCTCAAGGTAGTCCAAGGGTTGACCAGACAAGCTCTCTCCTAAGGCAGTCTACCTCAAATTAGGGTTTCATGTTGCATCAAGATACTTGAGTCCAAGGGATCCCAAATTCTCACTAATATCCTAATATTTTCTCAAGATCATACATGTCAAGTTTCAAGCCCTACAGAGAAAATTTGCTCAGTCAATTGCTCAAGGGCCTGAAAATCGACTGTGCTAGGGCAAAAGTCAATTGTGGCCCACATACAGTCAAACTTCAAGATTTTTGGTCAACATCCTCATTTTGAAGTATCATTCATAATTTGATCAAGGGTTGATCATGATTCATCAAGGATTGCTTATAATTCATCAAGAATCAAAAGTTGCTAAATTAGGGTTTTGTAGGAAAAGTCAACTCAACTTTGACCAAGCATAACTTTCTCATACTTTATGAGAAATGACCCATCCAAAGCTCATTTTGAAGAGGATGCCATGCTCTAAAATCCATCTTCATCTCCCAAGTTCAAAATATTCACTCACAAGAAGTTATGAATTTAGACATTATAGGTCATTTTGAAAAGTCAACAAAAACACCTTTTTTGTCAAAGCTTCATACATGAGCATGGAATATCAAATTGATATGAGACCAAAAGGGTTGTTTATAGGACATATCAATCTTTCTAAAAAGTCCAAGAGAACCATCAAAGAGTCAAAATTGAGGAAGTTATGCATTGGTGAAGTTGACCTTTTTGCAAAATTGCCAAAAGTCAACTATGCCTAAAACATCAATTTTTGCCAAATGGGCCCAATCTTTTTCACTTGTTTTGAGTTGGAAACATATTCCACGAGCTCTAGCCCTTTCCACTTGTCATTATCATGTTTTTATTATTTATTTTGATTTTTATTTGATTTAAACCAATTTTAATCAAAATAAATCATGAGAAAATCTAAAGCATTAAAAACTCAAGATTTTATACTTGTTTCAGGTCTCAAATCCAGTTGGCAAGTATTCAAATTCGTGTAAAAGCATGAGGTGCACAAAAAGATTGAATTAGGCCATTTTTGGAAAGATATTCAAGGTGTATCAAATCAAAATCAAATCCATTCATGGAAGAAGATTGAGATCAGTTTTGGAACCCTAATCCATTCCTTAATACATATAGAAGAATTGCAGACTAAAAACTAGGTTAGAAAGAGGCGTGTGATCCAGAACAAAAACTTGAAAAAACAAGAAAAAGTGGTGAATCGAATTTCTACTTAGAAGCCAATTCAAGACCCTTGGACGATTCCAATCGTTTCCTGGGATCCCTAGCAAGCAAAAGCAATCCAAAACAAGCGTTTCCAGGCTCTATATCATGCTGTAAGTCCACCACGACATCCATGTATTTTTGAATTCGGTTTGCATGATTTATGCATTGATAGCATGAATTAACCATATATTCTTTATCCATGGAACATTTGCAAACTTTCTATACTGTTTAATTGCATTTATATGGCTTGTATAAAATTTCACCATGGCTAGGGTTTGTGGCTTCGAATTAGGAGTTTTGTTTACAGGTAAAATTGGGCCATGAAAGGGCCACCATTATACTCACAAGGTCCAGACGAATTGATTGGTGGCCCTTGTTTTCATTTATCTTGCTCATGGTTAATTTTGAAGAATGACAGGGATATAGCGACGGACAAACGTCTGTAGGTAAAAGTTTCCTACTTTTACCAACGGAGCAAGGTTAGGGATAACCTGCGTGGCATCTTCCTATTGGGACATTCAAATTCTGGCGCGCATTTTCATTGTTTTCCACTAACTCACTTTGTTTTGCATATTATTTATTATTGACATTTGATATACAAATTGAACAAGTGGCGCAGTTGGTGAGTGTAGCGTTGGTAATTGCTTCAGGACCTAGGTTCGAATCCCAAGTCCCCCAATTTCATCATATTTTTCCCTTTCAGATAATCCAGCGCGCTTACAAGTCCAGGGGCTACCATACACCCTCATCGTCCAGTCTGCCAAGTGGCCAGATGGCCAGATCCAAGGGCCATCCATGAGCGAACATCGTAAGCCTAGTCAAACGCATAGCATCAAATCATGGAAGTCAAACGTGGACTTCAGATTGTTGGGCCCAAGATTGATTCTTACACCCCCTCATATTGCTCAGGCCCAAATTTTCTTCACCCTTTTTTTCTTTTTATATTTTTATTTCATTTAATTTATTTATTTTATTTTACTAACCAATCAATTATTTTCTTTTTATCAAAAAATCATAAAAATAATACTTTTCACAAATTAGGTTTAGATTTTATTTTTTATATACAAAAAAATTAAATAATTTAATTAGGTTGTTAATTTAGATAACTTTAATTCTTTTTGTAAATAATTAAAAATAATTAGAAAATTAGGGTTTTGTCTAAACTTAATTACATTTTCTTATTTTTCTTAAAAATAACCAAAAAGCCAAAAATAGGTCATTTTATTTATTTTCATTAATTAATTTAATTATCTAATTAATTTGTATATTTAATTTTAAAAATCTAATTCCTTTCTTAAAAATAATATAAAAAAGCAACAAAACAATTTTTCTTTTGATTAGGTTAGAAAGGTCAAAACCCTAGTTCGCTCTCGTTCTAGTTTTCATCGTGCGCTTTATTTTATTATTTTTACCCTATTATTGTAACTGCCTACAAGTTGTAATAGTTAATTAGGTCTTTACTTTCATTTATCGCTTTATTTTCAAAGGGTTTGTTTTTGGCTATGTAAATACCCGAAGCCTTGTAATAGCGTAGTTTAATTTCCGCATTTTAAATTCCGCAAAATATTAAACTATTAGATGTATGATATTAGGGTGCATGACAAAGAGTGTATGAAAAACTTTAAAACAGTTAGATAACCCTAAAATGTGCAAAGGTAAATAATCTGAAATTGAATCACTCGCACATGCGCACTCCTAGGGTACACTCCCACTTGGTTGCCTTCGGTAAAACGATCATTGAGTATAAGATGCTTTAGTGGTCGTCCTTTTGTCTAAACAAAGATCAAAGTCCCGATTCGGAAAAGTTGCCTCGGAATGGTTGCCTCAGAATTGTTGCCTCAAATAATTGATCTAAGACATTAGGGTTATTATTAAGACGTCCTAACATTGCTTTAGTGACCGTACGTCCCTTTCGAATTGACCCTCAAAACTCCAACGACAGTGCTACCTACTCACTAATAGTGGGATAGCGTTGTCTAAAGGAAATAAGCATAGAGCGATTCTTCTTTTTCGAGTAGGTAGATTAGCTCTTAAGTACTTCCTCAAATAAAACAAACCTTTTTTCACACTTACACTCCTTTACAAACAAAGTTTTCAAAAACACTTCATTACGCTCTTGAAGACATAAGCAAGAGTTAAACCGAAGTCAAAACAAAAACTTTTCAAAGCACACAAACACAAAGAAGAAATTTTGAAAATGATGAGCAAGTGCCTAAGAGCCCGTAGATAACTACGGATAGAAAGGGTGCTAATACCTTCACTTTCTATAATCTACCCCCCGTACTCAGAAACATCTCGAAAAAGGATTTTTTCTGTACTTTTTTCCTTTCCAATTGGATGAAATAAAAGTAGGTGACGACTCTTGCTTACCGCGACATTTTGTGAACAAAAAACGCAAACCAGTATTAACAGTCGGTTCTGCCACCGTATCAAACTACGCATAAGAGACCCGCTAGGTTAACACACCTAGGCAAAACAAGGGCATCCCAGCGAACCAAAAGGTTCAGGAAAAAATTAGGGATAAAACAAAAAATATGTGCACCCGGTAAGCTAAAAACCTGAAAAGGCGGCTTGGGAAAAAACGGTATCCCGGTGGGCTAAAAATCCGATAGGGAAGTCCAGGAAAAAGTTAGGGAATTAAAGCGTATGACTATGTTCCGTTGGATCACCTTACAGACAACCTTTAGCATCGACTGACAAGCTCAACGGTTCTGATCAATCCAAACAGCTTCAGACAAGGCAACAAGTAGACAAGACACTCAGAGACACGAAGACTATAGAAGAATGGGAACCCCATGGTATTATTTCACATAGCTATCTTTTCTTTGTATCAATTTTCATTTTCTACGACAACATTCTCTTACTAGAATGTTCGTCTCATTGTACAAAAATACTTATTCAAGTTAATACAAAGATATTCCTTTGAAAGTGCAAAACTACCTAATTTTCTTTATTTCTGTGTTTTATTTACAAAAACGTCCAATGATTTATTTTTCAACATATGCAGTTGAACATAACTACTGTTTACAAATGAGCAAAAAAGAAGAGAAAATAGAAAGACAGTCGCTATTGGCTTTAAGAAATATGATAATATCTTTAGACTATTCCATAAAGTCCCCCGCAGATACTTTTCCAGCAAGAGCGGAAAAATAGGACATCCCACTATAGGATCACTAACGTATCTCCAGTATGCAGCTTAATGATATCAAGCTCTCTCATATCCCAGACAGAATAAAACTTCCAGTTATCACTCCTAAGATTCCCCAGTGAAAGTCGCCCAGTTTCTCAGGAATCCCCAGCAGGATTTCACAAGGTCTACAAGCAATACATGGAGTTTCCCCTTCACAACAGAGTTTATTTATCTAACAAGTGGAAACTCATCAACACTTCAAAACATGAAGACTAGCACTCCTCATTCTCAGCAATGCTCAGAGATTTATTTTCCTTGACTCCAGCAATACTGCGACATAACAATTAATGTGTCCATACATTACATCCATACGTCATAACATTGACAACACAATACATACGACACAATCTCATTTATTTTAAGAACATCATCGCACCATGCATTTCATACATCATGATATTGCATGAAACTAACCTTTCATCTTTTCAGGAAATATCAATCAATAGAAAATTGTCGTCAAATTTTCATTAAGTCATTTACATATCAATTCCGAAGAAAGGACTGATCAACCATCTACATAAACATATATTTCTTCTCCAGATCCCTGCTGGTTCAGATAAATCTCTCAACGATTTATTCTGATTATTTCCTAGCAGACGCTTTCTCTGGTTCAGATAAATCACTCAAAGATTTACTCTGATTCTTTCCAGTTAAAGGTTATTCAAGATCTCTTTTGGTTCAGTTTAAACCCCTCAACAGCTTATCCTGATACTTTACAAAGGAACACTTTTGGTTCAGATAAATCTCTCAATAATTTGTTCTGATTCTTCTCCAGATCCCTCCGGGTTCAGATAAATCTCTCAACAGTTTATTCTGATTCTTTCCCGCAGACGCTTTCTCTGGTTCAGATAAATCACTCAAAGATTTACTCTGATTCTTTCCAGTTAAAGAATATTCAAGATTCTCTTTTGGTTCAGTTTAAACCCCTCAACGGTTTATCCTGATACTTTCCATAGTAACACTTCGGGTTTAGATAAATCTCTAAACAGTTTATTCTGATTCTTTCCCACAGACGCTTTCTCTGGTTCAGATAAATCACTCAAAGATTTACTCTGATTCTTTCCAATTAAAGAATATCCAAGATCTCTTTTGGTTCAGTTTAAACCCATCAACGGTTTGTCCTGATACTTTCCAAAGGAACACTTCTGGTCCAGATAAATCACTCCAAGATTTATTCTGATTCTTCCCAGTCAATCAACATACACGACTTCTTCTGGTTCAGATAAGTCGCTCCAAAGATTTATTCTGATTCTTTTCCAGTTGAAATCAAGTTCAGGCTTAGTACATTCTCTGTCAATAGTCACCCTTGGATGGCATCTACGAGCCCATCTCTGGAAAATCTATATCATTCCTCAAAATTGCATCTATAAACCCATCCCCATTTCATCTTCGAGTGCAAATTTCTGGGCGCTCTAGTGTCCAATCATCTTCCACCTTCAAGTCACGAATGGAGGATCCGCCAATCTAACTCTTCAGGTTTAAGAAGATTGAACAGGGGCAACTATTGTACCCCAAAATTTTCCCTCTCATTTATCAAGTATTTTCTCACAAGATTTCCTTTGGTTCAAGATTGCACAAGGGTTGATTAGCTTAAGACACCTTAAGCATTGATGACTGAAATTAGGGTTTGAGATTGCATAAGGATAATTGAACTTTTAATGCCTCATATGACTTTCATATATCATTATGGACCCCCAAGATTTCTCATGTCAAGTTTCAAGTCTTGGATCACATTTTTGCTCAGTCAATTGATCAGTTGACCTAAAATCAATTGTATTCGGGAAAAAGTCAACTGTGGCCAATTTACAGTCAAACTTAATAATTTTTTATCCATATCAACATTATAAACTCATATGTATCATTTAATCAAGTTTTGACCATAATTCCTCAAGAAATTTGATCAAATCATCAAAAGGGCAAAATGGTCAAAATTAGGGTTTTGACTGAGAAAGGGCAATTTCTGATTTTTAACCTAACAAATGGTTAATTGGTTTGAGGCATGATCTCAAGAGTTAAATTTCACCATTTTTACCTAATGGCATGACTTGAAACATTGCTCAAGGTCATTTGATTGATAGTTGATTTTCAGTCACTAATCAAAAGTCAACTGTACACTGAAAAGTCAAACTTTGACTTTTTGGTTAAAATCAAGTGTCAAAGATCACAATTCATCAAAACATGTCAAAATATGAAACTTTTTCATCAAGAAATAAAAAAATCAAGATTTCATTTTGAAAAGTCAAAGTTTCCAAACTTAGAATTTTTTCTAAGTGTTGAAACCTTCATATTTTTTTACAACTTTGAGCCAATTTTTCACCATGATGCAAGATGATTCAAAAGAAACTTTCAACATGAAAGTTGTAGATATCCATGAGATCTAAAACATTTATTTACACAACTTCTCCTAGAAACTCTTGGATCTCAAGTTATTAATCCATGAAGTCGTATCATGAAACTAAACACTTAGTGAAAATTTTGCCCTAGTTTAGGCAGGATTTTGACCTAACTTCATGGCAACTTTTCATATAGTTCCAAGGGGAATTTTAAAAAGTGATTCAAAGAGGGGTTGTAGAGCACATTGCAAGCTTTCCAAAATGTCAAAGAAATCCTTGAGATTATTCTTGAGCAAGGAAAATCGAAGAGAGGAAGTTAGGGTTTCAAACTGAAATTATAGGTCATTTTTGTGATGAACAAGAATTCAAATCTCAAGCCTATGCTGCACAATCTTGCTTTGCAGGCATCTAAACCTCAAAATCTCTCCCTAATCAGAATATTACACTTTCTTTTGAGCTATTATCTATTTGATTCAAGCTTTATCCAAGATAATTTTCCATTAATGGCACAAAGGCACCATTGCCATTTACATAAAGCAAGCTTTATGCAAAGTCAACTTGCATTGAGCTTTGAACTTGTTCCTTATGCACAAAATTCCTCTAAAAAGTTAGATAAGCATGTTTAAAGTTGGTAGCCACTCTAGATAGCTTTGTACCTTGCCTTGAAACCATACTTGTCAAGCTTGCTTCAAAAACAAGTCAAAATCCCATAACTTGTGATCTGGTGATTCTGACCACCTCAAGTATCCAAACCTCTTACTTATAAATAAAGGCGCTGAGTGCAAGCTAACACACGATTGGATAAGCCTAGAAACTCCCTAAAACTCCCTGAAATTATAATTTTCACACAAACTCCATTTTTGTGTCATTTCTGACTTTGAATTCCAAACTCACATTTCATTCGTGCGTTCTCACTCAAATTCAATCACAAAGCTTCCATACACCATTTATAACTCATCTCACACCCTGTTACACGACTGTAACACCATTTGCACCATCTTCCATAACC
Organism: Vicia faba; assembly: GCA_948472305.1. Taxonomy (NCBI): domain Eukaryota; kingdom Viridiplantae; phylum Streptophyta; class Magnoliopsida; order Fabales; family Fabaceae; genus Vicia; species Vicia faba. The sequence continues at coordinate 831,330,946 of OX451741.1, forward strand.
AAAAAACAGAGTCTTCACATTGACTTCTCTAGACCATTTCAGCCATCCATTGCTTAAGCTAATCACTACATTAGCTTCTTGGGACCTCAAGGAAGCTAACCTTATCATCACCATCACTTGAAACAAGCTCAAACTCAAAACACAATTTCCAGTTTTGAGGTAAGTTTTCCTAACTTTGAACTCTTCATACAAGCATCATTAATGGTTTATTTGTGAACAAGAAATGTAGATATCATTGTCTTGAAGCTAACCATGTCCTTAGATTTCATTATTGTTGCTTGAGTAGTTAGAATTTTGAATATGAACCTTTGAAAATATTTAGGTCAGGATTTGGTACCATTAGAAATTCATGCTCATTTTTGAGAATTAGCTTAAGTTATTTACATATTCAGAATCGTGAGAAAATTTCTAACAAGTTTGATGTTGAAAGTTTTATGAATGGTTGAGAAATGATGAAGTTACAGTTCCTTTGGCTGGAGGTTGAAGATGAAGTGTATTCATAACTCATTTTGTATTATATATTTATCATTTTAGTTAAGTTAACGGATGTATAGCCACCCCAGTGGTAAAGGCAGCGCACATTTATGGTTAAGTGCGTGAGTTCAAGCCCCAGCGCTGCCACTTTTGCTATTCTTCTAATATTTCCTCTTTTTTGTTCCAAAAATAGGCGCCTGGGCCTCCAAATGATTGGGCCTTGCCTTTTTTTCTATTTCTGACCCCCTGCCTTATTGTTTACACCCCTGGCCCATTATTTTTCTTTATTATTTTATTTTCTTTCTTTTTTTATTTTATTTTCATTTTATATTTTCTTTATTATTATTATTATTATTATTATTATTATTATTATTATTATTATTATTAATGATAAAAAATCCAAAAAATATTTTATTTATTTATTTGCATATTTAGAAAATGCTCATTTATATTTTATTTTCTTCATAAAAACAAAAGAACAAAAACATTTTCATTTAATAAATTAATTTCTTTTTTTATTCAATAAATATTTAGACTAGGGTTTAACTATTATATTATTTTCTTGTGAATAAAATTATTTTAGAACTTAGGTTTATTTTAATTAATTAATTTTCATTTGTATTTTCATTAAGATAAAATCTTTCATAGAAAAACCCTAAAAATACTTTTTTGACTTAACTTATTTCTTATTTAGTTTAAATTTAATTTTGTTTAATTTTTAGTTAATCATCTTCTTTAATTAGGTTAAAACCCTTTTATATGAAAAAAACCAAACAAAAAATCATTTCTTTTTCCATTTATATATTCTTGCATTTACACATTATTATTTATTCAATTTTTTGTACAATATTCAATATGGTTATAATAATTATTTAGATTTAATTTCTTGCAAAATCCCCATTTGTAAATTTGTATATCCCCTCCCCTAAATGATGTAATAGCTTAGTATTTTTATTTTCCGCAATTTAATGCTTCATATACAAATACTAGTAATTAGGGTTTGTATGGGAAGATAAAATCAATGCTTAGAAAACCCAAACTTAAAGATAAATCAAGCATGTAAACCAATACACTTGCACACATACACCCCTAGGGTAAACCCACTTTGTTGTCTTGCAAAAATGGCCATATTATACATGTGAGGTATCTTAGCAAAAATACAAGATCATAGTCCCTCAATGACGCTATCAAAGTTGCCTTTCAAAAATGATCTTAGTCCCTAAAGAAAATGCTAAGATATCTTAAAACATTGCTAATCATGGCTATACGACGACCCTTGCCCGTCCCTTTTACATCCAAAGATAGGGTTACTTACCAAATCAATGATAAGATAACAATGTCAAAGGAAAGAGGAAATAAACATGAAAGACTTTTGAATAGGTAGATTGCTCCTAGTTGGTTGCTCAATTTCAAACCAAACATCCTTGCTATTTTCAAAACAAACACCAGCACTTTTAAAAACATCTTTCAAACTTGAAAACATTTTCAAAAGATCAACACTTTGCATACATTTTTACGAACGAGAATCATTACAAAGTTTGCCTAAACGATGGCATCTTTACAAAAATACTTTCAAAAAACACACAAAGCACGTTTTCAAACAAAAGAAATTAATCTAGCAAGTAACTAAGAGCCCATGGAAAACCATGGATGAAAAGGGTGCTAATACCTTCCGTTTTCATAATCTACCCCCGAACTCAAGAAAACATCTCAAAGGTCTTTCCTGTTCTTTTCATCCTTTCCTTTTGGATAAAAGAAAATTTGGTGGCAACTCTTGCTAACCGCAACATTTGCGATCAAACGCAAAACAACCAAGTCAGTTCTCCCACCGCGTAACAGTGGGCCACTAGGAAATCCTAACAATTAGAAAGTTCACGGTTATTATACTGGTATTCATTACCGAAAATTCTAAAGGTGGTTAGGCCTCAATTGAATCCTAAACCATGGTCAGGAAAAAAGACGAGTGAGCTTAGGAATTCTAAGGCCAGCTTTCTATAAGAACTAAGTCTTCTTCTCAAAGGAGAAGTATCCCAACCTACTTGGCTCAGCAAAAACATTAAATTATCTATAATACCTAAAGTGGTCATGGTAAGGCCATTAGGGTAGAAATTTAGTGCCATTTCCCTTGCATCCAGTGCCTCAAAACACCTCCTTTGGGCTCTTCCTATGAAATTCATGTCCATGGTGTTAACTTCTTGCATCGTTAGTTAGTATGGTTAGCCAAAAACTAAGTTAGCCTGTAAGTAAGTTGACAATTAGAATTAAGTTAGTAGTGGTTAACGTTAGAGAACAATACTGCAAAAAATTTATGAAAAAGAAAAAGAAAGAAAAACAAGAAATAGTAAAGAATAAAATTAGTACATCAAAATAAAAGACTAGAAAATGGGGTGTCCCCAACCAAGCGCTTTTTTTTATGTCGTAAGCTCGACATAATTTTAATAGGTGATTAAATCTGGGAGTGAGAGGGTAGCTCTGTAAGATGGAAACTAGCAGAATAGTCTTTGTTTTCTATACAATGATAGTGCTTCAAGCATTTCCCGTTTATGATAAACAATTCGCTAGATTTCCCTCTAATTTCAATAGCCCCACTTGGAAAAAACCTTAGTTATTTCAAACGAACCGAACTACCTAGAGTGAATTTTTCCTGGGAACAATTTAAGTCTAGAGTTAAACAGGAGCACTATGTCTCCCTTATTAAAATTTTTCCTATATATGCACTTGTCGTGCCAATTCTTTGTTCTTACTTTATAGATCCTGGCATTTTCATATGCATCTAGTCTAATTTCTTCTAACTCATGGATATCTAGGATTCGATTTTCGCCTGTAGCATTGTAACTTATGTTGAGGTTTTTGATTGCCCAGTAAGATTTATGCTCGAGTTCTACTGCAGATGACACGATCTTCTATAAACTAGTTTGAATGGTGTGATTCCTATGGGTGTCTTATAGGAAGTTTTATATGCCCACAGTTCCTCGTGTAATTTGGAAGGACAATATTTCCTAGAAGTGGCAACTGTTTTTTCTAAGATTTACTTAATCTCTCTGTTGGAAACTTCTACTTGCTCACTTGTTTGGGGATGATATGGTGTTGCTACATGGTGTTGGCCCTAATATTTCACTAATAATTTTTCAAAGTTTTTTGAAATGAAACGAGAACCACCATCATTGATGACAAGTCTTGGCACACCGAATCTGGGAAATATTGTATTTTTAAAGAGCTTAATTACTACTCGTGCATCATCTGTTAGAGAAGCTACGACCTCGATCCATTTTGGCACGTAATCTACAACAACGAGTATGTATTTATTGTCAAAAGAGGATGGGAAATGTCCCATGAAATCAATTCCCCACACATCAAATACTTCTACTTCTAAAATTCCCTTTTGAGGCATTTCGTCGCGTTTGGAGATGTTGCCAGTGTGTTGGCATCAGTCGCAGTTTATGACTGTAATATGGACATATTTCCATAAGTTAGGCCAATAGAGGCCAACTTGTAAAATTTTAGCGTAAGTCTTTGAAGTGCTTGCATGTCCATCATAAGGAGCAACATGACAATGGGAAATTATGTTTTCTATTTCATCTTCGCGGACACGTCGACAAAAAATACCATCAGCGCCTCTCTTGAATAGTAGAGGCTCATCCCAACAATATTGTTTAAGATCATGGAAGAGCTTCTTCTTTTGTTGATAGGTTAGATCCAGTGGAAACACTCCAGTGGCCAAATAGTTAACAAAGTTGGCGTACCATGGCAATGTGTTCTTAGTGTAAACTGCTTCCGCGACTTCGTTAGTCTTAGTATTAAGAGTTACGGGGCGTTCAATGGTGTTGTTTTCTAACTGGTCTATGAGTTGTTTGTAAGGGAAATTATCATTGATAGGCACTTGTTCAGGCTTAATGACTTCCATTCTAGATAAGTGATCAGCTACTACATTTTCAGTGCCTTTTTTGTCTTTGATTTCTAAATCAAACTCTTATAGGAGTAAGATCCATCTGAGTAATATTGGTTTGGTGTCCTTTTTTCTTAATAGGTATCTAATCGCATCATGATCAATATAGATAATCATCTTTTCTCCTAAAACAACGCCTACAACATAGTCACTAGTGTCACACATGATTTCGAAAGATAATCTCCAATCAGGTGGTTGCATAATAGATGCGGTAATAAGATATGCTTTTAATTGTTTGAATGCTTTTAAGCATTTGTCATCGAAATTAAATTCAATGTCTTTCATTAACAGGCCAGTTAGTGGTTTGGTAATTTTAGAGAAATCTTTAATGAATCTTCAGTAGAAACCCGCGTGTCCTAAGAAACTTCATATTTATATTACGATTTTTGGAGGTTGAAGGTTTCCTATAACTTCTATTTTTGCTTTGTCAACCTCAACCCCTTTGTCAGATACTATGTGTCCAAGTACAATTCCTTATCAGACCATAAAATGGCATTTTCCCAATTTAATACGAGATTAACTTTTACGCATCATTCAAGTACCATTTCTAAGCTCGATAAGCATCCTTCAAAGCTTTTCCCATAGACAGAGAAATCATCCATAAATACTTCCATGATGTCATCTATAAAATCAGCGAAGATTAACATCATGCACCTTTGGAATGTTGCGTGAGCATTGCATAGTCCAAATGACATTCGTCTATAGGAAAATGTACCATAAGGATAATTGAATGTAGTCTTTTCTTGATCTTCATGGTGTATAGGGATTTGGTAAAATCCCGAATAACTATCCAAATAGAAAAAATGGGAATGCTTATTTAGTCGTTCGAGCATTTGATCAATGAAAGGTAAAGAAAAATGATCTTTTCGAGTGGCTTTGTTTAACTTCTTATAGTCAATACACATTCTCCATCCGGTTTGGGTACGTTATGCTACAGATTCACCTTTTGCACTACTGGCCACTGTAACACATTTTTTATTTGATATAACATGTATCGGGCTAACCCATTTACTCTCAGATATTGGATATATGATTCCTGCTTCTAATAACTTTTGTACTTCTTTCTTAACTACATCACTCAAAAGTGGGCTTATTCTTCTATGATGTTCTCTCGAGGTCTTCCAGACTTCCTCAAGCATAATGTGATGCATGCATATTGAGGGGCTTATTCCTTTTTAATCAGCGATGTTATAGCCTAAAGAAGTCGGGTATTTCCTTAGGACCTGTAGTAATTTTTATGTTTCTATCTATCCTAAATCCATGTTGACTATGACGGGTTGTTCGAGTTTCGTATCTAGGAATTCAATCTTAGATCTTTTGGTAATGTTTTAAGTATGACAATTGGTTTCCTTAAGCAAGGCATATGGTCAAGAGTTAGCGCGAGACATTCACTTAGATTGTCATCTCTGTATTCATCGCACCAATTATCATTTTCAAGGATTGAAGGTATTGCAATTTTTAGAGCTTATCAATATTTGGTTTGTTGTTTTTCCATTTCTTTAACGCATTCATCAATGATGTCTAAAAAACAGAATAAATCATCTATAGCTAGTGCTTTGAAGAATTGTGAGAGGATGAATTTGACTTTTTCTTTGCCAACCTCAAATGTGAGTTTACCTCTTTTTACATATATGATGACTCCGGCGGTGGCGAGGAATTGTCTTCCTAATATAATAGGGATGTTGGAATCTTCCTTGATATCCATAATAATGAAATCAGTGGGGATATAAAATTGTCTAATACGTACATGGACATTTTCGAGCATTCCTAAAGGAAACTTCACTGAATGATCAGCTAGTTGTACGGACATTCTTGTCAGTCGTAATTCTCCCATATTTAGTATTTTATAGATTGATAAAGGCATTAGACTAATACTGGCTCCCAAGCCACACAAAGCTTTGTCTATGACGAACTTTCTGATTACACTTGGTATGGAAAAACTACCAGGGTCTTTGAGCTTAGGGAGCGTGTTATTTTAGATTATAGCACTACACTCTGCAGAAAGCATAACAATTTCATTGTCCTCAAGCTTTTTCTTATTGGATACGATTTCTTTAAGGAACTTAGCATAAAAGGGCATTTGCGTGATGGCTTCTATAAAAGGTATAATGATATTTAGCTATTTTATAAGTTCAATGAATTTCTTAAGTTGCCCTATATTTTTAGATTTAGCTAAGCGTTGAGGGTATGGTATCGGTGGTTTGTACGGTGGCGGAGGTACGTAGGGTTTTTCTTTCTCTTCTGCTTCTGCACTTTCATCTCCCTTCTCATCTTATTATGGTTCTTATTCCTTCTTAGTATGTTTACTAATACTCTGGTACATGGATGGATTTTTTATTCTTGGGTCAGTTAGTCCTTCTACTTCCGTTCAACTTTGAAGTATTATAGAATTAGCATGACCTTTCAGATTCGGTTATGGTTGCCAAGGAAAAGTGCCAGCTGGAGCAGCTTTAGCCACTTGTTGTTGAGCCACTTGAGAGATTTGCATTTCAAGCATTTTGTTATGAGTGTCAAGGGAATCAACCTTGTTTGATAGATGATTTATTTGTTCAGTAGTGTGTATGTTTTGATTTAGAAATTTTTTGTTTTGTTGAGCTTGAGTGGCTACGAAGTTTTCCATCATGATTTTTATATTGGATTTCCTAGGAACATTTGGAGTAATTTGTGCACCTTTCCGGTATCCCGGTGGTGTAGTAGGAGCTTGTCCAGGTGCATATAGTGCATTGTTGTTCTTATACGAAAAGTTTGGATGGTTCTTCCAGGTAGGATTATAGATATTTCCACATGGGTTTCCTTGAGCGTAATTCACTTGATCAACTGGTACTCCTGTTAAAAGTGGACATTCAGGCGCAACATGTGCGTAAAGTCTGCATAAATCGTAGGTTGGAGTTACTGCAACCACGGTGTCTGCGGGGGTTGTGGTCAAGTTTTCTATCTTTTGGGTAAGAGTTTCTACCTTAGCCTTAACTTGGTCTAAACTGCTAACTTCGTACATACCGCCTTTCATTTGAGGTTTCTCCATAATGGTTCTATCGCTTCCCCATTGATAATGGTTTTGAGCTATACTTTTGATAAGTTGGTAAGCAGCATGATAAGGTTTATCCATCACTACATCGCCAGCTGCAGCGTCAATTGTTAGTCTTGTGTTATACAAGAGACCATTGTAAAAGGTGTGAATGAGCAACCATTATTCTAGACCATGATGTGGACAAAGTCACAACATGTCTTTGTATCTTTCCGATGCTTCAAAAAGATATTTGCTTTCCTTTTGTTTAAAACCATTGATATTGGCTCTTAGGATAACCGTCTTACTCGTTGGAAAATATCGCGCTAGGAAAACTTTCTTTAACTCGTTCCATGTGGTAATAGAGTTGAATGGTAGAGACTGGAGCCAAGCTCTAGCTCTATCTCACAATGAAAAGGTGAAAAGACGAAGTCATATTGCTTCGGGGCTGACACCATTTACTTTTATTGTGTCTGCGTACTGCACAAACACAGACAAATGTAAGTTCAGATCGTCCGTAGGATATCCTGAAAAAAAAATTTGTTGGACAACATGTAATAATGAAGGTTTTAACTCGAAATTGTTCTAAATGATAGCGGGGGCAACAATGTTGTTGTGAGGTTCCTTTTGCAATGGGGCAGCATAATCCTTCAGAGGACGTTTTTGGGTCCTTCGGCCATTCTTGGTTCAAGAAGAGATAAATCGGGAAAATTAAATTTAGGAAGATTATACTTAATTTGGTATTCTCTAATTCGACGTCTTATACTAACAAAACGCTCGACCTCATCGATTAGTTGCTCTAATTCTTCGCCTTGAGAGCGAGTGCTTGGCATACAATCAACAGATAAAAAGGAAATAAAATTGGTTGCCTAAGTCTATATTGCATAACAAAGGAATCACAATATTGACTAAACCAGTCCCCAAAAACAGTGCCAAAAACTTGATCGCGACTTTAAGAGTCTATCGGGTGTATTAACTGGAAGTGCACAGTTTAATCGGGTAGTTTTAAAAGATATTGAACCCACAAGGACTGGTAATATAATTACTCCTATCTAAAGTTACTGTGTAAATCTAAGGCTAATAATAAATCTTAGGTTTTGGGGTAGACAAAAATAAACTTAGACTTAATTGAAATATTTAATAACGGGACACCGATACGTAATAGTCTAACTTCGGGAGTTCAGTAATTCATTGGTATAACTTTGAGTATTCAAAACACTCTTCAATAGAAACTATCAGTTTAAAAACCTTTATCTCACACTCCCTAGATTGTTGAAAACAAATAGAATCTAATTAATCCTAAACCACTCTCGTTGTATTTAAAATTAATGTTTGATTACCACTATCCGATTAAAAATTCACACTCTCGTGATTATTGGTTTTAGCCTTCGTCTGTCTCTTACTCCTGTAACAAAACAATTTTATATTAAAATTTGGAAACCAAACCAGAAAAGTATTTTATAAAAGGTTTATGCCAAATTATTATTGAACTCCTTCGATTTGTGACCTTACATATTGGTAACAGGGAAATTACACGAACATATTATTAATTATGAACACAAAATAATAGCGGACATATAATAATTCAGTCATGATTGATAAATAGAAAACAATAATATAATTGAATTAAGAACCTGAAATTAAATAATGAAAACAAAATTTCTGCAACTTCTAGTACTGAAAGCAATCCTCCACAATATGCCGGCAGGATTTGCTTGCGGAAAAATAACTTGAATGTAGAATAAAAAGTATAAAACTTAAAGCAAAATTCAGGAGGCTATGAAAATAAACTAATGATGCAATAACTTTTCGATGTAGAAAACTATTGTTGTCTAGGTGAAGGTTTTATCTGCTTAAATTCTAAGCAAAGCTCTAAACAAAATTTTCCCTCTCATTTTTCTTAAGAAATTCTTTCAAGGCTTCTCAAATACCCAAGACACTCAAGGGTTGACTAGTCAAGATGCACCTCCTAAGCCAAAGGCCCACAACTAGGGTTTGGAGTTTCTCAAGGAAATTTGGTTTGCAAAGGCCTCAAGTGTCTTCCATGGTTCTTTATAGGTCCTAAACAAGGTTCATGTCATGTTTCAAGTCCTGCATCACAAGTTTGCTCAGTCAATGGCTCAAATGTTTGAAAATTAACTATATTGGTCAAAAAGTCAATTATGGTTGACATACAGTCAAACTTCAAGATTTTTGGTCGACATCAACATTTTGAAGTGATATTCATCATTTTATCAAGGGTTGATCATGATTCCTTAAGGAAATCCCTCAGAACATCAAAAGTTGCCAAATTAGGGTTTCCTTAGGAGAAGTCAACTAAACTTTGACCAGGCATAACTTTCACATACTTCATCAACTTTCCCCAACCAAATCTAATTTTGAAGAAAATTCAATTCTCTATTGTTGTACCCCAAAATTATCCCTCTCTTTTCTCAAGATATTTCTCACAAGGATCTTCAAAAGTTAAAGCTTGCACAAGTATTGACTAGGTCAAGCCGTCTCTTCAACACTAATGCCTCAAATTATGGTTTGAGTTTTCACAAGGAAAATTGGACTTTTAATTCCTCATATGAATTTCATGGATCATTATGTACTTTCAAGATTTCTCATGTCAAGTTTCAAGTCTTGCAGTTCAATTTTGCTCAGTCAATTGATCAGATGACCTAAAATCAACTGTATTGGGTAAAAAAGTCAATTGTGGTCAACTCACAATCAAACTTCAAGATTTATGACCCATATCAACATTTTTAACTCATATGTATCATTTGATAAAGTTTGGATCACAATTCCCCAAGAAAATTACTCAGATCATCAAAAGGTCAAAATGGTCAAAATTAGGGTTTTGATTGAAAATGCTTGATTTTTGACTTTTGACCTAATAAATAAATTATTGGTTTGAAACATGATATCAAGGATTCAAATTCATCATATTGACCTAATTGCATGGTTCAATTCATTTACCAAGATCAATTGATTGATAGTTGAAATTCAGTCAATTGATGAAAAGTCAATTGATACACCAAAAGTCAAACTTTGACTTTTTTTATCAAATTTGAGTTCCAAAGATCACATTTCATCAAGACATTCAAAAATATGAAACTTGATCATCAAGAAATCAAGAAAGTCAAAATTCATGACTTCATGCCAATTTTTCACCAAGATGCAAGATGATTCAAAGGAAATTTTCAACATGAAATTTGTAGATATTGTGAGATCTACAACTTTTATTTACTGATCAAGTTCTAGAAATGCTTGGATTTTGATTTATAAACTCACAAAGCCATGCACTTTTGATAAAAACACTTAGTGAAAATTTGACTAGTTTAGGCAGATTTTTTGACCTAACTTCATGGCAACTTTTCACATAGTTCCAATTGGATTCTTCAAAAACGAAAAACATCAAAATTGTAGACCATGTTCCAAGATTTTCAATATGTCCAATAACTCAATGAGATCATTTTTTAGCTAAGAGAATCGAAGAGATGAAGTTAGGGTTTCAAACTTGAATTATAGGTCATCTTTGTGATGAACAAGAATTCAAATCTCAAGCCTATGCTGCAAAATCTTGTTCTTGCAGGCTTCTAACTTGTAAATCACTCCATAATTAATTGTTTACACAATTTATTGAGGTATGATCCAAGTGATTAAGCCATTATCCAAAGCAATTTTCCATATTTGGAAGAAAGGCACCATTCTATTATCATAAAGCAAGCTTTATGCAAAGTCAACTTGTATTGCGCTTTGCACTTGTTCCTTCTGCACAAACTTCCTCTACAATGTCATATAAGCATGCTTAAAAAACAAGTCAAAATCCCATAACTTGTGATCTTGTGATTCATACCACCTCAAGTCTCCAAACCTTTTCCTGTATATCAAGATAATCTTATGCAACTTAAGACATGAGACTAAAATCCCTAAAAACACCCTCAAACTCCCTCAAGCCATAAATTGCACAAAACCTCCATTCTTGTGTGATTTCTGATTTTGAACACCCAACTCACAATTCCCTCGTGCGTTTCTTGGCCAAATCATTTCTAAAGCTTCCTTACCTCAAATATAAACCATCCCAATACTTGTTTTCAAACTGTAACACCATTTACACCATCCTCCATTTTCAAAAACAGAGGTCTGCATCTTGACTTCTCCAGGCCAGTTTAAGCACTCTTAGCTCAAGGTAACCATTAGAATAGCTTCCTAGGGACTCAAGGAAGCTAACCTGATCATTACAGCAACTTGAATCAAGCTCATTTATAGAACACAAATTCCAGTTTTGAGGTAAATTTTTTGACTTTTAATATCTTCATATATGCATTGTTAGGCTTCCATTTTCAAAGATAAAATGTAGACATCATAGCCCTGAAGATGACCATGTCCTTAGATTTCATTAATATTGACCGAGTAGTGAGAATTTTAGAGTTGAACTTTTTGAAAAAGTTAGGTCAGATTTAGTACCACTTAAAATTCATGTTTATCTTTGATTTATAGTTTTAGTAATTTACATTTTTAGAATCGTGAGGAAAAATGGAGCAACTTTCATGTTTACAGTTTTAATTTTTGTTGAGAAATAAGAAAGTTACAGATTTAAAAATGAAGCTTTGAACATGGTGCGAGGAAGAAGATGAAGTGCAGGCCTAGGATTGATTTTGTAATATAATGTAACGGTTTCATTTTTAATACCAGATGTATAGCCATCTGTTGGCTCCTAAATTCGACACCCTTGTTTCATTAATGTCAGCCATTAAAGCTGAAGAATGTTTTCGACTAGCTAGATCCGTCGAAATGCCCATCGAAAGATGGCGAGGTACTTAAAAGATTTCTTCCAAGGGAGAAGTTGGTTGCCTTCGACGTCGAAGGTGTTTCTCGTCGAAGATGCTTCTCGACGAAGGTGTTCGATGGTTCAGAGTGGAACAGTTTGAAATTCAAGCATTTGGAGGGAAAACGGTTTCCAGCGGTTACCAAGTGCAACGTGCAAAGATCTGGGGCGTCGAACGTTGAGAACGTGCCAAGTGGAATCATCTCGAAGCAGTGTAACTGCCCGACGGTTACTTGGGATGTTTTAGTATAAGTAGTAGTAGTCATGTAGTTTCTCGCGTGTGTTCACAATTCTATACAAAGTCACTCATATAGATTCGAGTACCCAGCGTGTGAGAAAGAATTGTTGAGAAATGTATGTGTGAAACACCAACTTTATTAATCAAAGTCATTTACTTTTCCAGAAATTTACTTGCTTTCTTCTTTACTTTCCTGTCGAACCCTTTCATTTAAAGCCTTATTTATTTTACCAAGTCCTTTCTTCATGCAATTTACTTAAAGCCTCTTTATTTTATTGTCATTTAACCAATATCCAATTTAACCAAAACTTCAAAATCAACCTATGTCCTAGGATCAATCTGATCGATCCTGCGAGTAACCAAATAAGTAACCATTTGGAGGATCATCGGTTGTTTACCAATAACCAAGGTAAACAAATTGGCACACCCGGTGGGACTGTGTGTTGATTGTTGAAAATAATCTCATCCTTTTCAAGGAGCGTTGCATGTTATTGAGAAGTGGTAGAATATACACTAACGATAACAATACTGCCAGAAGAAGGGAAGAGATGGCGAATCCGCCAAACAATAACGAAATCCCACAAACGAATGTGGGAGCAACGGTTACCTCGACCGTAAGTGAAGCGACAACTGTTGGTTCGACACCAGCAGTAACAGTCACAACAACGGGGCCATTACCTCCGTTCACAGGCCCCAGAGCGCCTTTGGGAACTCCCCCACCAAGGGGAAATTTAGGCACAAGGCCTTTTGTTCCCCCAGGATTTATGCCACTCTATGGCATGCCAACTTCTGACTTGGCTAGCCTGACGAATGCTGCGTCCACTTTTTTAGACCCTTTAGTGAGTGCTTCTTCGCCACTCCAAGGTTCTGGAGTAGACATGGCGAATAGAAATAGGACCCAACTCTTAGGAGGAACGTCCCAAGTAGCCCATGGCCTCACAAATGCCTCGACAACAGTCTTGAGGCAACAAATGGACGAAAGCAACCATGATATGGTGCAAATGTTGGCACAAACTTTGAGTACAGTGCTAAACCCTCTAATACAAAACACTACTCAATCGAATCAGCAAGTGACAGTGCAAATGACGCGTTTGGCTGATTTCTTTGGAGTGCCCCAACCTATTCGACAGCCCCAAAGGGCGCAAATAAGGGGAAACCAGGGGATATTCTTAGAGGAAGAAACCACCATCAACCAGGTTTAACAGCCTGTCGAAGAAAACCTTAGGGCACGATTGGAGCAACCCGTCGAGGAACCTAGGGTAATAACCCCAGAGGTAAGGTTAGTTAACAGAAACCAAAATGCTGACGAAATAGTTCAGCATATCCAATACCAAAATACGGGTTTGGAAAATAATCTGGCAACCATGATCGAAAGGATCATGACTCAGAATGGGATGAACATGGGCTTTCAAAGGCCCAACTTTACATCTCCATTGTCAGAATACGTGTTACAAACAGACTTACCTCCTAGATGTAAAGTCCCTAAATTCACTAAGTTCTCTGGGGACACGACAGAATCTACTGTCGAACATGTGGCGAGATACTTGATCGAAGCAGGAGATATTTCGAATAACGAGAACCTGAGGATTAAGTACTTCCCAAGTTCTTTAACAAAGAACGCTTTTACTTGGTTTACAACTCTCCCCCCCAATTCGATCCATCATTGGACCCAGTTGGAAAGATTGTTCCATGAACAATTCTACATGGGGCAAACCAAGATAAGCCTGAAAGAATTGGCCAGTGTGAAGAGACGTTTCACTGAACCTATAGATGAATATCTAAATAGGTTTAGGTTGCTCAAGGCGAGATGTTTTACACAAGTGCCAGAACACGAGTTGGTCGAAATAGCCGCAGGAGGTTTAGATTATTCCATTAGGAAGAAGCTAGACACTCAATACCTGAGAGATATGGCCCAACTGGCCGATAGAGTTCGACAGGTAGAACGCCTCAAAGCTGAAAAAGCAAAGGCAACGAAAACTCATAAGAGAGAAAGGATAGCGTACGTTGAGATGGATGACGAAGATCCAGAATCCTTCGACGACACTTTAGCTGTCGAAGAAGGAGAAGTCGATTTAGCGGAACTGAAACAAGGGCCACCATACTCTTGTAAACTGTTAGTCCCCTCAAGTGGGAAAAATCCCACTGGTCCAGAAAGGACCAACGATAGGTTCCCCAAAAAGACTTATAGTTTTGACATCACAAAGTGTGATGAAATATTTGACTTGCTTGTAAAAGATGGCCAAATGATAGTACCCCCAGGGGTAAAAGTGCCTCCTCTTGATCAAAGAAAGAAGAGAGGTTTTTGCAAATATCATAATTTTTTGGGCCATAAAACTTCTCAATGTTTTCTTTTCAGGAATCTTGTGCAAGACGCTATCGAAGAAGGGAGGTTGAAGTTTGCTGACAAAACCCCCATGGCTGTCGACTCAAATCCGTTGCAGGCTGAAGCCCACTATGCTGAGCCCTCTGAGGTGAACGTGATAGAGGCAACCAGGAGCCAGTCGAAGAGGCCAGGAATCACCATGGTCGAAGTCTCAAAGGACCATATTAACATGCCAATCTTTGGCAGTTTTTCTGGAAATTTATCCAGGAGGACAATTGAAGCAGTTCAGAAAGCGGTCGAAAGCTCAAAGCTGGAGACCGTTGAAGCACAAAAAACTGGACCAAAACCCAGTTCCCACTTGGCCACAGTTCAAGGCCAGACGGAGAATCTGGAGACACAAATGAAGCAGTTAACTCTTGCCAACAAAGATACAATGAATATCAACATGGTCGAACTCTCTGACCCAAAAGCAGCAGAAGAGGCCATGAGGCAAGAACAAGCTAATAAGACTGCCTTCCCTCGGGAAAATGAAAATCTGGCAGATTTTCTACAAAGATGCCAGAAAAAGAAATCAGAGGTGATGCTGTGTCCAAGATGCAGTTCGATATTTGACAAAAAAGCTGCTGAGCACATTCAAGGCGTAAGAGCAGCGAATAAGAGAAGGAAAAATGTTGATCTTCGACATGACCCCAGAAGAGCCTCCCAAAGAGGTTCAAACCAAGAAAAGAGGCCATTGACTTTTAGGCCTCCAACAAATGTGCCAGTAGATACTTGGTACAAAACCTCTGGTCGAAAAAGGCCAAGTGAGGAGAGATGGCACTCTTTCGACGTGCCAAGGGGTTCCTCTTTGACTCAAAAGAAAGAGCCTCAAGTTGCTGCACCTAAAGTTGCCCAAGTGTCAAGCAACTACAAAGGGAAAAATCCCATGTCTCGATCTCAATGGAGGAGATACCAAAGGAGACGAAAAGCCGAAAGGGAGGCTGCCAATGAACCAAAGGCAGAAACCAGTTCGAATGTTCCTCAAAGGAAGCAAAGGAAACCTCTAGAAAGAGAGCCAGTAACCAACAGGCTAGTTTGGCCCAACCAAGGTGAAGTCGAAGACGAAGACGACTCTGAGTCTGATGATACTTTGGACATAATGGTGAATATAGTCTCAGTGCTGCCCAGAGAATTCAACCGACAGGTGGAGGTCGAAGCAAGTGACTGGGAAGTGGAGCAAGAAATGGCCAAACACAGGCCAGTGTGCTATTTCGTCATGGACAATGGCACTACTGAGGAACAAAATGGATTCTTCGAACCACCCACAGAGGCGATGAAAAATCACCTCAAGCCTTTATTCATAAGGGCTAAACTCGAAGAAACTATTGTGAATAAAATATTGGTGGATTGTGGGGCAACCATCAACATTATTCCTCACTCTATGCTAAGGAAAATTGGCAAAAGGGATGAGGACATTAAGCCTCACAATATGGTCTTGTCGAACTATGAGGGTGGCATAGGGACCACTATGGGAGTGATCCAGCTAGATATCAAAGTAGGGTCTATCCTTCGACCAACAATGTTTATGGTCATATCGGCCTAACCTAACTACAATCTTTTGTTGGGCCGTGAATGGATTCATGGTGTTGGAGCTGTGCCATCATCAATGCATCAGAGGTTGCTCCTATGGCGTCCAGATGGGATGGTCGAAAACATAGAGGCAGATCAAAGCTATTACCTGGGCGAAGTGAATCACCTGGGGTTGGCAGATTTCGACAAGAACTTGGCTCACATAGGGCCATGTCCAACACCTGACTTCGACATGGCGCCAGCGCCAAACACTTTTTGTTCCCTATACCTGCATCCAGAGCATGGTTTCCAGTGGGACAGAGAAGACTTGTCCCACATAGACTTCAGTGGGTTAACCGATATCCAACCAACTGGTTGGGGAAGTGAATTCAGTGATAATGACTGAGTCACAATCTTTGAAGCGAATTTCGGCTTATGTAGCCGAAACTAAGATGATAACGGCTCTCGAAGCCGAAGTGAAGTACATGGCCACACAGGCCAACGATCAACAGTTATCTGCTGCAGGTCCAGGAAAGGATTTCGATCCAAAACCCCCTGATATCGTGCAAGAAGAAATGCAGGAACAGAGGCTCGACGCTATCTATGACGATGAGCCTTTGGGCTTCGAAAAGGATCCCTTGGCGAACAACATTAAAATGTTAGCGCAGGATCCTTTAGAAGAAATCAACTTAGGCGAAGGGTCAGAGAAAAGGCCAACCTACATCAGCGCCAAAATTGACCCAGAACTTAGGTTGGAAGTAATCCAATTGTTGAAAGAGTTCAAAGACTGTTTTGCATGGGATTACGACGAAATGCCTGGTCTCGACAGAGGATTGGTAGAACTTCAGTTGCCAATCAAACCTGGAAAGAAGCCAATCAAGCAAAATCCAAGACGCTTCGCTCCAGAAATATTGTCGAAGATCAAAACGGAAGTCGAAAGACTGCTGAAATGCAAATTCATACGCGTTACAAGGTATGTCGAATGGATTGCAAACATTGTGCCAGTAATTAAGAAAAATGGTACATTAAGGGTGTGCATAGATTTCAGAGATTTGAATGCTGCTACACCCAAAGATGAATATCCTATGCCTGTGGCGGAAATGCTAGTCGATTCTGCCGCTGGCTATGAATACCTGAGTATGCTCGATGGTTATTCAGGATATAATCAAATATTCATTGCTGAAGAGGATGTGTCGAAAACAGCTTTTCGATGCCCTGGGGCCCTAGGCACTTACGAATGGGTAGTGATGCCTTTTGGCCTAAAGAACGATGGGGCAACGTACCAGCGAACAATGAATACTATCTTCCATGATTTTATTAACACTTTTATGCAAGTATATATTGATGACATTGTTATAAAATCTGTTTCCAGGAAGAATCATATTGACCACCTTCGACAATCATTCGAAAGAATGAGAGAACATGGTCTGAAGATGAACCCTTTGAAGTGTGCATTTTGTGTGAAAGCTGGAGATTTCTTGGGCTTCGTTGTCCACAAGAAAGGAATCGAAATCAACCAGAACAAGACGAAGGCAATTCTGGAAGCGAAAGCGCCATCGAATAAAAAGGAATTGCAATCTCTGTTAGGCAAGATAAATTTCTTAAGGAGATTCATATCTAACCTAAGTGGGAAAGCTCAGGCCTTTTCACCCTTACTTCGACTGAATAAGGAGGGGTTCGAATGGGGGCAAGAGCAACAAGAAGCCTTCGACAAAATCAAAGGGTACCTCACTAAGCCACCTATTTTGGTGCCTCCTTGTAGCAATAGGAGTATGAGATTGTACATAGCTGCATCCGGCAAAACTTTGGGAAGCATGTTAGCCCAAGAAGATGAGAATGGAGTCGAAAGACCCATTTACTATCTTAGTAGAGTTTTGAACGATGTAGAAACTAGATATAGCGAAGTTGAAAAATTGTGTCTATGTCTGTATTTCTCTTGTACAAAACTCAAGCAATATATAAAACCAGTTGATGTGTATGTTTCGTCTCATTTTGATGTTTTCAAGTATATGTTGTCGAAACCTATCTTGCATAGTCGAATTGGCAAGTGGGCATTAGCATTAACTGAATACTCCTTGACCTTTATGCCTCTTAAGGCAGTGAAAGGACAAGTGGTTGCAGACTTTATAGTCTACCACTCAATTCAAGTTGAGGATATTAATTATGTGGAGATAGAGCCTTGGAAATTCTACTTCGATGGTTCCAGCCATAAAGATGGAACAGGGGTAGGAGTCTTGATTATTTCTCCAGATAAAATTCCAACAACATTCAAGTACAAAATATCAGGTTCTTGTTCGAACAATGAGGCTGAGTATGAAGCTCTAATTACTGGCCTTGAGATATTGTTGGAATTGGGGGCAACTCGAGTCGAAATAATGGGAGACTCAGAGTTAGTCATTAAGCAAGTCACAAAGGAATATAAATGCATAAGAGAGAATCTCATTATGTACTTTGTGATAGCAAATCGTTTATTGAAAAAATTTGAAACGGTCAATATTCGACACATACCCAGAGTCGAAAATCAAATAGCCAACGACTTGGCACAGATTGCATCTGGGTATAAGATTTCAAAAACGAGATTACAAAGAGCAATCGAAGTTCGAGAAAAGATAAAAGCAACTTGTCTATCACCAATAGACTTGGAATCGACGAGACTAGGATATGCTGATCAAAGGAACTTCGAAATTTCGTTCATAGATATTTTGTCAGAGCAAGATTGGAGGAAACCCGTTGTGGATTATCTTCAAAATCCAGGAGCTTCGACAGAACAAAAAACAAAGTACAGGGCGTTGAGTTATGTACTCATGGGTAATGAGTTATTCAAGAAGACGCCTGAAGGGGTGTTGCTAAAGTGTTTAAGTGAAACTGAAGCATACATAGCCCTTTCGACTACGCATGCTGGAGCATGTGGGGCTCACCAAGCAGGCCATAAGATGAAATGGTTGTTGTTTCGACAAGGACTATACTGGCCCACTATGCTGAAAGATTGTGTTGAGTTCGCCAAAGGTTGCCAAGAATGTCAAGTCCATACAGGCATCCAACATGTACCAGCAAGCGAACTTCACTCGATAGTGAAGCCTTGGCTATTTAGAGGATGGGCGTTGGACCTCATTGGAGAGATTCGACCAGCATCATCAAAGAGTCAGAAATACATACTGGTAGGCATTGATTATTTTACTAAGTGGATCGAAGCTATCCCTTTAGTCAATGTAGACCAAGAAAATGTCATTGAATTTATTCAAAAGAACATTATCTTTAGGTATGGAATCCCTGAGACTATAACTACTGATCAAGGATCAGTTTTTACTGGTCGAAAGATGCAGGAATTCGCTCAAGAAACAGGTTTCAAACTCCTAACATCAACGCCTTATTATGCACAGGCAAATGGTCAAGTCGAAGCAGCAAACAAAGTGGTGATTGGCTTGATAAAGAAGCATGTTGGGAAGAAACCAAAGAATTGGCATAAGACGTTAGACCAGATTTTATGGGCTTGTCGAACATCCCCAAAAGAAGCCACAGGTACAACACCATATAGGCTAACTTTTGGCCATGATGCAGTGTTGCCAGCAGAAATTTGTCTTCAATCTGCAAGGGTTCAGAAACATTATGATATTCCCTCTGAAATCTATTGGAATATGATGTTGGACGAACTAGTGGATTTAGATGAAGAAAGATTGCGCGCTCTTGACCTACTCAGGCTTCAGAAGAAAAGAGTAGAAGACTCTTACAATAAAAAGGTGAAACCTAAGGTATTTTCGCCTGAAGAACTAGTTTGGAAGGTGATTCTTCCCATGGATCGAAGGGATCGAAGCATGGGGAAATGGTCACCCAAATGGGAAGGACCATTCAGAGTTATCCAAACTTTTTCTGGTGGAGCCTATGAAGTCGAAGAGTTAGGTGAAGATAAAAGGCTCTTGAGAGTAAATGGTAAATATTTGAAAAAATACAAACCTACACTCCAAGAGATAAAAATAAAATAACAAGACTAAATTAACCATATAAAAGCCAAGATGGAAAATTTTTATTAATTTTAGCCAAGATGGCAATGTTGTCGAATACAGATTACAAAATATGGTTAAGAAGCTGAATCAATCAAAAGGGAATAGAGTCCTTGAGTCGAAGGTATTTGATTTGCTGCAGCTCCAATCTTTTCTTGCACCAGGCATTCGCCTGCACAAGCTTGGCAATCTGATCGTTGAAGCCTTGGGCTTTCTCAGCAAATTCTAGGCCTTGTTTGATTTCAGTTTGACTTTCGGTGTCTGGGACGGTCGAGAGAAGTTCCTCCTTGCGTTTAGTGTTGGCATTTATCTTAGCCTCTATTTCTTCGATTTGTGCCCTGAAGGAAGCATTCTCTCGATCGATGGCATCAACTTCTTCCTGCGTAGATGCTTTTTGCTTCGACAACTCCGCAATTCGAGAAGTTGTCTCCGAAACAGCAGTCCATGCCGAAGAACTTTTGCCATATAACACCTCCAGCTGACTATTAAAACCCCTTTGTCGCCTATAATCTGCTGAGACTTGATCAATAATGGAGTGTAACTCCATGATCAAGCCTGAAACTTCTGGAGCTACAGCTAACAAGTCGACAGCATTCAAAACATCCCTCAAGTATGATGGAGCAGTAGGGTCCCCCTCCAAAGCCTTCATCAAGTCCTTCTTGAAAAACTGGGCCTTAACCTTCGCCAAAGCTTCATCGAGAGGAGAGGTTTTAGTGGACTTCCCCGACAGGGTAGGAACCTCCTGACTAGCATCAGACAAACTCTTACTCTCGATGATTGTGTTGAGATAGCTAACAAGGTCAGTTTGTTTCAAAAGTTCTAAGTCCTCTTTCGACCTGTGCTTCGTTGAGGTAACAGCCCTTGCAACAACATTGTCTGGGGTTTGAGGCTGTTGAGTGATAGGTGCCTCGACTTGATTCCCTTCGACTCGGACTGGGGCAGTACCAGCGTCATCTTGGTGCCCTTCGCCAGCGTTACCTTGGTGCCCTTCGCCAGCGTCACCTTGGTTCTCTTCGCCAGCGGCACCTTGATCCTCTTCGCCAGCGTTGCCGTGGTCCCCTTCGTCACGATTCTCTTCCGACAGATCCACCACCTGAACCTCTGTTGGCTGTTGTTCTTCCGTTTGAGGATCCTCTGCTGGTTTTTCTACCGTCTCAGTGTTGGCCTCATTTATTTCAGTATGGGCTTCGTCATTCTCCAAGTTTTTTTCTTGTGGCCTGCTGAGTTCAGCAGACTCCAGTGTTTCAGAAGTCCTTGGCGGTGAGCTTTCAGTGGTGTCCTGAAAAGAAAAGAAGAAGAATCTTCAGAAATCGAAAGAGACATAATCGAATGCAAGTATCTACACCTAAGTTACAAAAGGTCTAAGAGATTACCTGTAAATTAGCTTCAGCCCCAGGGCTGGAATTGTCGCTTTCGACAGGCTTATTGAGAAGAACGTTTAATTCCTCCTCCGTTGGCTCCTCAATGATCACTGGAGGTGGCCTGGGCTTTCTTCCAGCAACCTTGATTCTAATTGTTCGACCCTCAGGAGCAGGAGCAGGAGCGTCCTTCGTCAGCTTTCGCCTTTTTAGAGGAGCAGGGGGAAAGTCATCTTCTTCGTCGCTCCCGGATTCGACCGTCAGTGCTGGCCATTTCTTGGGCGAAGGTGCCTAAAAAACCAATGGGAATTCGATTTAGCAATCCCATCGAAAGTCAAAAGATTGAAAACCAGAAGAAATAATGAAAGTCTGGTTACTGATACAGAAGGCTTTTTCGAAGGGCCTTCCCCCTGTTGGTTTGTTGTGGTCTTCGTCGGCGCTATGGTCTTCGCCGGCGGTGGAGGTTTTGTTGAGGGGCCTCCTCCCTGTTGGCCTTCTGCAGCCTTCTTGGCTGCAGGCTTTCGAACAACTGAAAGCAAATAAAATAGTTAACAGGCTAGCAGTCGAAAGAGAAAGACAAAGTAATATGAAAGGATGAACTTGCATTTCTTTATTTTGTCCAACACAAGGACAAAAGATTTCTGAAGCTCATCCACGAAGTCCTTCTCGTCGAAAAACTCCTCAGCGTAATAACTTTTCCACCACTCCTCGAAGCATGGTGAGCAAAGAAAGTTGAGCTGGTAGTCAAACAACGAGAGAACTGTTCGACCAGCATATCTTCCGATATGTTTAGTGGCAGCTTCTTCGGTGTAGTCATTGCAGAAGTACAACATAGACTTCTCTCTTGGAAAAATTGGAGAAGGTAGGGTTTGAATAATACCAAACTGGTGAGACACCAGGTTTGGTTGATATGCAATCAGACTCAAGTGAGTCTTAGAGCTCCTGAATCGAAGAGGCATGATCCTTGGTGTGAGGAACGCCTCCCACATGGTTGTATGTTCGTCAACCCGAGGACCACTCGACGTCCTAGGATGTGGCCTTGTGAACCACGCTGGGCCTACCTTCCGTCGAGCAAACGGAGCCATAGTCGAAGCAAACTCTTTCCTTCGAGCAAACATCAGAACGAAGTTGGTGAAAGTTTGCTGAAGCTCCAGTCCATCTTCCATAGGCGTCAACAGAGCCAGTCTGGTTCCTTCGACACGTCTGTTCGCTATCTCTGGAGCCTGCTCATTTATTTGAACCTTCTTAGGCAAGAAAGATTCGAAGGTGGCATTGAGCCACAGTTGGAGCAGCCAAAAAGGCCCAGCAAGCAGCAAACTGGCCCTGTTCTCGATAATTTTCAGAAGAGTCGCCCCATTGCTAATCGAATCATAGAGGCTAGCCAAAATCAATTCTGCCAAACAGATATTTTGGCCATGATGGAGTTGAGTGGCGAGAGTGACCATCTTCTTGGTCACCTGTAAGGACTTCGAGCAAAATACAAAGCGAGTCAGCCATAAGGCTAGAAACGCAATGTGTTCGACATCCGACACAGCATCTGTCGACCTGTCGTGATAGTGATTGATGAAGGTGGTGTAGGTTGGCTTTGTGGCAGAGAATCCAATTTGATCCTCCGACATCTCCTCCGGGTCGAAGTAGTCCCTGGTGGGTCGAAGGCCAGTGATAGCGGCCACATCGAAGAGTGTAGGAGTTAGCATCCCACAGGGAAGATGGAAAGTGAAGTGGGAGTAGTTCCAGAAAAGTAGAGAAGCTATCAACATCTCCGGAGAATAGTTCAAACCTGTCTTCGACAGCATCACCAGGTCGAAAATCCCCATATCTTTCCAGATCGAAGCTTGGCGTTTCTCCATTTTTTCCAGCCAAGCAACGTAATCAGGAGTAAGGCTAGGGCCAGACCTGAAAGCCCTAACACCTTTGTTGAAGAAACCGAGGTCGATTTTCTCTTTAGCAGGGTCTTCATTGTCCTCTGCATCTTTCTTGGCGCATGCAACCGGTTTGAGTCTCTCAACTACCGGAAAATAACTCTTGATCTTCATGGCCTCAGCAATACTTGGATACAAGGGGCCAGACATAGCAAAGATCTGGTTGGAATATCCAACCGGGATCATAAGGTGGTGTGAGTAAGCATCACATACAGCGATGTCCAAGGGTTCAGGAACCCTTCGTTGGCCCGTGGAAGTTACTACTGGAGCGGTGACGAAAACCTTAGGTTTGACGTTTCCAGATGGTACGGTGGCGCTAGGAGCATTGGAACCAGATGCCATTGTTAATGGTGAGGTTGAAGACGAAGTGAAGGAGAAGAGGTTTTTGCAAAGATGACAAGTTTGTATGAAAATAGAGAAGTCTGAAAGCTAGATGGCGTAAAAAGTCCCACAATGGGGTACTTACTGCTATTTATAGCAGTGGGGGAAAATCCCCAAAACCGAGGACATTAAATGCCATTTAATGTTGCAGGAGATAGTGGGACACGTGGCATCCCCCTGTTGTTTTAGCCGTTCTGCAGAAATAGAGGGACGCAGCGTGCGTCCTCGTTTTTGGGAATTGTCATAATGACAAATTCTGAAATGACGTTTGGCACTGCACGCCGTACTGAGGTGACGTCTTAGGTACGGATAAATGATGGTTTTCTTGGGATTGCCAGTGGTTGGTAGAAGACAACAAAAAGTGCACAATTTAATTTGTGACTAAGCATGAAAAGACAGGTGTCGAATGGCGTTTCAAAGAATGCCTTTTTCTTTCAGAGTCGAAATAAGGCATTCTTGGGGGGCAATTTGTTGGCTCCTAAATTCGACACCCTTGTTTCATTAATGTCAGCCATTAAAGCTGAAGAATGTTTTCGACTAGCTAGATCCGTCGAAATGCCCATCGAAAGATGGCGAGGTACTTAAAAGATTTCTTCCAAGGGAGAAGTTGGTTGCCTTCGACGTCGAAGGTGTTTCTCGTCGAAGATGCTTCTCGACGAAGGTGTTCGATGGTTCAGAGTGGAACAGTTTGAAATTCAAGCATTTGGAGGGAAAACGGTTTCCAGCGGTTACCAAGTGCAACGTGCAAAGATCTGGGGCGTCGAACGTTGAGAACGTGCCAAGTGGAATCATCTCGAAGCAGTGTAACTGCCCGACGGTTACTTGGGATGTTTTAGTATAAGTAGTAGTAGTCATGTAGTTTCTCGCGTGTGTTCACAATTCTATACAAAGTCACTCATATAGATTCGAGTACCCAGCGTGTGAGAAAGAATTGTTGAGAAATGTATGTGTGAAACACCAACTTTATTAATCAAAGTCATTTACTTTTCCAGAAATTTACTTGCTTTTTTCTTTACTTTCCTGTCGAACCCTTTCATTTAAAGCCTTATTTATTTTACCAAGTCCTTTCTTCATGCAATTTACTTAAAGCCTCTTTATTTTATTGTCATTTAACCAATATCCAATTTAACCAAAACTTCAAAATCAACCTATGTCCTAGGATCAATCTGATCGATCCTGCGAGTAACCAAATAAGTAACCATTTGGAGGATCAGCGGTTGTTTACCAATAACCAAGGTAAACACCATCCCAGTGGTAAGAAGTGCGCGCGTATTGCTAAGGGTCTGGGTTCGATCCCCAACGCTGCCCTTTTTCCAAATTTTTCATTATTTTCCTCCTTTTTGTCAAACAACAGCATGCATGTGCCTTATACACTGGACCTTGCATCATTTCGCTATATTTGACCCCCCTATTTCTATTTGTTGTGCAGCCTATTTGTTCCTTTTTATTTCATTTTTTATTCTGATAACAAAAATGCTATTGGGCCCAAACTTGAAAACTGTTTTACTTCAAAACCACGCCTCAACTCATTTTTACACCCCCTGACTTTACTTTTTTTATTTATTTTATTTTATTTATTTTTTATTTTTATTACTATTAATATTATTATCACTATTATTTCTATTAATAAATAACCAAAATATTTTTATTTATTATTTATACTTTGTATACTTGTATTTTATTTCTTTTAAAACAAAAGGCAAAAATATTTTCTTATTTGAAATTAATTTCTTTTCATAAATTAATTAGACTTAGGTTTATTTTCATTAAAATTAATATAAAACCTTTTCATAAAAATCCTAAAAAATGCTTTCTTGATTAATTTTATTCTTTTCTATTTTAACTTAGGCTTAATTTCTTTAAAAATAATTTAGACTAGTTAATTATTTCCTTTTAGTTAATTAGGTAAAAAAAACCTTTTTCATAACAAAAAAATTAAACAAAAACACTTTATTTTCTTTCCATATCACTATTATCCTTGCACATTATTTTTACATTTATTGTATATTATTACTCATTCAATATGGTTGTAATAGTAATTAGGTTTAATTATTTGCTCCCCATTTATAAATTTGTATCCCCATCCCTAAATGATGTAATAGCGTAGGATATTTACATTCCACAATTTATCGCTTTCGTATAAATGCTAGTAATTAGGATTTGTATGGAAAGACTGAAATCAACCAATAGAAAACCCTAATTCCAGACAAACAAAGCATGACAACAAACACTTTGCACACTTGCACCTCTAGGGTTAACCTCACTTGTTGCCATGAGATAAAAATAGTCATGTTACGCAAGCGTGGGATACTTTAGCAATAAAAAATAGTAAAAAACAAGATCATAGTCCCTCGATGACCCTTTAAATGTTACCTTCATAAATGATCTTAGGCCCTTACAAAACTTTCTAAGGTCTCCTACAACATTGCATTCTATGACTATACGATGACTCACACATGTCCCTTCATATCCAATGATAGTGCTTCTTATCAATCAATGGTAAGGTAGAAATATATAAAGGAGAAGGAAAAGAACTAAGACTTTTTGAGTAGGTAGAACATTCATAGTTTCTTTCTCACAACCATTTTCAAAACATCTTTCAAACACACCAACACTTTCAAATGAAATATTTTCAAAAGTAAACACTTTGTATGTATTCTTATAGAGACGAGAATCATTACAAAGTTTTCCTAAACAAATGCACTTTTCAAAAATACTTTCAAAACTATCACAAACACATTTCAAACACAAAGCATTTCAAAGTGAGCTAGCAACTAAGAGCCCGTAGATAACTACAAATGAAAAGGGTGCTAACACCTTCCCTTTTCATAACCTACCCCCCAGAACTCAAGAAAATTCTCAAAAGGTTTTTCCTGTTCTTTTCACCCTTTCCTTTAGCGGATAAAAGAAAAGTTGGTGGCGACTCTTGCTATCCACAACAATTGCAATAAAATGCAAAACACCCAAGTCAGTTATCCCACCATATTACAGAACTGGCGACTCTGCTGGGGAAAAAAATTAAAATTGGGGTTACCTTAGAGAATAGATCACCTTTAAATGTTGTCATTGTTTGACTTGTTTGCTTTATATTTTGGGTCCTTGTTTGGGTTTTTGTATTGATCCTCTACCCGGATCTGGGAACATTATTAGGTAAGTAGCAAAGATTATGGAGACTATACAACATAGACCGATATGGTTAAAGCAATAGCTACGTTACTGTGCCACATTTGTGGGTACCGATATCCTTTGTGTTGAATCAAGGAGAATACATGGCTGCTGTGTGGTTTCATAAAACACTAACTGACCTTAGAACCTTTAATTGAACAACTTGGCCATTAGGAAGTAGTGAGATAGTCGGTTTCAGTGGAAAGATGAAAATTGGTTGATACTCGATACTACACTCATTGAGATCAAACTTTTGAGATATTTCGGATGCAAGAAAAGATTGATTGTGTTGAGACAATGCCCAATGAAGAAAGATCAGTGATATTGAGATTCCCTAGAACCCGATTACTTTCTAGGATAGGTTGAACCAACTAAACTTCAAGAGGGTACTTACCTATGAAACCTCATGCAATCCTAAACCTAAGGACTTGTTTGCTTTGTTCGTATATGTTTATTTGTACATAACATCATGACATCATACCATAGCATTTGCACTAACCATTTCAATGACCATGGGATTTATCTTTGTCTGTTTTGTAGGACATGGATTCTATTCGTAGAAAGACTATCCAAATCGGCTTTGTGAAAGTGCCTCCTCAACTAAAGGAGTTAGCATCAAGGGTTCCAAATGATTCCCCGTTCACCAAGAAGTATTGTCATCTCATCAATTTGGATGCCTAAAATTTTAAAGAACAAATGATGGGGGTACTCTTTCAATTCTTTGACCCTAAACACCATTACTTTACATTTCCTGGTTACCAATTGGTGCCTACAATGGAGGAGTTTTCTCAACTCTTGGGATTTCCTATTCTTAATCAATTACCCTTCACCGGTATTGAGAAAGACCCAATACCTGACGAAATTGCTTTAGCTTTACATTTGCAACGATTCGACATTATGGAAAATTGGGAAACAAGAAGTGGTGTTAAAGGTTTTATAGCCAAGTTTCTGTATGAGAAGGCTCAAAAATTTTGGGATGCTTTAGATTTGAAAGATTTTAAAGAAGTTTTGGCTCTTCTACTCTATGGGATGGTACTATTTCCTAACCCGGACCAACTCATAGATGTGAATGCGGTCAAAGTTTTTCTATCTCGTAACCCGATGCCTACCTTACTTGGAGATATCTTGCATTCTCTTCACACTCGCACCATGAAGAGAAGGGGAATTCTTATGTGTTGCACTCCTTTGTTTTCTAGGTGGTTTATTTCGCACCTACCTCAATCTGTTTTGAAGAATGAGTAAGGCACAAGTTGGTCTCAAAGGTTGATGTCACTCTCGCACTCGGATATCCATTGGTGTTCTCGGTCTTTGGAGGATGCCACCATCATTAATCGTTGTGGGGAATTACCTAATGTCCCTCTATTTGGAATTAGGGGAGGTATCACCTATAATTCTTGTTTGGCTCTACGACAGTTTGGGTATGCTCGGAGGGATGGCCCTCATGATGCACTTGTTCAAGGAATTGTATTTGACTATGAGAACAATGTCCAAGGTTATCGTCAAAGATTTGTACGAGTTTGGGGCATGGTGAACAAAGTTGATAGCAAAAATTTGGGGCATAATAATTCAACTCCATTAGAGCCTTATCTCAAGTGGGTGCGAGCTCGTGCCCAAAGCCTCATGATGTTGTATCCTGCCGTCTTACCTATCATCATGGAGCCTATTACCGAAGGATATGTTCCATACACTATTCTTCACCATGACATGCCTACTACCCTCGAGGAGTTGCAAAGATCGTGGATTCAACTCAAATGGGAGCGAGACACCTTTGAAGCTCAATTCTACTCAAGCGAGAAGAAGGTTTTGGAGCTCACGAGACAACTTCATGAAGATCGGAGTTTGATTGCCTACATTGCACCAAAGAGGATGCACTCGTGGGAGACTTGAGTCCTTTTTGTTTTAGGAGTTTATTTTGTATTATTTTTGTTTCTTCCATTGTAAGCCCAAGAGGCATTTTTGTAAATTGTTTGAACTTATTAATACAGTTAATGTTTGTTCCTTCTTTGTTTAAACAAATTTAAATCTTAAATTTACTTGAAAACATTTGCATTCACATTACATCCATCATAACATAAGAAGGTTTATGACACAAGTTTCCTCATCTTTCTACTATTTATTTCAGTAAGATGGATCTCGAGTAGACTGTGAAGGACTTGCAGACCCAAACTTCTCAATTTCAAGAAACCTTGCTCACCTTGGCCAAAGGGCAGCAATAACTGATGTCACTTCTGGTTACAAAGAAGAAGACCAAGAAGAAGGCTTTAATCAACATGGGGAAGAGATTCAAGGGCCCCGTTCGACAAGTTCAAGTAGTAGAAGACTCCTCCGAGGAGGATGAGAATCAGGATGAAGACGTAAGGAGCACCCGTGCTAGGGGTGGTAACAATCCAGTCTCTGAGGACGAGGACTTTTTTTACGAACAATATCCACCTGTCGAAGACAAGTATAAGCAAATGGAAGACAAATTGAAGGCTATGGAAGTTCAAGCCGTGACTGGTCTAGATTTTGGTGATTTGGGTTTGGTTCCTGGGCTGGCAATCCCCCACAAATTCAAGATTCCTATTTTTGCTAAGTACTATGGCATTTCATGCCCGAAGCTTCACTTGAGATCTTACTCCATAAAATTCAACCACATACCACTTATAAAAATTTATGGGTGCACGTCTTTCAAGAGAGTCTATCTGGGACTCAATTGGAGTGGTTTTACCAGTTAGAGGGTTCCAACATTCATACCTGGGAGGACTTGGCCACTGACTTCTACCGTCAATATCAGTATAATGTCGAGCTGGCACCAACTAGAGTATAGTAACAAGGAATGACAATGGGTTCCAATGAAGGCTTCAAAGAGTACACACATAAATGGAGAGACCTGACAGGTAGGGTGCAACCATCATTGACTGATAGGGAGTTGGTGGATATGTTAATGGAAAAATTGACTGGACCATTTTTCAACTTGTTAATTGGGAGCTCATCATCTAGTTTCAATGAGTTAATCTTGACTTGTGAAAGGGTTGGGAGCGGTATTAAAAGTGGAAAAATTCCCATGGCCTATGCCTCTACATCAAATACTGTGAAGAAACCTTTTACTAGTGAAAAAGAAACTAATGTCGTGTATGGGTCGAGGGGCCATATCAAGAAGGACCATCGTCAATATGTAAATGTAGTTCTAATCTCCAATCAGACCTCTACTCAAAGACCACAACAACAATCGGGCTACCAAAGACCTGATATTCCAAGAAGAAAATTTACAAGGATCAACATGTCACTATCTCAAGCCTTGCAACACCTGTTGAAGACCAATTTGGTAACATTGCGTGATCCCCCTTCAAATCTCAATGTTTCATCTCCGAAATACAATCTGAACGCCAAATATGCTTATCACTCCAATAGCCACGAACATGACACTGATCAGTGTTGGGCTTTGAAATGCAAAATTCAAGACCTCATCGACAACAATACCATTGAGTTTGATCCACCTACAACTCCGAATGTAATCACTGCACCAATGTCAAATCATGGAAAAGGTGTCAATGCAATTGAAGACACTGCTTTTGTTTCCTCTGTTGAAGACTTGACTACTCCACTGACATTGTTAAAGAAAATCTGCTGAAAGCCAGGGTATTTCTTGGTTGTCTCAAAGACTGTTGATGTTGTGCCGAACAAGTTGATGGATGTGAATGGCTGAAAAAAGGTGTCCAACACCTAATATATATCCATGAGATCCTTTATGAAAGAAGTCCATCCATAAAAAGCTTGACTAAATTTGTACCACAAGAAGTTAAAGACATATCAATCATCATCATATCCAACAAACCTATTAGGATCTCTTCAAAAGGTCCTATTAGTATTTCTATTGAACCGACGATTGCTCCATTGATAATTACCACTTCGGGGCCAATTCCTTATTCTTCCGATAAAGCGGTACCATGGAACTATGTCGTTGAAGTATACTACCATGGCATTAAACAAGACCCCTGGATTGACGAAGACAAGACTGATGACATTGCCAACATTACCGGCTCTAGTAAGGTGACAAGGACGGGGAGAATCTTCTCTCCTGACATTTCACCTCCAACCACTACAACTACATCTGTTCGAATTACTGTTGACAAACCTAGTACTGACGCTAGGGGCAAAGAAAAGATGGTCGAGCCTGTCAGGATGGAGGCACCTGCCAAAGACATTACTGCTGAGGAACCCTCCACCCAAGAGATGGAGGAGATTTTGAAAATTATAAGGAAGAGTGATTATAAGATAGTAGAGCAGTTGGGGAAAACCCCCTCCAAGATCTCTATGCTATCTTTATTACTTTGTTCTGATGCGCATGCTCAAGCCTTGATAAAATTTCTGAAGAAAGCTCATGTTCCTCAAGAAACTACAGCCGATCAGTTTGAAAATTGTGTAGCGAGCTTGACTGCTTATAATGGATTGTGATTCTCGGATACTGATTTAACTCCAGCAGGAAGAAATCACAACAACGCTTTGCATGTCTCTATTGAATGCAAAGGGACCACTATATTCCATGTATTTGTGGATATTGGGTCCTCTCTAAATGTCTTACCAAAGGGTGCATTATATCGGATGGATTGCAAAGGTTTGGTGTTGAAGCCAAGTGACATAGTGGTAAGGGCTTTCGATGGATAAAAAAGGATGGTACATGGAGAGGTTGATCTACCCATTAAAGTTGTTTCACAAAATTTTAACTCAACTTTCTATGTGATGGACTTTCTACACTTCATCAAAAACTGAAATATCCGGTCAGGGGAAAGATTGTTACCGTCTGTGGTAAAGAAGAGTTTATGGTTAGCCATCTGAATTCATTTAAGTATGTTGAGATGGATAGTGAGTTCATAGAAACTCCTTGTCAAGCCTTCGAAGTAGTTTCTCCCATGGTTGATGCTGCCAAGGCCATTCATGATGTTCGAAAAGCTGTTAAAGATGTGCCGAGGATGGCTTCCCTCAAAGATGCTTGTGTTGTGATTGAAGACAGAGGTTGTACCAATTGAGGATAACTCCTTGTCATCCCTTTCAAATAAGACAAAAGTGGTTTTGGTTTCAGTGCTAAAGCTCAAAAGGAGGTCAGACGTGCTCACATAGGAAATCCATCTCTTCGTGTCAGTAATCATGAAGTGAATGCTCTTGAAGACTCTGACAATGATTGTGATTTTAATGACTGGATCTACCCGACTGCCGGTGATTGACTCAACAACTAGTGTGCCAAGGATTTCATTCCCATCTCCTTTAACAAGGAGTAATTACCATTTACTATTTTATTAATTTAAGAACTCTATCTGTAATTTTATTGAAACAATGACTTTAAGCCATGTGCCAGGCCCGGGGCACTATGGTCCATTTGTTAAGAGTTTATTCATTTCCATATGCCATATGATCATTTAATGAAAAACATTGAACTCTTTTTAATTCAAATTTTGAGCTCATTGTCTTTCTTTCACTCTATTGTATTTTAAAAATAGCCATGTATCTTACATACACACATACACACACACATATTCGCAGATCCTCATCCACTCCGGATCTCGTTAACAATGATTCCGCTATTGCCATCTATGACTTTAAACATCCAATCTACCAAGCTGAAGATGAAGACGAAGAAGATTGTGAAATACCTGGGGAATTACCCAAAGATGATTTCCCACTACCGCATATTGACGTTTTGGTCAACAACACTGCTCAACATAAAGTCTTCTCCTTCATGGATTTCTTCTCTGGCTATAATCAAATCAAAATGGCTCCCGAAGACATGGAGAAAACCACTTTTGTTACACAGTGGGACACTTTTTGTTATAAGATCATGCCTTTCAATTTGAAGAATGCATGGGCAACCTATCAATGATCTATGGTAGCCCTATTTCATGACATGATGCATCGTGAAATAGAAGTGTACGTTGATGGTATGATTGCAAGGTCGCAAACTGAGGAACAACACCTTGATCATCTTCATAAGTTGTTTGAGAGGTTGAAGAAATACAAGCTAAGGCTGAATGCCAACAAATGCACATTCGGGGTAAGATCTGGAAAACTCTTAGGGTTTGTTGTCAGTGGAAAAGGTATTGAGGTCGACCCTACAAAGGTCAAATCCGTACAAGAAATGCCGGATCCCTATACCGAGAAAGAGGTTAGGGGTTTCTTAGGTCGACTAAACTACATTTATCGATTCATATCTCACTTGACTGCTACTTGTGAGCCAATCTTCAAACTCTTGAAGAAAGATCAAGTAGTCAGATGGAATGACAACTGCCAAGTAGCCTTTGATAAGATTAAGGAATATTTACAAGAACCTCCCATCCTGATGCCTCCAGTTAAAGGAAGACCTTTGATTATGTATTTGACTGTATTAGAGAATTCAATGGGGTGTGTGTTGGGCCAACATGACGAGTCTGGCCAAAAAGAGCATGCAATATACTACCTGAGCAAAAAGTTTACTGACTGTGAAACAAGATATTCACTTCTTGAGAAAACTTGCTACGCTCTGGCATGGGCTGCTCGCAGGCTAAGACAGTATATGTTGACTCACACCACTTTGTTGATTTCTAAGATGGAACCTATCAAGTACATCTTCGAGAAACCAACTCTCTCCAGACGAATAACTAGATGGCAAATGATCCTGACTGAATATGATATCCAATATACTACACAAAAGGCCATCAAAGGAAGTGTGGTGGAAGATAATTTGGCCCATAAAGCTGTTGGTGACTACCAATCCATGAACTTTGAATTCCTGGAAGAGAATATCATGCTGATAACTGATTCTGAAAAGCCTGGACCGTATGACGTACCTGAACAAGGATCCCAATGGACTATGGTTTTTCATGAGGCTTCCAATGCTTTGGGTAATGGAGTTGGTGCTGTGATTATTTCTCCCGAAGGTTTCCATACACCTTTCACTTCCAGACTATACTTCGACTATACAAATAACATGGCTAAGTATGAGGCATGTATCTTGGGTCTTAGGGCTACCATTGACCTAAGAATCAAATTCTTAAGTGTATATGGAGATTCAGCTTTAGTAATCAGTCAAGTCAAAGGAGAGTGGGATACCAAACATCCTAATATGATCCCCTACAAAGAGCTTGTGTTAACCCTGATCCCATACTTTGAGGAGGTTACCTAAGAACACTTTCCAAGAGAAGAAAATCCGTTGGAGGATGCCTTATCAACAATGTCATCCATGTTCAAGGTCAAGTGGGACAACGAAGCTCCTAGAATTACAATTGAGATATTTGACAAACCTGCACACTGTTGTAAGATCGACAATGACGAGGAGAAACCATGGTACCATGAAGTGAGGAGATATCTGGAAGCACGAGAATATCATGAAGGAGCTTCCATCAACGACAAGAAATTCTTGCGAAGGTTTTCAGCCAAATTCTTCCTAAGCAGTGGGATCCTATATAAGTGCAACCACAATTCGACTATGCTCTGTTGTATGGAAAAGAAGGAGGCAGAGGAAATCATGGAGGACATGCATGATGGTATCTTTGGAACTCACTCTAGTGGGAACACTATGGCCAAGAAGATTCTGAGGGCTGGTTACTATCTCTCGACTATGGAAACTAATTGTCACCATCACTTGAAGACTTGCCATAAGTATCAGATATATGCTGACAAAGTTCATGTGCCTCAAATACCTCTAAATGTCATGACTGCTCCGTGGTCATTTGCAATGTGGGGCATTGACATGATTGGAGAGATCAAGCCCACAACTTCAAATGGACATTGTTTTATCCTTGTTGCCATTGACTACTTAACCAAATGGGTCAAAGTTACCTCATTTGCCTCTGTAACCAAGAACGTTGTGGCCCATTTTATCAAGCATAACCTCATCTCCTGTTGCGATACCCATAAAAGGATCATCACTGACAACAGAACCAATCTCAACAATGCTATGATTACGGAACTCAGCACTCAGCTCAAAATCAAGCATCACAACTCTTCTCCATACAGACCTAAGATGAATGGTGCAGTGGAAGCTGCCAACAAAAACATTAAGAAAATTATGCAAAAGATGGTGGTGACCTACAAAGACTGGCATGAAATGCTACCGTTTTCTCTTCATGGCTACCATACTTCGGCTCGAACTTCAACTGGGGAAACCCCTTTCTCTTTAGTCTACGGTATGGAAGTTGTTCTGCCTGTGGAAGTTCAAATTCCTTCCTTAAGGATTATGAAAGAAGCCTATTTAAGCGAAGACGAATGGATTCAGACTAGGTTGGATCAGTTGAACTTAATAGACGAGAAGAGACTGGATGTTTTTTGTCATGGTCAAATGTATCAAAAGTGTATGATCAAGGCTTTCAACAAAAAAATCAAACCTCGAGTATCCCAGGCTGACAACTTGGTAATAAAGCGCATTATTTTACCACAAGGCGATCCTAGGGGAAAGTGGACTCCCACTTACGAAGGGTCGTTCGTTGTTAAGAAAGTATTCTCTAGCGGCGCCATGATGCTAACTACTATGGACGACAAAGATTTCCCGCATCCTGTGAATGCGGACATAGTCAAAAAATACTACGCATAAAAATGACCCGCTAGGTTGACATACCTAGGCAAAAATAAGGGCATCCCGGCGAACCAAAAAGGTTTGAGCAAAATTTAGGGATATATACAAAATATTATACATACGGCAAGTCAAAAACATGAAAGGGCGACTTGGGAAAAAATGGGTATGCTGGTGGATTGAAAATCCGAAAAGGCGGTCCAGGAAAAAGTTAAGGATTAAAGCGTATGAATACGTCCCATGGAATTTATACATCCGGCTTTATTACCAAGGTCTAAGTTCAATGGTCCAAGATCAATTCAATCGACTTATTTCAATGACATAGGGGCAATAGCGGGGTTGGAACTCAATGAGATCACTTCCACATGGCTATTATTCTTATTTTCACTTTGTATTCCTTTCATTCTTTCGAAGATTTCCTCTTACTAGGATCTTTGTCTCCTTGTACACAAACACCTATTTATAGGCAAAAAACCAATACAAATATACTTTGAAGTGTAAACTTTTTGTTTTTCTATTTTGAGTGCAAAAGTGTCCAATGACTAAAAATTGAATGAACATATGCATATGAACATGATTAACTTTTAACAAATGTATGCATAAAAACAGTAATAAGTATTTCCTTAAGGATTTAGGATATCCCCACAGAGTTACTTCAATAAAAATCTCCCCACTGAGTTAAATTCGTACATCCAGAGTTCCAATCTCTTAGAAACCCTCTCCCCAGTTGAGTTGGTCTTAAAAAAGAAGCCTCGTGGAGTTCTTCCTAAAGAATTCACTTCCCCATTAAGTCGTCAAATATTCTCTTCAACATGGTTTATTTCCCCAACAAACTACAAATTCCCCAATACAAGTATTTTCCTCAGACCATTACAAATCAATGGACAAGACCTCTAATCCCCAACGGAGTCGTTACTATCCCCAAAAGTTACTACGAAGCCTAGAATTCGACCAGATAACAGTTAACTTTCATTCTCCCGAGCAAGTTGCTACGAAGCCTGGAATCCGACCAGATAACAGTTTAACTTCATCTAAGTTGCTGTGAAGCCTGGAATTCGACCAGATAACAGTTTAACTTCATCCAAGTTGCTGCGAAGCCTGGAATCCGACTAGATAATAGTTTAACTTCATCTAAGTTACTGTGAAGCCTGGAATCCGACTGTTGTACCCCAAAATTTGCCCTCTCATTCCTCAAGGCATTTCTCACAATTATTCTTAAAATTCAAGCTTGCACAAGTACAATTGGATTTTTCAGCATCAAATTAAAGAGGAAGCTGTTAAAAAAGGGAAAATATAAAAATAATATTTTTAACATAATTGTAGAAAAACAAGTCTTCTTCGATTCACCTCCTTCAATTGGCCTTTTGACCTCTTTCGATGCAAGCTTGGCTTGCATCCTTCGTTTAGGCGTTGGCTTCTGACACGTTGGTTTTGGTTCACAAGGCAGGAGTTTCCTGCATGCCACCTTCGATTGCATCTTTAGCCTCACATGGTTCACAATGCAATGACTGCCTATATGCCTGCTTCGATTGAATGTTTGATGCTTGCATGCCTGTGTTGACTGGACAAATATTTCCCTCCACGCTTGCTTTGATTCACAAAGTTGATGGCTAGATGCATACAACTTTTGATTGAGCCACATATTCCTTCTTGCACGTAAAAGGCTCCCACTAGGCTAGCGGGCACAAGGCAAGAGCTTCTTGTAGCCTCCTTCAATTTTAAAGCAAAAATCCTCCTTTTGGCATCCTTCGATTGCATAATTTTCCTCCTACATGCCTCTTTTGTCTGGGCATTTTTGCCTCCTGCATGCCTCTTTCGTATGGGCATTTTTGCTTCCTGCATGCCTCTTTCTTTTGGGCATGTGGCTCCCTTCATGCAAGTCTTCGTTTAAGCATTGGCCTAATGTATACTTGTTTGGAATCACAAAGTTTAGACCTCTTGCATGCAGGCTTCGACAGGGCATTGGCTATGTTTACACTAGCTTCGACTGGACACATTTCCCTTTAGTATGCTTCAATTCCACCCTTGATAACCTTCAACACACATGGTTGGTGGATTTGAAGGGCATACATAGGAGTCGTTGTCGAAGGATATACCTTACTAACCAATTCAAAGAATTGCATGGTCCATTCGAAGGACACTTTTTTCCCTTTCAAAGATACATACATGACCCCTTCAAAAGACATGTCTGGGGGTTCCATTCGAAGAACATGTTTGATGGCCCATTCGAAGGACTTACAAGGCCCACCTTAAGGCATACTTGGGTAACCCATCCAAGGGGCACACATTTGGATCCTTCGAAGGATGCACAAAAGTGACCCATTCGAATAACAATTGTTGGTTATCAAATAATGTTGTTTGAAGGAGAATATGGTCGAAGGGTGGTCAAAATGAAAGATGAAATATTAAAAAGATTCTTGCTACCAAGTTCACGCCTGGTACGCCGACCATAACACTCCAAAATTGTTGCACAACAGTCCTGAAACACTGCCCCATGCTTGCACCAAAATGGAATACAAACACTGCCCCTCGAAAGTTACAAAAGCAGTTTACTCAAATTGTTCAAATTATTTTGTTTTCCCTCCAAAACTTCAGCCAACTTTTCCTATAAATAAGACGCTCCATAACATCTAAAAGGGATGGGCAACACATCCAGAGACTTGTGGGTGGTGGAAAGACTCTTCAGTCATCAAACTCTTAAACACTTAAACACATATTCAAACCCAGAATCCAGAAGAAACACAACACTTGTTTTTCTTGACCCTTCGAATCCAGAAAAAACACTACACTTGTTTTCTTGACCCTTTGAATCCAGAGAAACACAACACTTGTTTTATTTTTCTCTTTTGAATCTGAAACCATCCCTCACATCTCCTGACCTTCGAATCAAGTATAAGAAGCACAACCCCTGTTTCTTCCATTCGAATCCAGGAGTACTCAGGACAGCCACTCAAGGTCTAGCACACACATTCCAGCCTCAAGCAAGGTAAGCTTCTCTAAACCGTTGAACCTTTCGTTTCTAACATAACATGTGAATAGTTATTTCCTTCGTTTTAAGCATGTACATAGTATTTGTTTTCCTTTTCGTTTCCACCTTTTTAATTTGTTTTGATAGCTAATCCTTTTGGTGTTGTTCCTTGTTTTATTAAAACATGCTCTAAGAACTAACCAAGCCATGAGACAATGCCAGCATGGCCTCAAGCCATGTTGCTATTTAAAATCCAAAACGAAAGAAACAGGAGGAAAGAAGTGTGAAACGAAGCCTTAGGTTTTCACACTGACTTCCAAGTCTCAATCGAAGGAGGCAGTAAAAGACTTAAGGTGAAGAGGGAACTCTATGCTGAATGAAAGAGGCAACTAGAAGGATGGTCATACTGATTCCAGGCCCCAGTCAAAGGAGGCAGGAAGGCAGAATCGAAGGCTACATCTCATTCCTTAGGCTAATCCCAAATCGAAAGGCATGACCTCACTGACTCCAAGCCCAAATCGAAGGAATCCAGAAAGGGCAGAATCGAAGGATTTTTCTTCCTAGATCGAAGCCTATTTTTTTATTTCTTTCACTTTATTTTGTATTTATATTTCTTTGCAATTCAATATGGTTGTAATAACGTATGATTTATTTTTCTGCATTTTTATTACTTTTGTACAAATGTTAGTAATTAGGATGTATGGCAAGATAAAACCAACAAGTATACAACCTAAAATTCAAAGACAAAATGCATGCAACCAAACACATTATTCACACAGATGCACCCTTAGGGTAATCTCACTTGTTGCCTCATAAAAATTGTCATGTCCCTCGAATATGGGTGTTCTAGCAAAGACCCTCGATAAAAGGTCATAGTCCCTCGATGACCCTTAATGTTGCATTCGGAAAACGATCTAGTCCCTAAACGACATTGCTAAAATGTCCCATAGGTTGCCTTCTATGACTATACAAACGTCCCACGCCCGTCCCTACACATCCAATGATGGGGCTTCTTACCAAATCAATGGTAAGATAGTAAAATATAAAGGAGGAGGAAAAGAACATTAAGACCTTTTGAGTAGGTAGGATGCTCCTAGTTGCTTGCTTGCTCACAACAAAAACATTTTATACAACAACACTTTCATTTTAAACCATTTTCAAAAGACAAATCTTTTTGTACGCGTTCTTATAGAAACGAGAGCCATTACAAAGACACTTTTTAAAATCACTTTCAAAAAACAAATTCCACAAACACCTCTTTGAACTATTTTCAAAACCAACACTTTGTACACGTTCTTATAGAAACAATAGCCATTACAAAGATGTTTTTCAAAAGACTTTCAAAACCCACATCACAAGAACATTTTCAAACAAAAGAAAGTGATATAGCAAGCAACTAAGAGCCCGTAGATAACTACGGATGAAAAGGGTGCTAACACCTTCCCTTTTCATAACCTACCCCTCGAACTCAAGAAATAATATCGAAAGGTTTTTCCTGTTCTTTTCACCCTTTCCTTAATAGATAAAATAAAAGTCGGTGGCGACTCTTGCTATCCGCAACAATTGCAATCAAACGCAAAACACCCAAGTCAGTTCTCCCACCGTGTTACAGAATTGGCGAATCTGTTGGGGATTACTTAAAAGTGGGGTTACCTTAGGGATAGATCACCTTTACTTGCTTTTTATTGTTTGACTTGCTTGCTTTACATTATGGTTCCTTGTTTGGGCTTTGTTAAAGATCTTACACCCAAATCTAGGGCACCTTTTTAGGCAAGCAGCAATAAATCATGGAGGTTGTACAGCGTAGATTGATATGGACGAAATGATAGCTATGTTAGCATGATACTCTGGCTTGTACTAATGTTCCTTGAGTCATTTAAGGATAACATTAGGCTTCCTTATAGTATCATTAAGCGCTAACTGGCCTTTTAGAACCATTAATTGACTCATCCTTGGCCATTAGGAAGTAGTGAGATAGCCGGTTTTGGTTTCGACCAAAGATTGGTTGATACTCGATGCTACACTCATTGAGATCGGACTTTCGGGATATTCGGCCGCAATAATTTGGTGCTTGAGCTGAAACAATGCCTGGAGGAAAGGTCGGTGATATGAGATCCCTTAGAACCCGGTTACTATTACTAGGACAGGTTGAGCCAACTAAACTTCAAGAGGATACTTACCTACAAACCTCATTCAAGCCTAAACCTAAAGAGTTGTCTGCTTTGTGTGCATATGAGTATTTGTACATAACAACTTGCTTGCTTTGACATCATACCATAGCATTTTCAAATAACCATTTCAAGGATCTCAAGGGCCTATGATGCAGGGTCATGTTGAACCAGACGCCTATCAAGGGGAAAAAGGATTCATTCTCTAATAAAACACCATCAAGACCAAATCATGTTAACTTGAGTCAAGGTCTATGACCCACTTGACATTGTGAGCTTGATTCTCGTGGAAGGACATCCACCGTTACAAAATTTTCCAATCAAAGCTACTGATCAAAATTCAACTTCTGACATCTTCTTGTGTTTACCCCGCGAGATCCTTGAAAACATGTATCCACATACCATGCATCATATCATGACAGGTTTCTCCCATACATGTCTCCTTATCTTCCTACTGTTTATTTCAGTAAGACCGATATGGATTAGACGGTGATAGATCTTCAAGCACAAAATGCTCATTTCCAACAAATGTTCTTGACTTTGGCTAAAGGGCAAGAGGACCTGAAGAATCTCCTTCTCAAAGACAAGAAGAAAAAGACAAAGAATTCAGTGGGCGTCCTGAATTTGGGAAGAAGACTTAGAGGACCAGTCAAGAGAGCTCTAGATCTCTAAACTTCGTCAACTGAGGGGGACAATCAGACAAAAGAAGGAGATAACAACCCGAGGACTAGTGAAGATGAAGCTGACTACTCTGAGGAACAATATCCTCCTGCTGATGACAAATATAAATAGCTGAAGGATCTCTCAACACTATGGAGATTCAGCAGATACCTGGCTTGGACTTTGAAGAGTTAGGGTTGGTTTCCGGAGTGGTCATCCCACCAAAGTTCAAAATCCCTACCTTTTCCAAGTATGATGGGGTCTCTTGTCCTAAGATCCATATGAGATCTTATGTCCGCAAGATTCAGCCTCACACTACTGACCGGAAGCTATGGGTCCATTTCTTCCAAGAAAGTTTGGATGGCACTCAACTGGAGTGGTTCTATCAGTTAGAAGGAACCAACATTTATACCTGGGAAGACTTGGTTGTTGCTCTCTACAAGAAGTACCAATACAACGCTGATCTCGCACCAACTCGTGTGTAATTGTAGAGTATGACCATGCGTCCCAACGAGGGTTTCAAAGAATACGCTAAAAAGTTGAGAGACCTGGATGGTAGGGTGCAACCCCCATTAACTGACAGGGAGCTGATTGACATCTTCATGGGAACTTTGACAGGACCTTTCTTCAATCACCTAATTGGAAGCTCCTCGGCCGGGTTCACCAAGCTAATATTGACTGGCGAAAGAGTAAAGGCCGGAATTAAAAGTGGTAAAATCCAAAGGGGTGCATCTTCAAGTGCAGGGAAACAACCTTTCAATGGGAAGAAAGAGTTTGATGTTGCGTACGGTCAAAAAGTTCGTAACCAGAGTAACCACGACCAACACGCGGGGGCAATCCTGATCTCTAATCCTACACATGTGCAACAACGTCAACAGGAAATCAGCGTAAGGAGGTCGTGCCTAAAAGAAAATTCACCAAGATCAACATGCCACTGGCTCAAGCATTACAACACATGTTAAAGACAGAGTTGATTACGTTAAAGGCTCCTCTCCGGAATCCCAATACTTCTGCTCCTACTTATCATCCCAATGAAAGGTGTGCATACCATTCTGATAGTCCTGGACACAACACGAACAACTGTTGGGCTCTGAAGAACAAGATCCAAGACATGATTGATGCCAAGGAGATTGAATTCGACCCTCCAGAGGCTCTTGACGTGATCACTACTCCTATGCCAAATTGTTGAGAGTGTCCTGTTCATTTTGAATTTTCAATTGTAATCTCTTTTGTTGTTCAAACACTTATCTATTAATGTCAAACTTTGTTTCATTAATGCATTGCATATGTTTGTCTTGAATTAATGCATTCATTTCACTTTATTTAAACTATGCTTTTTACTCCCTTTATGATATTCAACTCTTGTTTTAAAAGCTGCAAGCCTTTAGAGGGAGGATGACGAAAACAATGCCATAATCTCATACAGTATGCTTTTGGACAGACCTTGCTGACGATGTACATGCGTTCTTTCAATTCTTAAACACTGGAGTTATAAGGAAGATAATCCCTAGTCAACCCCTTTGAGCCAAAGAAGTAGGAGTTTTATTTTTCACACAAATTGAAACCTTTAATCAAAATCTGGGGCAGGGTAGTTTCTCAGTTAATTCAAACACACGTTCAGTCGCAAAACTTTCACTTTGTATACAAAGAATGAACATAAAAAATGTTCCTCTGGAATCAAAAGACGGTGATGGTTCCCTACCAAATAGGGAGTCATTATCTCTTAAAATAAAAGCCTACTAAGTCAAAACCTATGAAAGAGACTTAAGAAAAATTGGGGCATCCCGCTGTCTGTAATCTCAAAATAAGAGCAGTCAGGCAAAAATCAAGGATAACAAATCAAAAAGAGGT
This sequence comes from Vicia faba, assembly GCA_948472305.1. Lineage (NCBI taxonomy): Eukaryota > Viridiplantae > Streptophyta > Magnoliopsida > Fabales > Fabaceae > Vicia > Vicia faba. The sequence continues at coordinate 831,374,281 of OX451741.1, forward strand.
CACTACAAATCCTCAAAAACATGAAAAGTGTTGCAAAAATGACTTCCTTCCAATAAATAAACTTCCAAACATCTGAACCATCATTCCAGATTCAATAGGAGTTCAAACGCACCATTAACTGAGTTTAGGACTGAAGAAAATCACGAAGAACAGGCGGGTACAAATACACTTTGAGCCTTATTCTTTGTTTATTAAAACGCGAACCAGACCATGATACAACCTTTCAAAGTCCTAATTGAAGCATGGGTTATCTCAAAAGCATACTGTTACAAAAGGTATCCTGACTCCTGTAAGGCTTTACTCCAAATTCTGAGTTGAATTCACCTTCTTACAAAAATTCTTTTATCTGCAAAAACGCATTTTCAAAACTTCAAGACAAGCATAAACCTTGCATTTTTTGAATATCGTTGTTTGCATATGGATAATTGTTTGGAAGCGGAAAAATTCAAACGACGAATATCTAGTGAACTAAAAAAAACTCTCTCGATGAACAGAATAATTTCAACTAGGATGACACTTTCAATGACAAATCTCCTACAAGCAAGGGGGTATGACGTGTCACTGTCCAACACATCTGGGGCAGTCGAGTTAAGATTCCAAGAAAGCTCTCAAGAAGTGCTGAGTAACCAGGGGCAGGTCTGTATCTGAATCACCTAGGATAATTGAACTTGAATTCCAACAAAGGATTACGTACGGTCAGGCAAACATTTCCTGGAAATACTACAAACACCTACTACTAGGGGCAGTTACAAATTCCCCACAAAGTCCTTTTTATAAGGTGATTCCAAGCCAGAGTTTCAATCTCTGGAATAACCTTCTTCCCATCTGAGTTGGTCTCAAGAAGAATCCTCGAAGAGTTCTGCCAAAAGAAAACGCCTCTCCAATAGATTGGCAACAGGGTTTATTTCCCCAACAAACGGCAAGATTCCCCAGCTTAAATTTGCCTCCCAGACTATCAAAAATCAAGGGACCACAACTTCTCTTCCCAGTAGACCGCTCTACAATTACCAGTGAGTTGTTACAAAACCTGGAAGCCAAACCAGATAATAGTTAACTTCTTTATTCCCAATAAGTTGTTAACTTCCTTTCTCTTCCATCAAGATATAACCCCCCAGTAGAGCAACAGACAGCTGAAACTCCTAAACCCTTTTCCCCAAGCGGAAATCAACACTCTCCACAGAGTTTTCTTCGATTGGCCTTTTGACCTCTTTCGATGCAAGCTTGGCTTGCATCCTTCGATTGGGCGTTATCTTCTGACATGCTGGTTTTGGTTCACAAGGCATAAGTTTCCTGCATTCCACCTTCGATTGAATCTTTGGCCTCACATGGTTCACAATGCAATGGCTGCCTATATGCCTGCTTCGATTGAATGTTTGATGCTTGCAGGCCTGTGTTGACTAGACAAATATTTCCCTCCATGCTTTCATGCAAAAGACTCACACCAGGCCAGCAGGCACAAGGCAAGAGGCTCCTGTAGCCTCCTTCGATTCCAAGGCAAAAGCCTCCTTTTAGAATCCTTCGATTGCACAATTTGCCTCCTGCATTCCTCTTTTGTCTGGGCATTTTTTCCTCTTGCATGCCTCTTTCATCTGGGCATTTTTTCTTCCTGCATGCCTCTTTCGTTTGGGCACGTGGCTCCCTTCATGCAAGTCTTTATTTGAGCATTGGCCTTGTTGTACCCCAAAATTTGCCCTCTCAATTCTCAAGGGTTTCCTCACAAAGATTCTCAGGGTTCAAGCTTGCACAAGTGCATTGGGATTTTCCAGTACCAAAATTGAAAGGAAACTTTCAAAAAGGGAGAAAGCAGATAAAAATAAAATTTTGACAAATTTCGAGAAAAATAGGCCTCCTTCGATTCAGCCTTTCATTTGGACAAGTGAGCTGCCTGCTTGCAATCGAAGGCCATGACATGCTGGCCATACATGCCCCCTGCAACGAAAACCTTTTGATTCACCATAGCTTCCTGCAAGCCTGGTTCGATTTGGACAAGTTTGATACCTACAAGCCTCCTTCGATTGCTCAAAACTTGCTGCCTGCAAGCCTGCTTCGATTGGGCATATGTTGCATGCATGTTTGTTTCATTTGGACAAGCTTAGATGGGACAAGTAACCATCTCTATGCATCCTTAAAATTCACTTGCACCAAGGGCCTCTTGCAGAATCTGCTTCATACAAGCTTCGTTTGAGACAAGAGGTATCTTCATACAAGATCTGATTAATTTCTTGCTTCCCTTGAAAGAGCGCCCTTCGATTCAGAATCCAGGAACTTCCCTCATGCTAAACAGTCACAAGACAGGGACCCCCCCCTGTTGTACCCCAAAATTTTCCCTCTCATATTTCCCAAGACATTGCAAGAAAAATCTCCAAGTGGTTCAAGATTGCTCAAGAGTTGGACAGTCAAAGTCATCTCCTAAGGCAGTCAATCTCAAATTAGGGTTTTGTGTTGCATCAAGGTCCTTGCATCCAAATGGCCTCAAGTTCTCCCTAATGTCCTAATATGTTCTCAAGATCATCCATGCCAAATTTCAAGCCTTGCAGAGGAAGATTGGTCAGTCAATTGCTCAAGAGGCCCAAAAAATTGACTGTGCTAGGGCAAAAGTCAACTGTAACCCAAATACAGTCAAACTTCAAGATTTTTTGTCAACATTTTAATTTTGAAGGATATTTCATCATTTGATCAAGGTTTGATCACGATTCATCAAGGATTGCTCAAAATTCATCAAGATTCAAAAGTTGCTAAATTAGGGTTTTGTAGGAAAAGTTAACTCAACTTTGACCAAGCATAACTTTCTCATACTTTATGAGAAATGAACCATCCAAATATCATTTTTAAGAGGATGCAATTTCCTATAGTCCATATTCACACCCCAAGATCAAGAAATGCACTCACAAAAAGTTACAAATTTGGACATTATAGGTCATTTTTGAAAGTCAACAAAAATACCTTTGTTTCCAAAGCTTATAACTCGAGCATGGAATAACAAAATGAGATGAGACCAAAAGGGTTGGTTAGAGGACATATCAAGCTTTCTAAAAAGTCAAAGAAAACTTCCAAAAGTTCAAAATTGAAGAAGTCATGCATTGTTGAAGTTGGGCATTTTTGCAAAATTGCCAAAAGTCAACTATCCCAAAACTTCAAATTTTGTCAAATGGGCCCATTCTTTTCCACTTGATTTGATCTTGTCACACTACACAAGTGTCCTAGCTTCAGCCTTGTGTCCATTTATTAATTTTTCTATTTTATTTGATTTTATATTGAATTAATTCATTTTAAATCAATTTAAATCAAATAAAATCCAAATATTGATCACTTGGAATCTTTTTGATTGATATAGGTCTTAATTGTCATCATGGACATGATCAAACTCGTATCAAGCCATATCATGAACAAAATATTGGATTTTAGACAAATTTGGAAGCTTTTCAATGGAGGATCAAATCATATCTCCAAACATCAATGCATAAGGATTCAGCCCAAGAAAGTTAATCTAATTCATTCCATGTTACATATACAATGCAAAGAGGCACAAGTTAGGGGTTATAGGTTGCATAAACATCAAAACCAAACTTGGAAAAAAAGTGGAAAAGCTTGAAACTGAACTCGAGCATAGAGGTGTTTTCAAGGCCAAAACTCAACGTGAATCTATTACTGGATCATCCTTGAAAGGAAACCAACTCAAAACCAATCCCGATACACGTTCCAAAGCGCTGTAAGTCTCTCTGAAAATTGCCTTTCAGTTGAATTCGTATCTCATAGTTCTTGCACTTTTCTTGCAAAATCTTTACATACTCATGCTTATCGTTCCATTTAGAAGCTTTTTGCATTATTGAATTGCATTTTCATGGCCTGTAACCCCCTAGCCGAATCTAGGGTTCTTGGATTGTTTTTTTTTTGGCGTTTTCTCTACAGGTAAAATCAGGGCAAACAATGGACATGGATGGAATCAGGATGCCTAGACGAATCGAACCATGGTCTTGGAACTAATTTCCACGGCCTGAAATTGATTTTAGGAGACACCTACGGATTTATCTGCGGATGCAAATCCACAGGTAAAAAAACCAGGTCCAACGAAGAAGATGAATACGTGCCCCCTCCCCATTGGACCATTCATAATTCGCGCTTTTTTTTTTGTTTTAATTCTGGCATTTGTTTTGTTTTCTAATATAATAATTGTTACCTAATCCATTAACGAATGAAACACATTGGCTCAGTGGTGAATGCATTAGTGTGAGATCCAACAGGACCTGGGTTCGAATCCCAGGTCCCCATATTTGCATATTATTATTTTTCTTCAGGAAATCCAACGCGTTTCAGCAATTATGGTCCATCATACACCATCACCCAGATGCATGCCAGATGGCCCCAGGCCAGATCTGGTGGTCCAGATGTGATGACCATCATGCTCTCAAGTCAACCAATGCATAGGGAATCAGAAAGTCAACCCAGGCCTGCGTGCAAATGGGCTTCAAATTGCCAGTCTCACCTCCTGATCAGGCCCAACACCCCCTTTGGTTATTTCTATCTTTTTATTTTATTTACTTATTTGATTAATTATTTTTATTGTTTAATTAACCAATTAATATTTTTCCTCATAAAATCAAAAAAACAAAAAATATATTTTATTTATTAAAATTAAATTCAGCATTTTATTTTTGTAAATAAATATTAATTGAATAAACTTAGTTTTAATTAGGTATAATTTTTAATATCTTTTGCAAATAATTAAAATTAATTTAGATAATTAGGTTTCATTAACTTTGATTAATTTATTTTTTCCTTAAATACTCAAAAATCCAAAAATATCTTTTTTTAATTAATTAATTTATTTAATTAACTTAGTTTATTTCCTTTTCAAAAATAACAAAAAAATCACTTTCTTTCAAAAGAGGGTCAAAACCCTAAAAAATGCATTCGATTTAATTTTTCGCGCGCGATCCATTTTACCATATTGATGTAAGTGCTTCCCAGAATGTAATAATTTAATTAGGACTTTAATTATTTTATCGTTATTTACTTTCCGCATTTTAATCTCAAGGGTTGCTTTTGGAGATGTAAATACCCGACGCCTTGTAATAATTAGATTTAATTTCCGCAATTTAATTTCCGCAACTTATAAACTGTTAAATGTTTGGTAATAGGGAATGCATGACAAGATCGAATGTATGAACTTAAAATCAACATAGATAACCATTGACACGTACAAAGAAAAATTAACTGAAATGACACACTCGCACATGCACACTCTTAGGGTACACCTCACTTGGTTGCCTTCGAACGCGGTCATTGAGTATAGGAAGTTTTAGAGGTCGCCCTCTTGTCCAAAGATCATAGTCGCCTCGAAATGGTTGCCTCGGAAAAATGATCTAAGACATTAGGGTTACCGCTAAGGCGTCCTAACATTGTTTTAGTGACCACACGTCCCTTAATCGAATTGACCCTTAAACTCCAACGACGGTGCTACCTACTCATTCATAGTGGGATAGCATTATCTAAAGGACATTAGCACAGATTGATTCCTTTTTTGAGTAGGTAGATGGTTCTTAAGTACTTGCTCTTTCAAAACAAAACAAAACTTCTCACACTTACACTTTTCAAACAAACTTTTTCAAACCCACAAATACAAAGAAAAGCAATTTTGAAAACACTTTGAGAAAGTACCTAAGAGCCCGTGGATAACCACGGATAGAAAGGGTGCTAACACCTTCCCTTTCTATAATCTACCCCCCGGACCCGAGAAACATCTCGAAAATGGAATTTTTCTGTGCTTTTTTCCTTTCCTTATTGGATAAAATAAAAGACGGTGGCGACTCTTGCTCACCGCGTTATTTTGCGAAAACAAACGCAAAACGTGAACCAGCATTCCAAAAACAGTCAGTTCTCTCCCACCGTATCACAGAACTGGCGACTCTGCTGGGGAGATCTTATAAGTGGGGTGTACCTTAGGATTAGATCATTGTGTTTTCAATTGTTTGCTTTGTATGCTTTATATTTGTGGGCTTGTATTAGAGTTACTATAGATCCTAACCTGGATCTGGGGGATACCCTTTAGGTAAGTAGCAATAAACTGTGAGGGAACTGTACGACATAGACCGATACGGTTGAAGCAGTAGCTACGTTGGTGTGGCACTTTAGATTGTACCGATATCCCTTGTGTTGGAACAAGGAGAATATGGGTCATCTAAGGGGTCATTAAGCACCAACTGACCTTAGAACCTTTAAATTGACCAACTTGGCCATAGAACAGTAGCAGTATGCTACACTCATTGAGACTAAACTCTTGCGATGATTCCAGACGCAAGAAAAGGTTGCTAAACTGGAGTTATGATCGATTGAGGGTAGTCAGTGATATTGAGATCCTCTAGAACCCGATTACTATTTTTAGGACATGTTTAAACCAACTGAACTGAAATAGGGTAGTACCTAAGCTCCTTGCCAGCCTGAAATCTAAGGGCTCTCTGTGTGACTTGTGTGCCTTTACCATGTTTGCTATTTGTGGATACTTGTGGTGTGATTACTATCATGACATCATGACATCATAACATTGCATACATCTTGCATTGGACTAACCTATTTCAAAGACAGGAGGGATTCATCTTTGTTCTATTTTATAGGTCATGATGCTTATGCGTAGGTGGTTTATTTCGCACCTCCCCAAATCAATGCTGAAGAACAAAGAAGGCATGGGCTGGGCCTATATGGTTATGTCTCTCTCTCATAATGACATCATCTGGACTATCAAGGGTATGGATGAGGTTGCTATTATTGATCGTTGTGGGGAGTATCCCAATGTTCCATTGATAGGAACCCATGGGGGAATTTCTTACAATCCGTGCTTAGCCTTACTTCAGTTTGGGAGAGCCAGAAGAGAAGGACCACATGAGCTGCTAATGCCTAGTATCATCTTTGATTTTCAAGGGGATAACGACGAGCAACGTCGCAGATTCATAAGGGCTTGGGATAGAGTTCACAGATCTGATCCACACGAGCTGGGCCCAAAGACTTAACTTCCGATGGAGCCATATATCAGATGGGTCCGTATCCGTGCCCAAAAGCTGGGTATTCCATATGAAGCTGTCCGGCCTATCGTTGTTGAAGTTGCTAATGAAGAGGGGTTTTTCCTACCATCCTTCACCCTTACATGCCCACTGACATTGGGGCATTGAAAAGGTCTTGGATGCAGCTGAGAGAGGAACGGATGCTTACCGAGAGAAGTTTAACGAGCAAGAGCATAAGATCTAGAGGTTGACTAGGCAGTTGGAGAACGAACGAATTCTCAATGACTATGTCCGCACCGACAAGAAGAGACCATGGGAGCACTGATTGTCCTTGGATTATTTCCTTTCCAGTTTTTATTTACTTTTCAGTATTTCCATTCTTGTAACGCCTTAAGGGCAATTTGTTGAACAATTTAAATTTCAAAGTTTATCTAATAAAGTGTGTTTCATTTCTTGTTTACAAATTTGAATCTCCCGATTGTCTTTGAAATCATGTCATACGCATTTCATCCCATGCGCGTCATAACAGGTACCCATTACAGGTCTCTTATCTTCTTCGCTGTTTATTTCAGCATCATGTGTACTAAACCTTCAACTGAGCATGCCATCAAGGCCCTCCAGGCCCAGAATGCCCAATTTTAAGAGTTGTTCATGAATCTAGCTAAGGGTCAGCAAGACCTGAAGACACTGATTCTGAAAGAGAAGAAGAAGAAGAAGAAGAGGACAACCCTGTTTAACACAGGGCACAGGTTTGGCAACAGGCTACAGAATGAAGTTGATTTGACCACCTCATCTGGTGGGAAAGATAGTCAAGAGGAAAGGAGGGCTCCTAGCCATGTGGTCTCCGATAACGAGACGGACTTCGATGAAGAACAATATCCTCCAACTGAGGACAAATACAAACAACTGGAAGACCGGTTGAGTGCGATGGAAGTTCAGAAAGTGCCTGGTATGGACTTTGGTGATCTGGGTCTATCATTTGGGTAGTGATTCCCCACAAGTTCAAGGCACCAGCCTTTGCTAAGTATGACGGAGTTTCTTGTCCGAAGTTGCATCTCCGGTCATATGTAAGGAAGATTCAGCCATACACCGCTGATAAGAACCTATGGATCCACTTCTTTCAAGACAGTCTCTCAGGGACTCAGCTTGAATGGTTCTACCAGTTGGACGGAACCAGCATCCGCAGTTGGGAAGATTTGGCTACTGCTTTCTACAGGAAGTACCAATACAACTCCGACCTCGCTCCCACACGTACCCAACTCCAGGGTATGTCAATGGGAATGGGTGAAGGATTCAAAGATTATGCTCAAAAGTGGAGGGACCTTGCCGGAAGGGTGCAACCACCCTTGGCTGATCGGGAACTTGTGGACATGTTTCTGGGGACCCTGTCTGGTCCATTTTTCAACCACCTGATTGGAAGCTCTTCGTCTGGATTTACATAGCTAATTATGACTGGTGAGAGGATTGAGGCTGGTATTAAGGCTGGTAAGATACAGAAGGGTGCTTCATCAAGCACCGAGAAGAAGCCTTTTAAGAAAGAGTCCAGTGCTATCTACAGTTCAAGAAAGCAGAATAGACCCGAACGCCGCCAAGTTGTTAATGCGGTTGTTATTTCAAAACCTGTTGGTGCTCCTCAGCATAATAATCAACAAAAGGACGAGAGACCTTGAAGGAAATTCACCCGTCTCAACATGACTTATCTCAGATTCTGCCACAGTTGCTGAAGACCAATCTGGTGATTCCAAGGGAAGCCCCGAAGAATCCAAATACAACATCACCGAAGTATAACCCTAATGCCCGCTGTGCTTATCACTCTGATAGCCCGGGGCATAATATAGATGATTGTTGGACTTTGAAGAATAAGATACAGGACTTAATTGATGCTAAGGAAATTGAGTTCGAGGCGCCCAAAAGACCTAATGTTATGACTGCTCCTATGCCCAAGCATGGGGTAAATGCTATAGATGAAGACTCGTTTGTGGTTTCTGTGAATGATATTGCCACCCCTTTGATGACTGTAAAGAAGAACCTTTTGCTAGCCGGTTTATTTTCGGGCTGTGACGAAGGTTGCCGTATGTGTTCTATTCTACCAACTGGTTGTCATCTTCTTAAGTCAGGTGTCCAATGCCTGATGGATAGTAAAGAAATTATGTTCGAGAAGACTGTTGTTCCCGTAGTTCATACTGAAGAAGTTGCCATTATTACCATTTTCGACAATTCTTCCAAGGCTCCCTCGAGGAAGCCTGTTAGAATTACACCTGTCCTAAGAATCGCACCTGTGATCATCACTGTTCCGGGGCCTATCCCCTATACCTCTGATAAAGCCGTCCCTTGGCACTATGGGGCTGATGTTTATTTTCATGGAGTTAAACAAGAGTTAGATGCTGATACCGACATCAGCAATATTGTTGGTCTTGCTAAAGTTACTCGCAGCGGAAGGCTTTTCTCACCTGATATCTCTCCACCAATTATCCGAAAACCTATTATTATCACACCTGCCAATATACCCGCTACTATTCCTGTTCAAGTTCCTATTCTTACCCCTGTCGCCGAGTCATCTAACACTCGGGGCAAAGGGATCACCAGTGAGCCTGCCCAGACGGAGGCGCCGAAGACGATTACTGTTGAAGCTTCCAAACAAGAGATGGAAGAGATTCTGAAAATTATCAAAAAGAGTGACTACAATGTAGTTGAACAGCTGGGGCAAACCCCGTCCAAGATTTCTATGTTGTCACTGTTGCTGTGCTCAGAGGCCCATGCCAAGGCTCTGATTACATTTCTGAAGACTGCACATGTACCACAAGAGACATCAGCTGATCAGTTTACAGATTGCATGGCCAATTTGACTGCTGATAATGGGTTGGGTTTCTCTGATGCAAACTTGACTGCTAAGGGGAAGAATCACAATGATGCCCTGCATGTCTCCATTGAATGCAGGGGCACTACTCTTGCACATGTATTGGTGGATACTGGTTCCTCATTGAACGTCTTACCGAAGAAAGCTCTAGACCGGTTGGACTGTGAAGGGTTGGAGCTGAAACCAAGCAACATCGTTGTCAGGGCCTTTGATGGGTCTAAGAGAATGGTGCATGGAGAAGTTGATATTCCAATCAAAGTTGGTTCTCAGGTTTTCAATTCTACGTTCTATGTGATGGACATTCGGCCATCTTATTCTTATTTGCTGGGTCGTCCATGGATCCACAAAGCTGGGGCCGTAACCTCAACGCTCCACCAGAAGATGAAGTACCCGGTCAAAGTGAAGATCGTGACAGTACAAGGATAGGAAGAGTACATGGTGAGCCACCTCAGCTCTTTCTGATATGTAGAGATGGATGGGGAGTTCATTGAGACCCCATTCCAGCATTTTGAAGAGGTTCCCCAGACGCTGGTGTCCGTTGAGACTATTGTTGAAGATTCTCCTATGAAGATGGCTTCCTTTAAGGATTCTCGGGCAGTTGTTGAGAAAGATGGGTGTGCAAATTGGGGACGACTTCCTGATTTTACATAGAAGACTAACAAGTTTGGTTTGGGTTTCACTGCAGAAGCTCAAAGGGCTGTTCGGAATGCACGAATCGAAAGACCTCCCGTGTTCATCAGCAACTCGGAGTAAATGCCATTGAAGATATTGTGGAAGAATCTGAGTTCGACAGCTGGATCTATCCTACAACCGAAGGTGGACCAAGCAACTGTACAGCAAAGGACTTCATCCCTATTTCTTTTGTTACCCAGTAATGAAACTTTTTGTTTTGAATATGTAACAGACAATGTTTTAAACTTTACGGCCTGGTGACTTACCCGGGGCACCGTGGCTTCATTTGTGAGGGCTTTATGTGTGTCATTTTCATATATCATTAATAAAAGCATTGGACGTTTCTTACATTTCAAATCTTGCGCTCCTTGTCTTTCTTTTATTATATATTGCAAAACAGCTATTTTACACACACTCACATATACAGGTCTACATCCACTCTAGATCTCACTGGTAACAACTCTGCTACTTCCAGTTATGACTTCGAAAATCCGATCAACTTAGCCGAAGAAGAAGGTGAAGATGATTGCGAAGTGCCTGGTGAAATTGCAAGACTGTTACTTCAGGAGGAGAGGGTTATTCATCCGCACGAAGAGCCAGTGGAATCAGTGAATCTGGGTACAGAGATAGACAAGAAAGAGGTCAAAATCGGTGCAAATCTGGAGCATAATGTGAAGCAACGGTTGATTCAAATGCTGCGTGACTACGTTGAGATCTTTGTCTGGTCTTACGAAGATATGCCGGGTTTGGATATTGATATTGTGGTTCATCGCCTACCTACCAAGGAAGACTGTCCTCCCGTGAAACAGAAGGTCCGCCGAATGCGCCCAGAGATGTCTGAGAAGATCAAGGCTGAGGTTATGAAATAGTTTGACGCCGGTTTTCTAGCAGTTACTTCTTACCCATAGTGGGTTGCCAACGTGGTTCCTGTGCCGAAGAAGGACGGTAAGGTTCGAATATGTGTTGACTATAGGGATTTGAACAGGGCAAGCCCCAAGGATGACTTCCCTCTACCTCATATCGACGTTCTGGTTGACAACACCGCTCAGCACAAGGTATTCTCCTTTATGGATGGTTTCTCCAGTTATAATCATATCAAGATGGATCCCGAAGACATGGAGAAGACAACCTTTGTTACTCAGTGGGGTACCTTTTACTACAAGGTCATGCCTTTTGGACTGAAGAACGCTGGGGCAACGTATCAGCGCGCCATGGTTGCTTTGTTTCATGACATGATCCATCATGAGATTGAGGTATACGTTGACGATATGATTGCACGGTCCCAGACTGAGGAAGAACATCTTGACCATCTGCATAAGCTGTTTGACAGGTTGAAGTTGTACAAGCTGAGGTTAAACCCGAACAAGTGCACCTTCGGGGTGAGATCTGGTAAGTTACTGGGTTTCGTCGTAAGTGACAAAGGTATTCAAGTGGATCCTGAAAAATTAAAGGCTATACCAGAGATGCTAGCTCCCAGAATAGATAAAGAAGTCAGAGGCTTTCTGGGACGTCTGAACTACATTGCCCGATTCATCTCGCACCTAACTGCTACTTGTGAGCCAATCTTCAAGCTGTTGAAGAAAGATCAGGTAGTACGTTGGAATGATGAATGTCAGGCTGCTTTCAAAAGGATCAAAGAGCATCTCCAAGAGCCACCTATTCTGATGCCTTCAGTTGAAGGGAGACCCTTAATCTTATACTTGACAGTACTCGACAACTCAATGGGGTGTGTGCTGGGTCAGCATGACGAGTCTGGCCGAAAAGAGCATGCTATTTATTACCTTAGCAAAAGTTTACCGACTGTGAGACCCGATACTCACTGCTCGAGAAAACTTGCTGCGCTTTGGCATGGGCTGCTCGCTGGCTGAGACAATATATGCTGACTCACACTACTCTATTGATATCAAAGATGGATCCAATCAAGTATATCTTCGAAAAGCTTGCCTTATCCGGAAGAATTGCAAGATGGCAGATGATCTTGACTGAGTATGACATCCAGTATACGACCCAAAAGGGAATCAAGGGAAGTGTGTTGGCAGACCATTTGGCACATCAGGCAGTGGATGATTACCAGTCTATGAACTTCGAATTTCCGGATGAGAATATCATGTTGGTAACTAACTATGAGACACCTGGACCGGATGAAGGACCTGAGGAAGGATCCTGATGGTCTATGTACTTTGACGGAGCTTCGAACGCTTTGGGTAATGGAATTGGCACTGTGATCATATCTCCTAAAGGCTCTCATACTCCGTTCACCACCCGACTATGTTTCAACTGCACCAACAACATGGTGGAGTATGAAGCGTGCATTATGGGTCTTCGAGCAGCAATTGACCTAAGGATTAAGTTTCTAAGTGTCTTCGGAGATTCCGCTCTCGTGATCAGTCAGATCAAAGGCGAATGGGATACGAAACACCCAAATCTTATTCCTTACAAGGAGTATGTATTGACGTTGCTTCCCCATTTCGAGGAGATAACCTTTGAACACTTCCCTAGAGAGGAGAATCAGTTGGCGGACGCGCTAGCTACGATGTTTTCTATGTTCCAAGTCAATTGGGACAACGAGGCTCCCCGGATTATCATTGAAAGATTGGATGAACCTACGCATTGTTGTGCCATTGAGACTAAAGAGGTAGCAGATAAACCCTGGTTTCATGAGGTGAAGAGGTACCTTGAGGCTCAGGAGTACCCCGAGGGTGCGTCTGTTAATGACAAGAAGTTTCTGAGAAGGTTCGCAGCGAAGTTCTTCATCAATAATGGCATCCTTTACAAGCGTAACCATGATTCGACCTTATTGTGATGTGTGGATAAGAACGAAGCAGAAAGGATCATGGCAGAGTTACATGAAGGTAATTTCGGAACTCATTCCAGTGGACACACCATGGCAAAGAAAATCCTTCGCGCAGGATATTACTGGTCCACAATGGAAGTTGACTGTTATCAGCATTCTCGGACATGTCACAAGTGTCAAGTCTATGCTGATAAGGTGCACATACCTCCAGTACCTCTGAACGTCTTGACGACACCTTGTCCTTTTGCAATGTGGGGCATTGACATGATCGGCGAGATCAGACCTACGGAATCCAACGGGCATCGTTTCATCTTGGTAGCTATTGATTACTTTACGAAGTGGGTTGAAGCAGCTTCCTTTGCTACTGTAACCAAGAACATCGTGGCACGATTGATTCGGCACAATCTGATTTGTCGATATGGTGTACCAGAGAGGATCATTACGGACAATGGTACCAATCTCAACAACAAGATGATCACTGAGCTCTGCGAGCAATTCAAAATACAGCATCACAACTCTTCTCCCTACCGGCCAAAGATGAATGGGGTTGTCGAAGTGACTAATAAGAACATTAAGAAGATTGTGCAGAAGATGACAGTGACATACAAAGATTGGCACAAGATGTTACCATTTGCTCTTCATGGGTACTGTACCTCAGCACAGACGTCGACAGGGGCAACAACTTATTCCTTGGTATATGGTATGGAGGCAGTCTTGCCCATTGAAGTTCAGATACCCTCTCTTCGGATCATGAAGGATGCAGGTTTGAGTGAAGATGACTGGATTCAGACCCGACTTGTTCAGTTGAACCTAATCGATGAAAAGAGACTTACTGCTATTTGTCATGGTCAGACGTACCAAAAATGCATGATCAAGGCATTTAACAAGAAAGTTAGACGACAAGAGTATCAAGCTGGGGACCTGGTTATCAAGCGCATTATCCTACCTCAAGGTGATACCAGGGGCAAATGGACCCCTACTTACGAAGGGCCATTTGTGGTTAAGAATATTTTCTCAGGAGGAGCCATGATTCTAACCAACATGGATGGTGACGACCTTCCTCACCCCGTCAATGCAAACATAGTGCAAAGATACTACACATAATCAAAGACCCGCTAGGTTGACTGGCCTAGGCAAAAATAAGGGCTTCCCGGCAAACCAAAAGGGTTCGGGCAAAAATAAGGGATGAAAATGAAAAAAATCTGTACACCCGGCAAGTCGAAAACCTGAAAAGGCGGCTTGGGCAAAAAAGGGTATCCCAGTGGACTGAAAACTCGAAAGGGCGGTCCAGGCAAAAGTTAGGGATCAAAGCATAACACTATGTCTCATTGGATCACCTTGCATCCAGACTTCGGTATCGACTATCAAGCTCAGACGAAACTAATCAATCTGATCTACCTTCAACTAGTAGCAAAGTGATGAGACGCTCGAGGGCATAAAGGAAATAGCAGAGTTGGAACCCAGTGGGATTATTCACATAGCTATTTTGTTTTCTTTTCACAAATTATGTAGATTCCTATATTCGGCGGCGTTCTCTTACTAGGACGCCAACCTCTTGTACAAAAATGCCTATTTACAGGCCAAACTTCAAAATCAATATAAATCATTTTCAAACTGTTTTTCCTTTATCTGTTTTGTTTTGCAAAGAACGTCCAATGTTCATTTTTTATATATGCATTTGACATTAATTGCTGCTAATGAATATTTACATGCGAAATAGAAGACGAATTACTGGTAACATCAGAAACAGGAGCTAATAAGAGTTACCTGAACTGTGTAGTTGCTCTGTCCACCAGGTAAAAAGTTAGATTCAGCTGAAGAATATGGCTAAGATACCTTCACTCCCCGCCGAGTAAGGCAGTAATGGTAGCTCTCCCCCAGCTGATACTTGCAACTATGAGTGAATCAGCAGTACTCTCCCCAAGCAGAGTTGATCTACCATCAGCACTAAAAAAGGCTCGATATCCCCGACAGACTTAATATTCCCTAACGAAGTGTAAGAAAGTTCCCCGGAAGAATACAAGATACCCCCAGTGGAGTCAATATTTCCCCAGCACGGGCTGAAAAAAGCTTTCCCAGCGGAGTTGAAGCATCATCCCCACTAAACTCTAGAAGTTTATCCCCAGCGGAGTACAAAAATAAATCTCCCCATCCAAGTTCAAAGGATCATTCCCAGCATAATTCAGAAGATTATCCCCACAAGAGTCTACAGGGTTATCCCCAGCAAATCGCAACTAAAAGATCATCCCCAGTGAAGTTATTTCCTTTCACAAACAGGAGTTCAATCCTCAACAAATTCAGTATCACCAGCAACGGTAATCCATCCCCAGTAGAGTTTATCAGTGGAATCCTCAACAGAGCATCTCTTTCCCACAGAGTAATCTCTTCATCAGTTTATTCCCCAACAGAGTTATCTTCTCCTGCTGGTTTATTCTCACAATCACCTTCGTTCACCATCCCCAGCGGAAGCAAAGAATTCAACTCTACTCTCCAACAGCTATCTGGGATTTATTTTCCCCATCTAAAACATTACATTTCCATACATCATGATACATGCATAAACGCAGCATACCATACAATCTCATTTATGTTGAGAACATCATTGCTTGATCCATATCCTGCATTGCATATGACTGACCTTTACCTTTCAGGAAAGATGCAGTTAAATTGTCAGCTATATCAAAAGACCTTCTCTGGTCCAGTTAAGTCGATTCCTAAAGATTTTTCTGATGCCGATCCAGTTAAAGTTATTCCAAGACCTTCTCTGGTCCAGTTAAATCGATTCCTAAAGATTTTTCTGATACCGATCCAGTCAAAATTATCCCAAGGCTTTCTCTGGTCCAGTCAAATCGATTCCTAAAGATTTTTCTAATGCCGATCCAGTTGAAGTTATTCCAAGACCTTGTCTGGTCAAGTTAAATCGATTCCTAAAGATTTTTCTGATGCCGATCCAGTCAAAGGCCTTCTCTGGTCCAGTCAAATCGATTCCTAAAGATTTTTCTGATGCCGATCCAGTTGAAGTTATTCCAAGACCTTGTCTGGTCAAGTTAAATCGATTCCTAAAGATTTTTATGATGCCGATCCAGTCAAAGGCCTTCTCTGGTCCAGTCAAATCGATTCCTAAAGATTTTTCTGATGCCGATCCAATTGAAGTTACTCCAAGACCTTGTCTGGTCCAGTTAAATCGATTCCTAAAGATTTTTCTGATACCGATCCAGTCAAAGTTATCCCTGTAATTGCAAGCTTCTCAAGTCATGTTTAAAGCATTAGTTTTGATGAAGACAACATGGATATCAATATTCAAAGGATGTGCAAATTTTTTATCAAATATCATATAGAAGTCTTGAAGATTAGAAGAAGAATTATTGAAGAAACAACAAATGTCAAAAGGTATAAATAATTCTTAAACTTGAATATAGATGTTCACAAATATGCATTCATAATCATATACATATCCCACATTTTTAATGTTAAGAAAAACTTTGTTTGAGATCTTTTTCAAAAAGAATTTTTGAAAATAAACTTTCAGGAACCAGTTCCTACCTAAAAGGGAACCGGGTTCCAAACTTGTTCAAAAAACACCTCCCTAGAATTTATACCAGGAACCGGGTTGTACCAATAGGGGAACCGGTTCTTGCGTGTTATTTTTTGAAATTCTGAGTTATAACGTTCACTAAGAACCGGGTTCTTCCTGGGTCGGAACCGGTTCCCAGCGAACCAGTGCAGCTTTTCTTTTAGTTTTTGAACATATTTCAAATGGTATTCTTTCATGAATGCATTGCATCTTTTCATATCAAATGGCATGAATGAAGAGGTATTTGTGACATTAAAAAATCTGCAGATTTTCAGATTTTAAAAAAACCTTCTTCAATTAAAAATTTTTCATCATTCAAATTTGCTTAAAAACTTTCAAGTGTTCATAAATTTTGTGAAACTTGCCATATACACTTTCATTAAGAAATCATTACAAGTTTCATACATTCATTGTGAACATTTATAATCATTGCTTGAGAATTGTTTCTATCTTGAAGAAGAAGATCAATTGAAGATTGATAGTGCTCTCCATCTCTTTCAAATAAATCATTGTATTACAAAAAGAAAGTATTCCCTTACTATCCAGGATTGTTGGAAGTAAGTGTTGTGATTTGAAGAGGATTGTTCTTCATTCACATTAGTGTTTGTTTGATCTTAAAGGTGTTAAGAACCTTTGGTCACCCTATAGGTTAGATAGTAAGCATAGGATGTACAATCATTCTAACTATAGTGAAATCTCTTTCGTGTTGGAAAGGGGACTGGAGTACTCTCGGATTGTGAGGGGAACCAGGATATATCACCGTGTTCTTTACTTTTCCGCATTTATCGCTTTCATCACCATAATCGAGAAAAGATAAGATATAATCAAAACCTTCAAACACTTAACCAAAAATTACTACAAGTATTCTCATAAAACCGAATAAATTTTTATATACCTAATTCACCCCCCCCCCTCTTAGGCACTCTTAGACTTACAATTGGTATCAGAGCAAGTTATAGGTAACTTGTTCCTAAAGATCCAGAATGGCTTCCGCAAATCCAAATCCGGTTTTCAAAGATGGTGGTAGTAACAACAAGCCTCCATTGTTTTGTGGTGAATACTTTGACTTTTGGAAAATTCGCATGAAGGCTCATCTTGAAGCGCAAGGAGAAGAAATATGGAATGCTGTTGAGAATGGTCCATTTACTCCGGTGTGTGTTGTCAATGGTGTTGGGTCATCAAAGCCTAAAGCATCATGTGATGACGATGACAAGAAAAAAGTTCTCTTTGACAAAAAGGCAATCAATATTCTCCAAAGTGCTCTTAGTATGGATGAATTTTTCCGAGTATCGGCATGTACAATGGCAAAGGAAATTTGGGATACTCTTGTAGAAACTCATGAAGGAACCGCCGAAGTCAAAAGGTCTAGATTGAACACTTTGAGTCAAGAATATGAATTATTCAGAATGCTGCCCGGAGAATCCATCCTTGACTTGCAAAAGAGACTCGTTCACTTGACAAACCATTTGAAGGCACTCAGTAAGACTTTAACTAATGATGAACTTAATCTTAAAGTGCTTAGATCTTTATCCAGGGAATGGCAACCAAAAGTGACAACAATATCCGAGAAGAAGAATCTATCCACAATGACTTCTGCAACCTTGTTCGGAAAACTTCAAGAATATGAGACGGAACTTGCAAGACTCGAAAAGCATGAAATCCAAGTAAAAGACTCAAAAGACTAAAAAGACATGGCTTTGAATACAAGGATAAAAAATCATGATAGAAATAAAGAGGATGAATCCACTAGTAGTGAAGATGATGATCTTATCAAGAAGATTGAAAAGGTTCTACGAAAAGAAAGAAAAAGAGAAGCACCAACAAGGAAGGTTATATGCTTTGATTGTGGAGAAAAGGGACATGTTAAAAGTGAATGTCCTACACTTGAAAAGAAGAAGAAATATTTCAAGAGAAATAAAGATAAAAAGTCAAAGAAAGCATATATAGCATGGGAAAGTTCATCTTCTGATTCCAAAAACAATCAACGTGCAAATCTAGCATTGATGGTCTCACACCATTCCGATGATGAAGACAATGAGGTTAGTAATGAATTCTCTCTTTCTGATAGTGATGCACAAGGTGCTATAGATGAACTATTGAATGAATGCAAAATTCTGTATAAAACCATTTCATCACAAAAGAAACAAATTTCATCCTTAGAAGAAAAATATGTTTCAATGGAAAAAGATTTCAAAGAAGAAAAACAAAAGTCAAGTGATGAACAAAAACAGAATTTTGTATGCAAAAATTGTGATTCACTCTCTTTCCAAATTGTCCAATTAAAAAGAGTCATTGAAAGATATGAAAAAGGGCAAATTGGATTGGAAGGTGTTCTTAGCCAACAAAGATACTCCAATGATAAAAGTGGACTTGGATATTCAAAGTTCTCAAAACCAAGTTATAAAAAAACTATCTTTGTTAAGGCAAGTGATCAATCTTCCAAAGAGAAAGTGAACAAACCTAAAATAGTTTGTCACTATCCGAAAAATTAAACATTTACTAAGAAGAAATCTTATCCTTCTAGATATAGAAGTAACTTTGAACCTACTTGTTTTTATTGTGGTATTAAAGGCCATACACCTAATGCTTGCTATGTTAGAAACTTTAGTATGGAAAGTGGGCATTATGTGTGGGTTAAGAAAGGAGCTAACTATGATGGACCCAAAGCACATTGGGTACCAAATCAAACTTAATTTTTTTTGTAGGTATGCTTGAAGACCACATACAATATTTTGTATCTTGATAGTGGTTGTTCAAAGCATATGATGGGAGACATACACTAACTTTCAAATCTAGTTCAAGTCCAAGGATTATTTCACATATGGGAAATACCTTAAAGGAAGAATTCTTGGCATTGGCAAAGTTGATACACTAACTTTCATATCCATTGAAGATGTACTTTATGTTGAAAAACAAAAGATAACTTCTAAGTACAAGTCAACTTGGTGACAAAGGCTTCAAGATCAAATTTACAAAAGATGAATGCTTGATTATTGATGAAGTCACCAATGAGGTAAAACTCAAAGGTAAAAGAATTTGTTTCACTCTTTTTCCCCATCCTTTTTGATGTTAACAAAGGGGGAGAAGAATATGCATGTGTGTTGTTTTGTTTCAAAGAAATTGCAGGACAAAATAAAACTCACTCCAAAATTCAAAGAATCATGGACTTAGGGGGAGCATACAATTTAGGGGGAGCCTTGCATTTGCTTAACATGTTTGCTACACAAAACAACATAAACATTTCAAGAATTGTTTTCAAGACTTGGTTGTCATCATCAAAAAGGGGGAGAATGTAATTGCAAGCTTCTCAAGTCATGTTTAAAGCATTAGTTTTGATGAAGACAACATGGATATCAACATTCAAAGGATGTGCAAAAAGTTTATCAAATATCATATAGAAGTCTTGAAGATTAGAAGAAGAATTATTGAAGAAACAACAAATGTCAAAAGGTATAAATAATTCTTAAACTTGAATATAGATGTTCCCAAATATGCATTCATAATCATATACATATCACACATTTTTAATGTTAAGAAAAACTTTGTTTGAGATCTTTTTCAAAAAGAATTTTTGAAAATAAACTTTCAGGAACCGGTTCCTACCTAACAGAGAACCGGGTTCCAAACTTGTTTAAAAAACACCTCCCTGGAATTTGTACCAGGAACCGGGTTGTACCAATAGGGGAACCGGTTCCTGCGTGTTATTTTTTGAAATTCTGAGTTACAACGTTCACTAAGAACCGGGTTCTGCCTGGGTCGGAACCGGTTGCCAGCGAACCAGTGCAGCTTTTCTTTTGGTTTTTGAACATATTTCAAATGGTATTCTTTCATGAATGCATTGTATCTTTTCATATCAAATGGCATGAATGAAGAGGTATTTGTGACATTAAAAAATGTGCAGATTTTCAGATTTAAAAACAATATTCTTCAATTAACAATTTTTCATCATTCAAATTTGCTTAAAAACTTTCAAGTGTTCATAAATTTTATGAAACTTGCCATATACACTTTCATTAAGAAATCATTACAAGTTTCATACATTCATTGTGAACATTTATAATCATTGCTTGAGAATTGTTTCTATCTTGAAGAAGAAGATCAATTGAAGATTGATAGTGCTCTCCATCTCTTTCAAATAAATCATTGTATTACAAAAAGAAAGTATTCCCTTACTATCCAGGATTGTTGGAAGTAAGTGTTGTGATTTGAAGAGGATTGTTCTTCATTCACATTAGTGTTTGTTTGATCTTAATGGTGTTAAGAACCTTTGGTCACCCTATATGTTAGATAGTAAGCATAGGATGTACAATCATTCTAACTATAGTGAAATCTCTTTCGTGTTGGAAAGGGGACTGGAGTACTCTCGGATTGTGAGGGGAACCAGGATATATCACCGTGTTCTTTACTTTTCCGCATTTATCGCTTTCATCACCATAATCGAGAAAAGATAAGATATAACAAAACCTTCAAACACTTAACCAAAAATTACTACAAGTATTCTCATAAAACCGAATAAATTTTTATATACCTAATTCACCCCCCCCCCCTCTTAGGCACTCTTAGACTTACAATTGGTATCAGAGCAAGTTATAGGTAACTTGTTCCTAAAGATCCAGAATGGCTTCCGCAAATCCAAATCTGGTTTTCAAAGATGGTGGTAGTAACAACAAGCCTCCATTGTTTTGTGGTGAATACTTTGACTTTTGGAAAATTCGCATGAAGGCTCTACTTGAAGCGCAAGGAGAAGAAATATGGAATGATGTTGAGAATGGTCCATTTACTCCGGTGTGTGTTGTCAATGGTGTTGGGTCATCAAAGCCTAAAGCATCATGGGATGACGATGACAAGAAACAAGTTCTCTTTGACAAAAAGGCAATCAATATTCTCCAAAGTGCTCTTAGTATGGATGAATTTTTCCGAGTATCGGCATGTACAACGGCAAAGGAAATTTGGGATACTCTTGTAGAAACTCATGAAGGAACCGCCGAAGTCAAAAGGTCTAGATTGAACACTTTGAGTCAAGAATATGAATTATTCAGAATGCTGCCCGGAGAATCCATCCTTGACTTGCAAAAGAGATTCGTTCACTTGACAAACCATTTGAAGGCACTCGGTAAGACTTTAACTAATGATGAACTTAATCTTAAAGTGCTTAGATCTTTATCCAGGGAATGGCAACCAAAAGTGACAGCAATATCCGAGAAGAAGAATCTATCCACAATGACTTCTGCCACCTTGTTCGGAAAACTTCAAGAATATGAGACGAAACTTGCAAGACTCGAAAAGCATGAAATCCAAGTAAAAGACTCAAAAGACTAAAAAGACATGGCTTTGAATACAAGGATAAAAAATCATGATAGCAATCAAGAGGATGAATCCACTAGTAGTGAAGATGATGATCTTATCAAGAAGATTGAAAAGGTTCTACGAAAAGAAAGAAAAAGAGAAGCACCAACAAGGAAGGTTATATGCTTTGATTGTGGAGAAAAGGGACATGTTAAAAGTGAATGTCCTACACTTGAAAAGAAGAAGAAATATTTCAAGAGAAATAAAGATAAAAAGTCAAAGAAAGCATATATAGCATGGGAAAGTTCATCTTCCGATTCCAAAAACAATCAACGTGCAAATCTAGCATTGATGGTCTCACACCATTCCGATGATGAAGACAATGAGGTTAGTAATGAATTCTCTCTTTCTGATAGTGATGCACAAGGTGCTATAGATGAACTATTGAATGAATGCAAAATTCTGTATAAAACCATTTCATCACAAAAGAAACAAATTTCATCCTTAGAAGAAAAATATATTTCAATGGAAAAAGATTTCAAAGAAGAAAAACAAAAGTCAAGTGATGAACAAAAACAGAATTTTGTATGCAAAAATTGTGATTCACTCTCTTTCCAAATTGTCCAATTAAAAAGAGTCATTGAAAGATATGAAAAAGGGAAAATTGGATTGGAAGGTGTTCTTAGCCAACAAAGATACTCCAATGATAAAAGTGGACTTGGATATTCAAAGTTCTCAAAACCAAGTTATAACAAAACTATCTTTGTTAAGGCAAGTGATCAATCTTCCAAAGAGAAAGTGAACAAACCTAAAATAGTTCGTCACTATCCGAAAAAGAAAACATTTACATAGAAGAAATCTTATCCTTCTAGATATAGAAGTAACTTTGAACCTACTTGTTTTTATTGTGGTATTAAAGGCCATACACCTAATGCTTGCTATGTTAGAAACTTTAGTATGGTAAGTGGGCATTATGTGTGGGTTAAGAAAGGAGCTAACTATGATGGACCCAAAGCACATTGGGTACCAAATCAAACTTAATTTTTTTTGTAGGTATGCTTGAAGACCACATACAATATTTTGTATCTTGATAGTGGTTGTTCAAAGCATATGATGGGAGACATACACTAACTTTCAAATCTAGTTCAAGTCCAAGGATTATTTCACATATGGGAAATACCTTAAAGGAAGAATTCTTGGCATTGACAAAGTTGATACACTAACTTTCATATCCATTGAAGATGTACTTTATGTTGAAAAACAAAAGATAACTTCTAAGTACAAGTCAACTTTGTGACAAAGGCTTCAAGATCAAATTTACAAAAGATGAATGCTTGATTATTGATGAAGTCACCAATGAGGTAAAACTCAAAGGTAAAAGAATTTGTTTCACTCTTTTCCCCAATCCTTTTTAATGTTAACAAAGGGGGAGAAGAATATGCATATGTGTTGTTTTGTTTCAAAGAAATTGCAGGCCAAAATAAAACTCACTCCAAAATTCAAAGAATCATGGACTTAGGGGGAGCATACAATTTAGGGGGAGCCTTGCATTTGCTTAACATGTTTGCTACACAAAACAACATAAACATTTCAAGAATTGTTTTCAAGACTTGGTTGTCATCATCAAAATGGGGGAGAATGTAATTGCAAGCTTCTCAAGTCATGTTTAAAGCATTAGTTTTGATGAAGACAACATGGATATCAACATTCAAAGGATGTGCAAAAAGTTTATCAAATATCATATATAAGTCTTGAAGATTAGAAGAAGAATTATTGAAGAAACAACAAATATCAAAAGGTATAAATAATTCTTAAACTTGAATATAGATGTTCACAAATATGAATTCATAATCATATACATATCCCACATTTTTAATGTTAAGAAAAACTTTGTTTGAGATCTTTTTCAAAAAGAATTTTTGAAAATAAACTTTCAGGAACCGGTTCCTACCTAACAGGGAACCGGGTTCCAAACTTGTTCAAAAAACACCTCCCTGGAATTTGTACCAGGAACCGGGTTGTACCAATAGGGGAACCGGTTCCTGCGTGTTATTTTTTGAAATTCTGAGTTATAACGTTCACTAAGAACCGGGTTCTGCCTGGGTCGGAACCGGTTCCCAGCGAACCAGTGCAGCTTTTCTTTTGGTTTTTGAACATATTTCAAATGGTATTCTTTCATGAATGCATTGCATCTTTTCATATCAAATGGCATGAATGAAGAGGTATTTGTGACATTAAAAAATGTGCAGATTTTCATATTTAAAAACAATATTCTTCAATTAACAATTTTTCATCATTCAAATTTGCTTAAAAACTTTCAAGTGTTCATAAATTTTGTGAAACTTGCCATATACACTTTCATTAAGAAATCATTACAAGTTTCATACATTCATTGTGAACATTTATAATCATTGCTTGAGAATTGTTTCTATCTTGAAGAAGAAGATCAATTGAAGATTGATAGTGCTCTCCATCTCTTTCAAATAAATCATTGTATTACAAAAAGAAAGTATTCCCTTTCTATCCAGGATTGTTGGAAGTAAGTGTTGTGATTTGAAGAAGATTGTTCTTCATTCACATTAGTGTTTGTTTGGTCTTAAAGGTGTTAAGAACCTTTGGTCACCCTATAGGTTAGATAGTAAGCATAGGATGTACAATCATTCTAACTATAGTGAAATCTCTTTCGTGTTGGAAAGGGGACTGGAGTACTCTCGGATTGTGAGGGGAACCAGGATATATCACCGTGTTCTTTACTTTTCGCATTTATCGCTTTCATCACCATAATCGAGAAAAGATAAGATATAATCAAAACCTTCAAACACTTAACCAAAAATTACTACAAGTATTCTCATAAAACCGAATAAATTTTTATATACCTAATTCACCCCCCCCCCCCTCTTAGGCACTCTTAGACTTACAATTGGTATCAGAGCAAGTTATAGGTAACTTGTTCCTAAAGATCCAGAATGGCTTCCGCAAATCCAAATCCGGTTTTCAAAGATGGTGGTAGTAACAACAAGCCTCCATTGTTTTGTGGTGAATACTTTGACTTTTGGAAAATTCGCATGAAGGCTCATCTTGAAGCGCAAGGAGAAGAAATATGGAATGCTATTGAGAATGGTCCATTTACTCCGGTGTGTGTTGTCAATGGTGTTGGGTCATCAAAGCCTAAAGCATCATGGGATGACGATGACAAGAAAAAAGTTCTCTTTGACAAAAAGGCAATCAATATTCTCCAAAGTGCTCTTAGTATGGATGAATTTTTCCGAGTATCGGCATGTACAACGGCAAAGGAAATTTGGGATACTCTTGTAGAAACTCATGAAGGAACCGCCAAAGTCAAAAGGTCTAGATTGAACACTTTGAGTCAAGAATATGAATTATTCAGAATGCTGCCCGGAGAATCCATCCTTGACTTGCAAAAGAGATTCGTTCACTTGACAAACCATTTGAAGGCACTCGGTAAGACTTTAACTAATGATGAACTTAATCTTAAAGTGCTTAGATCTTTATCCAGGGAATGGCAACCAAAACTGACAGCAATATCCGAGAAGAAGAATCTATCCACAATGACTTCTGCCACCTTGTTCGGAAAACTTCAAGAATATGAGACGGAACTTGCAAGACTCGAAAAGCATGAAATCCAAGTAAAAGACTCAAAAGACTAAAAAGACATGGCTTTGAATACAAGGATTCAAAATAATGATAGAAATCAAGAGGATGAATCCACTAGTAGTGAAGATGATGATCTTATCAAGAAGATTGAAAAGGTTCTACGAAAAGAAAGAAAAAGAGAAGCACCAACAAGGAAGGTTATATGCTTTGGTTGTGGAGAAAAGGGACATGTTAAAAGTGAATGTCCTACACTTGAAAAGAAGAAGAAATATTTCAAGAGAAATAAAGATAAAAAGTCAAAGAAAGCATATATAGCATGGGAAAGTTCATCTTCCGATTCCAAAAACAATCAACGTGCAAATCTAGCATTGATGGTCTCACACCATTTCGATGATGAAGACAATGAGGTTAGTAATGAATTCTCTCTTTATGATAGTGATGCACAAGGTGCTATAGATGAACTATTGAATGAATGCAAAATTCTGTATAAAACCATTTCATCACAAAAGAAACAAATTTCATCCTTAGAAGAAAAATATGTTTCAATGGAAAAAGATTTCAAAGAAGAAAAACAAAAGTCAAGTGATGAACAAAAACAGAATTTTGTATGCAAAAATTGTGATTCACTCTCTTTCCAAATTGTCCAATTAAAAAGAGTCATTGAAAGATATGAAAAAGGGAAAATTGGATTGGAAGGTGTTCTTAGCCAACAGAGATACTCCAATGATAAAAGTGGACTTGGATATTCAAGGTTCTCAAAACCAAGTTATAAAAAAACTATCTTTGTTAAGGCATGTGATCAATCTTCCAAAGAGAAAGTGAACAAACCTAAAATAGTTTGTCACTATCCGAAAAAGAAAACATTTACTAAGAAGAAATCTTATCCTTCTAGATATAGAAGTAACTTTGAACCTACTTGTTTTTATTGTGGTATTAAAGGCCATACACCTAATGCTTGCTATGTTAGAAACTTTAGTATGGCAAGTGGGCATTATGTGTGGGTTAAGAAAGGAGCTAACTATGATGGACCCAAAGCACATTGGGTACCAAATCAAACTTAATTTTTTTTGTAGGTATGCTTGAAGACCACATACAATATTTTGTATCTTGATAGTGGTTGTTCAAAGCATATGATGGGAGACATACACTAACTTTCAAATCTAGTTCAAGTCCAAGGATTATTTCACATATGGGAAATACCTTAAAGGAAGAATTCTTGGCATTGGCAAAGTTGATACACTAACTTTCATATCCATTGAAGATGTACTTTATGTTGAAAAACAAAAGATAACTTCTAAGTACAAGTCAACTTTGTGACAAAGGCTTCAAGATCAAATTTACAAAAGATGAATGCTTGATTATTGATGAAGTCACCAATGAGGTAAAACTCAAAGGTAAAAGAATTTGTTTCACTCTTTTTCCCCATCCTTTTTGATGTTAACAAAGGGGGAGAAGAATATGCATATGTGTTGTTTTGTTTCAAAGAAATTGCAGGACAAAATAAAACTCACTCCAAAATTCAAAGAATCATGGACTTAGGGGGAGCATACAATTTAGGGGGAGCCTTGCATTTGCTTAACATGTTTGCTACACAAAACAACATAAACATTTCAAGAATTGTTTTCAAGACTTGGTTGTCATCATCAAAAAGGGGGAGAATGTAATTGCAAGCTTCTCAGGTCATGTTTAAAGCATTAGTTTTGATGAAGACAACATGGATATCAACATTCAAAGGATGTGCAAAAAGTTTATCAAATATCATATAGAAGTCTTGAAGATTAGAAGAAGAATTATTGAAGAAACAACAAATGTCGAAAGGTATAAATAATTATTAAACTTGAATATAGATGTTCACAAATATGCATTCATAATCATATACATATCCCACATTTTTAATGTTAAGAAAAACTTTGTTTGAGATCTTTTTCAAAAAGAATTTTTGAAAATAAACTTTCAGGAACCGGTTCCTACCTAACAGGGAACCGGGTTCCAAACTTGTTCAAAAAACACCTCCCTGGAATTTGTACCAGGAACCGGGTTGTACCAATAGGGGAACCGGTTCCTGCGTGTTATTTTTTGAAATTCTGAGTTATAACGTTCACTAAGAACCGGGTTCTTCCTGGGTCGGAACCGGTTCCCAGCGAACCAGTGCAGCTTTTCTTTTGGTTTTTGAACATATTTCAAATGGTATTCTTTCATGAATGCATTGCATCTTTTCATATCAAATGGCATGAATGAAGAGGTATTTGTGACATTAAAAAATGTGCAGATTTTCATATTTAAAAAAAACCCTTCTTCAATTAACAATTTTTCATCATTCAAATTTGCTTAAAAACTTTCAAGTGTTCATAAATTTTGTGAAACTTGCCATATACACTTTCATTAAGAAATCATTACAAGTTTCATACATTCATTGTGAACATTTATAATCATTGCTTGAGAATTGTTTCTATCTTGAAGAAGAAGATCAATTGAAGATTGATAGTGCTCTCCATCTCTTTCAAATAAATCATTGTATTACAAAAAGAAAGTATTCCCTTACTATCCAGGATTGTTGGAAGTAAGTGTTGTGATTTGAAGAGGATTGTTCTTCATTCACATTAGTGTTTGTTTGATCTTAAAGGTGTTAGAAACCTTTGGTCACCCTATAGGTTAGATAGTAAGCATAGGATGTACAATCATTCTAACTATAGTGAAATCTCTTTCGTGTTGGAAAGGGGACTGGAGTACTCTTGGATTGTGAGGGGAACCAGGATATATCACCGTGTTCTTTACTTTTCCGCATTTATCGCTTTCATCACCAT
Source organism: Vicia faba (assembly GCA_948472305.1). Classification (NCBI taxonomy): domain Eukaryota; kingdom Viridiplantae; phylum Streptophyta; class Magnoliopsida; order Fabales; family Fabaceae; genus Vicia; species Vicia faba. The sequence continues at coordinate 831,402,878 of OX451741.1, forward strand.
AATCGAGAAAAGATAAGATATAATCAAAATCTTCAAACACTTAACCAAAAATTACTACAAGTATTCTCATAAAACCGAATAAATTTTTATATACCTAATTCACCCCCCCCCCCCCCCCCCCTCTTAGGCACTCTTAGACTTACAATTGGTATCAGAGCAAGTTATAGGTAACTTGTTCCTAAAGATCCAGAATGGCTTCCGCAAATCCAAATCCGGTTTTCAAATATGGTGGTAGTAACAACAAGCCTCCATTGTTTTGTGGTGAATACTTTGACTTTTGGAAAATTCGCATGAAGGCTCATCTTGAAGCGCAAGGAGAAGAAATATGGAATGATGTTGAGAATGGTCCATTTACTCCGGTGTGTGTTGTCAATGGTGTTGGGTCATCAAAGCCTAAAGCATCATGGGATGACGATGACAAGAAAAAAGTTCTCTTTGACAAAAAGGCAATCAATATTCTCCAAAGTGCTCTTAGTATGGATGAATTTTTCCGAGTATCGGCATGTACAACGGCCAAGGAAATTTGGGATACTCTTGTAGAAACTCATGAAGGAACCGCCGAAGTCAAAAGGTCTAGATTGAACACTTTGAGTCAAGAATATGAATTATTCAGAATGCTGCCCGGAGAATCCATCCTTGACTTGCAAAAGAGATTCGTTCACTTGACAAACCATTTGAAGGCACTCGGTAAGACTTTAACTAATGATGAACTTAATCTTAAAGTGCTTAGATCTTTATCCAGGGAATGGCAACCAAAAGTGACAGCAATATCCGAGAAGAAGAATCTATCCACAATGACTTCTGCCACCTTGTTCGGAAAACATCAAGAATATGAGACGGAACTTGCAAGACTCGAAAAGCATGAAATCCAAGTAAAAGACTCAAAATACTAAAAAGACATGGCTTTGAATACAAGGATAAAAAATCATGATAGCAATCAAGAGGATGAATCCACTAGTAGTGAAGATGATGATCTTATCAAGAAGATTGAAAAGGTTCTACGAAAAGAAAGAAAAAGAGAAGCACCAACAAGGAAGGTTATATGCTTTGATTGTGGAGAAAAGGGACATGTTAAAAGTGAATGTCCTACACTTGAAAAGAAGAAGAAATATTTCAAGAGAAATAAAGATAAAAAGTCAAAGAAAGCATATATAGCATGGGAAAGTTCATCTTCTGATTCCAAAAACAATCAACGTGCAAATCTAGCATTGATGGTCTCACACCATTCCGATGATGAAGACAATGAGGTTAGTAATGAATTCTCTCTTTCTGATAGTGATGCACAAGGTGCTATAGATGAACTATTGAATGAATGCAAAATTCTGTATAAAACCATTTCATCACAAAAGAAACAAATTTCATCCTTAGAAGAAAAATATGTTTCAATGGAAAAAGATTTCAAAGAAGAAAAACAAAAGTCAAGTGATGAACAAAAACAGAATTTTGTATGCAAAAATTGTGATTCACTCTCTTTCCAAATTGTCCAATTAAAAAGAGTCATTGAAAGATATGAAAAAGGGCAAATTAGATTGGAAGGTGTTCTTAGCCAACAAAGATACTCCAATGATAAAAGTGGACTTGGATATTCAAAGTTCTCAAAACCAAGTTATAACAAAACTATCTTTGTTAAGGCAAGTGATCAATCTTCCAAAGAGAAAGTGAACAAACCTAAAATAGTTTGTCACTATCCGAAAAAGAAAACATTTACTAAGAAGAAATCTTATCCTTCTAGATATAGAAGTAACTTTAAACCTACTTGTTTTTATTGTGGTATTAAAGGCCATACACCTAATGCTTGCTATGTTAGAAACTTTAGTATGGCAAGTGGGCATTATGTGTGGGTTAAGAAAGGAGCTAACTATGATGGACCCAAAGCACATTGGGTACCAAATCAAACTTAATTTTTTTTGTAGGTATGCTTGAAGACCACATACAATATTTTGTATCTTGATAGTGGTTGTTCAAAGCATATGATGGGAGACATACACTAACTTTCAAATCTAGTTCAAGTCCAAGGATTATTTCACATATGGGAAATACCTTAAAGGAAGAATTCTTGGCATTGGCAAAGTTGATACACTAACTTTCATATCCATTGAAGATGTACTTTATGTTGAAAAACAAAAGATAACTTCTAAGTACAAGTCAACTTTGTGACAAAGGCTTCAAGATCAAATTTACAAAAGATGAATGCTTGATTATTGATGAAGTCACCAATGAGGTAAAACTCAAAGGTAAAAGAATTTGTTTCACTCTTTTTCCCCATCCTTTTTGATGTTAACAAAGGGGGAGAAGAATATGCATACGTGTTGTTTTGTTTCAAAGAAATTGCAGGACAAAATAAAACTCACTCCAAAATTCAAAGAATCATGGACTTAGGGGGAGCATACAATTTAGGGGGAGCCTTGATTTTCTTAACATGTTTGCTACACAAAAAAACATAAACATTTCAAGAATTGTTTTCAAGACTTGGTTGTCATCATCAAAAAGGGGGATATCAACATTCAAAGGATGTGCAAAAAGTTTATCAAATATCATATAGAAGTATTGAAGATTAGAAGAAGAATTATTGAAGAAACAACAAATGTCAAAAGGTATAAATAATTCTTAAACTTGAATATAGATGTTCACAAATATGCATTCATAATCATATACATATCCCACATTTTTAATGTTAAGAAAAACTTTGTTTGAGATCTTTTTCAAAAAGAATTTTTGAAAATAAACTTTCAGGAACCGGTTCCTACCTAACAGGGAATCGGGTTCCAAACTTGTTTAAAAAACACCTCCCTGGAATTTGTACCAGGAACCGAGTTGTACCAATAGGGGAACCGGTTACTGCGTGTTATTTTTTGAAATTCTGAGTTATAACGTTCACTAAGAACCGGGTTCTGCCTGGGTCGGAACCGGTTCCCAGCGAAACAGTGCAGCTTTTCTTTTGGTTTTTGAACATATTTCAAATGGTATTCTTTCATGAATGCATTGCATCTTTTCATATCAAATGACATGAATGAAGAGGTATTTGTGACATTAAAAAATGTGCAGATTTTCAGATTTAAAAACAATATTCTTCAATTAACAATTTTTCATCATTCAAATTTGCTTAAAAACTTTCAAGTGTTCATAAATTTTGTGAAACTTGCCATATACACTTTCATTAAGAAATCATTACAAGTTTCATACATTCATTGTGAACATTTATAATCATTGCTTGAGAATTGTTTCTATCTTGAAGAAGAAGATCAATTGAAGATTGATAGTGCTCTCCATCTCTTTCAAATAAATCATTGTATTACAAAAAGAAAGTATTCCCTTACTATCCAGGATTGTTGGAAGTAAGTGTTGTGATTTGAAGAGGATTGTTCTTCATTCACATTAGTGTTTGTTTGATCTTAAAGGTGTTAAGAACCTTTGGTCACCCTATAGGTTAGATAGTAAGCATAGGCTGTACAATCATTCTAACTATAGTGAAATCTCTTTCGTGTTGGAAAGGGGACTGGAGTACTCTCAGATTGTGAGGGGAACCAGGATATATCACCGTGTTCTTTACTTTTCCGCATTTATCGCTTTCATCACCATAATCGAGAAAAGATAAGATATAATCAAAACCTTCAAACACTTAACCAAAAATTACTACAAGTATTCTCATAAAACCGAATAAATTTTTATATACCTAATTCACCCTCCCCCCTCTTAGGCACTCTTAGACTTACAATCCCAAGACCTTCTGTGGTCCAGTTAAGTCGATTCCTAAAGATTTTTCTGATGCCGATCCAGTTGAAGTTACTCCAAGACCTTGCCTGGTCCAGTTAAATCAATTCCTAAAGATTTTTCTGATGCCGATCCAGTCAAAGTTAATCCAAGACCTTCTCGGGTCCAGTTAAATCGATTCCTAAAGATTTTCCTGATGCCGATCCAGTTGAAGTTATTCCAAGACCTTCTCTGTTCCAGTTAAATCGATTCCTAAATATTTTCTGACGCCGATCAAAGTTAATCCAAGACCTTCCCTGGTTCAGTCAGATCGACGATAAGATCTCCCTAATTCATATTCCAGTAGAAGTTCAGACCACCTACCAAAAATCTCCAAATGGCATCTGTAAGCCCATTCCTGACATCACAATGCTGATACCACTTCATGATAGTGCAAATTTCTGGGCACTTTAGTGTTCAATCATCTTCCACCTTCGGATCACAAAAGGCCCGAAAGCCAATCTATATCCTCAGGTTTAAGAAGATTGAACAGGGGAAGCTGTTGTACCCCAAAATTTTCCCTCTCATATTTCCTAAGACATTGCAAGAAAAATCTCCAAGTGGTTCAATAGTGCTCAAGAGTTGGACAGTCAAAGTCATCTCCTATGGCAGTCAATCTCAAATTAGGGTTTTGTGTTGCATCAAGTTCCTTGCATCCAAATGGCCTCAAGTGCTCCCCAATGTCCTAATATGTTCTCAAGATCATCCATGCCAAATTTCAAGCCTTGCAGAGGAAGATTGGTCAGTCAATTGCTCAAGAGGCCCAAAAAATTGACTGTGTTAGGGCAAAAGTCAACTGTAACCCAAATACAGTCAAACTTCAATATTTTTTGTCAACATTATCATTTTGAAGGATATTTCATCATTTTATCAAGGGTTGATCATGATTCATCAAGGATTGCTCAAAATTCATCAAGATTCAAAAGTTGCTAAATTAGGGTTTTGTAGGAAAAGTCAACTCAACTTTTACCAAGCATAACTTTCTCATACTTTATGAGAAATGACCCATCCAAATCTCATTTTTAATAGGATGCAATTTCATACAATCCATCTTCACACCCCAATATCAATAAATGCACTCACAAAAAGTTACAAATTTGGACATTATAGGTCATTTTTGAAAGTAAAAACAAACACCTTTTTTGCCAAAGCTTATAACTTGAGCATGGAATTTCAAAATGATATGATACCAAAAGGGTTGGTTAGAGGACATCTCAAGCTTTCTAAAAAGTCCAAGAACATCTCCAAAAGTTCAAAATTTAAGAAGTTATGCATTGTTTAAGTTATGCATTTTTGCAAAATTGCCAAAAGTCAACTATCCCCAAAACTTCAAATTTTGTCAAATGGGCCCATTCTTTTCCACTTTATTTGATCTTGTCACACTACACACGTGTCCTAGCTTCATCCTTGTGTCCATTTATTAATTTTTCTATTTGATTTGATTTTATATTGAATTAATTCATTTTAAATCAATTTAAATCAAATAAAATCCAAATATTGATCACTTGGAATCTTTTTGATTGATATAGGTCTTAATTGTCATCATGGACATGATCAAACTCGTATCAAGCCATATCATGAACAAAATATTGGATTTTGGACAAATTTGGAAGCTTTTCAATGGAGGATCAAATCTTATCTCCAAACATCAATGCATAAGGATTCAACCCAAGAAAGTTAACCTAATTCATTCCATGTTACATATATAATGCAAAGAGGCATGAGTTAGGGGTTAGAGGCTGCATAAACATCAAAACCAAACTTGGAAAAAAAGTGGAAAAGCTTGAAACTGAAATCGAGCATAGAGGTGTTTTCAAGGCCAAAACTCAACGTGAATCTATTACTGGATCATCCTTGAAGGGAAACCAACTCAAAACCAATCCCCATACACGTTCCAAAGCGCTGTAAGTCTCTCTGAAAATCTCCTTTCAGTTGAATTTGTATCTCATAGTTCTTGCACTTTTCTTGCAAAATCTTTACATGCTCATGCTTATCGTTCCATTTAGAAGCTTTTTGCATTATTGAATTGCATTTTCATGGCCTGTAACCCCCTAGCCGAATCTAGGGTTCTTGGATTGTTTTTTTGGGCGTTTTCTCTACAGGTAAAATCAGGGCAAACAATGGACATGGATGAAATCAGGATGCCCAAACGAATCGAACCATGGTCTTGGAACTAATTTCCATGGCCTGAAATTGATTTTTGGAGACACCTACGGATTTAGCTGCGGATACAAATCCACAGGTAAAAAAACCAGGTCCAACGAAGAAGATGAATACGTGCCCCCTCCCCATTGGACCATTCATAATTCGCGCGTTTTTTGTTTGTTTTAATTCTGGCATTTGTTTTGTTTTCTAATATATTAATTGTTACCTAATCCATTAACGAATGAAACACATTGGCTCAGTGGTGAATGCATTAGTGTGAGATCCAACAGGACCTGGGTTCGAATCCCAGGTCCCCATATTTGCATATTATTATTTTTCTTCAGGAAATCCAACGCGTTTCAGTAATTATTGTCCATCATACACCATCACCCAGATGCCTGCCAGATGGCCCCGGGCCAGATCTGGTGGTCCAGATGTGATGACCATCATGCTCTCAAGTCAACCAATGCATAGGGAATCAGAAAGTCAACCCAGGCCTGCGTGCAAATGGGCTTCAAATTGCCAGTCTCACCTCCTGATCAGGCCCAACACCCCCCTTTGGTTATTTCTATCTTTTTTATTTTATTTACTTATTTGATTAATTATTTTTATTGTTTAATTAACCAATTAATCTTTTTCCTCATAAAATCAAAAAACCAAAAAATATATTTTATTTATTAAAATTAAATTCAGCATTTTATTTTTGTAAATAAATATTAATTGAATAAACTTAGTTTTAATTAGGTATAATTTTTAATATCTTTTGCAAATAATTAAAATTAATTTAGATAATTAGGTTTCATTAACTTTGATTAATTTATTTTTTCCTTAAATACTCAAAAATACAAAAATATCTTTTTTTAATTAATTTATTTATTTAATTAACTTAGTTTATTTCCTTTTCAAAAATAACAAAAAAATCACTTTCTTTCAAAAAAGGGTCAAAACCCTGAAAAATGCATTTGATTTAATTTTTCGCGCGCGATCCATTTTACCACATTGATTTAATTGTTTCCCTGAATGTAATAATTTAATTAGGACTTTAATTATTTTATCGTTATTTACTTTCCGCATTTTAATCTCAAGGGTTACTTTTGGCGATGTAAATACCCGACGCCTTGTAATAATTAGATTTAATTTCCGCAACTTATAAACTGTTAGATGTTTGGTAATAGGGAATGCATGACAAGATCGAATGTATGAACTTAAAATCAACATAGATAACCATTGACATGTACAAAGAAAAATTAACCGAAATGACACACTCGCACATGCGCACTCTTAGGGTACACCTCACTTGGTTGCCTTCGAACGCGGTCATTGAGTATAGGAAGTTTTAGAGGTCGCCCTCTTATCCAAAGATCATAGTCGCCTCAAAACGGTTGCCTCGGAAAAATGATCTAAGACATTAGGGTTACCGCTAAGGCGTCCTAACATTGTTTTAGTGACCACACGTCTCTTAATCGAATTGACCCTTCAACTCCAACGACGGTGCTACCTACTCATTCATAGTGGGATAGCATTGTCTAAAGGACATTAGCACAAATTGATTCCTTTTTTGAGTAGGTAGATGGTTCTTAAGTACTTGCTCTTTTAAAACAAAACAAAACTTCTCACACTTACACTTTTCAAACAAACTTTTTCAAACCCACAAATACAAAGAAAAGCAATTTTGAAAACACTTTGAGCAAGTACCTAAGAGCCCGCAGATAACCACAGATAGAAAGGGTGCTAACACCTTCCCTTTCTATAATCTACCCCCCGGACCCGAGAAACATCTCGAAAAAGGAATTTTTCTGGGCTTTTTTCCTTTCCTTGTTGGATAAAATAAAAGACGGTGGCGACTCTTGCTCACCGCGACATTTTGCAAAAACAAACGCAAAACACGAACCAGCATTCCAAAAACAGTCAATTCTCTCCCACTGTATCACACCCCCCAAGTACACTCTTTCGTTTGGCCATATATGACCATGGGAAGGCAAACCTTCGATTGGACAGAAGCAACCTACATATAAAGCTTCGATTGGAGCTTTGATTCCCTTCGATCAACTTCCTTCGAATCCAAGCTGAACCATTCGAAGCAGTTTTCGTTTGAAGAAAATCTGAGGAAAATCTCATGACCAGCTACTTGACAGGTTATGTTGCTTCCAAATCTTGGTATAATTAGAGGGTCAGAAGCATAAGTCACATCTTCTGCACCCCTACTGCCAAAAGGCCCCCCACTTGGACCCTCACGTTACATTTTTTTTATTATTTCCTTGCAAAGCTGGCTACTATAACATGTCCACTTTTTCTCTATAAATAGAGGGATTATTTGCAAAGGCTAGAGAGGATTTTTTGGACCAAAGGAACGAATCTCCCAAATTTTCTCAAACACAACAAATCTCTCAAGTCCCTTCAACACTTGTGAGAACAAACCCAGAATCACATACTTACTTCCTTCAATTCTGAAGAACAAGCACTCTTCAGTATCCTTCGAATCTAGTTTGGAAAGAATCGTAAGACTTGTTTCTTTCCTTCCTTCGAATCCAGTATTCCAAGCACAACTGTTGGCCCCCTCTTTCGAATCCATCACCCAGGGCCTCCACTCGAGGTCCCACGCCCATTCAAAGCCTCCAGCAAGGTAAGTCACTCTTACCCTTGAACCTTTCATTTCATGGCATAACATGTAAATAAGCTTTTCTTTCATTTCAAGCCTGTACATACCATTGTTCCTTTCGTTTCCACCCTTTTAACATGTTTTTCAGAGCTAACCATTTCGTTTTGCTTTTGTTTACCTGAACTTGCTTTAACTATTAAACTCTTTGCAAGATAAATACTAGCATGGCCTTAGGCCATGTTGCCATTTAATGCCTTAAACGAAAGAAACTGGGGTAAGGAAACATGAAACGAAGCCTTGGGATTTCATGCTGACTTCCAAGCTCCAGAAGGACAGGCTGCACCACACTGGTTTCCAGGCAGAATCAAAAGGCGCACCATGTTGATTCCAGGCCCCAGTCGAAGGAGACAGAGAAGGCAGAATTGAAGGCCACATCTCACGCCTCAGGACAAGACCAATCGAAGGACAGGACCTCACTGGTGCCAGCCCCCAATTGAAGGCCATGACCTGACTGGATCCAAGTCCCAATCGAAGGCCATGACTTGCTGGATGCTAACCCCAATCAAAGAACTCCAACAGAAGCAGAATCAAAGGCTGCTTCCCCCCAATCGAAGGAGCTCTTTTGTTACTTTTTTTTGCCTTTACATTTTTCTTGCACTTCAATATGGTTGTTATAGTGTAGGATTTATTTTTTGAACTTTTTATTACTTTTTGTAAAAATGCTAGTAATTAGCTGTGTATTGCAAGATAAAAACAACAAGTAGACAACCCCTAATCAAAGACTAAATGCATGTAAATCAAACACACTATACACACATGCACCCTTAGGGTAATCTCACTTGTTGCCTCGGAAAAATAGTCATGTCCCTCGAATATGGGTGTTTTAGCAAAGACCCTTGATAAAATATCGTAGTCCCTAGATGACCCTCGATGTTGCCTTCGGTAAACGATCTAGTCCCTAAACGATATTGCTAAAACATTCCATAGGTTGCCTTCTATGACTATACAAACGTCCCACGCCTGTCCCTTCACATCCAATGATGGGGCTTCTTAACAAATCAATGGTAAGATAGCAACATCTAAAGGAGAAAGAAATGAACATCTAAGACCTTTTGAGTAGGTAGATTTGCTCCTAGTTGCTCGCTTGCTCACAACAAAAACATTTTATACACCAACGCTCTCATTTTGAAACATTTTCAAAAGACAACACTTTGTACACGTTCTTATAGAAACGAGAACCATTACAAAGACACCTTTTCAAAATGTCTTTCAAAAACACAATCCACAAACACTTCTTTGAACTATTTTCAAAACAACACTTTGTACGCGTTCTTATAGAAACGAGAGCCATTACAAAGTCACATTTTCAAAATACTTTCAAAACCCACACCACAAGCACACATTCAAACAAAAGCAAGTGATCTAGAAAGAAACTAAGATCACGTAGATAACTACGGATAAAAAGGGTGCTAATACCTTCCCTTTTCATAATCTACCCCCCAAACTCAAGAAAACATCTCTAAAGGTATTTCCTATTCTTTTCAGCCTTTCCTTATTGGATAAAAGAAAAGTTGGTGGCGACTCTTGCTACCCGCAACAATTGCGATCAAACGCAAAACATCCAAGTCAGTTCTCCCACCGTATCACAGAACTGACGACTCTGCTAGGGAAAAACTTAAAAGTGGGGTTACCTTAGGGATAGATCACCTTTACTTGCTTCCCTTGTTTGATTTGCTTGCTTTACATTATAGTTTTTTGTTTGGGCTTGCTTTGATCCTCTACCCGGATCTGGGACACCTTTTAGGTAAGTAGAAATAGATTGTGGAAACTGTACGGTGTAGACCGACACGATTGAAACAATGGCTACGTTAGTGTGACGCATTTGTGGGTACCAGTATCCCTTGTGTTGAATCGAGGAGAATACGGGGCCGCTGAGTGGCGTCATGAAGCACTAACTGCCCTTAGAACCTTAATTGAACAAACTTAGCCAATTAGGACGTAGTGAGATAACCGATTTCGGTGGAAAGCTGAAAATTGGTTGATACTCGATGCTACACTCATTGAGACCGGACTTTTGGGATATCTCAGCCGAAATAAAAGATTGATTATGTTGAGATAACGCCTAAAGGAATGGTCAGTGATATTGAGATCCCTTAGAACCCGGTTACTATTAACTAGGATAGGTTGAGCCAACTAAACTTCAAGAGGGTACTTACCTACAAACCCATGCAAGCCTAAACCTAAGGACTTGTATGCTTTGTGTGTATATGATTACTTGTACATAACAACTTGCTTACTTTGAATACTTGTACATAACATCATAGCATCATACCATAGAATTTTCAATAACCATTTCAAGGATCTCGAGGGTCTTTGATGCAGGGTTACATTGAACCAGACGTCTATCAAGGGGCAAGAGGATTCATTTTCCTCTGACCAAAACGCCGTCAAAAATCAAGTACAACAAACTTGAGTCAAGGGCTATGACCTACTTGACATGGTGATCTTAATTATCGTGGAAGGATATCCACCGATACAAAGTTCTCCAATCAAAGCTGTTGATCAAAGTTCAACTTCTAACATCTTCTTGTGTTTAACCCGCGAGATCCTTGAAAACATGCATCCACATATCATGCATCATATCATGACAGGTTTCTCCCATACGGGTCTCCTTATCTTCCTACTGTTTATTTCAATAGATGTGGCTCTAGAGAAGACTATCAAGGACATCCAAGCTCAAAATGCTCAACTTCAAGAGATGTTCTTGAACCTATCCAAGGGACAAGAAGAAGTGAAATCTCTCGTCATAAGGGGCATGGTCATGGAGAATTCGGAGGGCACCAAGGATGATCAGTTGGAACAACTACAAACCGAGATATCCACAATGAAAGTCCAGATGATGGGACAACTGGTGGGCCAGATGGCTCTTATCCAAAACTTGGCTCAAGGACAGGAAGAGCTGAGAGCCCTGGTCAACAGGCTTCATCAAGACAGATGCAACCAAATAGGGCAAACAACCTGAATTGGAGATCGAGTCATTAATCAGCCTCCGATGAAGAGTGGACCTTTCCAAATTGCTTCCATGTCACGGGCCTAACAACGACCTCGTCAACATCAACGGGAAAATCAGCAAAGGAAAAACAAACCCGAGAGACAGTTTACTAACATCAACATGCCACTGTCTGAAGCTTTTCAACACATGTTAAGTATCAATCTGATTACGTTGATAAGACCTCATCCAAACCCCAAAACTTCTTCTCCTAACTACAATCCTGATGCCAGGTGTGCCTATCATTCCGACAGTCCTGGACATGATACAAACGACTGTTGGGCGCTAAAGTACAAGATTCAAAACCTGATAAACGAAGGAGCGTTGAAGTTCACACAAGATGGCCAAACTGAGTTCTTCTGCCGTCCCTCAAAGGCTCACCACCTAAAGTGACAAGTTCAGACAAAGAGGCTTCTGTTCATTTGAGTTTTGAATTGTAATTTCTTTTGTTATTCAAACAATTATCTATTAATGTTAAACTATGTTTCATTAATGCATTGCATATGTTTGTCTTGAATTCATCCATTCATTTTCACTATATTTAAACTATGCTTTTTACTCTCAACTCTTGCTAAAAGTTACAAGCCTTTAGAGGGAGGATGACGAAAACAATGCCATAATCTCATACAATATGCTTTTGAACAGACCTTGCTGACGATGTACATGCGTTCTTTCAAATCCTAAACACTGGAGTTATAAGGAAGATAATCCCTAGTCAACCCCTTTGAGCCAAAGAAGTAGAAGTTTTCTTTTTTACACAAATTGAAACCTTTAATCAAAACCTGGGGAAGAGTAGTCTCTCAGTTAATTCAAATGCGCGTTCAATCACAAACTTTCACTTCGTAATACAAAGAATGACATCAAAACAATTCCCCTGGAATCAAAAGACAGTGATGGTTCCCTACCAAATAGGCAGTCATTATCTCTCAAAAAGAAAAGCCCACGAAGTCAAAACCTGCAAAGGAGACTTAAGAAAAATTGGGGCATCCCGCTGACCGTAATCTCAAAACAAGAACAGTCAGGTAAAAATCAAGGATACTAAATCAAAAAAAGGGGTCACTACAAATCCTCAACAACATGAAAAATGTTGCAAAAAATGATTGTCTTCTGACAAACTTAACTTGTCTGAACCATCATCAAAACGTCATTCCAGACTCAATTGGAGTTCAAACGTACAATTAACTGAGTTTAGTACTAAAGAACATCACGAAGAACGAGAGGGTTAAAATATACCTTAAGCCTTATCCTATGTTTCTTAAAACCGTGAATCAAGCCACGCTACAACCCTTCAAAAGTCCTAATTGAAGCACGGGTTAGTTCGAAAGCATACTGTTACAAAAGGTATCCTGACTCCTATAAGGCTTTACTCTAAGTCCTGAGTTTGAATTTTCTTACAAAATTTCTTTACTTGCTAAAATGAATTTTCAAAAACTTCAAGACAGGCATAAACTTTTCATTATTTGAATATCGTTGTTTGCATATGGCTATTTGTTTGACAGCAGAGAAATTCACACAACGAATATCCGATGAACGAAAGCTCTCTCAGTGAACAAAATAATCTCAAGTGGGAAGATACTTCCAACAATAAATCTCCTATAAACAAGGGGGCATGACATGTCACTATCCAGCACACCTGGGGCAATCCAATCAAGATTCCAAGAAATCTCTCAAGAAGTGCAGAATAACAAGGGGCAGGTCTCCATCTAAATCACTCGGGGCATTGAATGCAAATCCCGACAAAGGTTTACATACAGTCAAACATTTTTTGGTAGTACCACAAACACCTGCTACTAGGGGCAGTGATAAATCTCCCCAAAATCCTTCTCATAGGATGACTCCAAGCCAGAGTTTCAATCTCTGAAAACTTCTCACCAGTTGAGTCGACCTCAAGAATCCTCAAGGATCTTCCCCAGCGAAGTCACCACCTCTCCAACAGACCAGCAACATGGTTTATTTCCCCAAAAAACAGCAGGATTCCCCAGCTTGAGTTTGCCCCTCTAACTACTACAAATCAGAGGACCACAACTCCTTTTCCCCGATAGACTACTCTACAATCCCCAGCAAGTTACTGTGAAACTTGGACCCGACCAGACATCAGTTCAACTTCGACTCCCCGGTAGAGCAACAGACAACCAAGACTGCTGAACTCTTTTCCCCAAACAGGAATCAACACTCTCCACAAAGTTTTCAATTTCCCCCAACGGAGTTCTCCTCAAAACAACAAAACAGGAATCCCCGGTGGAAACATTCTAAGCAAAGTTTGAAGACACACCTACTCTTCAACAATAGTCCGGGATTTAATGACTCCCCAACATTTGTCAAGAATTTATTTTCCCAGAAAAAGATACACTTCAATAAACATTTCACATTTCATACATCCTATTTACATACATGATAAGTGCATACGACACAATCTCATTTATTTTGAGAACATCATGACACCATGCATTTCATACATCATGACATTGCGTACAGCTAACGTTTTACCTTTTTCAGGAAAAGGTCAATCAACAGATGGCTATCGTCAACAATTTTCAAAAGGTCAGAAATTAATACCTGAAACCAGACATGACAAGTATCTCAACGACCAACAATTTTCAAATTACAGATTAATACTTGTAACAAGCTAGGAAAACTATCTTTCTTTCTCAGATGAAGTTTTACACGGACTCATCACGAAGCAACCCTACCTAGGTTCCTCCTCATAAAATTCTAGATGAAGTTTAACACAGACTCATCATCAAGCAACCCTACCTAGGTTCCTTCTCATTTCTAGATGCAGTTTTACACAGACTCATCATGAAGCAACCCTATCCAAGTTTCTTCTCATTTCCAGATGCAGTTTTACACTGACTCATCATGAAACAACCCTACCCAGGTTCTTTCTCATTTCCATATGAAGTTTAACACGGACTCATCATGATGTAGCCCTACCCAGGTTCCTTCTCATTTCCCAGATTAAGTTTTACACGGACTCATCATCAAGCAATCCTACACAGGTTCCTTCTCTTTGCAGGATGAAGTTTAACACGGACTCATCATCAAGCAACCCTATCCAGGTTCCTTCTCATTTCCAGATGCAGTTTTACACGAACTCATCATGAAACAACCCTACCCAGGTTCCTTCTCATTTCCAGATGAAGTTTAACACAGACTCATCATGAAGTAGCCCTACCCAGGTTCCTTCTCATTTCCCAGATGAAGTTTTACACGGACTCATCATGAAGCAATCCTACAAAGGTTCCTTCTCTTTCCAGGATAAAGTTTTACACGGACTCATCATGAAGCAACCCTATCCAGGTTCCTTCTCACACATTTCCAGATGAAGTTTTACACGGACTCATTATGAAGCAATCCTACACAGGTTCCTCCTCTTTCAAGATGAAGTGTTACACAGACTCATCCTGAATCAACCCTACCCAGGTTCTTTCTCCTAAATTCTAAGATGAAGGTTTACACTGACTCATCATGAAGCAACCCTACACAGGTTCCTCCTCTTTCCAAGATGAAGTTTTACACAGACTCATCTTGAAGCAGCCATATTCAGGCCCATCACAAATGAACGATCAAAGACCTCTGCTGGCTCAATTTAAATCTCTCAATGGTATATCCTGATTCTTTCTAGTAGACATTTCCTTTGGTTCAGATAAATTGCTCCAAAGATTTATTTTGATTTCTTCTCCAGTTGAAGTCAGAATTTAGACTTAGTCCAATTTCTGTCAACAATCACTCTGGATGTCATATATAAGCCCATTCCCTACACAATCAACCGCAACATCATCAAGTGCAAATTTTTGGGCACTCTAGTGTTCAATCATCTTCCACCTTCAAGTCACGAATGGCAGATTTTCCCATCTAACTCTTCAGATGTAAGAATATTGAACAAGGGCAATTGTTGTACCCCAAAATTTTCCCTCTCAATTCTCAAGGGTTTTCTCACAAAGATTCTCAGGATTCAAGCTTGCACAAGTGCATTGGGATTTTCCAGTACCAAAATTAAAAGGAAACTGTCAAAAAGGGAGAAAAGAGATAAAAATAACATTTTGACAAATTTGGAGAAAAATAGGCCTCCTTCGATTCAGCCTTTCAATTGGACAAGTGTGCTGCTTGCATGCTTGCAATCGAAGGCCATGACATGCTAGCCAAACATGTCCCTGCAAGGCAAACCATTCGATTCACCATAGCTGTCTGCAAGCCTGCTTCAATTTGGACATGTTTACTGCATAAAAGCCTCCTTCGATTGCTAAAAACTTGCTGCCTGCAAGCCTGCTTTGATTGGGCATATGCTGCCTGCATGTTTGTTTCGTTTGGACAAGCTTCAATGGGACAAAGTAACCATCTCTATGCATCCTTCGAACCCACTTTCACCAAGGGCCTCTTGCAGACTCTGCTTCATACAAGCTTCATTTGATCCAAGATGTATCTTCATACAATATTTGACTAAGTTCTTGCTTCCCTTGAAAGAGCGCCCTTCGATTCAGAAGCTAGGAACTTCCCTCATGCTAAACAGTCACAAGACAGGGACCCCCCATGTACACTCTTTCGTTTGGACACATATGACCATGGGAAGGCAAACCTTCGATTGTACAGAAGAAACCTACATACAAAGCTTCGATTAGAGCTTTGATTCCCTTTGAATCAACTTCCTTCGAATCCAAGCTGAACCATTCGAAGCAGTTTTCGTTTGAAGCAAATATGAGGAAAATCTCATGACCAGCTACTTGACAGGCTATGTTGCTTCCAAATCTTGGTATAATCAGAGGTCCATAAGCATAAGTCACATCTTCTGCACCCCTACTGCCAAAAGCCCCCCCACTTGTACCCTCATGTTACATTTTTTTATTATTTCCTTGCAAAGCTGGCTACTACAACATGTCCACTTTTTCTCTATAAATAAAGGGATTCTTTGCAAAGGCTAGAGAGGTTTTTTTGGACCAGAGGAACGAATCTCCCAAATTTTCTCAAACATAACAAATCTCTCAAGTCCCTTCAACACTTGTGAGAACAAACCCCGAATCACATACTTACATCCTTCGATTCTGAAGAACAAGCACTCTTCAGTACCCTTTGAATCCAGTTTGGAAAGAAACATAAGACTTGTTTCTTTCGTTCCTATGAATCCAGCATTCCAAGCACAGCTGTTGGCCCCCACTTTCGAATCCAGCATCCTGGGCCTCTACTTCAGGTCCCACGCCCATTCAAAGCCTCCAGCAAGGTAAGTCACTCTTACCCTTGAACCTTTCGTTTCATGGCATAACATGTAAAAAAGCTTTTCTTTCGTTTCAAGCCTGTACATACCATCGTTCCTTTCGTTTCCACCCTTTTAACATGTTTTTCAGAGCTAACCCTTTTGTTTTGCTTTTGTTTACCTGAACTTGCTTTAACTATTAAACTGTTTGCAAGACAAATACTAGCATGGCCTTAGGCCATGTTGCCATTTAATGCATTAAACGAAAGAAAAAGGGGGAAGGAAACATGAAACGAAGCCTTGGGCTTCCATGCTGACTTCGAAGCCTTAGAAGGACAGGCTGCACCACACTGGTTTCCAGACAGAATCGAAAGGCTCACCCTATTGATTCCAGGCCCCAGTCGAAGGAGACAGAGAAGGCAGAATCAAAGGCCAACTCTCACGCTTCAGGCCAAGCCCAATCGAAGGACAGGACCTCACTGGTGCCAACTCCCAATCGAAGGCCATGACCTGACTGGTGCAAAGGCCCAATTGAAGGCCATGACTTCTTGGATGGTAACCCCAATCGAAGAACTCCCACAGAAGAAGAATCGAAGGTTGCTTCCCCCCAATCGAAGGAGCTCTTTTGTTACTTTTTTTTTTTTTTCCTTTACATTTTTCTTGCACTTCAATATGGTTGTAATAGTGTAGGATTTATTTTTTGCACTTTTTATTACTTTTTGTACAAAAGCTAGTAATTAGGTGTGTATGGCAAGATAAAAACAACAAGTAGACAATCCCTAATCAAAGTCTAAATGCATGCAAATAAAACACACTATGCACACATGCACCCTTAGGGAAATCTCAGTTGTTGCCTCGGAAAAATAGTCATATCCCTCGAACATGGGCGTTTTAGCAAAGACCCTCGATAAAAGATCATAGTTCCTCGACGATCCTCAATGTTTCCTTCGATAAACGATCTAGTCCCTAAACGACATTGCTAAAATGTTCCATAGGTTGCCTTCTATGACTATACAAACGTCTCATGCATGTCCCTTCACATCCAACGATGGGGCTTCTTACCAAATCAATGGTAAGATAGCAACATCTAAAGGAGAAAGAAAATAACATCTAAGACCTTTTGAGTAGGTAGATTTGCTCCTAGTTGCTCGCTTGCTCACAACAAAAACATTTTATACACCAACACTCTCATTTTGAAACATTTTCAAAAGACAACACTTTTTACGCGTTCTTATAGAAACGAGAACCATTACAAATATACCTTTTCAAAATCACTTTCAAAAACACAATCCACAAACACTTCTTTGAACTATTTATAAAACAACACTTTGTACGCGTTCTTATAGAAACGAGAGCCATTACAAAGTCACATTTTTAAAATACTTTCAAAACCCACACCACAAGCACACATTCAAACAAAAGCAAGTGATCTAGCAAGCAACTACGAGCCCATAGATAACTACAGATGAAAAGGGTGCTAATACCTTTCCTTTTCATAATCTACCTCCCGAACTCAAGAAAACATCTCTAAAGGTCTTTCCTGTTCTTTTCAGCCTTTCCTTATTGGATAAAAGAAAAATCGGTGTCGACTCTTGCTATCTGCAACAATTGCGATCAAACGAAAAACACCCAAGTCAATTCTCCCACCATATCATAGGCCTCTTGTATGCTTGTTTGGAATCACAAAGTTTAGACCTTCTACATGCAGGCTTCGACAGGGCATTGGCTATGTTTACACTAGCTTCGGCTGTACACATTTCCCTTTAGTATGCTTCAATTCCACCATTGACAACCTTCAGCACACATGGTTGGTGGATTTGAAGGGCATACATAGGAGTCTCTGTCGAAGGATATACCTTACTAGCCCATTCGAATAATTGCATGGTCCATTCGAAGGATACATTTGGCCCTTTCAAAGATACATACATGACCCCTTCAAAGGACATGTCTGGGGGTGCCATTCGAAGGACATGTTTGATGGCTCATTTGAAGGACTTACAAGGACCACTTTAAGGCATACTTGGGTAACCCATCCAAGGGGCACACATTTGGCTCCTTCCAGTGATGCATAAAAGTGACCCATTCGAAAAACACTTGTTGGTTATCAAATAATGTTGTTTGAAGGAGAATCTGGTCGAAGGGTGGTCAAAACGAAAGATGAAATATTCAAAAGATGCTTGCTGCCAAGTTCAAGCCTGGTACACTGGCCATAACCCTCCAAAACTACTGCACAACAGTCCTGAAACACTGCCCCATGCTTGCACTAAAATGGCATACAAACACTGCCCCTCGAAAGCTACAAAAGCAGTTTACTCAAATTGTTCAAATTATTTTGTTTTCCCTCCAAAACTTCAGCCAACTTTTCCTATAAATAAGACGCTCCATAACATCTAAAGGGGCTGGACAACACATCCAGAGACTTGTGGGCGGTGGAACGAATCTTAAGTCATCAAACTCTCAAACACTTAAACACATATTCAAACCCAAATCCAGAAGAAACACAACACTTGTTTTTCTTAACCCTTCGAATCCAGAAAAAACACTACACTTGTTTTCTTGACCCTTCGAATCCAGAGAAACACAACACTTGTTTTCTTTTTCTCTTTCGAATCTGAAACCATCCCTCACATCTCCTGACCTTTGAATCCAGTACAAGAAGCACAACCCATGTTTCTTCCATTCGAATCCAGGAGTACTCAGGATAACCACTCAAGGTCCAACACACACATTCCAGCCTCAAGCAAGGTAAGCTTCTCTAAACCATTGAACCTTTCGTTTCTAACATAACATGTGAATAGTCATTTCCTTCGTTTGAAACATGTACATAATATTTGTTTTCCTTTTCGTTTCCACCTTTTTAATTTATTTTCATATCTAATCCTTTTGGTTTTGTTCCTTGTTTTATTAAAACATGCTCTAAGAACTAACCAAGCCATGAGACAATGCCAGCATGGCCTTAGGCCATGTTGCTATTTAAAACCCCAAATGAAAGACCTAGGAGGAAAGAAGTGTGAAACGAATCCTTAGGCTTTCACACTGACTTCCAAGTCCCAATCGAAGGAGGAAGCAAAAGACTTAAGGTGAAGAGGGCACTCCATGCTGAATGAAAGAGGCAGCCAAAAGGATGGCCATGCTAAATCCAGGCCCCATTCGAAGGAGGCAGGAAGGTAGAATCGAAGGCTACATCTCATGCCTCAGGCTAAGCCCAAATCGAAAGGCATGACCTCACTGACTCCAGGACCAAATCGAAGGAAGCCAGAAAGGGCAGAATCAGAGGGTTTTTCTTCCTAGATCGAAGCCTGTATTTTTATTTCTTTCATTTTTATTTTGTCTTTATATTTCTTTGCAATTCAATATGGTTATAATATTGTAGGATTTATTTTTCTGCATTTTTATTGCTTTTGTACAAATGTTAGTAATTAGGATGTATGGCAAGATAAAACCAACAAGTAGACAACCTAAAATTCAAAGACAAAATGCATGCAACCAAACACATTATTCACACACATGCACCCTTAGGATAATCTAACTTGTTGCCTCGGAAAAATAGTCATGTCCCTCAAATATGGGCGTTTTAGCAAAGACCCTCGATAAAAGATCGTAGTCCCTCGATGACCCTTAATGTTGCCTTCGGTAAATGATCTAGTCCTTAGACGATATTGCTAAAATGTCCCATAGGTTTCCTTCTATGACTATACAAACGTCCCACGCCCGTCCCTTCACATCTAATGATGGGGCTTCTTACAAAATCAATGGTAAGATAACAACATCTAAAGGAGGAGGAAAAGAACATTAAGACCTTTTTAGTAGGTAGGATGCTCCTAGTTGATTGCTCACAACAAAAACATTTTATACACCAACACTTTCATTTTGAAACATTTTCAAAAGACAAAGCTTTTTGTATGCGTTCTTATAGAAATGAGAGCCATTACAAAGACACTTTTCAAAATCAATTTCAAAAAACACATTCCACAAACACCTCTTTGAACTATTTTCAAAACCAACACTTTGTACGCGTTCTTATAGAAACGAGAGCCGTTACAAAGACGTTTTTCAAAATACTTTCAAAACCCACATCACAAGCACATTTTCAAACAAAAGCAAGTGATCTAGCAAGCAACTAAAAGTCTGTAGATAACTACGGATGAAAAGGGTGCTAACACCTTCCCTTTTTATAACCTACCCCCCAAATTCAAGAAATAATCTTGAAAGGTCTTTCCTGTTCTTTTCACCCTTTCCTTATTGGATGAAAGAAAAATTCGGTGGAGAATCTTGTTATCCGCAACAATTACGATCAAACGCAAAACACCCAAGTCAGTTCTCCTACCGTGTTACACCGACCAGATAATGGTTTAACTTCATCTAAGTTGTTGCGAAGCCTGGAATCCGACTACATAACAGTGTAACTTCATCTAAATTGTTACGAAGCCTGGAATCCGACCAAATAATAGTTAATTTCAGTTTCTGCAAAGCCTGGAATCTGACCAGATAATAGTTAACTTCATCCTCCTAAGTAAGTTGCTATGAAGCCTGGAATCCTACCAGATAACAGTTAAACTTCATCTTCTCCAGTAAGTTGCAGCAAAGTTTAGAATACAACCAAATAACAGTTAACTTTATTTTCCCCAGCAAGTTGTTGCGATGCCTGGAATCCGACCAGATAACAGCTAACTTCTATTCTCCCCAGTAGAGCAATGGACAACTAAAACTCCTAAACTCTATTCCCCAAGCAGAAATCAGCACTCCTTATAGAGTTTCCTCAAGCAAAGTCAATGTTACCCAGCGGAATTCTCCTCAAACAACAAAGCAGGAATCCCCAGCGGAAACACTCTAAACAGGGTTTGAAGATGCACATACTCTTCATCCCCAACAATAATCCAGGATTTAACTTCCCAAAACTCTCCAACATTTGTCAAGGATTTATTTTCCAAACAAAGATATGCTTCAATAATATTTCATATTCATACAACATAATCTCATTTATTTTGAGAACATCATTACGCCATGCATGCATCTGCATGCAACTAATCCTCTTCCTTGTAGGAAAAGTCAATCAACAAAATAAAAGACCTCTTCTGGGAAGATTTATTTCTTCCAGATTAAAGACAGGAGAACGAATACCTTTTCTGGTTAGATTCACTTCTTCAAGTTAAAAGTAGGAAATCAATAGACCTCTTCTAGTTGTGATTATTCCCCAGTGAAGTCGCCAAACAACAGATCTCTTCTGGTTTAGATTTACTTCTTCTAGTTGAAAACAGGCAAAAGACATTTGTTGTTTCAGTATAAGTCGACCAAAGATTTATTCTGAAACTTCTCCCAATTTCTATCAACGGTCACTCTGGATGGCATCTGTAAGCCCATCTCCGACAAACTCTTCATCACTTCTCCAAATGGCATCTTTAAGCCCATTCCCCAAACCATCAACTAACACATAGTCGAGTGCAAATTTCTGGGCACTTTAGTGTTCAATCATCTTCAACTTTCAAGTCACGAATGACAGACTCGCCAATCTAACTCTTATGGTTTAAGAAGATTGAGCAGGGGCAGCTATTGTACCCCAAAATTTCCCACCTCTTTTCTCAAGATATTTCTCACAAGGATCTTCAAAAGTTCAAGCTTGCACAAGTATTGGCTAGGTCAAGCCATCTCTTCAACACTAATGCCTCAAATTAGGGTTTGAGTTTTCACAAGGACAATTATACTATTAATGCCTCATATGACTTTCATGGATCATTATGGACTTTCAAGATTGCTCATGTCAAGTTTCAGGTCTTACAGTTCAAGTTTGCTCAGTCAATTGATGAGATGACCTAAAATTAACTATATTGGGTAAAAAGGTCAATTGTGGTCAACTCGCGGTCAAAATTCAATATTTTTGACCCATATCAACATTTTGAATTCATATGTATCATTTTATCAAGTTTTTATCACAACTCCCCAAGAAAATTACTCAGATCATCAAAAATGCAAAATGGTCAAAATTAGGGTTTTGACTGAGAAGGCTTGATTTTTGAATTTTGACCTAATACATGAGTTATTGGTTTGAAAGATTATATAAAGGATTCAAATGCATCATCTTGACCTAATTATATGGTTTAATTCATTTCCCAAGATTAATTGATTGATAGTTGAAATTGAGTCAACTGATGAAAAGTCGACTGATACACCAAAGTCAAACTTTGACTTTTTTGATCAAATTTGAGTTCCAAAGATCACATTTCATCAAGACATTTAAAAATATGAAACTTGATGATCAAGAAATTAAGAAAGTCAAAATTCATCTTAAAAAGTCAAACTTTTCAAGACTTAGAATTTTTCAAAGTGTTTTGAAGTCTTATTTTTTCATGACATCGTGCCAATTTTTCACCAAGATGCAAGATGATTCAAAGGAAATTTTCAACATGAAAGTTTTAGATCTTTATGATATCTATAACTTTTATTTACTGATCAAGTTATAGAAATGCTTAAATTTTGAGTTATAAATTCACAAAGTCATGCACTTTTGATAAAAACAATGAAAATTTGACTAGTTTAGGCAAATTTTTTGACCTAACTTCATGGAAACCTTTCACATAGTTCCAATTGTATTCTTCAAAAATGAAAAACATGAAAGTTTTATATCATGTTCCAAGCTTTTCAAAATGTCCAAGAACTCAATGATATCATTTTTGAGCTAAGAGAATCGAAGAGATGAAGTTAGGGTTTCAAACTTGAATTATAGGTCATCTTTGTGATGAGCAAGAATTTAAGTCTCAAGCCTATGCTGCACAATCTTGTTCTTGAAGGCTTCTAACTTGTAAATTAATCCATAATTAACTGTTTACACAATTTATAGAGGTATGATCCAACTATTAAGCCATTATCCAAAGCAATTTGCCATATTTGGAAGAAAGGTACCATTCTATTCTCATAAAGCAAGCTTTATGCAAAGTCAACTTGTATTGAGCTTTGCACTTGTTTCTTCTGCACAAGTTTCCTCTACAAAGTCAGATAAGCATGTTTAAAGTTGGTAACCACTGTATATAGCCTTGCACCTTGCCTTGAAACCATACTTGTCAAGCTTGCTTCAAAAACAAGTCAAAATCCCATAACTTGTGATCTTGTGATTCAGATCACCTCAAGTCTCGATACCTTTTCCTATATATTAATATACTCTTATGCAACTTAAGACACGAGATTACAAGCCCTAAAAACACCCTCAAACTCCCTCAATCCAGAAATTGCACAAAACCTCCATTCTTGTGTCATTTCTGATTTTGAACACCCAACTCACAATTCCCTCGCGCGTTTCTTGGCCAAATTATTTCTAAAGCTTCCTTACCTCAAATATAAACCATCCCAATACCTGTTTTCAAACTATAACACCATTTTCACCATCCTCCATTTTCAAAAACAAAGGTCTGTATCTTGACTTCTCCAGGCCAGTTCAAGCAGTCTCAGCTAAAGGTAACCATTGGAATAGCTTCCTATGGACTCAAGGAAGCTAACTTGATCATTACAGCAACTTGAATCAAGCTCATTTGCAGAACACAATTTCCAGTTTTGAGGTAAAATTTTTTACTTTCAATATCTTCATATAGGTATTGTTAGGCTTCCATTTTCAAAGATAAAATGTAGATATCATAACCCTGAAGATGACCATGTCCTTAGATTTCATTAATGTTGACGGAGTAGTGAGAATTTTAGAGTTGAACTTTCTGAAAAAGTTAGGTCAGATTTTTTACCATTCAAAATTCATGTTTATCTTTGATTTATAGTTTTAGTAATTTACATTTTTGGAATCGTGAGGAAAATGGAGCAACTTTCATGTTTACAGTTTTAATTTTTGTTGAGAAATGAGAAATTTAAAGATTTAAAAATGAGGCTTTGAACATGGCACGGGGAAGAAGATGAAGTGCAAGCCTAGGAATGATTTTGTAATATAATGCAATGGTTTCATTTTTAATACTGGATGTATAGCCACCCCAGTGGTAAGGAAGCGCGCACGTATCGCTAAGGGCCTGGGTTCGAACCCCAGCGCTGCCCTTTTTCCAACTCTTTCATTATTTTCCTCTTTTTTGTCAAACAACAGCGCACCTAGGCCATATACACTGGGCCTTACATCATTTTTCTATATCTGACCCCCCATTTCTATTTGCGGCGCAACCCATTTGTTCCTTTTTATTTCATTTTTTATTCTGATAACAAAATGCTATTGGGCCCAAACTTGAAAATTGTTTTACTTCAAAACCACACCTCAACTCATTTTTACACCCCCTGACTTTACTTTTTTTTATATATTTTATTTTATTTCTTTTTTATTTTAATTACTATTAATATTATTATCATTATTATTTCTATTAATAAAAAACCAAAAATATTTTTATTTATTATTTATACTTTGTATACTTGTATTTTATTTCTTTTAAAACAAAAGACAAAAATATTTTCTTATTTAAAATTAATTTCTTTTCATAAATTAATTAGACTTAGGTTTATTTTCATTAAAATTAATACAAAACATTTTCATAAAACCCTAAAAAATGCTTTCTTGATTAATTTTATTTCTTTTCTATTTTAACTTAGGCTTAATTTCTTTAATAATAATTTAGACTAGTTAATTATTTTCTTTTAGTTAATTAGGTAAAAAAAACCTTTTCATAACAAAAAAATTAAACAAAAACACTATCTTTTATTTCCATATCATTTTTATCCTTGCACATTATTTTTACATTTATTGTATATTATTACTCAATTTGTAATAGTAATTAGGTTTAATTATTTTCTCCCCATTTGTAAATTTGTATCCTCATCCCCAAATGATGTAATAGTGTAGGATATTTATATTCCGCAATTTATCGCTTTCGTATAAATGCTAGTAATTAAGGTTGTATGGAAAGACTGAAATCAACCAATATAAAACCCTAATTCAAGACAAACAAAGCATGAAAACAAACACTTTGCACGCTTGCATCTCTAGGGTTAACCTCACTTGTTGCCTTGAGATAAAAATAGTCATATTACACAAGCCTCAGATACTTTAGCAAAAAAACAATCGAAAACAAGATCATAGTCCCTCGATGACCCTTCAAATGTTGCCTTCATAAATGATCTTAGACCCTTACAAAACTTTCTGAAGGATCCTACAACATTGCATTCTATGACTATACGATGACCCACGCTTGTCCCTTCACATCCAATTATAGGGCTTCTTATCAATCAAGGGTAAGGTAGCAATATCTAAAGGAGGAGGAAAAGAACTAAGACTTTTTGAGTAGGTAGAACGTTCATAGTTTCTTGCTCACAATCATTTTCAAAATATCTTTCAAACACACCAACACTTTCAAATGAAATATTTTCAAAAGTAAACACTTTGTATGCATTCTTATAGAAACAATAATCATTACAAAGTTTCCCTAAACAAAGTCATTTTTCAAAAATACTTTCAAAACTATCACAAACACATTTCAAATACAAAGCATTTTAAAGTGAGCTAGCAACTAAGAGCCCGTAGATAACTACAAATGAAAAGGGTGCTAACACCTTCCCTTTTCATAACCTACCCCCCGAACTCAAGAAAATTCTCAAAAGGTTTTTCGTGTTCTTTTCACCCTTTCCTTTATTGGATAAAAGAAAAGTCAGCGGCGACTCTTACTATCCTCAAAAATTGTGATAAAATGCAAAACACCTAAGTCAGTTCTCCCACCGTATTACAGAACTGGCGACTCTGTTGGGAAAAAAAATTAAAAGCGGGGTTACCTTAGAGACTAGATCACCTTTAAATGCTATCATTGTTTGACTTGTTTGCTTTACATTTTGGGTCCTTGTTTGGGTTTTTGTATTGATCCTCTACCCGGATCTAGGAACATTATTAGGTAAGTAGCAAAGATTGTGGAGACTGTACGGTGTAGGCCGATATGGTTCAAGCAATAGCTACGTTAGTGTGACACATTTGTGGGTACCTGTATCCTTTATGTTGAATCAAGGAGAATACAGGGCCGCTGTATGGTGTCATACAACACTAACTGACCTTAGAACCTTTAATTTAACAACTTGGCCATTAGGAAGTAGTGAGATAGTCGGTTTCAATGGAAAGTTGAAAATTGGTTGATACTCGATACTACGCTCATTGAGATCAGACTTTTGAGATATTTCGTCCGCAAGAAAAGATTAATTGTGCTGAGGTAATGCCCAATAAAGAAAGATCAGTGATATTGAGATTCCTTAAAACCCGATTACTTTCCAGAATAGGTTGAACCAACTAAACTTCAAGAGGGTACTTACCTATGAAACCTCATGCAAGCCTAAACCTAAGGACTTGTTTGCTTTGTTCGTATATGTTTATTTGTACATAACATCATGACATCATACCTTAGCATTTGCACTAACCATTTCAATGACCTTGGGATTTATCTCTGTCTGTTTTGTAAGAGATGAATTCCATTCGTAGAAAGACTATCTAAATCGGCTTTGTGAAAGTGCCTCCTCAACTCAAGGAGTTAACATCAAGGGTTCCAAATGATTCTCCATTCACCAAGAAGTATGGTCATCTCATCAAAGCCGGGTGTTGTACCCCAAAAGTTTCCCTCTCATGTTTCCGAAGATCTTCTCCTACACGGGTGGTTACAAACAATTGCTTAAATAAAATATAAAAACTTTTGAAGATAATCAAGTGTCTTTCTATTGGAATCTAATCAAGTGTATTTCTATTGGCATCTGAGAAAAGTCTTCGATTGGGCATCTGAACTCCTTCAAGTTAGCTTTGATTTCCAAGTATTCGATTGGCCATCTGAAATCCTTCGATCAAGCTTTGGTCCACCAGCTTCGATTGAGCATTGTTCCCCTTCGAGCAAGGTTTGGCCTACATGTTTCATTTGGGCATATGGCCCCCTACAAGGTTGATTTGATTCACCAACAGTAGCCCCCTACAGGTTTGCTTTGATTCACAAGCAGTAACCTCCTATATGCTTGTTTTGTTTGAGCAATGGCCCTCTGCAGGTTTGTTTTGATTCACAAGGCAAAACACCTCTTCATGCTTTCCTTGGAGTCACAAGGCAAAGGCTTCTTAATACTTACCTTCAATTCAATAGGCAAGAACTTCCTACATGCCTACTTCAATTTATAAAGTAGTAGTCCCCTGCTATTGTATCCCAATTTTTGCCCCTAAGATCCCTTCATCATACCATATTGATTCAATCACAACAAGGTCACATTAGGGCTTTTGGTTCTCCTCCCTATCTTTAGCTTTGCTATTTGAGGAATCACCAAGCACCTTGACTTGTTTTTCTTTTGTGATCATGCATGTTTTTTTTACTTTCCTTTTAATTAATAAAATGCAATGTTGGTTTGTCTTACTTGTTAATAATGTAGGTGAAGGCAATGTGGCTTAGCAAGTTGATCCATGGGTTCATGAGTTTATTTCCATACCCTAGTCAATAAAGCTTGAGAAGTTAAAACCTCACCATTCAAGTTATTTTGGAAGAAATGTCATGGAAAGGTTTATCTTGGTTCACCATATTTCAAAGTTATCAAAATTGATTCAAAGGCACAAGGGGTTGATTGAAGAAGTTGTCATGTTTGGACAAGGCTTTATTCTCATTAGCCACAAGTGCATATTTCTCTCAATTCTCAAGATATGGAAGTGGTTTTGGTGCCTATGAGTCCTCATTATCATCCTCAACAACTTCTATTTACAAAGCAAGACTGGTGGTACAAGAAGGTTGTTCAAAATTGTCAAAGTTCCTCAAAGCATTTTCTTGATCTAGGAGCTAGGGTTTTGAAATTCAAAGTAGTATATCTTTCTCATCTTTTGGTATTTTTGAGTGATTCCAAATAAATCCTTCTCTTCAAAGGGTTATTAAAAAATCACTTCAAAATTTTCAAGGAGTTTTCATGTAGAAGAAACTTGATGATGAAGAAAGATTACAAGTCCTCTAGATGAACCCCCAATTTCCCATGTGTGACTTCAAATGATCATAACTTGATAGGTTTTTATCACCTTGATCCCACTCTTTTTCCAAAATGATCTTGAGGATGTGAACTTTATTCCTTCTTTTATGTGCAAAGTGAGAAAATGGATGGAAGATGCCCTAAGGATACAAAAGATTATAGGCCATTTCATGATTTTTTGCCAACTTAAACAATTCATAACTCTCTCAACTTTTGGAGATTTTGAATGTTTCAAGTTTAAAATGCCATCTTTTTTGGTCAAGAGAAAATTCCAAGAGGAAGGCCATGTTTGGATGCAAAACATTATAGGTCATTTTTGAAGAAAAACTTGAAATATTTCTAAGTATGGAAAATCAACTTCTTTTTCCCAACTTTGACTCATTGCAATTTTCAGCTTAAACATCCATTTGATTCCATTCTTTTCCCATTGCAAATTTTGTAATCTCATCTTTCTAAAGCATCAAGAATCATGCCCTAAGACCCCTTGAGCTGAGAATGTCATTGGTTTGAACTTTGTAACTTGAAACTGAAGTTTCTTCAAAAGTCAGAATTTGAAATCCTTGATTTAGCTTCTAAACACATTTTTCTGCGTGTTTTTGCTTCTAAACATGTTTAGTGAACTTCCAGAAGTGATTAGCATAGCAAAACACGAATTTTGGATGAGTTTTGATCAATATAGAAGTCACACTTTTCTTGTTTGCAACTTCACATGATTTCCCTCCAAACTTCATCATTTCACACGCTTGAACATTCCATTTGATTCCCTATAAATAGAGGGTTATCCCTCATTCATTTCCTCAAGCTTGAACAAACAGAATCACCCTGCCAAACTTGCTTCATAACTCATTTTTCTGCAACTTCGAAATCAGTGTTCAAGCCTTTTTCAATCCAATTTTTTTATCAATTCACCTTCCTTGATCTTCCCTGAAGCTAACCATTCAATTACCTTCAAGAATCGTGACCTATATTGATCCATAGAAGTCCAGTTTCAGAGCTCTTCAACTCAACTTCAATAGGTAGATTTCTCCATCAATTCTTCAAAACTTTGATATCATTGTGAAGCTCTCATTTCCCTGGTTCTAGTTGCAACACTTGCTTTTATCTGGAAACACGTTTTGACCATGAAATTTCAAATCCATTTTCAAAACTTCTCTTCTAAATTGCTTGAGCTACCGTTTATATAAAATTGTCGCGAAGATGTGGTTGTCTTCGTCTTGAAGAGACAAAGCGAATGGCATAGGTCTCGTGCTCTAATTTTATAGATTGAGCAACCTGGTTTTGGGACTGGCTGGAGGTTGAATATGACCAACGTGTCATCCTTCAACCAATGAAACAACGCCATTTGTATTTTTTGAATTTTTTATTTATATTTGATTATATGCTTTATTCAGTAATGACCATAATATGCACAGTGCGTCAGATCCCTTGGATTTGATTACTAACGCGTTTTGACTCTCATCCAATGGTCCACATATTTTTGACTTTATTTTTTATTTCTGATTTTTATATTTAATTGTTTTAAACTTCAATAAATCCTAGAAAATTCATTCTAAGTCCAAAAAATCTGAAAAAATTATGAAAAATATTTTTGATTTTTCTCTTTCTGATTTATATCTTTTCACAATTTTATTTTGTGTTTTGTTATTTTTTTATAAATTTTCACTTTATTTGAATTGTTTTATATGGTTAAAAATACTTTGATGCATTTTTAAATTCTGAAAAAAATATGGAATGATCCAATGTTATTGTGACAAATATTGGTGACCTCATATATTTTATATTTCTGAATTTGTTATTTTTTATCATTTTTGATTTATTTTACTCATTTCTTTTAATTTTAAAAATAGTTCTTGACTTTAAAAAATTACCAAAAATTTTATAAAAATATTTGAGTTCATTTCTGATTTTTCTATGGTCTTACTTAATTTTTCTTGATTAATTTGAACATAGTTGATATTTTTCTTTCTTATTTCTATTTTAAAAACATTTTTAAACCCTTTTTAATGTATATATTAAATGCAATATTATTTTGTGATTATTTTCTGGCTGATCTTGGGTTGAATTTTTTATCATGAACTTTGTTAACATCATTGGATCCATGGTGTTGACTCTAACTCCATAAAAATGGATGAATGATTTTAATAATAGTTTAATTAAAATTTAATTCAAATGTGGTTTGTATATTCTCCCCCACCCCTCTTCATCTTATCCCATTCTTATTGCACTAAGTGTTATTGGAGCATGATCTCTATATCATGTCTCAAAACAAATGGTTCATAGATTGCTATTAACCGACCTCAAAATAGATGTGACTTCTATATAAGTCCACTTACGATTGCTTAACATAGCGCTAAATTTTCTCCCGATTTGAATAAATGATCATTCGTGGCCCAAACCTATGTTTGCAAGCCCAAGTATGTTGATTTGATCTCTTTGATCCAATAGCCTTGAGATTCATTGTGTGGAGGCTTTGGTTCTACCAATTCTCTAATGGATCTACAACACTTTTGGTCAACGCGGATCACTTAAACATCCTTGATCATTAAATGGTACTTTTGAGGATTCAAAAATGGATGATATACTTGACAAAAAGCAAATGTAACTTGTTGTGTGGAGGCTTTGGTTCCACTAATCCTCTAATGAATTCAAAATACAAGTTTCAAGATGGTCATCCAACTAACCACTAATTACTAATCATTGTCTTTATTTTGTGCTTCTACTTTTATGCTTTTTATTTTATGCACCATTTACTTTAGCATTTACATTTCATGCTATTTTTCATCTTTGCTCATTTGAGCATTTACTTTCTTGTCATTTTTATTTTGCTCACTTGAGCTTTTTCTTTTCTTTTCTTAAGATACCTAATAATCAACATGAACCCTAAAAAGCTTTTAATGATACTTAGACTATTTGGTTACTATCCTTGGCATTGTAGAGCATTGGATTTCTTGGACTTAGGATTAGAAACCTTGGACTATGTTGGAGACCTTGTGACCTTAATTGATATTTTGTCTAGAGTTCTTGAGGTTTACCTCAAGACATTGGATTGATTGTTTGTTTTGTGCGCAGGTTATTGTGATTACATACTTTGTTTGTAATCCAGAATTCACCCGTATATAGCCGTTACTCTGCCCAATTTTTATGAAGACTTAATACACTTGAAGTTTGGTTCTCTCAAGAGGTCTAGTATTTATGCTTTCTTGGTTTCAATCCAAAGAATGAGAATTCTATCTTGACTGATAATGTCAAGTATTGGATTCTTGTTAGTTAGATGGTTCTTATCCCTAGCTTTTACCTTATGCTTTAGGATAGTTTCTTCTTCTCCTCCAATCTTCTTTAATTTCAAAATTCTTCTCCCTCCTTTTAAAAACTCTTCTTGTTTTTAAACTTGAACCACTTTCATAATAAACTTGGACTTAGGTCCACGTATTTACAAAACATTTTTCATAAATAAACTCTAATCAATTTAATAATACCTTGACATTTTTTGTGAGAAGACTAAAAGTCAATCAAACTCATTTCAAACTATTTTGCCACCTTGGATTTTTATTTTAAAACCTTTCTCAAGGATATTAGACTCTTGTCAATCCTTGTAGTGATGCAAACAACTATACTTCTACAATATGTATTGAAGTGAGATATTTTCCACTTTGGTGTTGAGTGAGGCATTGTTGATTTTAAAATCCAAGCCATATCCTCCACTTTGAGATGACGTAAATTCTCTTTTCTCATGATTGTGGGTAGTAAGTATGTTTTCTACACGGACAATAACGATGATGTCTTATCTCATAAAATTAACCAACACACTTGTGCTTTAAAATTTTTAAAGGTGAACTACGTGTACCCTGATCCCCTATTGCATGGAAGGTGGTACATAGGCACTAAAGGTTCGCAACCGTGGTGGGTGCAAAAATAAAAAATATATTTCTTTTCTCACCTCCACCATCTATTTTACATACAACATTTTATAGCCAAAATATATAGATTTTTTAAAGAGGTTCCTGCGGAGTACTGTAGATGTTTAGGGTGCTAATACCTTCCCTTTGCATAACCAACCCCCTTAACTTGAATATTTCCCCCTGTTTTGCGTTACTCGCTCTTTTCCCATTCCGTTGGAAACAAAAAAGCACGGTGGCAATTTTTATTTTGATCTGTATAAGTCAAGTCAATCCAATAGATTAGTCTTAAACATTTCTACCCTACAGAAAAAATGGCGACTTCACTGGGGAAAGATTGACCTCTTGCTGGTCCATCCCTAAATGGGTTGAGCCTATCTTTGTTTATATATGTATATGTGATATTGTTGTTTATGTGTTATATGTTGTATATATTTTTGTCTGGATTTTCCTGGTTTTCAGGGGCTTGGTGATTACTTATAAGTCCTATACCCAGACATGGGAAAACTTTAAGATAGGACGGGATGTATAGTCATGTTAAATTTGAGGGAGTAATCCCGAAAAAGGAGGCATGAGATCCCCTACTCAGTGGAGGCCCCTTTGACTGTAGTATCGTTTACTGTGTAATCGGGAAGACATGCTGCTTTCGACCTGGGAGCCCGCTGAAGCTGAGGACCGTAGATTACCTAACCCATCTTGGCCTTTTAGGTGTAGTGCGGAAGCTATGATAGAGTAATCCAGAAATAGTTGTCATGCGATACTACACTCGTATGAGTTTTTCTTGAGAATATTACTAATTACCGAGTTAATCGAGAAGTTGGTAATATCTGAAGGAAGGGTGTAGACTATGGGAACCTCTAGAACCTTGTCCAGCAGGTGATAACTTTCATACAATACCTTATAGGTAGTACCTTCGATCTCATGCTCGTGACGTTGAACCTATGAACCCTATGTTTGTGATCTTGTGTGTGGTTGTTGCATCTTTTGAAGAAATTTTATGTAAAGGGACTTAAAAGTTGACCATTTGTGAATATCTCAGGTACCTTTTAACCATGGATTCTGGAAAAAGAAAGACCGGAAAATACAGTTTCAAAGATCCCAAGATAGATGAGTTGATCAGTCTAATTCCCGAGATTGAGTGTTCTGCAGATTTTCAGAAGAAGTATGGATACATCATTCCTCTCATGAAGCTTAGGATGAATGAGGGTATTCTCTCAACCTTGGTTCAGTTCTATGATCCGATGTATCATTGCTTTACTTTCCTCGACTATCAGTTGATGCCTACACTAGAGGGGTATTCTTATCTATTGGATTTACCTATTACCGATCGTGTTCCTTTTACTAGTTTGGAGGGTGAGCCAAAACCACATGAGATTGCTGCTTTGATCCATCTGGGGAAGTATGAGGTTGAAGCCCATCTGACTTCTGAAGGAGGGATTAGAGGATTAACAACTCAGTTCTTATTGGAGAAAGCTCGTTACTTTTCCAGGATTAAGAGTACAGTCGCTTTTGAGGCCATCTTTGCTCTACTTGCTTACGGATTGTTTTTATTTCCTAATGTGGATAAGTTTGTGACATTAATGCTATCAGGATCTTCATGATTGGAAACTCATTTCCTACATTGTTGGGAGATACTTATTACTCTATTCATCTTCAGAATTCTTATTATGGGGGGATGATTATCTGTTGCACGCCTCTGTTGTACCCGTGGTTTATTTCTCATATGCCTCAGTTTGATGCTTTCTGGGATGTCGGGAAGGAACTTCGTTGGGCTCCTAAGATCATGGCACTTACTCACTCGGATATTGATTGGTATCACCAGACTTACCATGATGTAGAGATTGTCGACAGTTGTGGTAGTTTCCCCAATGTTCCTCTTCTTGGTACAAAGGGAGAAATTAACTACAACCTTATTCTTGCACGACGACAGCTTGGTTATCCGATAAGGGATAAAACAAATAGTATTCATTTGAGTAGTTTCTTCCTGAAGGAGTGATAAGACCATAAGGAAGCTAGGGAGCAGATTGCGAGGGCATGGCGTCACATTCATAGGAAGAGTAGGAAATACTTGGGACCTAGGGGGGCTGTTTCTTTGGAGCATTATCTCCAGTGGGTCCAATGCCTATGCCTGACTTGTTTGTGAAGAGAACTCCTCCATTATTGGATGATATAGAAGAGCTACAACTTTCTTTGGTCAGGATGCAGCAAGAAAAGGATGCTTGGAAGAATAAGTGCTAAACTTTGAAGATTTCCTATAGAGTAGACTTGAAGGAGAAAGACGACTTGATTGAGACTCTTGAGAGTCAGGATGTAGAGATGATGGAGAGGCAAGGGGATTTATTTTATCCTAAGCCTCAGTCAGATGCTAGTTGTTCACTTCCTAATTCAGTTGATTGGAAAGAGGTTGCCACCAGATATGCGGAAGAAAGCCAGAGGTTGAAGGCTCAGATTGCCAGGCTTACAGGGAAGCGCCAACGTATAAAGTGATCTCCATCAGCTTCACTTCTTAGGGTTTCAGACTTTATTTTCATCTTGTACTTGGGATTATTGAAACTTGTAATCCATTTTGAAGTTATTATAATAAAATTTTCAGTATTTCGAATGTGTTATTACT
The DNA here is from genome assembly GCA_948472305.1 of Vicia faba. Classification (NCBI taxonomy): domain Eukaryota; kingdom Viridiplantae; phylum Streptophyta; class Magnoliopsida; order Fabales; family Fabaceae; genus Vicia; species Vicia faba. Next base: position 831,438,047 of record OX451741.1, read on the forward strand.
TTGATATTTGCAATGTGTCTATAAGTCCCTTGAAATATTAATAATAAAATAAATCATGTGCATTGCATATCATGCATCATATTGAACATATTCCTTGCATTTGTTATGCATATCCAAGTGTCTTACCAAGCTTCTTTACTTCGTTCAACAAGTTATCTCACCACTACAACACTCGAGCTAATTTCATAAGGAAGATGGACAACTTAGAACAAGAGAATCGCGAGCTGCGTAAGGAAGTTTTTGCTCTGAAGGCCGGCATGGCCAATCTTACTGCTTTGATGGAATCTCTGGTGGCTGCTCAGAATCAGCCACCGAGGGTTTAACCTCAACCAACAAGGGTTACTACTGAAGCTCCGATTGTTCCTGTGTCTGCTACTCCAGTTGTTGTTCAGAATCACATGCCTCAAGGTTATCCATGGGGAATGCCAGAGAATTGTGCGCCTGAAGGTTTCAATTTTGGTCCTCAAGATACTCCAGTTGTTCAGATTATTGTTACTCATGCACGTCCTATGGTGCATGCTGCTCCTGCTGCACTTCCTTCGGTGAATATTGTTCCATTTTCTAATGATGATATGTGTTGTCTTCCAACAAGTGAAAGCTTGGGTCTCTATGATATAATGGATGATTTTCAAGACCAGTTTGACAAGATGCAGAGGGAGATGAAGGCCCTCAGGGGAAACGAAATGTTCGGGTAAAATGTGAATGATTTATGCTTGGTCCTGAATGTCAAGATACCTGCGAAGTTTAAAGTCCCGTAATTTGAGAAGTACAAGGGCAACACTTGTCCTCATGCTCATCTTGTGATGTATATAAGAAGAATGTCTACCCATACTGATGATCACTGTTTGCTGATTCACTTTATTCAGGATAGTTTGACTGGTGTTGCGCTGAAGTGGTATATGAGTTTGGACAACGTCAATATCCATACTTTCAATAACTTAGGAGAAGCATTTATCCGACAATACAAATACAACATGGACATGGCACCTGACCGTGATCAACTCAGGGCCATGGTCCAAAAGGACAGGGAATCATACAAAGAATATGCACAGAGATGGCGTGAGGTAGCTGCCCAAGTGATTCCTCCCATGGAAGAGAAGAAGATGTTGGCCATGAGAGCTATGTTTGCTCTCTCATCATCTGATTCTAAGTCAGCTTCAGACGAGTCAGAGTCATCCCATGTAGCCATGAGACTTTTCTTCTTTTCTCTTCCAAACTTCTTTTTGGGCTTTTCCTTCTGAAGCTTTGGGCAGTCACTCTTGTAGTATCCTTGCTCATTGCACTCATAGCAGATGGTGTCCTTGGTGTTTGGCTTTCTGCTTCCCGAGGAGCCTTCAGATCTTCTGTATCCAGAGGAAGAATCTGTCCTTCTGTATCTGGAAGAAGACTCGTTCTGATCAGATCTTCTGGGATTCCCGAACTTCCTTTGCCTCTGCTTCCACAGTTGATTCACTCTTCTGGAGAGGAGAGAAAGTCCGTCTTCTTCTGATGAGGATCCATCAGATGTTTCTTCAACTGCCTGCAAAACTTTAGACTCAGATTTTTTGTTAGATTTTAATGCTAAAGGCTTACCTTGCTTCTGAGTTTCATCAGCTTCTAGCTCTATCTCATGACTTCTGAGGGAGCTGATAAGTTCCTCCAGAGAAATTTTGTTGAGATCTTTTGCTAGCTTCAGAGCTGTAACCATTGGCCTCCACTGCTTTGGTAAGCTTCTGATGATCTTCTTGACGTGATCAGCAGTAGAGTATCCTTTGTCCAGAACCTTGAGACCAGCCACCAGAATTTGGAATCTTGAGAACATTGTTTCAATGGATTCACTTTCTTCCATTTTGAATGACTCATACTTCTGAATGAGCGCAAGAGCTTTAGTTTCTTTGACCTGAACGTTGCCCTCATGCGTCTTCTGAGTGAGTCAAACATGTTCTTTGCTGTGTCTCTGTTAGAGATATTTTCATATTCAGCATAAGAGATGGCGCTGAGAAGGATGGTTCTGGCCTTGTGGTGATTTTTGAAGTCATGCTTTTGTTGGTCAGTCATTGCTTTCCTATCAATATTCTGACCGCTTGCATTCACAGGGTGCGTGTATCCATCTGTCACCATGTCCCACAGATCAGCATCATGTTCCAGAAAGAAGCTTTCAATTCTGTCTTTCCAGTAATCAAAATTTTCTCCATCAAAGACTGGAGGTTTGCCGCTGAATCTGTCTCTGTCCTCATGGTTGTCATTGCTGGTGTGTTGATAAATTCCTGCCATTGTGTTTTTCTGACGCTGGATCTTGTACTGACACGGTTAAGTGTTTTAGCTCAGAACCAGGCGCTCTGATGCCAATTGACGAAGTGAAAAACACAAGAAGGGGGGTTGAATTGTAAAACTGAAAATCAATGCAATGAACACGATATTTTTATCCTGGTTCGTTTGATCTCAAACTACTCCAGTCCACCCGTCAAGGTGATTTCGCCTCTCTCCAACGAGGTCTTAATCCACTATATTCAACTGAATATTACAATCTGCTTTAACAACTGCTAAAGCCTTCTTGATGCAAACCACATACCGGTTTGTAAAGGAACAACTTTCTTACAAAGAATTGAAATCTAGGTGTATGAATGTTTTTTACAAAACTGTTTATCACAACTGTGATACTACACAATTTAAGCTTATGGAAACTAGATTGCTAAAATAATTGAATAAGAATTTTTGGAGCTTTTAGCAAACTTAGAGTGAGGAAGATGATGAATAGATTTTAGGCGTGTAGATTGATGTAGAGCATTGGCCAATTCAATCTTCATTGACTTGTTTATATAGCATTGGAATTAGTGAACGTTGGAGCAATAATTCTGATTCAATGCCAATAACAATCTTTCCTTATTAAGCAGATATTGTCTGGAATGATGCTGTTGGTAACAACTCATCTTGAATGCACAGTACCGTTGCCACTTAAGCGTGTTATGGCTTTGGCTCATTCTGACACTGCTTAAGTGCTGATGAACTGTTGTTGTCTTTATCAGAGTTCAGAGTGTTGAGCGCAGATCTGTTCATCAAGCTTTAGCATAAGCGTGAGTTGTTCTTCTGATTCTGGTATCTGATATAGCATCTTCTGATGCTGATGTTGATATCCAATTTTCTGATGCTGATGAGGATGTTCTCATGCTGATACCCATCAGAGTTTCTGTAAAACAGAAAGTAATTTTTAGGTAGCAAATAGTTCTTACATGAATCACATAATTAATATATATTTTCATTTTGTTATCATCAAAACTTAAACTTAGGGTAGTAGATTAAAACTTTGTTCTAACAATCTCCCCCTTTTTGATGATGACAAAAACTAGATATTTTTAATTGAAAATAGCGTGAAAAGTATCAGAGATAACTAAATGATAAGTTGCATCAGAATTAAATCAGGAGTTATCAAAGATAAGGGATAAAGAGATATCAGAGTTGGGATCGGAGATACTCCCCCTGAATTTATTACTTCCCTTTTTAATTCCGAGAGTCTTCAGGATCAGATCTTTATTGATTTTTGAACATCAGAATATTAGAGCTTCAGATCAGAATATCAGAGCTTTGACTGTCAGAACTTCAGAGCTTCAGAGTATCAGAGGTGATTACCTTCTTGTACATGTAGACTTATGCAAAAACAGAAAACATTCAAGTATGTCAGAGTGTTAGAATGTTTGAGACTTTTTGTCTCAGTAATCCGTTATGAAAAATATCATTCTTGTTCTCCCCCTTTTTGTCAGCAATCAAAAAGTGTAAGTGATGTGCTAAAACGATCAGAGCAGAAAAACTTGTTATATTAAAATATTTAGAGCCAGACAAAACAGTACAAAAGATATGCAAAGAAAAACATTGAAAATATCATGAATGAAAAACTAAGGTTGGGGTGGGAAGCGTGTGAACAGAGTCTCCAGCATTGCCTTAATCTGATCAGCAGTTTCAGTCTGCTTGTGCACCATGCTGACTACTGTATCTATCTTACTGTCTTGCACATCCATCCTTTCCTTCATCTTCTGATTATTTTCATCCATTCTTTGCTGCAGACGAATATCATTCAGCTTCAGCTCTTCCAGAGTCTGCCTGTCCAAGGCAGCTTGAGAAACATCAGAAGCAGGAAGCTTCTGAGAGCTCTCTGCATCATCTTCAGCTTGTCTAACCTCTTCAGCTTAAATTGTATGATCTTCTTCTGGCTGCACTTTTGAAGTTGGGCGCTTCTCATACCATGGCTCACTATCCAGAAGGAGCACGTCTTCCTGTGGCAGCTGACTTTCAACTTCCTTCAGCAGCTTGCTGAAGTTCTGTTATGCCTGCTCATAGTTGATATCTTGCAACTTGAGGGCTTCAGCACGTACCCATATTCTGAAACGTGTCCAGAGCTGGTCTGAGGCAGCAGGATCAATCATTCCAGGACAGACTTGCTTCAGAGAAGCAATCCATTGCTGCAAACCTGTTTCAAAATTCACAATGCCAGAGCCAACATCTGGCTGTTTTGGTTTGGGAATGGCTATTTTGTGTTTGAGATCGGCAAGACGGTCAAGGATTGTTAAATCGATGAAGGTCCTGCTGGGGTCTTCTGTAGTTTATTTGGGAGATGGAGTGGGAGAATCAGAAATAATAATTGGACTGTGTGGAGTTTTTGGAGTATTTGGAGGGGTAGTTTCTGGCGAGGATGGCAGCTGGGCCATGGTTACAGTTGTTCCACATGGCAGCTGAATTGCCAAGGGTTGTGGCTCAGAGGATTGAGGAGAATGAGGTTCAGGTGATGGAGTTTTAGAGTGATGAAACTTAGTTTGAGGAGGTGTTGGTTGAGGTGATGGTGGATGAATTTCTAGTTGAGGAGAGGGAGGAGGAATTGCTGGTTGTGGAGAAGGAGATGGAATTTCTGGTTGAATTTCTGGTTGTTGTGGAATTTGTGGTTCTTCTGGTATGGGTGAGAGAGGTGTTCTGGTTGAGGAGAGTGGGCAATTTCTGGTTCAGTGTTTAGATTATTTGAGAGGTGATCAGAAACACGTTGATCAATGTCAGACATAACTTTGTCAAGTTCTGATGCAGTTGATGTTGTGAGTTTTGGATGTTTGGTGCGGGGTCTTCTAAGAGTCAGTGACTCAGAAGGTCATCTTCTGGTTCGGTTTCATCAATAGTTGGTATGGGGATTGGAAGTTCATGTGAAGCTGGGGTTGGGATTGATGTTGGAATAGCAGAAGAATTTAAAACAGAAGCAGCAGATAAATTACCTCTTTTCTTGGGGGTCTGCTGGGATGATCCTTCTGAAGTGGCCTTCCTTTTCTTCGCCTTCTTTAAAGAAACTTCTGGTTGTGGTTGGTGCAGATCTTTGATATTCAGTTTGGGATCTGTACCATCAGCCTTGCACGCGTCCAAGTATCTGAGAACCACCACTGGTTTAGATTCTATCTCAGAAAATAATGGAAAGTCGTCCAGAGGGACTCTTCTTCTGGTGATGTCAGCAAGAGGAGTAACGCTGGGCTCCTTTCTGATATTCTCTATCAGTTTCATTTTCTTCAGATTCTTGGCGTTCAGAGGCTTGCCAACAGTTGGTTCAATAGAACTTAATTCTTGAGCTTCTGTGAGGTGCTCTATCAGCCTATTCTCAGTCAGAATATCTGATATTAACCTGCCAAAGGGTATCCAATCCCTCTTTGTTCTTTCTTCTTCCCTGGTCTCCTTGACGCTGGTCCTGAGGTGATTAAACAGAAGATGAGCCAAGTTGATTTTTACCTTCTGATTAATAAAATAGATCAGAAACTGTTGATCTATATTTATATAATCAGGGGAGCTTGTTGGCTTCCTGTGATTAAAGCACCCCAGAATGATCTTCGCCCATACTCTGTGGTGATCCTTTAAGTCTCTGGTCTTGCTGCTGGGAACCCCATGGGTGAAAATCTGCTCTGCAATGACACCAACGTCAGAGCATCTTTCAACCATATCGATACAACGGACACCACCGCCACTGTAACCAATCAATCTTGCTATGTGATCCTCAGTGATCACAATCTTCTTTCCCATTATGTAGGAGGTGACTTGATGCGTTGATGAGGACGCATGAATCCAGAACTCCTTAGCCAAGACTGGGAACGTTGGTCCAACCAACCTGTCAAAATATCTCTCTCATCCCTGTGCCCTAACTTCTTCTGTCAAGTTAAATCCATTTTCTTTCAGACCGGAGAAGTCAACAATTAGTTCAGACAACACTTCCAAATTCTTCACTGGTGTAAGGAGTGTTCTGAAGGGAACTTGGTACTGTTCAGAAGAAGCCTTCTTCTGAGAACCTGAAGAAGCATTGCTGGAGGTTGCCATGTTCACACTTAGGGTTTTTCTGAGAAAACTGAAAAATGGGTTTCTTTTGAGAGAGATGAACAAACAGAGAAAATGCAGAAAAATATTTGAAAGATGTAAGAAACGGTAAAGGATTAATGTGAGAAGTTTAAAGTGCTTAAATAGATTTCAAAATACTTTTTGAAAGTGTAAACAGTTTCAAGAAAGAGAAATAAAATCATGATTACGTTTTAAAACATGATTACTTTCATTTAGTGCTTGTTGATTTTGGGGGATTTGAGAAAGATACTTGAAACGGTTACCAGACATGTGTCTCAATGCACCCAATCAGCGTTTTGCCTTCTCATAAGCGTGCACACGTTCTGCTTCAGAGATTTGCTGATGATTGGATGACACTTGTTTGATTTAGTGAGCAGCACGTCTATCCTTAAGCTGAAACACTCAGATCTTTAAGAATAGCATCTGATACAATCTGCATGTTCTATCTTTCTGAAAAGAGATTGATCAGAAGTTCACAGTAAAACAAATACATTCTGAAGATAAATATATAGAATTAAAGCATTTTCACTCTGGGCAGATTTTCATGCTGAGATATTTCAGAATGAAATTGAACTTATCTTCAGAAAGGGGTTTAGTGAAGATATCAGCCCATTGATGGTCTATATCTATAAATTTTAAGTTCAAAATTCCTTTCTGAATGTAGTCCCGAATGAAGTGATGTTTTATTTCTATATGCTTAGCTCTAGAATGTAAAATGGGATTCTTACTTAAGCAAATAGCAGAAGTATTGTCACAGAGTATAGGGATGTTACTCTCAAAAATCTGGAAGCCTTCAAGCTGACTTTTCATCCAGAGCATTTGTGTGCTACATCCTGCTGCTGCTATGTACTCAGCTTCTGCTGTTGATAGCGCAATTGTGGATTGCCTTTTGCTGGACCAAGAGATCATATTTTCTCCCAGAAACTGGCAGCTTCCAGAAGTACTTTTACGCTCTACTCTGTCTCCAGCAAAGTCAGCATCGCAGTAGCCTACTAAGCTGTAATCACTAGATTTTCTATAAAATAAACCCAGATTAGTAGTACCTTTCAGATACTTGAAAATTCGCTTAACAGCTGTTAAGTGAGATTCTCTAGGATCTGATTGGAATCTAGCACAAATACATACGCTGAATAAGATATCGGGTCTTGAAGCTGTCAGATAAAGGAGAGAACCAATCATACCTCTGTAGATCTTCTGTTCTACCTTTTTGCTTACCTCTTCTCTTTCCAGAATGCACGTGGGATGCATTGGAATATTTGATGGCTTACATTCTGAGAGGTCAAATTTCTTCAGAAGATCTCTGACATATTTGCTCTGATGAATGTAAGTTCCCTCTGGAGTTTGATTGATCTGAATTCCTAGAAAGAATTTCAGTTCCCCCATGAGGCTCATCTCAAATTCTGCCTGCATACACTTAGCAAATTTTCTTCCAAGAGAAGGATTAGTAGATCCAAAAATAATATCATCAACATAAATTTGACAGACTAAGATGTCATTCTTAACTGACTTACAGAATAAGGTAGTTTCCACCTTCCCTCTGGTGAATTCATTTTCTAACAGAAAGTTACTTAGTCTTTCATACCAAGCTCTGAGAGCTTGTTTTAGACCATATAGTGACTTCTTTAGTTTGAAAACATGTTCTGGATGTTTTGTATTTTCAAAACCAGGGGGTTGGTGCACATAAACCTCTTCTTCTATATAACCATTTAAGAATGCACTCTTGACATCCATCTGATACAGAGTGATGCCTCTATTAACAGCAAATGAAATTAAAAGTCTGATAGATTCTAACCTGGCGACTGGAGCAAAGGTTTCTGTATAGTCTATCCCCTCTTGCTGACTATAACCTTGTGTTACCAGTCGTGCTTTGTTTCTGATAACTTCACCTTGTTCATTAAGCTTGTTTCTGAACACCCATCTTGTTCCAATGACGTTGAATCCTTTTGGTCTGGGAACAAGATCCCATACGTCATTTCTGGTGAATTAATTCAGCTCTTCTTGCATTGCTAGAATCCAATCGTTGTCCAGAAGTGCTTCATCAATAGAAGTAGGTTCAATCAGAGACACAAGTCCCATGAGGGATTCTTCAGAGTTTCTGAAGCTTGCTCTTGTTCTGATTGGATCTTCCTTTCTTCCTAAGATATTTTCTTCTGGATGATCCAAGCTGCTTCTGGGTAATCTCTTCTGAGGTTGATCAACAACTGTTGTAGGATTGCTAGCAGTGCTCCTTTCAGATGTTGAAGGAGTGTCTGTGTTGAGAGCTTCTGATAACTTATCTTCAGAACCTGTAAATTCAATTTCCATACCTGTAAAAACTTCATTCTGCTTTGACTTTTCAGAGTCAAGCTTATCATCAAAACGAACACTGATTGATTCTTCCACAATCTGTGTTTCTGTATTGTATACTTTGTACCCTCTTGAGCGTTCAGAGTATCCTAACATAATACACTTTTGTGCTTTAGAGTCAAACTTGTTCAAATAATTCTTTGTATTTAACATAAAACAAGTACATCCAAATGGATGAAAATATGAAATGTTGGGCTTTCTGTTCTTCCACAATTCATATGGAGTCTTTTCCAGAATAGGTCTTATTGAGATTCTATTCTGAATGTAGCACGCTGTGTTTATTGCCTCTGCCCAGAAGATCTTAGCAACGTTTGTCTCATTGATCATGGTTCTGGCCATTTCTTGCAATGTTCTGTTCTTTCATTCTACAACTTCATTTTGTTGGGGAGTTCTAGGACAAGAGAAATCATGCAGAATGCCTCTGTCATTAAAGAATGATTCAAAATCTTTGTTTTCAAACTCTCCACCATGATCACTTCTGACTTTAACGATTCTAAGATCCTTTTCGTTCTGAACTTGGTTACAGAAGGTAACAAACACAGAGTGTGACTTGTCCTTGTGTCTTAAGAACTTTACCCATGTCCATCTGCTATAGTCATCTACGATTACTAACCCATACTTCTTGCCACTGACTGAAGCAGTTTTAACTGGTCCAAATAAGTCAATGTGCAGAAGTTCTAATGGCTTAGAGGTAGAAACAACATTTTTAGATTTCAAAGAAGGTTTTGCAAACTTGCCTTTCTGACATGCTTCACACAGAGCATCTGAATTGAACTTCAAATTAGGAAGTCCTCTGACCAGATTGAGTTTGTTAATCTGAGATATTATTCTCATATTAACATGCCCCAATCTTCTGTGCCAGATCCACTGCTCGTTGTTAACAGACATAAGACACTTTACATTCTGACTTTTCAGTTCAGAAAGTTTGATTTTGTAAATGTTGTTTTTCCTCTTTCCATTAAACAGGATAGTCCCATCTTTCTGACTAACAGCTTTACATGATTTTTGATTAAAGATTATATCATAACCGTTATCACTTAATTGACTTATGGATAACAGATTATGCATTAATCCATCTACTAGCAGAACATTATTTATAGAGGGAAGATTTCCATTACCTACAGTTCCAGAGCCAATTATCTTTCCCCTCTGATTGCCTCCAAAGCCAACGTGGCCTCCAAGCTTAAGTTCCAGGATTTGGAACATATGCCTTCTTCCCGTCATGTGTCGCGAGCAGCCAGAGTCCAGGTACCATGACTGGTGTTTCTGATTTGCTGCTAAAGATATCTGCAACATGTATTATTTTATCCTTAGGTACCCAGATTTTCTTGGGTCCTGATTTGTTAGATTTACCAAAACTCTGGTTGAATTTTGGTTTCACAGAATACTTACTGCTAGTGTATTTAATATCATGTGTGTGACCATACACAAAATGTGAGTTCAGAGGAGTGTGTTTAATGGTTAAATCCATGACATTCTTTGGTGTAGGAACCTTACCTTGGTATCTTATTCCCTTCCTGCCGTTTCTGCTAACTCCATAGATTATTGAAGCCATTTTGCTTCTATCTATGCTTTTAGCAAGGAACTTCTAGAAACTGTGATCATACTCCTTGATGATCTCATCAGCGCTGCTGGGAGTTTCAGAAATTGGTTCCTTCTGAGAGTTTTGTAAAACATTTTCTAATTTTGAAATTTTATTTCTCAGCTCAGAATTTTCCAATTTAAGACTCTCAGTCTTATCAGAGTCAGATTCAAGATTCCTTTTCAGGTTTCTGAATTTAACTCTAATCTGCTGGTACCTTTCCACAATTTCATTAAGGTTTTCATCAAGTTCATCCTTAGTAAAATTAATTACAAAGTCAGGAAATACCTCTTCAGTATCTGATTCGGAGTCTGATTCAGAAGCTTCACTATCTTCTGAAATGTTGGCCATGAGAGCTATGTTTGCTCTCTCATCATCTGATTCTGAGTCAGCTTCAGACGAGTCAGAGTCATCCCATGTAGCCATGAGACTTTTCTTCTTTTCTCTTCCAAACTTCTTTTTGGGCTTTTCCCTCTGAAGCTTTGGGCAGTCACTCTTGTAGTGTCCTTGCTCATTGCACTCATAGCAAATGATGTCCTTGGTGTTTGGCTTTCTGCTTCCTGAGGAGCCTTCAGATCTTCTGTTTCCAGAGGAAGAATCTGTCCTTCTGTATCTGGAAGAAGACTCGTTCTGATCAGATCTTCTGGGATTCCTGAACTTCCTCTGCCTCTGCTTCCACAGTTGATTCACTCTTCTGGAGAGGAGAGAAAGTTTGTCTTCTTCTGATGAGGATCCATCAGATGTTTCTTCAACTGCCTGCAAAACTTTAGACTCAGATTTTTTGTTAGATTTTAATGCTAAAGGCTTACCTTGCTTCTGAGGTTCATCAGCTTCTAGCTCTATCTCATGACTTCTGAGGGAGCTGATAAGTTCCTCCAGAGAAATTTTGTTGAGATCTTTTGCTAGCTTCAGAGCTGTAACCATTGGCCTCCACTACTTTGGTAAGCTTCTGATGATCTTCTTGACGTGATCAGCAGTAGGGTATCCTTTGTCCAGAACCTTGAGACCAGCCACCAGAATTTGGAATCTTGAGAACATTGTTTCAATGGATTCACTTTCTTCCATTTTGAATGCCTCATACTTCTGAATGAGCGCAAGAGCTTTAGTTTCTTTGACCTGAACGTTGCCCTCATGCGTCATTTTGAGTGAGTAAAACATGTTCTTTGTTGTGTCTCTGTTAGAGATCTTTTCATATTCAGCATAAGAGATGGCGCTGAGAAGGATGGTTCTGGCCTTGTGGTGATTTTTGAAGTCACGCTTTTGTTGGTCAGTCATTGCTTTCCTATCAATCTTCTGACCTCTTGCATTCACAGGGTGCGTGTATCCATCTGTCACCATGTCCCACAGATCAGCATCATGTTCCAGAAAGAAGCTTTCAATTCTGTCTTTCCAGTAATCAAAATTTTCTCCATCAAAGACTGGAGGTTTGCCGCTGAATCTGTCTCTGTCATCATGGTTGTCATTACTGGTGTGTTGATAAATTCCTGCCATTGTGTTTTTCTGACGCTGGATCTTGTACTGACACGGTTAAGTGTTTTAGCTCAGAACCAGGCGCTCTGATGCCAATTGAATAAGTGAAAAACACAAGAAGGGGGGTTGAATTGTAAAACTGAAAATCAATGCAATGAACACGATATTTTTATTCTGGTTCGTTTGATCTCAAACTACTCCAGTCCACCCGTCAAGGTGATTTCGCCTCTCTCCAACGAAGTCTTAATCCACTATATTCAACTGAATATTACAATCTGCTTTAACAACTGCTAAAGCCTTCTTGATGCAAACCACAAACCGGTTTGTCAAGGAACAACTTTCTTACAAAGAATTGAAATCTAGGTGTGTGAATGTTTTCTACAAAACTGTTTATCACAACTGTGATACTACACAATTTAAGCTTATGGAAACTAGATTGCTAAAATAATTGAATAAGAATTTTTGGAGCTTTTAGCAAACTTAGAGTGAGGAAGATAATGAATAACTTTTAGGCGTGTAGATTGATGTAGAGCATTGGCCAATTCAATCTTCATTGACTTGTTTATATAGCATTGGAATTAGTGAATGTTGGAGCAATAATTCTGATTCAATGCCAATAACAATCTTTCCTTATTAAGCAGATCTTGTCTGGAATGATGCCGTTGGTAATAACTCATCTTGAATGCACAATACCGTTGCCACTTAAGCGTGTTCTGGCTTTGGCTCATTCTGACGCTGCTTAAGTGATGATGAACTGTTGTTGTCTTTATCAGAGTTCAGAGTGTTGAGCGCAGATCTGTTCATCAAGCTTCAGCATAAGCGTGAGTTGTTCTTCTGATTTTGGTATCTGATATATCATCTTTTGATGCTGATGTTGATATCCAATTTTCTGATGCTGATGAGGATGTTCTCATGCTGATACCCATCAGAGTTTCTGTAAAATAGAAAGTAATTTTTAGGTAGCAAATAGTTCTTACATGAATCACATAATTAATATATCTTTTCATTTTGTTATCATCAAAACTTAAACTTAGGGTAGTAGATTCAAACTTTGTTCTAACAAATCCTTCTAGAAGAAATTATCAGTGTTATTAGCAAGTCGCCTCAGTTATTCTAGTTGTTGGTGTAGCTCCAACCACCGTTGCTTATCAGAGACCATCCCATCATGGGAATCAAGGGTATAATCAGAGAAGGGAGAGTTATGATCCTATCCCTAATAGATATACAAAATTAATCCCAGCGTTAATTCAGAAGAAGTTAGTTCAGACCAGACCACCTCCCGCTGTACCATCACCATTGCCTTGGTATTACAAGGCAGACCAAACATGTGCTTTTCATCAAGGAGCACCAAGGCACAATGTTGAGAACTGCTATCCTTTGAAAACTGAATTACAGAAATTGGTGAAGTCTGGTATCTTATCTTTCAAGGATGTTGTACCTAACGTGAAAGATGATCCTCTACCAAAGCATGGAGGAGCAAATGCTGTGAACATGGTGGCCAGTTGTCCAGGCGACTTCCGGATTTTTGATATTAATTTGGTTAGAGGAGATTTGGTAAAAAATGCATGCAAACCTCTGAATTTAGCTACTATACGCATGACCATGCTGGTTGTGCTATTTGCAGTACAGATATACAGGGTTGCGACAAGATAAAGGCTGATTTGCAGGAGATGATGGATGAGGGCCTCATCCACATAATCAGACCTAGGGCAGAGTATGAAGAGGAAGTAAACATGGTTTCTGGATGTCCTGGAGAGTTCAGAATCTTTGATGTGGAATATATTAATGAGGATCTTATACAATTTCATGCTACTTTCTGCCACATGGCTGGTCAGGTAGAACATCAGTATGGATCTTGCCGAATTTGCAGCCGGGACTCCCGAGGATGTTAAATTGTAAAGAAAGGTGTTCAGTTGTTATTGGATAATGAAACTATCAAGGTTACAGGCCAAAGAGATGATTACCATGAAGTTGATGTGATTGAGGTTTGTTTAGATGAAGAAGAGTCAGATGATGACTATGCCTCTACAGATAAGTTCTTCTCCTCAGATGAAGATTTGTTTTCCAGAGATGACTCTGTAATGACTGAATGTGTTGAAGAGGGAGTAAATGTTATCGTGCCTTATTTTGGTGCACCTACCCCTTTTGAAGTTGGATATCATAGCAAACCAGCTATTACTCCATTGGTGATTATTTGGCTAGGTCCTGTCCCCTACAAGTCAGACAAGGTGGTACCCTACAAATATAATGATACAATCTTAGAGGATGGTGTGGAAGTTCCCATCCAACCAATGCCTAATGTTGGAAATATTGCTGAGACTAGCAGAGTGACCCGTAGTGGTCACGTATTTGCGCCAGTTGTTCGTGGAATTATTAGTACTGGAAAGAAAATTGTTGAAAATGTTGAACCCAAGAAGGAAGTGGGTGAATCTAGTGGAGCTACGCTAGAAAAGAGGTGGATGATATTTTGAAGATAATCAAGATGAGCGACTACAAAATTGTAGATCAGCTACTGTAGACTCTTTCAAAAATATTTATCTTGGCTTTATTGATGAACTCCTCTATTCACAGAGAATCTTTGATGAAGGTATTGGACCAAGCTTTCATGGAAAGTGATATTCCTGTAGACCAATTCAGTAGTGTAGTGGAAAACATTACATCATGTAATAACCTGAGTTTCTGCGATGATGAACTGCCCGATGAAGGAAGGAATCACAATCTGTCCCTCCACATCTCTATAAACTACAAGAATGATTCATTATCCAATGTGCTGATTGATAATGGATCTGCATTGAACGTTATACCAAGGAGCACGCTTATGATGTTGAAATAACAAGGAACGCACATGCGCCCAAGTGGCATTATTGTGAAAGCGTTTGATGGATCAAGGAAATATGTTATTAGTGAAGTGGACTTGTATATTCATATAGGCCCACATTTGTTTCAGATTACTTTCCAGGTCATGGATATTGTACCCGCTTATAGCTGCTTGTTAAGACAGCCCTAGATACACGAGGCAGGGGCTGTCACTTTAACTTTACATCAGAAGTTGAAGTTTGTGCGTGAAGTAAAAGTGGTAATTATAAACGGAGAACATGCATTATTGATATCTCATTTGTCCTCTTTCAGCATTGTGGAGGCGGATGAAGCTGCTGTTGGAACCCAGTTCCAAGCTTTATCCATTGATAATATAAGAGGAAATGAGAACTCTATGGCTTCGTTTAAGGATACGCAGCAGGTTATGCGTAATGGCCATAACGACGTATGGGGACAAATTCTTGATCCACCTGTGAAAAAGAATAGAGTTGGCTTGGGGTTCTCTGTGAAGAATGATAAAAGGAAGAGCATGAAGCTGAAGTTTGCTGCAAGCAAGTATAAGGACATCTTTTGTAGCAGGGGTTATCTTCATCCAACTATTTCCGGGTTTAATGCCATTGTGGAAGATGAAGCATAGGCAAAAATTCCAAATTATGTGACGCACAAAGTTAGGGTTCAGAATTGGATCACCATTGATGTTCCCTCTTGCATACATGTTTCAAAGTAATTTGTTTTGTTAATCTTTTTGAAAAGATTTCACCCTGCCTAAGGTGAAAGTATTGATATTGTATGGGCTTATCTGTGTGCTTTGATTTTTAAAATCAATAATAAAAGTTGTCTTTGTTTCCCAAACTGTGTTTTTATTTTTTGATTTTTCTTGGAAAATGGTAATCAGAATAAACCTTTCAAAATAAATGATAACTGAAGTTCAATCTGCATGATCACTTGTTATATGTGTCAGTTTCTAAAAGCAATCATAAATCATATGTGCAGATTAATTTAAAAACCCGTTGAATTCAATGGCCCTGCACCCTCTCCCAACTTTGAATGTCCTGTGTATGGGGCCGAAGAAGAAGACTATGATGAGATTCTAGAAGAGGTCTCACGGTTGCTTGAGCATGAGGAAAATGCCATTCATCCATATAAAGATCCATTGGAAGTAATCAGTTTGGGTTCAGAAGAAGATCCGAAGGAAGTCATGATTGGAGCATTACTGCATCCTGATGTGAAGAGCAGCTTGATTGAGATGTTGAAAGAGTATGTGGATATTTTTTCTTGTTCTTACCAAGATATGCCTGGTTTAGATACATATATTATAGAGCATCGTTTCTCGTTGAAGCCAGAGTTCCCGCCAATCAAACAGAAGTTGTGAAGAACTCACCCTGATATGGCAGTGAAGATCAAAGAAGAAGTTCTAAAGCAGATTAATGCCGGTTTTCTTGTGACATCAGTGTACCCTCAGTGGATTGCCTATATTGTCCCAGTACTGAAGAAAGACGGAAAATTTTGCACGTGCGTGGATTACAGAGATCTAAATAAAGCTACTCCAAAAGATGATTTTCCATTGCCACACATTGATATGTTAGTGGATAGCACAACAAAATTCAAAATTTTCTCGTTCATGGACAGATTTTTTGGGTATAATAAAATAAGGATGGCTCCTGAGGACATGGAAAAAACAACATTTATCACACCCTGGGGAACATTCTATTACAGAGTGATGCCCTTTGGGTTGAAGAACGCTGGTGCAACATACCAGAGGGCTATGACAGCCCTATTCCATGATTTGATGAACAAGGAAATTGATGTATATGTTGATGATATGATTGCTAAATCCCAGACTGAAGAAGGGCATGTAGAAGATTTGTTGAAGTTGTTTCAGTGTTTGAGGAAGTATCGTCTCTGCTTGAATCTAAATAAATGTACCTTCAGTGTATGATCAAGGAAATTGTTGGGTTTCATAGTTATCCAAAGAGGGATTGAAGTTGACCCTGATAAATTCAAAGAAATTCAAGAAATGCCAGTGCCAAGAACTGAAAAGCAAGTTAGAGGGTTCCTCGGGCGTTTGAATTATATTTCCAGATTCATTTCCCACATGACTGCAACGTGTGAACCAATCTTTAAGTTGTTAAAGAAAGATCAAGGTTGAGTGTGGACAGATGACTGCCAAAGGTCATTTGAAAGTATTAAAGAGTATATGCTTGAACCTTCTATCTTGCTCCCTCCTGTTGAAGGAAGACCATTGATTATGTATCTGACAGTGTTAGATAATTCCATGGGCTGTATTCCAGGACAACAAGATGAAACAAGGAAGAAAGAGTATGCCTTTTATTATCTCAATAAAAAGTTTACTGATTGTGAGTTGCGGTATTCCATGCTGGAAAAGACATGTTGTGCTTTGGCCTGGGCGGAAAAACGTTTGCGACAATATATGTTGAATCACACTACTTGGTTGATCTCCAAAATGGATCCAATCAAGTAAATTTTTGAAAAGCCTACTCTTACTGGGAGAATTTCCTGTTGGCAGATTTTATTATCTGAATATGACATTGAATACCGCACTCAAAAAGCTATTAAAAGTAGCATGTTGGTAGATTATATTTCTCACCAACCAGTTGATGATTATCAGTTTGTGGTGTATGATTTCCCTGATGAGGATGTGATGTTTCTGAAAGTGAAAGATTATGATGAACCATTGTCTGGGGAAGGTCCTGATCCCGAATCTCGTTGGAGTATGATATTTGATGGAGCTGTGAATGCTTATGGTAAAGAAATTAGTGTTATGATTTTCACTCCACATGGATCACACACTCCTTTTACTGCAAGGTTGACATTTGATTGTACTAATAATATGGCAGAATATGAGGCTTGCTTCATGGGTCTCGAGGAAGCTATTGATCTCATAATTAAAATTCTAGATGTGTATGGTGATTCAGCTTTGGTAATAAATCAGATTAAAGGAGAGTGGGATACTCGTCACCCTGGCTTGATCCCTTACAAAGATTATTCTATAAGATTGTTACCCTTCTTTAATAAAGTTGAATTCCATCACATCCCCAGAGACGAAAATCAAATGGCGGATGCTCTGGAAACTCTGGCTTCTATGTATCAAATGAATACTCAGAATGATATACCTCGAATTATAGTTCGGTGACTGGATAGTCCCGCTCATGTGTTTACAACAGAAGAGGTAGCAGATGAGAAACCTTGGTATTGCGATATCAAGCATTTTCTCCAGACTCGAGAATACCCGATTGGTGCATCGAATAAAGATAGAAAGACATTGAGAAGATTGGCTGGCAGTTTCTTCCTCGGTGAAAATGTGTTGTACAAGAGAAATTATGACATGGTCTTGCTCAGATGCGTGGATAGACAGAAAGCAGACATGTTGATGCATGAGATTCATGAAGGTTCATTCGGTACTCATGCCAATGGACATTCGATGGCTAAAAAGATGCTAAGGGCAGGTTACTATTGGCTGACAATGGAATCTAACTGTTACAAATTCGCAAAGAAGTTCCATAAATGCCAGATTTATGCGGAGAAGATTCATGTGCCTCCTACACTTCTCAATGTTATTTCTTCCCCGTGGCATTTCTCTATGTGGGGTATTGACATGATTGGGATGATAGAACCCAAAGCTTCGAATGGACACCGTTTTATCTTGGTAGAAATTGATTACTTCACCAAATGGGTGGAAGCTGCTTCATATGCTAATGTTACTAAGAAGATGGTAGTGTGCTTCCATAAGAATAATCTCATATGTCGGTATGGTATGCCAAGCAGAATTATCACCGATAATGGCTCGAATATGAATAACAAAATGATGACAGAACTTTGTGAAGAATTCATGATTTTCCATCACAATTCATCTCCGTACAGGCCGAAGATGAATGGGGTTGTTGAAGCTGCTAATGAGAATATCAAGAAGATCATCCAGAAGATGGTTGTTACTTATAAAGATTGGCATGAAATTCTGCCATTTGCTTTACACGGATATCAGACATTTGTCCGTACTTCAACAGGAGCAACCCCACTCTCCCTTATGTATAGAATGGAAGCAGTTCTTCCAATCGAGGTTGAGATTCCCTCTTTGCGTGTGATAATGGAAACCAAGTTTTCAGAGGTTGAATGGGTCCAAAACAGGTTTGACCAATTGAATTTGATCGAAGAGAAGAGAATGACGGCTTTGTGTCATGGACAGTTATATCAGAAGAGAATGAAGAAAGATTTTGATAAGAAGGTCAATCCCCGTGAATTCAGAGAAGGCAACCTCGTACTCAGGAAGATCATGTCTTTTAATGCTGATTCTAGGGGCAAGTGGGCTCCCAATTTTGAAGGCACATATGTTGTCAAGAAAGCCTTCTCTGCCGGTGCATTAATTCTTGAAACTATGGATGGCGAGGAGTTACCACGTCCCATCAATGCTAATGCAGTCAAGAAATACTTCGCCTAAAGAAACAAAAGAACAACTTGCTAAGTTGAAAACCAGAAAGGGTGGCTTAGGCAAAAAAGAGCGTCTTGGTAGGCCGAAAACCCGAAAGGGCAGTCTAGGCAAAAATTAGAGACATAACCAGAATAAAATTTCCCGATAAGTTGAAAACCCGCAAGGGCAGCTTAGGTAAAAGTTAGGGACTTTATTGGCAAGTAACTGCATCAGACAAGACTTGATCATTGAAGCAACAATCTTCTTGGATCCTCACCATACTTCAACAGAAGCTGCTTCTCATAATTTTAAAGTTGTTAGAGGGAATAATGGTCCTTGTATTTCAATGTATCTTTTCCGTTATATATTACCATTTTCAAAACATTGTAATTATCCATGGAGTCTCTCCATTCGCAGACTACCATTCTATCAATAAAATTTGAGCTTTTATCCAATTCTTTGTAGTTCTTATTTTTATTCAGCTTACAAAAACTCCATTTATTATTGATAATAATTTTCAGAGCAAAAAGGATTAAATAACAAAATTGTTTTTCAAAAAGAATTTACAACTTACTTTTACTTTAAGATTTTGTGATTCAAGAGGAAAACAAAAGTGGTGATCCCAAAAATGGACGAACTCCAGTAATTTTGGGAAGTTTTGTTTCCCCTCGGGAAGGTTTTCTCAGGTCGTTTTCGCTGGTATACATGTGATTCTTGTATATTTAAGACGATACCAATTGGCATAAGGTGCCGTATTGGGTTTGTGATCCCAGTGTCCCCAGTCAAGTGTTGGTTCTTTTCTAATTTTTGAGTTTGC
Organism: Vicia faba; assembly: GCA_948472305.1. Taxonomy (NCBI): domain Eukaryota; kingdom Viridiplantae; phylum Streptophyta; class Magnoliopsida; order Fabales; family Fabaceae; genus Vicia; species Vicia faba. Next base: position 831,457,832 of record OX451741.1, read on the forward strand.
ATGGTCTGAGGCCTCTATCCAAGATTCCCTAGCAAAGTTTTCCCTCATATGGAAAAAGGTTTTTTTCCCTTGGTATGCTGAGATTGAAACTATTTTCAAAAATGTCGCTCTTTCTGCAGTATTGGCATTATTATTGGTATTTATTTCCCAAGCAACTAGACCAGGGAAGTATGTTTTCTAATAAGTGTTTAGATAGTTGTCAACCCTTTGGTTTTTCACCCGCCAAGTGTTGGGTTTGATTTAAAATCCCCATGGGTTTGACCTCTTTCTATAATGTTGATTTCTTGATTCCCCAGGAAGGCTATCCCAGGGATTTTTTTTTGTTTGAATAAATTTGCATGATATGAAGACTCAATCCAAGATTCCCCAGTGAAGGCTTCACTATTTGATAGAAGTATTTTATCCTCGTGCATGTTGAGATTTGAATCATTTACGAAGCATCTCCCTCTCGGCAGTACTTGTATTTCCTTTGATTGCCCGATAATCAGGCAAGGGTAATGTTTTATTTAAGAAGTGTTGAATTGGTTATCAACTTTTTGGGTTTTCACTCGCCAAGTGTTGGGTTTGATTTAAAATCCCCATAAGATTGATTCCTTGCTATAAAGTTTGACTTCTTAACTCTCCAAGTTGTTGTCCCCATGAGATTTCATAATTTTTCCCCATAGAAGTTGGTGCAATACTTACTCTCAATATTGAAGAACATATCTCTGTTTTCCCCAGTGAAGAACGTATATTGGTTTCCTCTGTTCAATATCTCGATGATGAGGCATTATCTCCCCTAGTGAAGTCTGTATGATATTTCCCCAATGAAGTCAGCTCGAAATCCTCAGTTGATGTTTTGTAGATATGGTTTCCATATGCCTTATTTGAAATCAGTATTGCAATCCCTTATAGAAGTGCGGACCGTGAAAGCATTTGTTTCCCCATTAAATTCTGTGTGTTATTCCCCGGTGAGGCCCGGAGAAGGATGTTATATCCCTGTATCTGTATGGTTTTGTGGCTATGATTTGATTACTTCCGGATTATGTTCCACCCTAATGAAGTTAAGCCTCAAAATAGGATTTTGTTTCCTCGTTTGGTGCTTATTTTCTTATGGAATGTTCATCTTGGATGTGATTTGGTTTTTCCTGGTTACTCCCAGTGTTATATGTCTGTTTTGTCAGCATATACATTATAACACTCATACACTCATACATTCATACATACATCATGCATACTTAAATTTAGCAAATCATTTCTCATTCACATTCATTAATATTTTGTTGACATATTACCCTATTTTACAGATTTGTGTTGTCCTCTCTCCAATAGAGTGTCGGCCTTAAGCAGAAAGTGTATATTCTTTCAATTTCCACACTGAGTTATCCCTCGTGGAAGATTTTTGCTTTAGCCTTCCTGTACAGCTCTTTGTTTGGATGGTTTGGGTTTCCCTCTTGAGTTTATTTCTCAAAGGATGTATTTTGGTTGACTGTTTCACTCCAGTTTATTTCTGGTTTGAATCTTTGTTTCCCAGTGATATTATTACTTTGGATTTCTACAAGCTTCGAGCCTTGGTTTGAGAATGTTCATTTATTTTGCAAGAGAAAACTTTATCTCCTCAGCAGGAATATATTGGCATCTCCCCAAGAAGTCATATTTCTTTCCCCAGGAAGCCATATTGTTTTCCCCAGAAAGTCTTTTTTTTTACAATCCTTCCTATAACAACAAGTAGCAGGTATCTTTATTTGAGCAACTTATGCTTCCCCGTAAAAGTAGATGTTACCTTTTTGCTATCTTCTCTATGAGTGGATAGTTTGCAGTTTATTGTCAAGTTACTCCAATGGATGGCAAGTCTTTCAATATCACAGAGACGGTTCGTTGTGAAATTTTTGTAAGTGGTAGTCTCTTTATTTGAGACAACTTATATATTACCCTTTCCAGGCGGAATTCCTTGGTTAATGAAGAAGTTAAGACCCGTTCTAGGTGAAACGCTAGAATTTTGGGGGTAAACTTATTATCTTTTTGCTAGCCTCAATGAACGTTGGTAGTTCATCGTCAGTGAACGGCGATGCTATGATGTATTTTCCTTCTACCTTCAGTGAAAGTTGGTGATTATTATCTTTTTGCTACCTCCAGTGAACGTTGGTAGTTCATCGTCAGTGAACGACGATGTTATGATAAATTTTCTCTCTACCTTCAGTGAACGTTGGTAGTTCATCGTCAGTGAACGATGATGTTATGATATATTTGCTCTCTACCTTCAGCGAAAGTTGGTAGATCACCATTAGTGAAAGTTGGTGATTGTTATCTCTTTTCTACCCTTAATGAATGTTGGTAGTTCACTGTCAGTGAACGACAGTGCTATGATATTCTTTTCTCTCTACCTTTGGTGAAATTTGGTAGATCACCATCAATGAAAGTTGGTGATTATTATCTTTTTACTACCTTCAGTGAATGTTGGTAGTTCATCGTCAGTGAACGGCGATGTTATGATATATTTTCTCTCTACCTTCAGTGAAAGTTGGTAGATCACCATCAGTGAAAGTTGGTGATTGTTATCTTTTTGCTACCCTCGGTGAATGTTGGTAGTTCACTGTCAGTGAACGATAGTGCTATGATATTATTTTCTCTCTAACTTTAGTGAAAGTTGGTAGATCACCATCAGTGAAAGTTGGTGATTATTATCTTTTTGCTACCTTCAGTGAATGTTGATAGTTCATCATCAGTGAACAGCGATGCTATGATATTCTTTTCTCTCTACCGTCAGTAAACGTTGGTAGCTCACCGTCAGTGAACGTTGGTGTTGTTATTCTTTCCTCTTTCTACCTTCAGTGAACGTTGGTAGTTTTGCCTTCGGTAAAAGTTGGTGTATTCTCTGACCTTTTTACCATCCTCCATGGGTCATTATCTTTTTGATTTTTTTATGTCCTCTTTAGCCAGGATTGATGTTACCTTATATCCTCTTTGGGTGTTATACCAATAGAGTCGGGTCTTTTGAACCACCAGTGATTTACTTTCCTGGTTTGGTTTCTCTTTTGATCTTTATTTCCTTTGCTACATCCCCAGTGGTGTTTTGCGTCCCTTTGAAATTGTTCATATGCATTCATACTCATAAGCATTGCAAGGCATCTTAGGGCCAAAAATTGGTTTGTTTTTATATTTAAGTATCTTCGATCGCGTCGAAACGAAGATTTTTAAAATTCGTATCTTCGGATAGAAGAAACTTAAATAAGGGCAGCTGTTGTACCCCAATTTCCCCCCCTAAGACCCCTTCATCATACCATATTGATTCAATCACAACAAGGTCACATTAGGGATTTTAGTTCTCCTCCATATCTTTAGCTTTGCTCTTTGAGGAATCACCAAGCACATTGACTTGTTTTTCTTTTGTGATCATGCATGTTTTATTTTGAATTTCCTTTTAATTAATAAAATGCAATGTTGGTTTGTCTTACTTGTTAATAATGTAGGTGAAGGCAATGTGGCTTATCAAGTTGATCCATAGGTTCATGAGTTTATTTCCATACCCTAGTCAATAAAGCTTGAGAAGTTAAAACCTCACCATTGAAGTTATTTTGGAAGAAATGGCATGGCAAGGTTTATCTTGGTTCACCACATTTCAAAGTTATCAAGATTGATTCAAAGGCACAAGTGGTTGATTGAAGAAGTTGTCATGTTTGGACAAGGCTTTGTTCCCATTGGTTACAAGTGCATATTTCTCTCAATTCTCAAGATATGGAAGTGGCTTTGGTGGCTATGAGTCCTTATTATCATCCTCAATAACTTCTATTTACAAAGAAAGAGTGGTGGTACAAGAAGGTTGTTCGAAATTATCAAAGTTCCTCAAAGCATTTTCTTGATCTAGGAGCTAGGGTTTTGAACTTCAAAGAAGGTTATTTTGCTCATGTTTTTGTATTTTTGAGTTATTCCAAAGACATTCCTCTCTTAAAAGGGTTATTAAAAAATCACTTCAAAAGTTTCAAGGAGTTTTCATGTGGAAGAAACTTGATGATGAAGAAAGATTACAAGTTCTCCAGATGAACCCCCAATTTCCCATGTGTGACTTAAAATGATCATAACTTGGTCAATTTTTATCACCTTGAGCCCAATCTTTTTCCATAATGATCTTTAGTATATGAAATTTATTCCTTCTTTTATGTGAAAAGTGATAAAATGGATGGAAGTTTCCCTAAGGATACAAAGGATCATGGGTCATTTCATGATTTTTTGCCAACTTCAACAATTCATAACTCTCTCAATTTTTGGATATTTTGAATGGTTCAAGTTTCAAAATGTCATTCAAGAGGTATATTTCATGCCATCTTTTTTGGTCAAGAGCAAATTCCAATAGGAAGGCCATGTTTGGATTCAAAACATTATAGGTCATTTTTGAAGAAAAAACTTGAAATATTTCTAAGTATGGAAAGTCAACTTCTTTTTCCCAACTTTGACTCATTGCAACTTTCAACTCAAACATCCATTTGATTCCATTCTTTTCCCATTGCAAAACTTGTAATCTCGTCTTTCTAAAGCATCAAGAATCATGCCCTAAGACCCCTTGAGCCGAGAATGCCATTGGTTTGAACTTGGTAACTTGAAATTGAAGTTTCTTCAAAAGTCAGAATTTGAAATCCTTGATTTAGCTTGTAAGCACAATTTTTTATGTGCTTTTTTGCTTCTAAACATGTTTAGTGAACTTCCATAAGTAATTAGCATAGCAAAACACGCATTTTGGATGAGTTTTGATCAATATAGAAGTCACACTTTTCTTGTTTGCAACTTTACACGATTTCCCTCCAAACTTCATCATTTCACATGCTTGAACATTCCATTTGATTCCCTATAAATAGAGGGTCATCCCTCATTCATTTCCTCAAGCTTTAACATCCAGAATCACCCTGCCAAACTTGCTCCTTAACTCATTTTTTTTGCAACTTCGAAATCAGTGTTCAATCCTTTTTCAATCCAATTTTTCTATCAATTCACCTTCCTTGATCTTCCCTGAAGTTAACCATACAATTACCTTCAAGAATTATGACCTATATTGATCCATAGAAGTCCAATTTCAGAGCTCTGCAACTGAACTTCAATAGGTAGATTTCTCCATCAATCCTTCAAAACTTTGATATCATTGTGAAGCTCTCATTACCCTGGTTCTAGTCGCAACACTTGCTTTTATCTGGAAACACGTTTTGATCATGAAATTTCAAATCCCTTTTCAAAACTTCTCTTCCAAATTGCTTGAGCTATAGTTTATATAAATTTGTCGTGAAGGTGTGGTTGTCTTCGTCTTGAAGAGACGAAGCGAATGGCATAAGTCTCGTGCTCTAATTTTACAGATTGAGCAACCTGGTTTTGGGACTGGCTGGAGGTTGAAGATCACCAACATGTCATCCTTCAACCAATGAAACATCGTCATTTGTATTTTTTGAATTTCTTATTTATATTTGATCATATGCTTTATTCAGTAATTACCATGATATGCACAGCGCATCAGATCCCTTGGGTTTGATTACTAACGCGTTTTGACTCTCATCCAATGGTCCACATATTTTTTACTTTATTTTTTATTTCTGATTTTTATATTTAATTGTTTTAAACTTCAAAAAATCCTAGAAAATTCATTCTAAGTCCAAAAAATCTGAAAAAATATTGAAAAATATTTTTGATTTTTCTCTTTCTGATTGTATTTTTTCACAATTTTATTTTGTGTTTTGTTATTTTTTTTTATAAATTTTCACTTTATTTGAATTGTTTTAAATGTTTAAAAATACTTTCATAAATTTTTAAATTCTGAAAAAAATATGGAATGATCCAATGATATTGTGACAAATATTAGTGACCTCATTTATTTTTTAATTCTGACTTTGTTATTTTTTTTAATCATTTTTGGTTTATTTTACTCCCATCTTTTAATTTTGAAAATAGTTTCTGACTTTAAAAAATTACCAAAAATTTTATAAAAATATTTGAGTTCATTTCTAATTTTTCTATGGTCTTACTAAATTTTTCTTGATTAATTTGAATATAATTGATATTTTTATTTCTTATTTCTATTTTAAAAACATTTTAAATCCCTTTTTAATGTATATATTAAATGCAATATTATTTTGTGATTATTTTCTGGCTTATCTTGGATTGAATTTTTTATCATGAACTTTGTTAGCATCATTGGATCTATGGTATTGAGTCTAACTCCATAAAAATGGATGAATGATTTTAATAATAGTTTAATTCAAATTTAATTCAAATTTGGTTTGTATATTCTCCCCCACCCTCTTCATCTTATCCCATTATTATTGCACTAAGTGTTATTGGAGCATGATCTCTATATCATGTCTCAAAACAAATGGTGCATAGATTGTTATTGACCGGCCTCAAAATAGGTGTGACTTCTATATAAGTCCACTTACGATTGCTTAATATAGCGGTAAATTTTCTCCCGATTCGAATAAATGATCATTCATGACCCAAACCTATGTTTGCAAGCCCAAGTATGTTGATTTGATCTCTTTGATCCAATAACCTTGAGATTCATTGTATGGAGGCTTTGGTTCTACCAATCCTCTAATGGATCTATAATACTTTTGGTCAACGCATATCACTTAAACATTGTTGATCATTAAATGGTACTTTTGAGGATTCAAAAATGGATGATATACTTGACAAAAAGTAAATGCAACTTGTTGTGTGGAGGCTTTGGTTCTACTAATCCTCTAATGAGTTCCAAATGCAAGTTTCAAGATGGTCATCCAACTAACCACTAATTACTAATTATTGACTTTATTTTGTGCTTTTACTTTTATGGTTTTTATTTTATGCACCATTTACTTTAGCATTTACATTTCATGCAATTTTTCATCTTTGCTCATTTGAGCATTTACTTTCTTGTCATTTTTATTTTGCTCACTTGAGCTTTTCTTTTCTTTTCTTAAGATACCTAATAATCAACATGAACCCTAAAAAGCTTATAATAATACTTGGACTATTTGGTTATTATCCTTGGCATTATGGAGCATTAGACTTCTTAGACTTAGGATTAGAAACCTTGGCCTATGTTGGAGACCTTGTGACCTTAATTGATATTTTGTCTGGAGTTATTGAGGTTTACCTCAAGACATTGGGTTGTTTGTTTGTTTTGTGTGCAGGTTATTGTGATTACATACTTTGTTTGTAATCCAAAATTCACCCGTATACAGTCGTTACTCTGCCCAATTTTTGTGAAGACTTAATACACTTTGTGATACGGTGGCAGAACCGACTGTTAATACTGGTTTGCGTTTTATTTGAAAATGTCACGGTAAGCAAGAGTCGTAACCGACTTTTATTTCATCCAACAAAGGAAAAGGAAAAGGAACAGAAAAAACCTTTTTCGAGATGTTTGAGTACGGGTAGATTATAGAAAGGGAAGGTGTTAGCACCCTTTCTATCCTTAGTTTTCCACCGGCTCTTAGGTACTTGCTCATTTTTGAAATTTCTTGTGTGTGTTTTGAAAATTCTTTGTTTAACTTCGTGATAACCCTTGTATCTGTTCTCAAGAGTGTGACGAAGTTGTTTTTGAAAAATGTTTTCAAAGTGTTTGTGTAAAAGATTTTTTTTGTTTTGTTTTGAGCAAGTACTTAAGATTTTCCACCTACTCAAAAAAGACTATTCGTTCTTGTTTCCTTTAGATAGTGCTATCCCACTATTAAGGAGTAGGTATCCCCATCGTTGGAGTTTTAAGGGACATTCGAAGGGACAAGTACGGTCACAAAAGCAATGGTTAGGAAACTTTAGTGATTATCCTAAAGTCCTAAATATCTTTCCGAGGCAACATCCTAATGGGTCATTTTTGATCTTTTGGGACTAGAGGATGACCACTAAAATTCCCTATGCTTTATGATCGTTTATCGAAGGAAACCGGAGTGGGGCAAACCCTAGGAGTGAGCATGTGCATGTGTGCTTTTTTCAGTTAATTATCTTTGCATAATTACGGTTATCTACCTTTTACTTATTGATTTATCTTTTGCATACAATCCTAATATCCATACATCTAGGCAGTTTTATAGTTGCGGAAATTAAAGAGTGCGAGAAATTAAAGTCCTAACTATTACAAGGCTTTTGGGCAGATACAGGAATATCTGACTGAAAATAAAGATGCGGAAATTAAAATCTTAATTAATCTATTACAAACTTGAAACAGTTAAAATAATTTGAATTAAAAGAAAGTAAAAGCGCTCGCGACGAATTAAATACGAGAATAAATTAGAAGCCTAAAAAATCTAATTAATTAAAAATATTTTTGTGTATTTTTTTAATGAGAAAAAAACAATTTAATTGCAAATTAAACCTAATTTCTAGTTAATTTTAATTAATATAAAAAAGCAATTAAGTTAATCTAATTAAACTAAATTATGTTCAATAAAATTAATTTAAATAAAAAACCTAATTCTATATTTTTTGTGATTTTATATTTTTATGATTTTTTTTGTTGTAAAGAATGATTAAATAAATAAATAAAACAAAAAGAAATTAAAAAATAAATGACTTGGGCCTGGTATTGTTGAGTAATCAGGGGGGGTGAGGAGTTGAATTTGTTGAGCCCAAATCCTTTGGCCCAATCAATTTCTTGGATCCAGTGTTGCCACGTTTGGGATGTTCATCCTGGGGAAGCATTCAAGGAGCATCAGATCTGAACCCACTAAGATCCAAGGGCATGATTTGGAGACGCATGGTTGACCTCTGAGTATGAGGCATACTGGATCCTGCATAGAATGTTAGGAAAATAATAAAATGTCTGGATATGGGATCGAACCCAGGTCTTTCCCCTTACATGCTTGCTTGCTTTACCGTCTGGGCTGGATGGCTCATCTGTTAGCATAATCAAACAAATACAATATAAAATAAATAAAGTGCTATGCCTCAGGAAGCGTGCTAGAATTCAAACCGGCCATTGGGAGTCAGCCACGTGATCACCTTCTTCCTCATAACTATTGTTTCAGGTATCAACCTTTTACCTACGGACAAAACTGTCACTAAAGGCTATAGTGATTGTTTTTGTCCGTGGCTACATCCCTTGTGATTCTGGGCGTTTTATGCCTTGAGAATGATTGGGATAGCTTCACTACACACCTAGGAATTTATTTCTGGCTTTGAATCAAACTGATTGGAACATATTAGGTTAACAAAAACAGATTGAATCTTGAATAATTATGGAGAAAAGATCTTGTTTGTTCATTGCATTATTTGCTTCCAAAACAAGCCAAATCATGTCATTCTTACTCCAATCACCCCTTGCACGATTTGATCTTGATATGCCAACATATATCATCTTCATTCAATGCCAAAATCATTCCAAAAGCAATTTATACGATTTATTTGATTTTATTTGAATTTTAAATGAATAAAATCACAATAAATTAAATAAATAAGTTAATGAGGCATGGAGTGGTTCATGGGTCGTGGACCATGTTAGGAACAAGATACAAGCATAAAAAGTTGGGCCCATTTGAATAAAAATGCATTTTGGCTATGGTTGACTTTTGTGCAAATTTCCAAAAATGGCCAACTTTGACAATGCACATCTCCCTCGATTTTTACCCTAAGGGGGTGTTCTTGGACTTTTTAGAAAGCTTAAGATGTCCTCTAAACAACCCTTTTGATTTCACCTCAATTGGATCTTCCATGTTCATGTAAGAAGCTTTGACCCAAAAGGTGTTTTTGTTGACTTTTTGAAATGACCTGTAATGTCTGAATTCATATCTTTTCATGAGTGCATTTTTTGAACTTTAGGACTGAAGATGGGTTGTAGGGAATTGAATCCTCTTCAAAATGAGCCTTGGATGGGAAATTTCTGATACAATATGAGAAAGTTATGTCTGGTCAAAGTTTGGTTGACTTTTCCTATAGAAAACCCTAATTTAGTAACTTTTGAGTTTTGATGAATTTGGGGCATTCCTTGAGGAATCATGGTCAACCCTTGATCAGATGATGGATGTTACTTCAAAATGTTGATGTTGACTAAAACTCTTGAAGTTTGACTGTATGAGGGTCACAGTTGACTTTTGACCTAACATAGTTGATTTTCAGGCATTTGAGCAGTTGACTGAGCAAAGTCCTTGTGCAAGGCATGAAACTTGACATAGATGATCTTGAGAACATGTTAAGACCATGGAAAAAATTTGAGACCTTTGGAGTTCACCCATCTTGATGAAAATGGAAACCCTAGTTTGAGGTTCATTGTCTTAGGAGAGCATTTATCTGATCAATCCTTGGGCATGCTTAAGCAAGTTGAGGACTTCAATGAGCATATGTTGAGTAAAATGAGAGGGAAAATTTTAGGGTACAACAAACTTGAATTTTGGTTCTCTCAAGAGGTCTAGTATCTATGCTTTCTTGGTTTCAATCTAAAGAATGGGAATTCTATCTTGACTCATAATGTCAAGTATTGGCTTCTTGCTGGATAGATGGTTCTTATCCCTAGCTTTTACCTTATGCTTTAGGATAGTCTCTTCTTCTCCTCCCATCTTCTTTAATTTCAAAAATCTTCTCCCTCCTTTTGAAAACTCTTCTTGTTTTTAAACTTAAACCACTTTCATAATAAACTTGGACTTAGGTCCATGCATTTACAAAACATTTTTCATAAATAAACTCCAATTAATTTAATAATACCTTGACATTTTTTGTGAGAAGACTAAAAGTCAATCAAACTCATTTCAAACTATTTTGCCACCTTGGCTTTTTATTTAAAACTTTTCTCAAAGATATTAGACTCTTATCAATTCTTGTAGTGATGCAAACAACTATACTTCTACAATATATAGTGAAGTGAGATATTTTCCACTTGGGTGTTGAGTGAGGCATTGTTGATTTCAAAATCCAAGCAATATCCTCCAATTTGAGATGACGCAAATTCTTTTTTCTCATGATTGTGGGTAGTAAGTATGTTTTCCACACGGACAATGACGATGATGTCTTATCTCATAAAATTAACCAACACACTTGTGCTTTAAAATTTTTAAAGGTAAACTACATGTACCCTGATCCCCTATTGCACAGAAGGTGGTACGTAGGCACTAAAGGTTCGCAACCGCAGCGGGTGCAAAAATCATAAAAAAATATATTTCTTTTCTCACATCCACCATCAATTTTACATACAACATTTTATAGCCAAAATATACAGATTTTTCAAAGAGGTTCCTGTGGAGTACCGTAGATGTTTAGGGTGCTAATACCTTCCCTTTGCATAAACAACCCCCTTACCTTGAATCTTTCCCCCTCTTTTGGGTTACTCGCTCTTTTCCCATTCCTTTGGAAACAATAAAGCGCGGTGGTGATTTTTAATTTGATCTGTATAAGTCCAGTCAATCCAATGGCTCAGTCTTAAACATTTCTACCGCTACAGGAAAAAAATAGCGACTTCACTGGGGAAAGATTGACCTCTTGCTGGTCCATTCATAAGTGGGTTGAGCCTATATTTTTTTATATATGTATGTGTGCTATTGTTGTTTATGTGTTATAGGTTTTATATATGTTTGTCTGGATTTTCCCGGTTTTCAGGGGCTTGGTGATTACTTATAAGTCTTATACCCGGACTTGGGAAAAGTTTAAGATACGACGGGCGGTATATCCATGTTAACTTTGATGGAGTAATCCCAAAAAAGGAGGCATTAGATCCCCCGCTCAGTGGAGGACCCTTTGATTGTAGTATCATTTACCGAGTAATCGGGAGACGTGCTACTTTCGACCTGGAAGTCTGTTGAAGCTGAGGATCGTAGAAGACTAACCCATCTTGGCGTTTTAGGTGTAGTTCGGAAGCTATGACGGAGTAATCCGAAAATAGTTGTCACGCGATACTATACTCGGACGAGTTTTTTCTTGAGAATATTACTAATTACCGAGTTAATCAGAAAGTTTATAATATTCGAAGGAAGGATATACTCTGTGGGAACCTCTAGAACCTTGTTCGGCAGGTGATAACTTTTAGACCATACCTTATGGGTAGTAACTTCGATCTCATGCTCGTGACGTTGAACCTATGAACCCTATGTTTGTGATCTTGTTTGTGATTGTTGCATCATGCATCCATGCACTCATAAGCATCTTTTGAAGAAATTTTATTTAAAGGGACTTGAAAGTTGACCATTTGTGAATATCTCAGGAAAAATAAATACCAGAAAATACAGTTTCAAAGATCCCAAGATAGATGAGTTGATCAGTCTAATTCACGAGATTGAGTGTTCTGCAAATTTTCAAAGAAGTATGCATCCATCATTCCTCTCATGGAGCTTAGGATGAAGGAGGGTATTCTATCAACCTTGGTCCAGTTCTATAATCCGATGTATCATTGCTTTACTTTCCCCGACTATCAGTCGATGCCTACATTAGAGGGGTATTCTTATCTGTTGGGTTTACCTATTACCGATCGTGTTCCTTTTATTGGTTTGGAGGGTGAGCCAAATCCATATGAGATTGCTGCTTTGATCCAACTGGGGAAGTCTAAGGTTGAAGCCCATATGACTACTAAAGGAGGGATTGGAGGATTACCATTTTAGTTCTTATTGGAGAAAGCTTGTTACTTTGCCAGGATGAAGAGTACAGTCACTTTTGAGACCATCTTTGCTCTACTTGCTTACGAATTGTTTTTATTTCCTAATGTGGATAAGTTTGTTGATGTTAATTCTATCTGGATCTTCATGATTGGAAACCCAGTTCCTACATTGTTGGGTGATGCTTATTACTCTATTCATCTTCGGAATTCTTATCATGGGGGGATGATTATCTGTTGCACGTATTTGTTGTACCGGTGGTTTATTTCTCATATGCCTTAGTCTGATGCTTTCTGGGATGTCAGGAAGGAACCCCGTTGGGCTCCTAAGGTCACGGTGTTGTACCCCAAAATTTTCCCTCTCATTTTTCAAGTATTTTCTCACAAGATCTTCTACGACATCAAGTTTGCAGCACTGATACATCAATTTAGGCTTGAAATTGGCACAAGGGCAAAATGGTCAATTGCATACTAGAAATTCAAACTTTGACTTTTTGGTCAACATTACGTCCTAAAGATCAAGTTTCATCAAGACACTCAAGAATATCAAGCTTAATCACCAAGAAGTTAAGAAAGTCAAAAGTCAACTTGAAAAGTCAAGATTTCCAAGATTTAGAAATTTTCTAAGTGTTTTTAAACATGATAATTTCATCACTTCATGCCATTATTTCACCAAGATGTAAGATGATTCAAAAGAAGCTTTCAACATGAAAGTTGTATATCTCCATGATATCTACAACATTTCTTTATACAACTTCTCCTAAATATGCTTGGATCTCAAGTTATAAATTCATGAAGTCATGACATTTCCATTTAACACTTAGAGAAATTTTCAACAGATTTTGTTCAGAATTTTATCCCAACTTCTTGGTGTTTTTTCACATAGTTCCAAGATGATTTTGTCAAAATGGCCAACATGAAAGTTATAGAGGGTGTTTCAAGCTTTCCAAAACATTCAAGAGCATGAAGTTATCATATTTGAGCTAGGAGATTCAAGGATCTGAAGTTGGACATCCATTCTTGATTTACAAGGCAGATTTGTGATGAACAAGGAACCAAAATCTTATCCATGCTGCATAATCTTACTTTGCAGGCCTTGTGACTTGCAAATATAACCATAATTTAATGCTTACACAAACGTTTGAGCTATGGTCAGTTTGGTTTAAGCATTGTCCAAGTGATCTTTCCATTTTTGGCATAAAGGCACCATTGCCATTTTTGCAAAGTTCACTTTAATCATAAAGTCAATTTCTTGAGCCTTTAACTTGTTGTTCTAATCACACTCAACTTATACAAGTCAGAACAAACATGTTTAAAGTGATCAACCACTTTTGATAGCTTGGTACAAGCATTTGGAACATGTTCTTCAAGCTTGCTTCATGTACAATCTAACCTAGCCATAACATGTGATCCAAAATCTTAGTTTGTTCAAGTCTCAAACCTTCTCTATAAATAGAGATGCCAATCACAAGAGAAAAAATTTAGAAAAAATAGAGAGAAAGAACAAGGAGAAAAGCCATAAGTTATATTGATAAACCCTTAAAATATCATATTCACAAAAAGCCATAAAAGTCCATAAAACCTTCACTCTTTAGTTTTGAAGTCTAAACCTTTAAACCTCTCACACTTTGCATATTCCATCTAAAAACCCTCCAAACATTTCATACCACACAGAGGTTGTTTAGTAACCTTCAACAAAAAGGAAAGTCTAGCAGCCCGTTGGAGCTCCCTTAAGGTTCATACAACATCTTGAAGGGTATTTGGATTCAAAACCTAAAGTGCAGTTTTAAGGTAAGTCATCTTTACCTTGCCTTTTCCATACATCAACTTTTCTATTTATAGGATGTAGAAATCACTATTTTTGAAGTTAATCATTTATTTGTTGTTCATGTTATTCATTTATATGTTAAAAACTAACTGACATATGCAAAGAATGGTGTTTAAGGCAGAAAAAGGCAGTATGTATCGACACATATCCACATGTGTCGACCCATTTTAGTGAAAATACAGGGTATGAGTCGACACATAACCCTCATGCATCGACCCATACTGAGTTCAGGTCACTAAACAGAAGCTGGAAAGGCCTATGAGTCGATACATACGCGTTTTGTGTCGATGCAAAAGGCGTATGAGTCGATACATCCCATTATGGGTCGGCTCAAACTGAACAGATTTCACTTTACAGGAGCAAGGAGAAGCTATGTGTAGATGCATAACAGCTTGGGTCGACACATAGCAGTTCAAAATACATTTTCCCTTGGTTTTGCACTGCTTTTACATTGCTTTCATTATTATTTGATATGGTTGTAATATTTCAGTCTCCATTTCATCCCTATTGTTAAATTGTACCCCTATCCCCCTAAAGTGATGTAATAGCTTAGATTTTATTTTCCTCATTTTTACTTGCTTATCATATATTGCTAGTAAATAGGATGTATGGCAAGATAAAATCAATGAATAAGTAACTTTCAAATATAAGACAAAATGCATGCAAAATAACAAACTTGCACACAAGCATCCTTAGGGTTTCTCCACTTGGTTGCCTTATACAAAAATAGCCATATTACGTATGTGAAATATCTTGGCAAAACAAACAAATATAAGATCATAGTCCCTCGATGACGCTATTCAAAGTTGCCTTACAAAATGATCTTGGTCCCTCAAAAATGCTAAGATACTTCGCAAACATTGCTAATCATGGTTATACAATGACCCACGCCCGTCCCGTTTACATCCAAAGATAGGGTTGCTTACCAAATCAATGGTAAGACAACAATGTCAAAGGAATAGAAAGTGCATAAGAAAGACATTTTGAGTAGGTAGATAGCTTCTAGTTACTTGCTCCATTTCAAACAACCATCCTTGCTATTTTCAAAAACAAACACACACATTTCAAAACATTTTACAATCATTGAAAACATTTTCAAAAGACAAACATCTTTGTATACATTCTTACGAACGAGAATCATTACAAAGATTTCCTAAACGAATGGCCTCTTTTACAAAATACTTTCAAAACCACACCAAACACAATTTCAAACAACAAAAGCAAGTGATCTAAGCAAGTAACTAAGAGCCCATGGAAAACCATGGATGAAAAGGATGCTAATACCTTCCCTTTTCATAATCTACCCTCTGAACTCAAGAAAACATCTCAAAGGTCTTTCCTGTGCTTTTTCACCTTTCCTTTTGGATAAAAGAAAAGTCGGTGGCGACTCTTGCTAACCGCAACATTTGTGATAAAACGCAAAAACCCTCAAGTCAGTTCTCCCACCGTATCACAAAACTGGAGACTCTACTGGGGACTATTATAAAAGTGGGGTTACCTTAAGGTTTGGATCACATTTATTTGCTTACATTGTTTGACTTGTTTGCTTTACATTATGGTTCTTTGTTTGGGTTTGAATCCTCTACCCGGATTTGGGAAACATTATAGGTAAATAGCAATACATTATGGAAATTGTGTGGGGTATACCGACATGGTCTAAGAAATAGCTATGTTAGTGTGACATATTTGTGGGTACCGGTAGCCTTTGAGTTAATCAAAGAGAATACGGGGCCGCTGAGTGATGTCATGAAGCACTAATGAACTTCTAGAACCCTTTACTTGACCAACTTGGCCTTTAGGATGTAGTGAGATGACCGGCTTTGGTGCAGTCCGAAGTTGGTAGATACTCGACACTACACTCATTGAGGTTTGGTTTCTTGGGATATTTCGGTCGCCATTAAAGAGGCTTGAGCTGAAACAATGACCAAGGAAACAATCCAATGATATTGAGCTCCTTAGAACCCGGTTACTATTGTTAGGAGAGGTTGAGCAAAATAAAACTTCAAGAGGGTACTTACCTATAAAGCACCATGCAAGCCTAAACTAAGAAATTGTTTGATTTGCTTGTATATGCATACTTATACATAACATCATGGACATCATGAACATCATATGTATTCACTAACCATTTCAAGGATTTTGGAGATTCATCTTTATTCTTGTTTTGTAGGATATGGATTCACTTCGCAGGAAAACTGCCCAAATCAACCTTGTAAGAATTCCTCCACAAATCAAGGAGCTAGCTTCAAGGATCCCTGAGAACTCTCCATTCACCGAGAGACATCATCGTCTACTCAACTTGGTCACCTTCAACACAGAGGAGGATATGTTGAAGGTGCTCTTCTAGTTCTTTGGCCCTTTGCATCATTGCTTCATATTCCCCGACTATCAGCTTGTGCCTACTTTGGAAGAATTCTATTAACTCTTGAGGATTCCTATTCTCAATCAACTATTTTTCAGTGGTACGGAAAGAGATCCAAAGCCAGAAGAGATTGCTCA
Source organism: Vicia faba (assembly GCA_948472305.1). Taxonomy (NCBI): domain Eukaryota; kingdom Viridiplantae; phylum Streptophyta; class Magnoliopsida; order Fabales; family Fabaceae; genus Vicia; species Vicia faba. The sequence goes on from OX451741.1 coordinate 831,474,664, forward strand.
ATCCCTGCACTTGCACTCATATGATGTCACAACTTATTAGGAAACTAGAAGTGGTGCCAAAGGTTTCTTAGCAAAGTTTCTGTTTGAGAAAGCCCAAAGCTGTTGGAATTCCTTAGACTTGCAAGCTTTTGAGGAGATTGTGGATCTTCTTGTCTATGGGATGGTCTTGTTCCCCAATCCTGACCAACTCATAGATGTGAGTGCCGTCAAAATCTTCACGTCACGCAATCCGGTGCCTACATTACTAGGGGATATCCTACACTCTTTTCACACTCGTACAATGAGGAAAAGAGGTGTCCTTATGTGATGCACTCCCCTCCTGGCAAGATGGTTTATTTCTCATCTTCCCAAATCAGTCTTAAAGAATGTGCAAGGATTAAGGTGGTCACAAAGGTTAATGACGCTCAAACATTCAGATATTCATTGGTGCTCTCGATCCAAAGAGAATGTTATCATTGTTGACCGTTGTGGGGAATTATCTAATGTCCCTCTACTTGGCATTAGGGGAGGCATCACCTACAACCCCTGTTTAGCTCTAAGACAGTTTGGTTATGCCCGAAGGGATGGCCCACATGATATGCTGATTCAAGGCTTGGTATTCGACTACGACAACGACGATCAAGGTTTTCGCCAGAGATTCATCCGAGCTTGGAGGATGCTAAACAAGGTGGATAACAATACTTTGGGACACAAGAATTCCATCCCTCTTGAGCCTTACCTCAAGCGGGTACGAACCCACGCTCAAAGTCTTATGATGCCTTATCCTTCCATTCTCCCGGTGATTGTTGAGCCTGTTAAGGAAGGAGAAGTTCCATACACTATCCTACATCCTAACATGCCCACATCTCTTGAAGATCTGCAAAGGGATTGGATGTAAATCAAAGGAGAGCGAGATACTTTCGAGGCCCAATTCTACGCAAGCGAGAAGAAGGTTTTGGAACTCACTAGGCTACTTCATGAGGAGCAGACTTTAAATACCTACATAGCACCAAAGAGGATGCGCACTAACTTTTCATCTTAGAGTGTTGTATTATTTTGCCCAAGGGGCATTGATGTACTCAAACTCTATCTTATTAGTATAACGTGTGTTTCTTTTTGTTCAAAACAAACTTGAATTTTTAAAATCCTTGAAAACATTACATGTTCACATATCATTCATCATAACATAAACAGGTCATTTGCAACAAGTTTCCTCATCTCTCTACTTTTTATTTCAATAAGATAGATCTCGAACAGACAGTCAAATATCTTCAAACTCAAAACATGCAGTTTCAACAGTTACTCACAACCTTGGCCAAAGGAAAAGAGGAGCTGAAGACTCTGTTGGAAAAAGAGAAAAAGAAGAAAGAGAACAAACCAACCGGTGTTGTAATCATAGGGAGAAGGTTTCAAGGAAAAACTAGAAGAACCTTGAATTTCGCAGCAACATCTGATGAAGGGGAAGGAAAAGGAAAAGAAACAGCAGTTCCGTCAGACTCTGAAGAGGAGGAAGAAGAGGAAGACTACTCTGAGGAGCAGTACCCTCCGGATGATGATAAGTACAGACATCTTGAAGAGCGTTTAAGCGCTATGGAAATACAAAGGGTACCAGGTCTAGACTTTGAAGAATTGGGACTAGTGTCAGGAATTGTAATCCCACCGAAGTTCAAAGTGCCGTTGTTTGCAAAATATGATGGGGTGTCATGTCCTAAAATGCACCTCTGATCATATGTAAGAAAGATTCAGCCACACTCTACCGATAAAGACCTGTGGGTGCATTTTTTCCAAGATAGTTTATCCGGAACACAACTCGATTGGTTTTACCAATTAGAAAGGGTCGACGTCCACAACTGGGAAGACCTTGCTGCAGCTTTCTATAAACAATACCAGTATAATGCAGATTTGGCGCCTACCCGTACTCAACTTTAGAGTACGGCCATGGCTTCAAATAAGGGTTTCAAAGATTACACACAAAAATGGAGAGATCTAGCTGGGAGAGTGCAACCCCCTATGTCTGAAAGGGAGTTGGTGGATATGTTCTTAGGCACTCTATCGGGCCCTTTCTTCAACCATTTGATTGGGAGTTCATCTGCTGGATTTACTGAGTTAATATTAACCGGGGAGAGGGTGGAAGCTGGCATAAGAAGTGGGAAGATTCAGAAAGATTCATCTTCCTCTACAGTTGTAAGAAAGCCTTTCATCGGGAAAAAGGAGGTATCTTCTGTTTATCCATAAAGGAACCAAGGGAGAGCTGAACGCCGACCAATGGTAGGGGTCGTTATGATCCCAAAGCTTACATCTGATCAACCAAGGAGTAATCAACCGATGGTGGAAAGGCCGGTCCAGCAATTCACCAGAATTAATATGACTCTAGCCCAGGTCTTACCACATCTTCTGAAATCTAATTTGGCAACTTTGAAGGAAGCTCCGAAGAATCCTAACACGACGTCCCCTTATTATCACCCGAATGCCAGATGCGCATACCATTCCGAAAGTCTGGGCCACGACACCAACAACTGTTGGGCTTTGAAAAACAAAATTCAAGACCTTATAGATGCAAAAGAGATTGAGTTTGAGGCACCCGAGAAACCAAATGTCATTTCCGCTCCTATGCCTAGACATGGTCACAACGCCAATGCTATCGAGGAAGATTTATTTGTTGCTACAGTGGATGAACTCTTGACTCCGCTCCCGATCATTAAGATGAACTTGTTGAAAGTTGGTATATTCCCAGGTTGTAATAAAGACTGCCATATTTTCTTATCCTTTCCAACTGATTTCCCTCTGTTGAAGACAGGCATTCAACGCCCGATAGACAACCAAGAAATTCTGTTTGAAAATGCTCCTATTTCACCTGCTCCAGTTAAAGACGTTTCAATCATAACCATCTCCGCCAATCCTTCCAGGGTCCCCAAAAGACCCGTTAGGAATACACCAGTTCCAAAGACTACTCCTCTCATAATTACAATGCCCGGGCCGGTCCCATATGAATCAGATAAAACAGTATCGTGGAATTACGGTGGAGAAATCTACTACCATGGTATTAAACAAGATGGGCTAACCGCTAAAGAAGTGAGCTCCGAAGAATAATATTTCGACATTAGCAATATTGCCGAAACTAGCAAGATTACCCGTAGTGGTAGAATCTTCTCTCCAGAGATTGCCTCTCCAAAGGCAGTTTTTGGACCCGTGGTCGTTCCGAAGATTACCTTTGTACCAATAATCATACCTGCAAGTGCACCTACCGACAAGGACGATACGATCCCTGCTGTTATCCCTACCAACACTTCTACTGCTGAGAATCGAGGAAAAATCATTCAAGAGGAGCCTGTCCGGACGAAGGCTCAACCATTAGCTATCCCCAAAATATCCAAGAAGGAAATGGAAGAGATCCTAAGGATAATAAAGAAGAGCGACTATGACGTGGTTGAACAGTTGGGGAAAACTCCCTCCAAGATCTCCATGATAGCCTTGCTGCTGTGCTCTGAGGCACATGCGAAAGCTCTGGTAAAATTTCTGAAGACAGCCCATGTGCCACAAGAGACGTCTGCTGACCAGTTCCAAGACTGTGTGGCCAGTTTGACAGCTGATAACGGCCTAGGTTTCTCTGATATTGATTTGACACCCAGAGGGAGAAAGCACAACGAGGCATTACATGTCTCTATGGAGTGTAGAGGAACGACTCTGGCCCATGTCTTGGTGGACACGGGTTTGTCTCTGAACGTCTTACCAAAGAAAGCTCTTGACAGATTGGATTGTGAAGGGCTGACATTGAAACCCAGTAACATAGTTGTGAGAGCTTTTCATGGCTCAAAGAGGATGGTCCACGGGGAGGTGGACATACCCATAAAGGTGGGAACTCAGACTTTCAGCTCAACCTTCTATGTAATGGACATCCGCCCCTCTTACTCCTGTCTATTATAATGGCCCTGGATCCATAATGTCGGTGTTGTCACCTCTATGCTACACCAGATGATGAAGTACCCGGTCCATGGAAAGCTTATCACTGTCCACGGAGGGAAGGAGTACATGATTAGTCATCTAAATTCTTTCTGATATGTGGAGTTGGATGGCGAGTTCATTGAAACTCCTTTTCAACATTTCGAGGAGGTCTCTCAAGAAGTAGCGGTAACCAAGGCGGTATCCCCAATTCCCAAGATCACAAGACCTCCGCTTCGGATGTCATCTCTAAAGGACACCAAGGCAGTAGTAGAAGAGGGTGGATGCACAATCTAGGGGCAGCTTCCGGACATCCCGTATAAATCAGACAAGTTTGGCTTGGGATTTACTTCAACTACTCAGAAGGCCGTGGGCCGTGCCCGTGCTAGAGGGCCACCTTTGAAGATTAGTAATCGGGAGGTCAACGCAGTGGAAGATGGTGAAGAAGATGGCCGCTTGGAAGATTGGATATTTCCTACTGTCAACGGAGGAATTCGCAATTGGGAAGCCAGAGACTTTGTCCCAATAACTTTCATCTCTCAGTAATTTATCTTTTACATTTCTGTTGGACTTGTAATATTCACAAACAATTCGCACTTTAAAAACCTTGTGTCTTACCCGAGGCACAATGGTCCATTGTAAGGGTTTTTATTTCATCTTCATATGACATTCAATGAATCATGGACGTTTTTCCACATACAAACCTTTTGCGCTCATTGTATTTCTTTTACATTTTATTGTTTAAAGATAGCTATACCCTTACACACACCCACACTCACAAATGCAGGTACCCCTCCATTCCGGATCCCATGGGTAACGATACTTCTATGGCCTTTAGTGACTCTGAAGATCTAATCTACCAAGCCGAATACGAAGGTGAGGAAGATTGTGAAGTACCAGGGGAATTGGCCCGACTACTACAACAAGAGGAAAGAGTTATTCAACCTCATGTGGAACTGTTGGATACAATCAACTTGGGTACCGAGGAAGATAAAAAGGAAATCAAGGTGGGTGCCAATCTAGAGCCGAGTGTCAAGGAGCGCCTAATTCAGCAATTGCATGATTATGTTGAGATCTTTGTCTGGTCATACGAAGACATGCCAGGACTTGATACAGACATCGTAGTACATCGTCTACCCATAAGAGAAGAATGTCCACCAGTGAAGAAAAAGGTCTGCCGCATGAGACCTGACATGTCAGAGAAGATCAAAGCGGAAGTCATGAAACAATTCAATGTTGGATTCTTAGCTGTCACTTCCTATCCTCAATGGGTTGCCAACATTGTTCTCGTGCCTAAAAAGGACGGTAAAGTACGAATGTGCATGGATTATAGAGATTTAAACTGGGCCAGCCCTAAAGATGATTTTCCACTTCCCCACATCGATATCCTGGTTGACAATACAGCCCAGCACAAAGTATTTTCCTTCATGGAAGGATTCTCAAGCTATAACCAAATCAAAATGGCACCTGAGGACATGGAGAAAACTACATTTGTCACACAGTGGGGCACATTCTGCTACAAAGTGACGCCATTCGGACTGAAGAATGCTGGGGCAACCTATCAACGCGCCATGGTAGCCTTATTTCATGATATGATACATCATGAGATAGAGGTCTATGTAGATGACATGATAGACCAATCACAAACTGAAGAGGAGCACCTTGATCACTTGCAAAAGTTGTTTGTGAGATTGAAGGAGTACAAACTAAGGTTGAACCCAAACAAGTGCACATTCGGAGTCCGGTCCGGTAAACTCTTAGGTTTCGTTGTCAGCAACAAAGGCATCGAGGTTGATCCTTCCAAGGTTAAAGCGATACAAGAAATGCCTTCTCCTTATACTGAGAAGGAAGTCAGAGGATTCTTGGGACGCCTGAACTATATTTCCAGATTCATTTCTAACCCGACAGCTACTTGTGAGCCAATCTTCAAACTATTGAAGAAAGACCAAGTAGTCAGATGGAATGATGAATGCCAGTTTGCTTTTGACAAGATCAAAGAGTACTTACAAGAGCCTCCTGTTTTGATGCCACCAGTCGAAGGAAGACCACTGATCATGTATCTGACCATTTTAGAGAACTCAATGGGGTGTGTATTGGGGCAGTATGACGAGTCTGGCCAAAAAGAGCACGCTATTTACTACCTGAGCAAAAAGTTTACCGACTATGAAACCAGATATTCACTGCTCGAGAAAACTTGCTGTGCTCTGGCATGGGCTGCTCGCCGGCTAAGACAATATATGTTGACTCATACCACTTTGTTGAATTCTAAGATGGATCTGATAAAGTACATCTTCGAAAAGCCTTCTCTATCTGGGAGGATAGCTAGATGGAAGATGATCCTAACAGAATATGACATACAATACACTAACCAGAAAGCTATAAAGGGCAGTGTGTTAGCTGATCATCTTGCTCATCAAGCTGTAGAAGATTATCAGTCCATGAAGTTTGAATTCTCGGATGAAGACATCATGACATTAGACAACTGTGAAGAAATCAGACCATATGACGGACCTGAACAAGGATCCTGATGGACCCTGTTCTTTGATGGGGCATCCAATGCACTTGGTAATGGTATCGGCATTATACTCATATCTCCGAAAGGGTGCCATACTCCCTTTACTGCCAGACTTTGCTTCAACTGTACGAACAACATGGCGGAGTACGAAGCATGCATCTTCGATCTCAAGGCTGCCATAGACTTGGGAATCAAATATTTAGATGTGTTTAGAGATTCAGCTTTAGTCATCAGTCAGATCAAAGGAGAGTGGGACACTAAACATCCAAACTTTATCCCTTACAAAGAACATGTTTTGACATTGCTACCACATTTTGAGCAGATTACCTTCGAGCATTTCTTGCGAGAAGAAAATCAGCTAGCGGATGCCCTAGCCACAATGTCATCTATGTTTAAACTTAATTGGGATAATGAGGCTCCCCATATCACCATCGAACGAATGGATGAACCAGCACACTGACACGAGATTAATACTGAAGAAGTAGTGGACCAGCCTTGGTTTCATGAAGTCAAGAGGTATCTTGAGGCTCAAGAATATGCAGAAGGAGCTTCAATCAATGATAAAAAGTTCTTAAGGAGATTCTCGGCTAAGTTCTTCCTGAGTAATGGCATCCTGTACAAACGCAATCATGACTCTATTCTGCTCCATTGTATGGATAAGATTGAGGCTGAAAAGATCATGGATGAACTACATTAAGGTACCTTTGGCACCCACTCCAGTGGGCATACGATGACGAAGAAAATCCTACGGGCAGGCTATTATTGGTCTACCATGGAAGCAGACTTCTATCAACACTCTCGAGCCTGTTATAAATGTCAAATTTATGCGGACAAAGTGCATGTACCTCCAGTTCCTCTGAATGTCTTAACAGCTCCTTGGCCATTTGCTATGTGGGGAATCGACATGATTGGAGCGATCAAGCCTACAGCCTCCAATGGACACCGCTTCATTCTAGTGGCCATTGACTATTTTACAAAATGGGTCGAAGCAGCTTCCTTCGCATCTGTTACTAAGAATTTTGTTGCCCGCTTCATCAAGCAGAATCTCATTTGCCAGTACGGTATCCCAGAAAGGATCATCACCGATAATGGTACAAACCTTAACAAAACTATGATCACCGCCTTGTGCGAGCAGTTCAAAATTCAGCATCATAATTCGTCCCCCTATCGGCCAAAGATGAATGGTGTCGTTGAAGCTGCAAATAAAAACATTAAAAAGATCATACAGAAAATAACAGTCACCTATAAGGAATGGCATGATATGCTACCATTTGCTCTCCACGGGTACCATACCACGACTCGCACATCAACTGGGGCAACACCATATTCTTTAGTTTATGGCATGGAGGTTGTCTTTCCTATTGAGGTTCAGATCCCCTCTTTGAGAATTATGAAGAATGTAGGTTTGAATGAGGACGATTGGATCCAAACTCGACTTTATCAACTAAACTTAATTGATGAAAAGAGACTTACCGTTGTTTTCCATGGTCAGATGTATCAAAAACGGATGATCAAGGCTTTCAACAAGAAAGTTAGACGCAGGGTATATCAAGTTGGAGATCTAGTGATCAAACGCATTATCTTACCACAAAGTGATCCCAGGGGCAAGTGGACTCCTACCTATGAAGGACCATTTGTAATCAAGAGCATCTTCTCCGGTGGGGCAATGATCTTAACCACCATGGACGGTGATGACCTGCCACACCCTGCGAACGCGGACATAGTCAAAAGATACTATGCATAAGAGACCCGCTAGGTTGACACACCTAGGGAAAAAAGGGCATCCTGGAGAACCAAAAGGTTCGGAAAAAATTATGGATAAAATATAAAAAAAATTGTACACCCAGTAAGTTGAAAACTCGAAAGGGCGACTTGGGCAAAAAAGGGTTTCCCGGTGGACTGAAAACCCGAAAGGGCGGTCCAGGCAAAAGTTAGGGAATTAAAGCGTATGACTATGTATCGTTGGATCATTTTGTGGACAACCTCTTGACTTCCAATGACAAACTCAAAGTTTCTGATCAATTCAATCATCTTTGGACGAAGCAACAAATAGACAAGATATTCGGAGATACGAAGGCTATAGCAGAATGGGAACCCCACGGGATTATCGCACATAGCTATCTTTCTTTGTATAATATTTTCTTAATTTTATGGCACCATCCTCTTACTAGGATGTCTATCTCCTTTGTACAAAATACTTATTCAAAGTAAATACAAAGATATCTCTTTAAAGTACAGAAAACTATTTGTCCTTTTTTCTTTACACTTGTGTTTTATTTGCAAAAACGTCCAATGATTCATTAATGAACATATGCATTTGAATATAATCACTATTTACAAATAAACAAAATGAAAGAAGACAATTACTGACAGGTTGAAAGAATAGGAAAACGTCTTTAGGCTATTCCATGAGCAATCCCCATGATACGTCATTTAGATCCCCGGTGGAACTAAAACTTCAAACTATTAATTCCCGATGGAAACCGTCCAGTTTCTCCAAATTCCCCAGCAAGTTGTTTTAAAGCCTGAAATCCAACCGGATAACAGCTGACTTCTAATACTCCCTAGCGGAACTAAAATTTAAAATTATTAATCCCCAGTAGAAGTCATCAAAATTCTCTGGATTCCCCAAGAAGATTCCTCAAGCAGTATATGGCATTACTCTCACAATAGGATTTTGTCAATACTTCAATTTCAAGATGTAAAGAATCCACATTATCCTCAGCGGCAGTCAAGGATTTATTTTCCTCAATCATACAGCAATACAACAATACAGCAATACAGCAATACAACAATACAACAAATCAGCTTACATGCGCATACATTACATCCACATATCATAAACATTGATAAAACACATATATTGCATCATACATTTCATGCAACGTAATTTTGTGTTCCAGCTAACATTTCATCCTTTTCAGGATAAGATTAACAGCTACCATTAACAATACGCAATCATGATACAATATGGATACGCTCCAGACACGGATGTCATTCTGATACTCATTCAAATTTCAAGTTCAGATACAGTATGGATATGCTCCAAACACGGATGCCATTTTGATACTCATTCAGATTTCAAGTTCAGATACAGTATTGATACGCTCCAGACACGGATTCCATTCTGATACTCATTCAAATTTCAAATTCAAATACAGTATGGATACGCTCCAGACACGAATTCCATTCTGATACTCATTCAGATTTCAAGTTCAGATACAGTATGGATGTGCTCCAGATACGGATGCCATTCTGATACTCATTCAGATTTCAAGTTCAGATACAGTATGGATATGTTCCAGATATGGATGCCATTCTGATACTCATTCAGATTTCAAATTCAGATACAGTATGGATACGCTCCAGACACGGATGCCATCCTGATACTCATTCAGATTTCAAGTTCATATACAATATGGATACGCTCCAGACCCGGATGCCATTCTGATACTCATTCAGATTTCAAGTTCAGATATAGCTCAGATACGTTCTAGACATGGACACCATTCTGATAACTCATTCTTTCAGCTTACAATTTACAATCCAACAAGCATTCTTGGGTGGCATCTACAAGCCCATCCCCAACAAGATTCTATCACTTCTCCAAATGGCATATTTAAGCCCATTCCTTCAAATACACGTTGTCGAGTGCAAATTTCTGGGCACTCTAGTGTCCAATCATTCTCTCACCTTCGAGTCACGAATGGTAAAACTCGCCAATCTAACTCTTCAGGTTTAAGAAGATTGAACAGGGGCAGCTGTTGTACCCCAAAATTTTCCCTCTCGTTTGTCAAGTATTTGCTTACAAGATCTTCTACGACGTCAAGTTTGCAGCACTGATACATCAATTTAGGCTTGAAATTGGCACAAGGGCAAAATGGTCAATTGTATACTGGAATACCAAACTTTGACTTTTTGGTCAACATTACGTCCCTAAGATCAAGTTTCATTAAGACACTCAAGAATATCAAGCTTAATCACCAAGAAGTCAAGAAAGTCAAAAGTCAACTTGAAAAGTCAAGATTTCCAAGACTTAGAAATTTTCTAAGTGTTTTTATACATGATAATTTCATCACTTCATGCGATTATTTCACCAAGATGTAAGATGATTCAAAAGAAGCTTTCAACATGAAAGTTGTAGATCTCCATGATATCTACAACATTGCTTTACACAACTTCTCCTAAATATGCTTGGATCTCAATTTATAAATTCATGAAGTCATGACATTTCCATTTAACACTTAGAGAAATTTTCAACAGATTTTGTTCAGAATTTTATCCCAACTTCTTGGCGTTTTTTCATAGTTTCAAGATGATTTTGTCAAAATGGCCAACATGAAAGTTATAGAGGGTGTTTCAAGCTTTCCAAAACATTCAAGATCATGAAGTTATCATATTTGAGCTAGGAGATTCAAGGATCTGAAGTTGGACATCCATTCTTGATTTACAAGGCAGATTTGTGATGAACAAGGAACCAAAATCTTAGCCATGCTTCATAATCTTACTTTGCAGGCCTTGTGACTTGCAAATATTACCATAATTTAATGCTTACACAAACTTTTGAGCTATGGTCCATTTGGTTTAAGCATTGTCCAAGTGATCTTTCCATTTTTGGCACAAAGGCACCATTGCCATTTTTGCAAAGTTCACTTTAATCATAAAGTCAATTTCTTGAGCCTCTAACTTGTTGTTCTAATCACACTCAACTTTTACAAGTCAGAACAAATATGTTTAAAGTGATCAACCACTTTTAATAGCTTGGTACAAGCATTGAGAACATGTTCTTCAAGCTTGCTTCATGTACAATCTAACCTAGCCATAACATGTGATCCAAAATCTGAGTTTGTTCAAGTCTCAAACCTTCTCTATAAATAGAGAGGCCAATCACAAGAGAAAGAGGTTAGAAAAATAGAGATAAAGAAAAAGGAGAAAATCCAGAAGTTATATTGATAAACCCTTAAAATCTCATATTCACAAAAAGCCATAACAGTCCATAAAACCTTCACTCTTGAGTTTTGAAGTCTAAACCTTTAAACTTCTCACACTTTTCATATTCCATCTAAAAACCATCCAAACATTTCATACCACACATAGGTTGTTTAGTAACCTTCAACAAAAAGGAAAGTCTAGCAGCCTGTTGGAGCTCCTTTAAGGTTCATACAACATCTTGAAGGGTATTTGGATTCAAAACCTAAAGTGCAGTTTTAAGGTAAGTCATCTTTACCTTGCCTTTTCCATACATCAACTTTTCTGTTTATAGGATGTAGCAATCACTATTTTTGAAGTTAATCATTTATTTGTTGTTCATGTTATTCATTTATATGTTAAAAACTAACTGACGTATGCAAAGAATGGTGTTTAAGGCAGAAAAAGGCAGTATGTATCGACACATATACACATGTGTTGACCCATCTTAGTGAAAATACAGGGTATAAGTTGACACATAATCCTCATGCATCGACCCATACTGAGTTCACGTCACTAAACAGAAGCCAGAAAGGCCTATGAGTCGATACATACGCGTTTCGCGTCGATGCAAAAGGCGTATGAGTCGATACATCCCATTATGGGTCGACTCATACTGAACAGATTTCACTTTACAGGAGCAAGGATAAGCTATGTGTCGATGCATAACAGCTTGGGTCGACACATAGCAGTTCAAAATACAGTTTTCCCTTGGTTTTGCACTGCTTTTACATTGATTTCATTATTATTTGATATGGTTGTAATATTTCAGTCTCCATTTCATCCCTATTGTTAAATTGTACCCCATCCACCTAAAGTGATGTAATAGCTTAGATTTTATTTTCCGCATTTTTACTTGCTTTTCATATATTGCTAGTAAATAGGATGTATGGCAAGATAAAATCAATGAATAGATAACTTTCAAATATAAGACAAAAGGCATGCAAAATAATACACTTGCACACAAGCATCCTTATGGATTCTCCACTTGGTTGCCTTATACAAAAATAGCCATATTACGCATGTGAAATATCTTGGCAAAACAAACAAATATAAGATCATAGTCCCTCGATGACTCTATTTAAAGTTTCCTTACAAAATGATCTTGGTCCCTCAAAAATGCTAAGATACTTCGCAAACATTGCTAATCATGGTTATACGATGACCCACGCCCGTCCCGTTTACATCCAAAGATAGGGTCGCTTACCAAATCAATGGTAAGACAGCAATGTCAAAGGAATAGAAAGTGCATAAGAAAGACATTTTAAGTAGGTAGATAGCTTCTAGTTACTTGCTCCATTTCAAACAACCATCCTTGCTATTTTCAAAAAAAAACACACACATTTCAAAACATTTTCAAAAGACAAACATCTTTGTATACATTCTTACGAACGAGAATCATTACAAAGATTGCCTAAACGAATGGCCTCTTTTACAAAATAATTTCAAAACCACACCAAACACAATTTCAAACAACAAAAGCAAGTGATCTAGGCAAGTAACTAAGAGCCCATGGAAAACCATGGATGTAAAGGGTGCTAATACCTTCCCTTTTCATAATCTACCCCCCAAACTCAAGAAAACATCTCAAAGGTCTTTCCTGTGCTTTTTCACCTTTCCTTTTGGATAAATGAAAAGTCGGTGGCGACTCTTGCTAACCGCAACATTTGCGATAAAACGCAAAAACCCTCAAGTCAGTTCTCCCACCGTATCACACATGGAACTTACTCACTCGGATATTGATTGGTATCATCCGACTTACCATGATGTAGAGATTGTCGACAGTTGTGGTAGTTTCCCCAATGTACCTCTTCTTGGTACAAAGGGAGAAATTAACTACAACCTTGTTCTTGCACGACGATAACTTGGTTATTCGGTGAGGGATAAACAAAATAATATTCATTTGAGTAGTTTCTTCCTAAAGGAGGGTGAAGACCATAAGGAAGCTAGGGAGCAGATTGCGAGGGCTTGGCGTCACATTCATTGGAAGAGTAGGAAAGACTTTCAAAATCATCAATTTTTCAAAGAATTGCAAAAATTTGAAAGTCTTGTCCCAGTCCATATTCATCAAGTTCAAGCCTTGTGTTGTGCTCCTGAGACTCCCAAGATTCTACTCCAAGCCAATCGACACTCAGAAGTGCCAAATTGAAGCATCCCATCTTTGGTAAATTTTCAAATTCATAATTATGATTTCATGATGTATTAATTTTTTTCAGTGTTTGATTCATACTCAGGGTATCATATAACACAAATTTCATGCATTACATACAAGGTTAAGTGCAGGGATGAGATCGTGCCATTGCTGGGGCACGATCCTTATTTTCTTTTGAATCTTAGGGTTCATGAGGTTGTAAGACGAAGTAGCTTTCGATTCAGACCCAGAGGATTCAAATTAGGATTATGCAGCCACAGGTTATCGAATCTAAGACTAGATTCGACCCAAGTCTGGATTTTTTTCTTATTTTTTCTAATAAATTTCTGCAGGAGTATAACATACACCTCCAACAATATTCTCTACTGGATCGAAGGCCACATCCTTCCCTGGATCGAAGGATGACATCCTTCATTGGATCGAAAACCCTATTTTTTCTTTGGATCAAAAGACTTGCCTTCTTCTATTTTTATTTTTGTGTTACTCACTTATTTTATTAGTTTTCCTCTTTAAATAAACAATCAAATAAAAAAAACATCACAATAATTAGGATTAGATTTTATTAATTAAATTAATTTCTGAATTAATTAATTAATTAATTTTAACATCTTCTTCTCAAAAATTAAAATAAATTAGAATTTAGGTTTAAGTTTTAAAAAAAATTGATTTCCTTTTCATAAAAAATCAAAAACAAAATAAAAAGATTGTATTCTTAGGATTTTAGACGTCTTTTCAAATTCGCGTGTTTACTTTTTACTTTCGCACTTTTGCATATTATTGTATCTGCTCATGGGTTGTAATAGAATAACTAGGACATTTACTTCTTTTATCTCCATATTTTTGGATATATACATAATCCCCCTCCCCGAAGCCTTGTAATAGCTAGGTTTTATATTTTTGCACTTTTAATTACTGCAATTATTAACTACTAGATGTATGAATAATAGGATTTTGTGGCAAGAATAAAACAAAATGTTAGCAAACCTAGCATCAAAGACAAAAATAATTGAACATAACACACTTTCATATATACAACTCTAGGGTACTCCCACTTTGGTTGCCTTCGGAAAATAAAACAATCATGTTCCTCGAAAATAGGGATGCTTTAGAAAAGATCCTCGGATCCAAAGATCATAGTCCCTCGATGACTCTTCGGTGTTGCCTTTCGGTTAATGATCTAGTCCCTTAAACAAAATTGCTAAAGAATCTCTATATGTTGCCTTTATGACTGAACGATGATCCACGAATGTCCCTCATACCTCCGACGACTAGGGATACCTACTCACTAATAGTAGCATAGCACTGTCTAAAGGAAAGGAGGAAAAGAACAAACCTTTCAAGTAAAAGTAGATAGTTGTTAGATGCTTGCTCAAAAAACAAACCTTTACACTTACACAAAAACATTTCAAGACATTTTCAAAAATGATTTATCAACCCTCTTGAGGACTGATACAAGAGTTATCATAAAGCAAATCTCTGCACTAAGGAATTTTCAAAAATGCTTTTCAAAACACACAAACACAAGGTATTTTTAAATGAGCTGGCATCTAAGAGTCCGTAGATAACTACAGATGGAAAGGGTGCTAACACCTTACCTTTCCATAATCTACCCCCTTACTCTGAAGTAATCTCGAAAGGTCTTTTTCTGTTCTTTTCACCCTTTCCTTTGTTAGGATAAAGGAAAAGTTGGTGGCGACTCTTGCTTACCGTAACATTTGAGAATACAAACGCAAAACTAGTATAACAGTCAGTTCTCCCACCGTATTACAAAACTGGCGACTCTGTTAGGAACAATAAAAGTGGGGTTACCTTAGAGTCTAGTTCATTTTAAATTGCTTTACCTTGTATGCTTTATCTGCTTTACTTTTGAGGGCTTGATGGGGTTATTTGTTAAAGATCCTACACCCAAATCTGGGACACCTTTTTAGGTAAGTAACAATGAATCATGGAGGCTGTATGGCGTAGACCAATATGGACGAAGTGATTGCTACATTAGCGTGATACTTTGGCTTGTACTAATGTTCCTTGAGTTAGTCAAGGATAAGATTAGGCGTCCTTATAGTGTCATTAAGCGCTAACTGGCCTTTAGAACCTTTAATTGACTCATCCTAAGCCATTAGAAAGTAGCGAGATGGTCGACTTTGGTTCCGACCGAAGATTGGTTGATATTCGATACTACACTCATTGAGATTGGACTTTTAGGACATTATGGCCGCAATACTTTGGTGCTTGATCTAGAACAATGCCTAAAAGAAAGGTCTGTGATATGAGACTCCTTAGAACCCAATTACTATTAATAGGACATGTTGAGCCAACTGAAACTTCAAGAGGGTACTTACCTTTAAAACTCATGCAAGGCTTTAAACCCAAGGTCTCTGTGTGACTTGTTTGTGTTTGATATACTTGTGATTTCAAAGCATAATCATAACATCATAACATGGCAGGTACACTAACCATTTTAAGGGCTTGTGGATTTACCTCTTTTTCTGTTTTGTAGGTCATGAATACAGCTTGCAGAAAAACATCTGAATCAATTTTGTAGAAATCCCTACCAAACTCAAGGAAATGGTATTAAAAGTTCCTAAGAGCTCATCATTCAACAAGATATATGGCCATTTTCTCAGTTTGGTTACTACCGATTTTGACAAAGGTTTGATGAGTGTCTTATTCTAGTTCTTCGATCCTAAGCACCATTGCTTCACATTTCCATACTACCAGTTGGTGCCTACATTGGAATAATTCTCCAAGATACTTGGTTTGCCTATATTGGAGCAGGTACCTTTCACTGGTTTAGAAAGAGATCTAGTCTCTGAAGATGTTACCGTAGCCTTGCATTTGAAGCCATATGACATTGACTCCAACTAGGAAAAAAGGAGTGGAATTAAAGGCCTCCTTACAAGTTTTTTAATGAAGAAAGCTCAGGTATTCCTAAACGCTATGAGTTACCATGCCTTTGAAGATGTCTTAGCTCTCTTGATCTATGGGTTGGTTTTGTTCCCAAATTCAGACCAATTTATAGATGTCAGTGCCATCAACATCTTCCTTGCTCATAATCCAGTGCCTACATTGCTCGGGGATATTCTGCATTCACTCCACACTCGTACTATGAAGAGACGGGGAACTCTTATGTGTTGTACGCCTTTGCTCTATAGGTGGTTTATTTAGCACCTTCCTCGGTCAGTAATGAAGAATGAGTTAGGCTTAAGGTGGAACCAAAAGTTAATGTCTCTCTCTCATTCTGATATCTATTGGTGCCCTCGCTCTCAAGAAGAAATCTCTTTTATTGATCGTTGTAGAGAATATCCTCATGTTCCACTCCTTGGAACTAGAGGAGGCATCACCTACAACCCTTCTTTAGCTCTGCGTCAGTTCGGTTACGCCCGGAGGGATGGTCCTCATGATATGCTCATCCAGGGTATTGTTTTCAACTATTTAAATGATCCACAAGGTCATCACCAGAGGTTCATTCGCGCTTGGGGCATGGCCAAGAAGACTGATAGAAGGACTCTAGGGTGCAAGAACTTCATCCCTTTGGAGCCATACCTCAAATGGGTGCGAGCTCGTGCTCAAAATCTTATGATGTCGTATGCTGCTATCCTACCAGTGATTTCAGAGCCTATTGTTCAAGGGGGTGAGTTTCACATCATTCTTCATCCTGATATGCCAACAAATTCCAAAGAATTGCAAAAGTATTGGATACAGGTCAAAGAAGAACGAGATACCTTTGAGTCCCAATTCCATACCAGTGAGAAAAAGGTGTTGGAAGTAACAAAGCAACTTCACAAAGAACAAAATCTCAATGCCTACATCAACACCAAAAGGAAGCGTCCTTGGGAGACTTAGGAATCTTATAAGTTTCTTATTTTTTATTCCTTTATAAACTTTGATTTCATTTGAATTTACTAATAAAAAGCCTTTTTTTTCTGTTTTAGTTAAAAGAGTTTAAATCCTATGAGGCCATTGAAAACATTGCATAAACATATCATGCATATCATTGCATAAACAGGTTTTCAAAACATATTTCTTATCTTTTCGCTGTTTATTTCAGCAAAAAGAAATGGCTCTTGAACAAACAGTAAAAGACCTTCAAGCTCAAAACACTCAGTTCCAACAAATGTTCCTGGCTCTGGCTAAGGGGCAAGAAGATCTGAAAGCTCTGATCATCAAAGAGAAGACCAAGAAAGCAAAGAAACCAGCTGGTGTCTTAAATTTGGGTAGAAGGTTCAGAGGACCGGCTAAGCAAGCTATAGACTTCGCAACTTCATCAAATGAGGGGGACAATCAAGAAGAAAAGCCAACAGAAGAAAACAACAATCCAGGGACTGATGAGGAAGAGGTTGACTACTCTGAAGAACAGTATCCTCCCCGTGATGATAAATACAAATAGCTGGAGGATTGTCTCAATGCTATGGAGATTCATAGGGTACCTGGGATGGATTTTGAAGAGCTAGGGATGGTCTCAGAGGTGTTCATCCCGCAGAAATTCAAGGTCCCCACATTTTCTAAGTATGACGGTGTCTCCTATCCTAAGTTGCACTTAAGGTCATATGTCATGAAGATTCAACCCCACACTACTGATAGGAATATATGGTTACATTTCATCCTGGAAAGTTTGGCAGGGACTCAGCTGGAATGGTTCTATCAGCTGAAGAGAACCAATATCCGCAATTGGGAAGATATAGTTGCTGCTTTCTACAAGCAGTACCAATATAATGTTGACCTCTCCCCAACTCGTACACAATTGCAAAGTATGTCTATGGGTTCCGACGAAGGTTTTAAAAATTATGCCCAAAAGTGGAGAGACCTTGCGGGGAGAGTCCAGCCTCCTTTTTCTGATAGAGAGTTGGTTGACATGTTCTTGGGAATATTGTCTGGTCCATTCTTTAACCATCTAATTGGAAGCTCTTATACGGGTTCACTGAACTGATACTAACTGGTGAGCAAGTAGAAGCTAGTATTAAAAGTGGTAAAATCCAGAGAGATGCATTCTCCAGTACAACAAATAAACCCTTCACTAGAAAGAAGGTGGTCAGTGCAGCTTATGGCCAAAGAAATAAAAAAAAAATTGAACGTCGTCCGATGGTAGGGGCTATTGTGATTTCCAATTCTACATCAAACCAGCAGCGAAACAATCAGCGCATGCCGGATGCGCCCAGAGGATAGTTCACCCGGATCAACATGACCTTATCCCAGGTTTTGCCACATTTGCTGAAGTCCAATCTGGTGTGCCTACATTTTGCCACATTTTGCCCCTAAGAATCCCAAATGCTCGATGTGCCTACCATTTCGAAAGTATGGGGCACGATACAAACGATTGTTGGGCTTTGAAAAACAAAGTGCATGATATTATCGAGGCGAAGGAGATTAAGTTTGACCTTCTAGAGACACCTAATGTAATAATTGTGCCAATGCCCAAACATGGCCAGGGTGTCAATGTTGTTGACGATGACATGTTTGTTTCCTCCATGGATGAATTGGCTACTCCTCTTCTGACTGTTAAGGAGAATTTGTTGCGAGCCGGTTTATTTCTGGGTTGTGGTGAGGGTTTCCACTTATGTATGTCTCTACCAGATGGTTGTTTGTTGTTGAAAATGGATGTCCAACGCTTGATAATTAACAAAGAAATTCTGTTTGAGAACGTTCCCCTTGCAAGAAATTCGTGTGAAGATGTCTCAGTAATTACCATTTTCGACAATCCTCCCAGGGTCTCCACCAAAAGACCCGTCAAGATTACATCCGTTCCCAAGTTTTCTCCCTTGATCATCACCCTTCCTGGGCCAATACCATATTCCTCTGAAAAAGTTGTTCCCTAGAATTATGGGGCTGACGTTGTTGTACCCCAAAATTTTCCCTCTCAATTCTCAAGGCTTTTCTTACAAAGATTCTCAGGATTCAAGCTTGCACAAGTGCATTGGGATTTTCCAGTACCAAAATTAAAAGGAAACTGTCAAAAAGGGAGAAAACAGATAAAAATAACATTTTTGACAAATTTGGAGAAAAATAGGCCTCCTTCTGTTTAGCACCCTTCGATTGGACTTTGCACCTCCTTCGATTGTTCAAAATTTGCTGCCAGCGTGCCTTTTTCGTCTGGGCATGTGACTTCTTGTTGCAGGCTTCGTTTGTGTCTTCCACTGCCTGCATGTTTGCTTTGAATACCAAATTTTGCTACCACATGTGCCCCCTGCTAGGCAAACTCTTCGATTGGACAAAAGTACCTGCATGCAAATCTTCGATTGGAATGATGATCCCCTTCGAATCCAAGTTGAGCCATTCGAAGCAGGTTTCGTTTGAAGCAAATTTGAGGAAATCGTATGGCCTTACCATACTTGACAAGCTATGTTGCTTCCAAATCTTTGTATAATCAGAGGGCCAGAAGCATAAGTCACATCTTCTGCACCCCAACTGCCAAAAGGCCGCCCACTTGTACTTTCACGTTACATATATTTTATCATTTCTTTGCAAGGTTGGCTTTGGACAATATGTCCATTCTTTCTCTATAAATAGAGGAATTATTTGCAAAGGCTAGAGAGGATTTTTTGACCAGAGGAACGAAACCTCCAAAATCTTCTCAAACACAACAGTAAGGCTCTCAAGTCCTTAAACACTTGTGAAATAAAAAAAACCCCGAATCCCATTTTTCACCTCTTTCGATTCTAAAGAACAACTCCACACTCCAGTCTCCTTCGAATCCAGTGAAAAGAAGCATCACACTTTCTTTCTTTCCTCCTTAGAATCCAATATCCAAGGCCTAGCTTCAGGCCCCTACCTTCGAATCCAGGAGAACCCAGGGCCACCACTCAAGGTCCAGTTCACCTTCAAGGCTGCAACAAGGTAAGTTACTCTTACCCTTGCATCTTTCATTTCAAACATAGCATGTATATAATATTTTTCCTCCCTTTCGTTTACACCCTTTGAATCTATTTTACTGGCTAATCTTTTGTTTATTGTTTCTTGAGTTTTGTTAAATATACTTTAATAATTAACTTGACCACTAGACAAATGCTAACATGGCTTTAAGCCATGTTGTTTATTAATGTCCCGAACGAAAGAGATAGGGGGAAAGAAACATGAAATGAAGCCTTGGGCTTCCATGCTGACCTCCAAGGTAGAAAGGTAGAATCAGAAGGCACACTTGCACTAAGTCCAGCCCCAATCGAAGGCCATGACTTGCTGCTTCCAGCCTCAATCGAAGAAGGCAACAAGCCAACGAGGAAGAACCAGGAGGCACGCCCAGCTGCTGACAAGCCCAATCGAAGGCCATGACCAGCTGCTGCCAATGCCCAATCGAAGGCCATGACTTGCTGGATGCTAGCTCCCAATCGAAGGAGGCCAACAGAAGCAGAATCGAAGGATGCTTCCCCCCCAATCGAAGGAGCTCTTTTTTCTTCTTTTTATCTTATTTTTTCCTTTATATTTGTATGCATTTCAATATGGTTGTAATAGTGTAGGATTTATTTTTTGCACTTTTTATTACTTTTGTACAAATATTAGTAATTAGGTGTGTATGGCAAGATAAAACCAACAAGTAGACAACCCAAAAATCAAAGACAAAATGCATGCAATCAAACACACTTTCACACATGCACCCTTAGGGTAATTCCACTTGTTTCCTTACAAAAATGGTCATGTTATGCATGTGGGATATCTTAGAAAAACAATTAAAAACATAAGATCATAGTACCTCGATGACGCTATCAATTTTGCCTTTGAAAATAATCTTAGTCCCTCAAAGAAAAATGCTAAGATATCTCACAACATTGCTATCATGACTATATGATGACCCACACCCGTCCCTTTACATCCAAAGATAAGGCTTCTTACTAAATCAATGGTAAGATAGCAATATCAAAGGAAAGGAAGAAATGAACAAAGAATTTTGAGTAGGTAGATTGTTCCTAGTTGCTTGCTCATTTTCAAAACAAACATCCTTGCTCATTTTCAAAACAAACAACAAAGCTTTCAAAACACTTTCCGAACATGAAATATTTTCAAAAGCTCAACACTTTGTATATGTTCTTACGAACAAGAACTATTACAAAGTTTTCCTAAACGAAGGCGCCTTTTCAAAATACTTTCAAAAACCACACAAAGCACATTTTTTAAACAAAGCAAGTGATCTAGCAAGCAACTAAGAGCCTGTAGATAACTACGGATGAAAAGGGTGCTAATACCTTCCCTTTTCATAATCTACCCCCCGAAATCATAAATAATCTCAAAGGTCTTTCCTGCTCTTTTCAACCTTTCTTTTTGGATAAAAGAAAAGTCAGTGGCGACTCTTGCTATCCGCAACAATTGCGATAAAATGCAAAACACCAAGTCAGTTCTCCCACCGTATCACAGAACTTGCGAATCTGCTGGGGATAAAAATACTTAAAAGTGGGGTTACCTTAGGGCTATATCACCTTTACTTGATTTCTTTGTTTGACTTGCATGCTTTACATTATGGTTCCTTGTTTGGGCTTGCTTTAATCCTCTACCCGGATATGGGTTACCTTTTAGGTAAGTAGCAATAGATTATGGAAACTGTACGGCATAGACCGACACGGTTGAAAAATGGCTACATTAGTGTGATGCATTTGTTGGTACCAGTATCCCTTGTGTTGAATTGAGGAGAATGCGGGCCGCTGAGCAGCGTCATGAAGCACTAACTGACCTTAGAGCCTTAATTGAACAAACTTGGCCAATTAGGACATAGTGAGATAACCGGTTTCGGTGGAAAGTTGAAAATTGGTTGATACTCGATACTACACTTATTGAGACCGGACTTTTGGGATATCTAGGCCGCAAGAAAAGATTGATTGTGCTGAGACAATGCCTAAAGGAAAGATCATTATATTGAGATCCCTTAGAACCAGGTTACTATTAACTAGGACAGGTTGAGCCAACTAAACTTCAAGAGGGTACTTACCTACAAACTCCATGCAAGCCTAAACCTAAGGACTTGTCTGCTTTGTGTGTGTATGGTTATTTGTACATAACAACTTGCTTGCTTTGCATACTTGTACATAACATCATAGCATCATACCATATCATTTTTCAATAACCATTTCAAGGATCTCAAGGGTCCATGATGCAGGGTCACATTGAACCAGACATCTATCAAGGGGCAAGAGGATTTTATTTTTCTCTAACCAAACGCCATCAAAGATCAAGTACAACAAACTTGAGTCAAGGGTTGTAACCCACTTGACATGGTGAGCTTAATTCTCGTGGAAGGACATTCACTGATACGAAGTTCTCCAATCAAACTTGTAAGTGACTACTAACATTTACCCTGCGAGATCCTTGAAAACATGCATCCACATATCATGCATCATATCATGACAGGTTTCTCCCATACAGGTCTCCTTATCTTCCGACTGTTTATTTCAGTAAGATGGATATGGAACAAACGGTGAAAGATCTCCAAGCTCAAAACACTCAGTTTTAACAAGTGCTCATAAACTTGGCCAAGGGGTAGGAAGATCTGAAAACACTCTTCACCAAAGAGAGCAAGAAGAAGAAAAAGTCTTTCATCCTCAACGTGAGGAGAAGGTCCAAGGGGCATGCCCAACTAGTTCAAAAAGAAGATGCTTCTTCTAAAGACAGTCAAGAAGAGGAAGCTGGAAGCATTAGAGCTAACATAGCTACTGATGACGATGACTCGTCTTAAGAGCAGTATCCACCGGAGGATGAAAAATACAAACAACTTGAACACAAACTAAAAGTTGTGGAGATCCAAGCTGTGTCTGGCTTGGACTTAGGAAACATAGGTTTAGTTTTCGGAGTGCTCATCCCACCAAAATTCAAAATCCCTACCTTTTCCCCATATGATGGAGTCTCTTGCCCTAAGATGCACTTAAAGTCCTATGTTCGCAAGATTCAACCATACACAACTGATCCGAAGCTTTGGATCCATTTCTTCCAAGAGAGCCTAGTAGGGACTCAACTTGAATGGTTCTATAAATTGGAGGGTTCTCGCATCCACACCTGGGAGGATTTAGCTGCTGCTTTCTACAAGCAGTACCAATACAATGCTGATCTTGCACCAACTCGTGTGCAATTGCAGAACATGACCTTGGGTTCCAACGAGAGCTTCAAAGGATACGCCCAAAAGTGGAGAGATCTGGCTGGTAGGGTGAAGCCCCCTTTAACTGACAGGGAGCTGTTTGACATCTTCATGGGAACTTTGACAAGACCTTTCTTCAATCACCTAACCGGAAGCTCCTCATCCGGGTTCACCGAGATAATACTGACCGGCGAAAGGATCGAAGCTGGCATTAAAATCAGAAAGATCCAAGGAACTACACCCTCCGATGCTCAGAAAAAACTATACAATGTGAAGAAAGAGTCCAATGTTGTGTATGGTCAAAAGAGTCGTCATGACCAACATGCAGGGGCAATCCTGATCTCTAATCCTACACCTGTTCAACAAAGACAGGGCAATAGGCGTAGGGTAAGATATCAAGAAAGGCATTATGCTAACATCAACATGCCTTTGTCTTAAGCGTTACCACATTTGCTGAAGGTGAAACTAATCACACTAAAGGATCCTCCTCAAAACCCTGATACCTCTTCTTCTAAGTACAATCCAAGCGTAAGATGTGCCTACCATTCTGATAGTCCCAGACATGACAATGACAACTGTTGGACTTTGAAGAACAAGATTCAAGACTTGATTGATGCCAAGGATATTAAATTCGACTCTCCAGAGACTCCAAACGTGATCATTGCTCCTATGCCAAATCATTGAGAGCATCTTGTTCATTTTGAATTTTCAATTGTAATTTCTTTAGTTATTCAAACAATTATCTATTAATGTCAAACTCTGTTTCATTAATGCATTGCATATATTTGTCTTGAATTGATCCATTCGTTTTCATTACATTTAAACTATGCTTTTTACTCTCCTTATGACATTCAACTCTTGCTAAAAGTTACAAGCCTTTAGAGGGAGGATGACGAAAACAATGTCATAATCTCGTATAGTATGCTTTTGGATAGACCTTGTTGACGATATACAAGCGTTCTTTCAAATCCTAAACACTGGAGTTAAAAGGAAGATAATCCCTAGTCAACCCCTTCGAGGCAAAGAAGTAGAAGTTTTCTTTTTTACACAAATCAAAACCTTTAATCAAAACCTGGGGCAGGGTAGTCTCTCAGTTAATTCAAATGCGCGACCAGTCGCAAACTCTCATCTCGTAATACAACGAATGACATCAAAAAACATTCCTCTAGAATTAAAAGACAATGATGGTTCCCTACCAAACAAGGCAACCATTATCTCTCAAGTGAAAAGCCCATTAAGTCAAAACTTACAAAGGAGACTTAAGGAAAACAGGGGCATCCCGCTGACTGTAATCTCAAAACAAGAACAATCAGGAAAAAATCAGGGATAACAAATCAAAAGAAAGAGGTCACTACAAATCCTCAACAACATGAAAAACGTTGCAAGAAATTACTGCCTTCTGATAAACTTAACTTGTCTGAACCATCACCAAGACGTCATTCCAGACTCAATTGGAGTTCGAACGCACAATTAACTGAGTTTAGGACTGAAGAACATCACGAAGAATGGGTGGGTACAAATACACTTTGAGCCCTTTGTTTCTTAAACTGTGAACCAAGCCACGTTATAACCCTTCAAAAGTCCTAATTGAAGCATGGGTTAGTTCGAAAGCATACTGTTACAAAAGGTATCCTGACTCCTATAAGGCTTTACTCTAAATCTTAAGAAGTGCTGAATAACCAGGGGCAGGTCTCCATCTAAATCACTTGGGGCATTGAACGCAAATCCTAACAAAGGGTTATGTATAGTCAATTAGTTCCTGGCAGTGCCACAAACACTTGCTACTAGGGGAAGTGACAAATCTCCCCAAAATCCTTCTCATAGGATAACTCCCAGCCAGAGTTTAATCTCTGAAAACTTTTTCCCCAGCTGAGTCGACCTCAAGAATCCTCGAGGATTTTCCCTAGTGAAGTCGCCACCTCTCTAACAGACTGGCAACAAGGTTTATTTCCCTAACAAACAACAGGATTCCCCAGCTTGAGTTTGCCTCTCCGACTACTACAAATCTGAGGACCACAACTCCTCTTCCCCAGTATACTACTCTACAATACCCACCAAATTATTGTGAAGCCTGGACCTGACTAGATAATAGATAACTTTAGTAAGTTATTGTGAAGCCTGAACCCGACCAGATATCAGTTCAACTTCATCCTTCCAAGAATTTGTTGTGAAGCCTAGACTCGACCAGATATCAGTTTAACTTCATATTTTCTAGCAAGTTACTGCAAAGCCTAGAATACGACCAGATAACAGTTAACTTAAATCTTCCCCAAGATAACTCCCCAGTAGAGCAACGGACAACCGAGACTCCTGATCTCTTTTCCCCAAGCAGGAATCAACACTCTCTACATAGTTTTCAATATTCCCCAGCGGAGTTCTCCTTAACAAAACAGGAATCCCCAGTGGAAACATTCTAAGCAAAGTTTGAAGACACACCCACTCTTCAAACAGCAATATGGGATTTAATGACTCCCTAGTATTTGTCAAGGATTTATTTTCCCATACAAAGATACACTTCAATAACATTTCACATTTCATGCATCAGATTTACATACATAATAAATGCATAAAACATAATCTCATTTTGAGAACATCATTACATGATGCATCTCATCCATCATGATGTTGCATACAACTTTGCCTTTACCTTTTCAGGAAAAGGTCAACAGATAAAGGTCATCATCTTTTTGGAGTAGTAATCGTCTCATATTCCTTCATTATCCTTCTGAGGTAGTAATCGTCCAAGATTCCTTCATCAACTTTTTGGAGTAGCAATCATCTCAGATTCCTTCATCGTCCTGCTGAGGTAGTAATCGTCCAAGATTCCTTCATCATCCTGCTAAGGTAGTAATCGTCCAAGATTCCTTCATCATCTTTTTGGAGTAGCAATCATCTCAGATTCCTTCATCATCTTGTTGAGGTAGTAATCGTCTCAGATTCCTTCATCATCCTGTTAAGGTAGTAATCATCCAAGATTCCTTCATCATCCTGCTGAGGTAGTAATCATCCAAGATTCCTTCATCATCCTGCTGAGGTAGTAATCATCCAAGATTCCTTCATCATCTTTTTGGAGTATCAATCATCTCAGATTCCTTCATTATCCTGTTGAGGTAGTAATCATCTCAGATTCCTTCATCATCCTGTTGAGGTAGTAATCGTCCAAGATTCCTTCATCATCCTGCTGAGGTAGTAATCGTCCAAGATTCCTTCATCATCCTGCTGGGGTAGTAATCGTCCAAGATTCCTTCATCGTCCTGTTGGAGTAGCAATTGTCCCAAATTCTTTCATCACATATCACTACCTAAAACAAGACATTCGTCTATGAAGCATTTGATTGTAGATCAATCCCCAAAACAGGGCAGGTTGACTATCTATATGACAAACACTTCCTCCAAGACCTATGTTGGTTCAGTTTAAATCTCTCAATGGTTTATCCTAATTCTTTCTGGTAGACATTTCCTCTGGTTCAAATAAATCGCTCTAAAGATTTATTTTGATTTCTCTCTAGTTGAAGTCAAAATTTAGGCTTAGTCTAATTTCTATCAACAATCACCTTTGGATGGAATCTATAAGCCCATCTCCAACAACTATCCATTATTTATCCAAATGTAATCTTTAAGCCAATTCCCTACACAATCAACCACAATGTCATCAAGTGCAAATTTCTGGGCACTCTAGTGTTCAATCATCTTCCACCTTCAAGTCACGAATGTCAGATTTGCCCATCTAACTCTTCAGGTGTAAGAAGATTGAACAGGGGCAGACGTCAATTACCATGGCGTCAAGCAAGACCTATTAGATGTTGAAGATAAAATTGCTGAAGATACTGATCCTGACATCCACAACATCGTTGGGACCAGTAAAATTACGAGAAGCAGGAGAGTTTTCTCTCCTGAAATCTCTCCAAAGATTGTTGCTACTCCTTTGATTATCCCTACTGCTACTCATGTCAGTATTCCCATTGCTACTCCTATTGTTATCCCTGTTGTTATCCCTGCTACTGAGTCAGTCGAGACTCGGGGCAGAGAGGTATTGGTTGAGCCTGTCCAGACGAAGGCGCACAAAGAAGTCATTCTGGAGGCTTCTAAAAAATAAATGGAAGAGATACTGAGGATAATAAAGAAAAGTGATTATAACATTGTGGAACATTTGGAGCATACCCCTTCGAAAATCCCAATGCTTGCTTTAATTTTATGCTCTAAAGCCCATGCTAAGGCTCTGGTAAAATTCCTGAAGTCTGCTCATGTGCCTCAAGAGAATTCTGCTGATCAGTTTGAGAACTGTGTTGCCAGCCTAACTGCTGATAATGGACTGGGTTTTTTCGACGCTGATCTAACTCCCAAGGGAAGAAATCATAATGACGCCCTGCATGTCTCCATTTAGTACATGGGCACCATCCTAGCTCATGTTCTGGTGGATACAGGTTCATCACTGAATGTCTTACCCAAGAATGCTTTAGACAAGTTGGATTGCGAAGGACTCACACTGAAGCCTACTAGTATTGTGTTGAGGCCCTTCAATGGTTCCAAAAGAATGGTGCACGGGGAGGTGGACATCCCTATCAAAGTTGGTACTCAAACTTTTGACTCAACTTTCTACGTGATGGAAATACGCCCATCTTATTCCTGCTTATTGGGTCAACCCTGGATCCATGGGGCTGGTACTGTTACTTCTACCCTGCATCAGATGTTGAAGAACCCATACAATGGAAAGATTATCATAGTACATGGTGAGGAGGAATACATGGTGAGCCACCTGACCTCTTTCAGGTATGTTGAAATAGATGAAGAGTTCATTGAAACCCCCTGTCAGAACTTTGAGGAGGTCCTACAGACAATTGATGCGACCAAGACTGCTACCAGTGTTCCAAAGACTATAAGACCTCCGCTAAAGATGGATTCTCTGAGGGATTCCAAAGCAGTAGTTGAAGAAGGTGGGTGTACCATTTGGGGCCAACTTCCAGACATTCCTTACAAATCTGACAAGTTTGTTTTGGGTTTTACTTCAGGGGACCAAAGAGTTGTTCGTCGTGCTCGCACCGGGGAACCACCATTTCAAATCAGCAACCATGGAGTCAATGCTCTAGGAGACAATGACAACGACTGCGTGATGGACAAGTGGATCTTCCCAACCTTCAGCGGTGGACTCAACAATTGGGAGGCCAAGGATTTTGTTCCTATTACTTTTATTCAAGAGTAATTGTCTTTTAGTCTTTTTTGGAATATATAATATTTAAACAATTGAAACTCTAAAGCCCCGTGTCTTACCCGGGCACAATGGTCTATTTTGTGAGGGTTATTGCTTTATATTCATATGTCATTAATAAATCATTGGACGTTTTGCATAAAAATTTTATGCTCCTTATTTATCTTTTCTACTTTTTACTTTATCAAAACAACTATGCTCTTACACACACCCACATATCAAACTGCAGATCCACATCCACTTTGGATCATATTGATAACGGTTCTGCTATTGCCAATTAAGACTTTGAAAATCCGATCTACCAAGCCAAGGACAAAGGTGAGGAAGATTGTGAAGTACCAGGGGAACTTGCCAGACTGTTACAATAGGAATAAATGAAATTCATCCCCATGGAGAGCCAGTTGAGACAGTAAATTTGGGTACTGAAAAGGATAAGAAGGAAGTCAAGATAGGTTTCGATCTGGAGCATAGTGTCAAAGAGCGGTTAATTCAGATGCTACATAACTATGTTGAGGTTTTTTCCTGGTCATACGAGGACATGCCTGGACTTAAAACTGATATCGTGGTTCATCGTCTACCGACAAAAGAGGACTGCCCTCCGGTGAAACAGAAGGTTTGTCGTATGCGGCCAGAAATGTCAGAAAAGATCAAGGCTGAAGTCATGAAACAGTTCAACATCGATTTCTTAGCTGTAACCTCTTATCCATAATGGGTTACCAATGTTGTTCCAGTACCTAAGAAGGACGGTAAAATACGTATGTGTGTGGATTACAGAGACCTGAATAGGGCAAGCCCCAAGGATGAATTTCCGCTTCCCCATATTGATGTTCTGGTTGATAACACCACACAACATAAAGTATTCTCCTTCATGGATGGTTTCTCCGGATACAATCAGATCAAAATGGAACCTGAGGACATGGAGAAAACGGCCTTCATCATACAATGGGGCACTTTCTCCTACAAAGTTATGCCATTTGGGTTAAAGAATGTCGGGGCAACCTATCAGTGTGCCATGGTAGATTTGTTTCACGTCATGATCAATCACGAGATAGAGGTCTACGTTGATGATATGATATCCAGGTCCCAGACTGAAGAGGAGAACCTTGATCACCTGCAGAAGCTGTTTGAAAGGATGAAGAAATACAAACCGAGGTTGAACCCGAATAAGTGCACCTTTGGAGTAAGATCCGGTAAGCTCTTAGGCTTCGTTGTTAGCGGAAAAGTTATTGAAGTATACCCTGCAAAGGTTAAAGCTATACAAGAAATCTAACTCCTCACACTGAGAAGGAGGTTAGGGGATTCTTGGGACATCTAAACTACATTTCTAGGATTATTTCCCATCTGACTGCTACTTGTGAACCAATTTTCAAATTACTGAAGAAAGATCAAGCAGTGAAGTGGAATGACGATTGCCAGATTGCCTTTGACAAAATCAAGAAATACCTTCAAGAGCATCCAATCTTGATGTCTCCGTTTGAAGGAAGACCTCTGATCATGTACTTGACAGTACTAGAGAACTCAATGGGGTGTGTGCTGGGGCAGCATGACGAGTCTGGTCTAAAAGAGCATGCAATATACTACCTTAGCAAAAAGTTTACCGACTGTGAAATAAGATACTCATTGCTCGAGAAAACTTGATGTGCTTTGGCATGGGCTGCTCGCCGACTAAGACAGTATATGTTGACTCACACTACTTTGTTGATATCTAAAATGGATCCTATCTAATACATCTTTGAGAAGGCCGCTCTCTCTGGAAGAATAGCAAGATGGAAAATGATCCTGACTGAATACGATATTCAGTATACAACCCATAAAGCAATTAAGGGGAGTGTATTAGCTGATCATTTGGCTCACCAGGTTGTGGACGACTACCAATCCATTAATTTTGAGTTCCCGGATGAAAACATCATGTTAGTAACTGATTTGAAGAACCTGGACCAGATGAAGGACATGAAAAAGGATCCCGATGGACTATGGTTTTTGACGGAGCTTCCAACGCGCTCAATAATGGCATCGGTGTTGTGATCATATCTCCCGAAGGCTGTCATACCCCTTTCACTGCCAGGCTATGTTTCAATTGTACCAACAATATGGCTGAATATGAAGCATGCATTATGGGTCTCAAAGCTGATATCGACTTGAGGATCAAATTCTTGAGTGTATTTGGAGACTCGACCTTAGTAATCAACCAAATCAAAGGAGAATGGGACACGAAGCATCCTAATCTCATCACTTACAGAGAGCATGTGTTGACACTAATTCCATACATTGAAGAAGTTACCTTTGAGCATTTTCCACGAGAGGAAAATCAACTAGAGGACACGCTAGCTACTATGTCATCCATGTTCAAGGTCAGGTGGGATAACGAAGCTCCGCAGATCACTATTGAGAGAATGGATGAACTAGCATACTGTCATGAGATTGATACTGAAGAAGTAGTGGAAAAATCTTGGTTCCATGAAGTTAAAATATATCTCGAAGCCCAAGAGTATCCTGAAGGAGCTTCAGTCAATGATAAGAAGTTCCTAAGAAGGTTCTCTGCCAAGTTCTTCCTCAATAACGAAATCCTCTACAAGTGCAACCATGGTTTTACTTTGCTTCGGTGTGTAGACAAGAATGAGGCAGAGAAGATTATGGCTGATTTACATGAAGGTACCTTTGGAACCCATTCTAGTGGGCACACGATGGCTAAAAAGATCCTACGGGCAGGATACTATTGGTCCACTATGGAAGCAGACTCTTATCAGCATTCGTGGACTTGTCACAAATCCCAGATCTATGCTGATAAAGTACATGTGCCCCCGATCCCCTTGAACGTCTTGACTGCTCCCTGGCTATTCGCAATGTGGGGCATCAATGTGATTGGAGAGATTATACCTACAACATCTAATGGGCACCACTTCATCCTCGTCGCCATTGATTACTTCACAAAATAGGTCGAGGCAGCTTCATTTGCTTCTGTTACCAAGAACGTTGTGGCCTGATTCATCAGACATAACCTAATCTGTTGGTACGGTATTCTAGAAACAATCATTATGGATAATGGTACCAATCTCAATAACACTACGATCACCAAGCTCTGCATGCAATTTAAGATCCAACATCATAACTCTTCTCTTACTGGATGAAGATGAATGGCGCTACAAAAGCTGCTAATAAAAACATCAAGAAGATCATCCAGAAGATGACAGTGACATATAAAGACTGGTACGAGATGTTACCATTTGATCTTCATGGTTACCACACCATAATGCACACATCAATAGGGGCAACTCCTTTCTCTTTGGTATATGGTATGGAAGTTTTCCTACCCATTGAAGTCCAGATCCCTTCCTTGAGAATCTTGAAGGATGCAGGTTTGAATAAAGACGAATGGGTTCAGACTCGACTTGACCAATTAAACTTGATTGATGAGAAGAGGCTCGCGGCTGTCTATCACGGTCAGATGTACCAAAAGCGTATGATTAAAGCTTTTAACAAGAAGGTCATACGTCAGGTATATCAGGTTGGTGATCTTGTAATCAAGCGCATTATCCTTCCACAAGGTGATCTCAGGGGCAAATGGACTCCTACACACGAAGGACCATTTGTGATCAAGAACATATTTTCTGATGGAGCCATGATCTTAACCACTATGGACGGTGACGACCTTCTGCATCCTGCAAACATGGACATAGTTAAATGATACTACGCATGAACAAAGACCTGCTAGGTTGACTGGACTAGGCAAAAGTAAGGGCATCTCGGCGAACCAAAAGGGTTCGGGAAAAAATTAGGGATATACACATGAAAAAATCTGTACACCCGGCAGGTCGAAAACCTGAAAAGGCGGCTTGGGAAAAAAAGGGTATCCCGGTGGACTGAAAACCCGAAAGGGCGGTCCAGGAAAAAGTTAGGGATGTTAAGTGTATGACTATGTCCCATTGGATCACCTTACAACCAATCTTTAGTATCAACTATCAAGCTCAAGTGATACTAATCAATCCAGTCAACTTCAGACAAGCAGCGAAAGAGATGAGATGTTACACCTACCTATCCCTTGAGCTAGCTCCTGGGAAAGCTCACGCTTTTTGGGTGATTGGGTTTCATACTGTTGCACACCGCTGAAGCGAAGGTGGCCGAGTCAAGGTTAATTGATGGAAGTCTTCTTTCGTTTCACGAGCTCGAGGGTGAAGTGATGACAGTGATACTAATCTCATGAACTAGCTTATTATCCTAGGTCGGAACAACTTGATAGGAGCTCCTCTTTTTTGCCCCATGTTGCCCCACGTGGAGACATGAGGCAAAAGGGGGGAAAGAGAGGGATGAAGAACCCATTGGGATTATCGTACATAGCTGTTTTTATTTGTATACTATTTTTGTATAGTTTTCATTTTTACGACGACATCCTCTTACTAGGATTCTCGTCTCCTTGTACAAAAAATGCCTATTCAAATTAATACAAAAGCTACCACTTTGAAAGTGAAAAACTATTTGTTTTTATTTTTCTGTTTTGTTTGCAAAAATGTCCAGTGATTTCTTTTGAATATATGTATTTGAATTTGATTATTGCTTACAAATATACGCATATAAAACAAAAAGATAGTTACTAATGGCTTTAAGAAAAAGAGCGATGTCTAAAGGCCATCCACAAAATCCCTACAGATACTGTCTCCAGCAGGTTCAGAGGCAGGGGCGTCCTACTATAAAGTCACTGCCATATCCTCCGCATACATCCCAATAATGTCAGGTGTTATTATATCCCCGACGGAGTAAAAATCTCCAACTACTGCTCCGACATCTAAGAAAATTTTCCCAATAAAGTCGTCAAGCTTTTTGGATTCCTCACCAGGATTTCAACAAAATCCCCAGGCAGTTCATGAAGTTTCCCTTACCCAACAGAGTTTATTTCTCTAACAATGGAAGATCATCTCCCAGCAATTCAACTCCAACAAAATTTGAAGACCTACATTCTTCATCCTCAGCAACAATCAGGGATTTATTTTCCCTAATTCAATAACACTACAATAGAACAACTGGCACGTTCATGCATTAATTTCATGAATCATTTTGCAAACATCATAGCATATGCAACACAAATGCATATATCACAATCTCATTTATTTTGAGATCATCATGCAATTCATACATCATGACATCGCATGAAATTGATTTTACCTTTTCAGGTTAAATTAGCACACAGAAAAACACTATCAATTTATACAGCAGGTCAAAGATTAATTCCCGAAAACAGACGGGGAAACTATCTACACGACCAAATGGTATGAACTCCCGGAGTAAGACGGGTTTTCCAGCAAATACAGAAGGCCATAGATTAATACCCGAAACCAGACAGAGAAACTTTCTATGTGACCAACATTTTCAAGTTCCAAATTAATACCTGTAACAAGCCAAGACAACTATCTGTGGACGACTGGTTGTAGATTAATACCTGGAACCAGACAGGAAAACTATCTACACGAGCAGATTAAAGATTAATACTCGAAACCAGGCGGGAAAACTATATTTCATTCTAAGGTTAGAGATTAATACTTGAAACCAGTCAGGATAACTATCTCAATGACCAACAAAAACAAGTCCCAGATTAATACCTGAAATAAGCCAAGACAACTATCTATGGACAACTAATTGTAGATTAATACCTGTAACAAGCCAGGAAAACTATCTACACGAGCAAATTGAAGATTAATACCCGAAACCAGACGGGAAAACTATCTTTCTTTCTAAAGTCAGAGATTAATACCTAAAACCATCCAGGACAACTATCTCAACGACCAACAAAACAAGTCCCAGATTAATACCTGAAACAAGCCAAGGCAACTATCTGTGGATGACCGATTGTAGATTAATACCTGTAACAAGCCAGGAAAACTATCTACACGAGCAGATTAAAGATTAATACCTAAAACTAGATGGTAAAACTATCTTTCTTTCTAAGGTCAGAGATTAATACCTGAAACCAGCCAGGACAACTATCTCAATGACCAACAAAAATAAGTCCCGGATTAATACCTGAAACAAGCCAGGACAACTATCTGTGGACGACCGATTGTATATTAATACTTGTAACAAGCCAGGTGTGATACGGTAGGAGAACTGACTTGAAGGTTTTGCGTTTGATTGCAAATGTTGCAGTTAGCAAGAGTCGCCACCGACTTTTCTTTTATCCAAAAGGAAAGGTGAGAAAGCACAGGAAAGACCTTTGAGATTATTTCTTGAGTTCGGGGGGTAGATTATGAAAAGGGAAGGTATTAACACCCTTTTCATCCATGGTTTTCCATGGGCTCTTAGTTACTTTCTAGATCACTTGCTTTTGTTTGAAATTGTGCTTTGTGTGGTTTTTTGAAAGTATTTTGTAAAGAGGCCATTGTTTAGGCAATCTTTGTAATAATTCTTGTTCGTAAGAATGTATACAAAGATGTTTGATCTTTTGAAAATGTTTTCAAGTTTGTAAGATGTTTGAAAGTGTAGGTGTTTGTTTTGAAAATAGCAAGGATGTTTTGTTTGAAATTGAGCAAGTAATTAGGAGCGTTCTACCTACTCAAAAGTCTTTCATGTTCATTTCCTTTTCCCTTTGACATTGTTATCTTACCATTGATTTGGTAAGTAACCCTATCTGTAGATGTAAACGGGACAGGCGTGGGTCATCGTATAACCATGATTAGCAATGTTGCAAGGTATCTTAGCATTCTCTTTTAGGGACTAAGATCATTTGAAAGGCAACTTAGATAGCGTCATCGAGGGACTATGATCTTATATTTTGCTTTGTTTTTGCTAAGATACCTCACATGCATAATATGGCCATTTTGTAAGGCAACCAAGTGAATTTACCCTAGGGGGTGCTTATGCGCAAGTGTATTGTTTTCATGCTTGATTTTGTCTTGAATTAGGGTTTTCTAAGTATTGGTTTTAGTCTTTCCATACAAACCCTAATTACTAGCATGTTATATATAAAGCGATAAATTGCGGAATTTAAAGTTACTACGCTATTACAATACTTATGGGATGAGGGTGTACAAATTGTAAATGGGGATTGCAAAGAAAATAAACCTAGTTAATTTATTACAACCATATTGAATTGGTACAAGAATTGAATAAATAAATGTAAAAGATGAATAATATACAAGAATGCAAATGTGAAGAAAATGGATGTTTTTGTTTGGATTTTTTTAGAGAAAATGGATTTTGATTTAACCTAATTAACTAAAAGA
Source organism: Vicia faba (assembly GCA_948472305.1). Taxonomy (NCBI): domain Eukaryota; kingdom Viridiplantae; phylum Streptophyta; class Magnoliopsida; order Fabales; family Fabaceae; genus Vicia; species Vicia faba. Next base: position 831,510,681 of record OX451741.1, read on the forward strand.
AAATAATTAATTAAAACAAAACATAAATTTACTAAGAAAATATTTTAAATAAAAACCATAAATCTATTAATTGATTAAAAATATATTAAGTTTAAGAAAAGTATTTTTGGTATTTTGTCTTGAAAATAAATTATAGTATTATAAAATATTTTTGGTCTTTTTATATTTTAAAATAATATATTTTAATTGGTGTAAACGAAAATAAATAATAACCTAATTTTAATTAAATTTACAAGAACAATTAGTAAAATAAATAAAGTATGGTTAAATAAAATATATTTTTGTGAGAGAAATAAATAAACTAAGTCAAAATATAAATCTACTATTTTTATATTTTTTATGATTTTTTTTAATATTAGAAAAATAATTAAGAAAATAAATAAAAAATAAGAAAAGAAAATAAAATTGGGCCAGGGGTGCTGATAGCCTGCAAGGGGTTAGAAAGCAAAAACAAAAAAAAATAACAAAGCCCAATGAGGCCCAGCGCCTGTCCAAGAAAGAAAGTCAGAAAGCAAAAAAATGTGAAAAAAATCAAAAGGGTACCACTGGGGCTCGAACCCAGGTCCCAAAGGTTACAGGCGCGCGCTTCTACCACTAGGGTGGCTATACATCCGTTAACATAAGCAAAACAATAAATATATGATACAAAACGCGCCCAAATTTATCCTTCATCTTCAACCTCCAGCCAGACCAACTGTAACTTGTTCAAATCTCAACAAAAATGAAAACTGTAAACATGAAACTTGTAGAAAATTTTCTCATGGTTTCAGAAATGTAAAGCATTAAAACTATAACTCAAACATAAACATGAACTTCATTGGCCCTAATCTGAATCCTAAAAATCTCAGAAATTTCAAACTTAAAATTCTCTAAGCTCAAGCAAAATTAATGGAAACTATGAACATGGTTAGCTTTAGGGCAATGATATCTACATTTTTCATTCACAAATAAATCATTGATGATGCCTGTATGAAAAGTTCCAAAGTTAGAAAACTTACCTTACAAGAGGGTATCGGGCTTGAAGTTTGAGCAGCTTTCAATGAGTTCCAATGATTGGGTTAGCTTCCTCAAGTTCCCAGGAAGCTAATATGATGCTTAGCTTGGGTTGAAAGTACTTGAGGAGTTCTGGAGAAGTCCAAGTGCAAAGCTCTATTTTTGAAAATGGAGGATGGTGTTAATGGTGTTACAGTTCTGTAACAGGGTGTGGGATCAGTTCTAAATGATGTTTAGAAGTTTTAGGAACCAAAAGGCTTGAAAACACACGAGGGAGTTATGAGTTTCAAGTTTTTGGTCAGTTTATGTGAAAATGGAGGTATGAGATGTGATTCTGAGCTCTTGGTCTTTTTAGGGGTCAAGCATTCATGTCTTTTGTGGCAAATGGTTTGTATATCTATAAGCAAAAGGATTGGAGTGGTTTGGACAATCAGAAGTACAAGTTTTCAGCTAATTGCTAGGTTATTTGATTTTGAAGAAAAGTGGGAAACCAAGTTTCAATGTGAGGTACAAGCATGGGCTAAGTGATTGTAAGTGTCTAACAAGTTTCTTATGGGTTATGGGACTTGTATGATCATAAGAGAACAAGTGCAAGGCTCATGAATAAGTTTTATGTAAAAAAGCTCTTTATCAAAATGGCAATGTACACTTTCTTCCCAAAATGGATATAAAGCATGTCCATGCATTTAATGCTTGAAATGAGACCTCTAACAGTTGTGCAAGCAATTAATTATGGAGTTCCTAACAAGTTTGAGGCCTACAAAGTAGATTTCATGCAGCATAACTTTGAATTTAAATTTTGTTCATCACAAAATGCCTTGTAATTCAAGTGATAAAACCCTAACTTCATCTCTTAGATTCTACCTACTCAAAAATGATCTCAAGGAGTTATTGACATTTGGAAAGCTTTCAATGTGCTATACAACCCATCTTTGAATTGCTTTTTAATATTCCCCTTGGAACTATATGAAAAAGTGCCATGAAGTTGGGTCAAAATCCTGACCAAATTAGGGCAAAATTTCACTAAGTGTTTTGTTTCATGACCACATGTTCTTAAAATTATAACTTGAGATCCAAGCACTTTTGGAAGAAGTTGTGTGAAGAAAAGTTGTATATTTCATGGAGATCTACAACTTTCATGTTGGAAGTTTCTTTTGAATCAGCTTGCATCATGGTGAAAATATTTCTCAAAGTTATGAAAAAATAAGAAATTTCCAACACTTAGAAAAATTTCTAAGTTTAGAAATTTAAACTTTTCAAAATGAAATCTTGAATTTTTGATTTCTTGATGAATAAGTTTCATATTTTGACATGATTTTATGAATTGTGATCTTTGACATTTGATTTTGACCAAAAAGTCAAAGTTTGACTTTTCATTATACAGTTAACTTTTGATCAGTTGACTAAAAATTCATCTGTCAATCCATTGGACTTGCAATGTTTTGAGACATGTCATTAGGTCAAAATGATGAAATTGGAATCTTGAGATCATTCCTTAAACCAATTGATCATCTGCTAGATCAAAAATCAGAAATTGCCCTTTCCCAATCAAAACCCTAATTTTGACCATTTTTCCCTTTTGAAGATTTGATCAAATTTCTTGGGGAATTATGGTCCAATCTTGATAAAATGATACATATGAGTTTATAATGTTGATATGGATCAAAAATTATGAAGTTTGACTATAAATTGGTCATAATTGACTTTTTCCCCAATACAACTTATTTTTAGGTCAACTGCTCAATTGACTGAGCAAAAGTGTGATCCAAGGCTTGAAACTTGACATGAGTAATCTTGGGGGTCCATAATGATCCATGCAAGTCATATGGGGAATTGGAAGTTCAAAAATCCTTGTGCAATCTCAAACCCTAATTTTGGTCATTAGTGTTTAAAGAGGTGTCTTGAGCTGATCAACCCTAATGCAGTCTTGAGCCAAAGGAGATCTTGTGAGTAAATTCTTGATAAGTGAAAGGGAAAATTTTGGGGTACAACACCAGGAAAAATATATACACGAGAAGATTAAAGATTAATACCCGAAACCAAACGGGAAAATTATCTTTCTTTCTAAGGTCAGAGATTAATACCTGAAACCAACCAGGACAACTATCTCAACGATCGACAAAAACAAGTCCCAGATTAATATATATGTAACAAGCAAGGACAACTATCTGTGGATGACTGATTGTAGATTAACTTCTGAAACCATACAGGAAAACTATCTACATGGACATATTGAATATTAATACCCTAAACAAGACGGGAAAACTATCTTTCTTTCTCTCAGGTCAGAGATTAATACCTGAAACCAGACATGAAAACTATCTACACGACCAGGTGAAGAAATCTTACACGGGTTTCTTCTCAAATATCTAGATGTAGTCTAACACGTACTCATCCTAATGCAATCTTACATAGGTTTCTTCTCCTAATCTCCAGATGCAGTCTAACACTGACTCATCCTAAAGCAACCCCACACAGGTTCCTTCTAATACATATCCATATAACATTTAATTTCTACTTCCCCAGCAAGTTACTATGAAGCCTGGAGTTCAACCAGAAAATAACAAAATTTTCCAGAAATAATTCCTCAGTAGAGCCTTAGACAACTGAAGTTCCTAGACTCTATTCCCCATAGAGTTTTCCTTAAGCAAGAGAACAGTGGAAATCAAAATTCCTATTCCCGTCTGGTTTCGGGTATTAATCTTTAATCTTCTCGTGTATATATTTTTCCTGGTGTTGTACCCCAAAATTTTCCCTCTCACTTATCAAGAATTTACTCACAAGATCTCCTTGGGCTCAAGACTGCACTAGGGTTTGATCAGCTCAAGACACCTCCTCAAGCACTGATGACCTAAATTAGGGTTTGAGTTTGCACAAGGATTTTTGAACTTCCAATGTCCCATGTGACTTTCATGGATCATCATGGACCCCCAAGATTAATCATGCCAAGTTCCAATCCTTGAATCACATTTTTGCTCAGTCAATTGAGCAGTTGACCTAAAAATCAACTGTATTGGGGAAAAAGTCAACCATGGCCAATTTACAGTCAAACTTCATAATTTTTTATCCACATCAACATTTTAGACTCATATGTATCATGTGATCAAGTTTGGACCATAATTCCTCAAGAAATTTGATCAAATCTCCAAAAGGGCAAAATGGTCAAAATTAGGGTTTTGACTAGGAAAGGACAATTCCTGATTTTTGACCTAGCAAATGATCAATTTATTTAAGGCATGATCTCAAGAGTCCAATTGCATCATTTTTACCTAATGACATGGTTCAAAACATTGTCAGTCCATTGGATTGACAGCTGAATTTTCCAGTCAACTGATCAAAAGTCAATTGTATACTAAAAAGTTAAACTTTGACTTTTTGGTCAAATTCAAGTGGCAAAGATCATAATTCATCAAAACATGTCAAAATATGAAACTTATTCATCAAGAAATCAAAAAGTCAAGATTTCATTTTGAAAAGTCAAAATTTCCAAACTTAGAAATTTTTTGAAGTGTTGGAAATTTCATGTTTTTTCATAACTTTGAACAAAATTTTCACCATGATACAAGATTATTCAAGAGAAACTTCCAACATGAAAGTTTTAGATCTCCATGATATCTACAACTTTGTTTTACAAAACTCCTTCCAAAAATGCTTGGATCTCAAGTTATAATTTTATGAACATGTGGTCATGAAACTAAACACTTAGTGATTTTTTTTGCCCTAATTTGGTCAGGATTTTGACCTAACTTCATGGAACTTTTTCATATAGTTCCAAGGGGAATATTCAAAATAAATTCAAATATGGGTTGTAAATAACATTGCAAGCTTTCCAAAATGTCAAAGAACTCCTTGAGATCATTCTTGAGTAGGGAGAATCGAAGAGATGAAGTTAGGGTTTTGTCACTTGAATTACAAGTCATTTTTGATGAACACTTAAACCAAATCCATGCTAGGCTGCATAATATTTACTTTGCAGGCCTCAAACTTATTTGTCACTCCATAATTAAATGTTTACACAGCTGTTAGGGCTTTGATCCAAGCAATTGAGCTATTGTCCATGTTGCATTTCCATTTATGGCACAAAGCTAACAATGTCATTCTTGTAAAGCAAGCTTTTTGCATAAAGTCCACATTGAGCCTCTAACTTGTTCCCTCTGATCACACTCCATCCACAAAGTCAGAAGCAAGATTGTTTAAAGCATAACCACTCTATCTTAGCAAGTACAAGGCATGGAAACTTGTTTTGTCAAAAAAATCACATGTTTAACTTAAACATGTAAATTTGAATTCTGATCAACTAGAGCACTCCAAACTTGTTGCTTATAAATAGAGTCACTATTTGTGAGCTAGAGGACGAGCTTAAACACCCTAAAATACACCAAAACTCTCTCAAATCAGAAATTGCCCAAAAAACTCCATTGTTACACAGTTCTGACCTTAAACTTGTATCTCTCATTTCCCTCGTGCGTTTTCCACCAAATTCATTCCTAAAGCTTCCTCATACCAAATACAGACCATCCCAGTCCCTATTTGCAAACTGTAACTCCATCTTCATCAACTTCTATAGCCAAAAACAGAGCATTGTAGTTGGACTTCTCCATGTCATTTCAGCCACTCTCAACTCAAGCAAACCATTGCATTAGCTTCCTAGAACCTCAAGGAAGCTAACTTGATCAACACCACTGCCTGAAACAAGCTCAAACTCTAAACACGATTTCCAGTTTTGAGATAAGTTTTCTCAACTTGGAACTCTTCATACAGGCACCCTCAATAGTTTATTTATGAACAAAACATGTAGATATCATTGCCCTGAAGCTAACCATGTCCATAGTTTCCAATAATTTTTCTTGAGCTTAGAGAATTTTGAAACTGAAACTTCTGAAATTTTTAGGGTTCAGATTAGGGCCATTAAAATTCATGCTTATATTTGATCTATGGTTTTAATACTTTACATTTATGGAATTGTGAGAAAATTTGCTACAAGTTTCATGTTTACAATTTTTATTTTTGATGAGAAATGAGCAAGTTACAGATGGTCTGGCTGGAGGTTGAAGATGAAGTCTTCAGGGTGCATTTTGCCTTACACATTTATTATTTTACTTGTATTAACGGATGTATAGCCACCCCAGTGGTAGAAGCGCACGCCTGTAACCTATGGGACCTGGGTTCGAGCCATAGTGGTACCCTTTTCATTTTTCACATTTTAATTTTTTTCTGATTTTGGTTGTTTTTGGCAGGCGCTGGGCCCCTTTGGGCCTGGCTTGTTTTTTGTTTTTGCTCACTAACCTCCCTGCTGACTAATGGCACCCATGGCCGAAGTTTGTTTTTTTTTATCATTTTATTTTATTTTCTTAAATATATTTTCTAAAATACTGGAAAAAAAATCATAAAATACAAAAAATGATATATTTATATTTTGAATTAGTTTATCTTATTTTTCTCACAAAAAAATATTCTTATTTATTATACTTTATTTATTTTTTATTTATTATCTTGTAAATAAATAAAATTAGGTTATTAGTTATTTTCTTTCATATTAATTTAAATACATTATTTTTTATATAAAAAAGACTAAAAATATTTTATAATACTATAATTATTTTTAAAGATAAAAATATTAAAAATACTTTTCTTAAACTTATTTTCTTTTGATTAATTTATAGAATTAGGGTTTCACTTAAAATATTTTCTTAATAAAATTCAAATTAAGTTAATTATTTTCTTTATTTAATTAGGTCAAGACAAAATCCCTTTTTCATGAAAATCAAACAAAGATACATTCTTTTTACATTTTTTGCATTTTTGTACAATTCATTCATTTTATTACTTTGTATTTATTTATTTCCTTGTATGTTTATACCAATTCAATATGGTTGTAATAAACTAATTAGGTTTAAATCCTAGCAATCCTCATTTACAAATTGTATACCCCCCCTCCCCACAAATGTTGTAATAGCATAGTAACTTTAAATTTCCCAATTTGTCGCTTTTATATACAATGCTAGTAATTAGGGTTTGTATGGAAAGACTAAAACCGATACTTAGAAAGCCCTAATTCAAGACAAAAAACAAGCATGAAAGTGATACACTTACACACAAGCACCCCTAGGGTTATTCCACTTGGTTTCCTTATACAAAATGGTCATATTACGCATGTAAGCTATCTTAGAAAAAATAAGCAAATACAAGATCATAGTCCCTCAATGACGCTATCTAAGTTGCCTTACAAATGATCTTAGTCCCTAAAAAATAATGCTAAGATACCTTGCAACATTGCTAATCATGGTTATACGATGACCCACGCTCGTCCCGTTTACATCCAAAGATAGGGTTGCTTACCAAATCAATGGTAAGACAACAACGTCAAAGGAAAATAAAATGAACAAGAAAGACTTTTTGAGTAGGTAGAATGCTCCTAATTACTTGCTCAATTTAAAAAAAAAACATCCTTTCTATTTTCAAAACAAGCACCTACACTTTCAAAACATCTTACAAAACTTGAAAACATTTTCAAAAGATCAACATCTTTTTATACATTCTTACGAACGAGAATCATTACAAAGATTGCCTAAACAATGGCCTCTTTACAGAATACTTTCAAAAGATCACACAAAGCACAATTTCAAACAAAAGCAAGTGATCTAGCAAGTAAATAAGAGCCCATGGAAAACCATGGATGAAAAGGGTGCTAATACCTTCCCTTTTCATAATCTACCCCCCGAACTCAAGAAATAATCTCAAAGGTCTTTCCTGTGCTTTTTCACCTTTCCTTTTGGATAAAAGAAAAGTCGGTGGCGACTCTTGCTAACCGCAACATTTGCTATCAAATGCAAAACACCCAAGTCAGTTCTCCCACCATATCATACAAAGGCTCCCTCTTAAATTTGTCTTCGATTCACAAGGCCAAGACCCTTTCAACTGGCCTTCTATTCACAGAGTAATGGCCTCCCTCATGCTAGCATACACAAGGCATTGGCTTCCTTTGTGCTAGTTTCGACTGGGCAATAGTTCCCTTCGAAACTGCTTGCGTCGACTCTATCTCTGAACCCTTCAGCACATGATTGCCACATTATGAGCACACATTGTTGGCCCATTCGAAGAATGCACAAGGCATACATGTGGGATATTCGAAAGACACACGAAAGGGTCATTCGAAGGATATACATGTGGTCTATTACAAGGAGACACATAATTATTAAAAATAAGTTTATCTTATGATGAGTCTTGGTCCAAGTTGCTTGCTGGCCCAAAATCCAACATATTACCAAGCCCAAGCCTCCTGCACAATTGCATTCGAATGAGGTAACAAGGGAAGTTTTGACTGGCCAGAAAGGAGTTTTTGTTTGCGCCAGTTGAAGAGTTTCAGATTAAGCTACCAAGACAAATAGGGGCTCAATGGAAGAAGCCCCAATGATGAGGATTAGAGACATTCGAAGGAGGCAACTCTGGGACAATCGAAGAGCAAGGATTGAGGGTATTCGAAGGATTTAAACGTGTCCAGGTTCACCCTAAAGCTCAAATGGGTAGGAACTCATCAGAAAAGGAAATCCTTTAATGTGTCTGATTTTGCCTTCAAAGCTTAGTTAATGGATGTCCCTTGCCATTTCTATGCTATGACCCTCTCTCCATATCCTATAAATACACAACACTTCTACAAGCCAAGGGTACTAAATACATATGCATAAGTACAGACTACACGCACACGCTGACACTACCTGAAGTAACCCTCTCAAAATCATCAATTTTTCAAAGAATTGCAAAAATTCGAAACACTTGTCCCAGTCCATATTCATCAAGTATAAGCCTTGTGTTGTGCTCCTGAGACTCCTAAGAGTCTACTCCAAGCCAATCCACACTCAGAAGTGCCAAATTGAAGCATCATATCTTTGGTAAATTTTCAAATTCATAATTATGATTTCATGATGTATTAATATTTTTCAGTGTTTGATTCATGCTCAAGGTATCATATAGCACAGCTTTCATGCGTTACATACAAGGTGAAGTGCATGTATGAGATCATACCATTGCTGGGGCACGATCCTTATTTTCTTTTGAATCTCAGGGTTCATGAGGTTGTAAGACGAAGTAGCTTTCGACCTAGAGGATTCAAATTAGGATTATGCAGCCACAGGCTATCGAATCTAAGACTAGATTCGACCCAAGTCTGGATTTTTATCTTGTTTTCTCTAATAAATTTCTTGCAGGAGTACAACATACACCTCCAATAATATTCTCCGCTAGATCGATGGCCACATCCTTCCCTGGATCGAAGGATGACATCCTTAATTGGATCGAAAGACTTGCCTTCTTAAATTTTTATTTTTGTGTTACTCACTTCTTTTATTAGTTTCCCTCTTTAAACCAACAATCAAATGAAAAAATCATCACAAGAATTAGGATTAGATTTTATTAATTAAATTAATTTCTAAATTAATTAATTAATTAATTTTAACATCTTCTTCTCAAAAATTAAAATAAATTAGAATTTAGGTTTAATTTTTTTAAAATTTATTTTCTTTTCATAAAAAATAAAAAAACAAAACAAAAAGATTTTATTCTTAGGATTTTAGACGTCTTTTCAAATTCGCGCGTTTACTTTTTACTTTCGCACTTTTGCATATTATTGTATCTGCTCATGAGTTGTAATAGAATAACTAAGACATTTACTGCTTTTATCTCCCCATTTTTGGATATGTACATAACCCCCCTCTCTGAAGCCTTGTAATAGCTAGGTTTTATATTTCTGCACTTTTAATTGCTGCAATTATTAACTGCTAGATGTATGAATAATAGGATTGTATGGCAAGAATAAAATAAAATGTTAGCAAACCTAACATCAAAGACAAAAATAATTGAACATAACACACTTTCACATATACACATATAGGGTACTCTACTTTGGTTTCCTTCGGAAAATAAAACAGTCATGTTCCTCGAAAATAGGGACGCTTTAGCAAAGACCCTCGGATCCAAAGATCATAGTCCCTCGATGACCCTTCGGTGTTGCCTTTCGGTAAATGATCTAGTCCCTTAAACAAAATTGCTAAAGCATCTCTATATGTTTCCTTTATGAATGTACGATGATCCACGAATGTCCCTCTTACATCCAACAACTAGGGCTACCTACTCACTAATAGTAGGATAGCACTGTCTAAAGGAAAGGAGGAAAAGAACAAACCTTTTAAGTAAAAGTAGATAACTGTTAGATGCTTGCTCAAAAACAAACTTTTACACTCACACAAAAACATTTCAAGACATTTTCAAAAATGCTTTATCAACACTCTTGAGGACTGATACAAGAGTTATCATAAAGAAAATCGATGCACTAAGGCATTTTCAAAAATACTTTTCAAAACACACAAACACAAGGTATTTTCAAATGAGCTAGCATCTAAGAGCCCGTAGATAACTACAGATGGAAAGGGTGCTAACAGCTTCCCTTTCCATAATTTACCCCCTTACTTAGAAATAATCTCGAAAGGTCTTTTTATGTTCTTTTCACCCTTTCCTTTGTTAGCATAAAAGAAAAGTCGATGGCGACTCTTGCTTACCGCAATATTTGTGAATACAAACGCAAAACCAGTATAACAGTAAGTTCTCAGACCATATTACACTGGGGTATTCCTGGTTATCTCAAATATTGTTGTTGCTGTGCCGAACAAGTTGATGGATGCGAATGGCTGAAAAAAAGGTGTCAAACACCTAATAGATAGCCATGAGATCCTTTTTTAAATAAGTCCATCCATAAAAAGCTTGACTGAATTTGTACAACAAGAAGTTAAAGACATATCAATCATCACCATATCCAACAAACCTATTAGGATATCTTCAAAAGGTCCTATTAGGATTTCTAATGAACCGACGATTGCGCCATTGATAATTACCACTCCGGGGCCAATTCCTTATTCTTCCGATAAAGAGGTACCGTCGAACTATGGCATTGAAGTATACTACCATGGAATTAAACAAGACTCCTAGATTGATGAAGACAAGAATGATGACATTACCAACATTGCTGACTCTAGCAAGGTGACAAGGACGGGGAGAATCTTCTCTCCTGACATTTCACCTCCAACCACTACAACTACACCTGTTTGAATTACTGTTGACAAACCTAGTACTGACGCTAGGGGCAAAGAAAAGATGATCGAGCCTGCCAGGATGGAGGCACCTGCCAAAGACATAACTGCTGAGGAACTCTCCACCCAAGATATGGAGGAGATTTTGAAAATTATAAGGAAGAGTGATTATAAGATAGTAAAGCAGTTAGGGAAAAACCCCTCCAAGATATCTATGTTATCTTCATTAGTTTGTTTTGATGTGCATGCTCAAGCCTTAATAAAATTTCTGAAGAAAGCTCATGTTCCTCAAGAAACTACAGCCAATTAGTTTGAAAATTGTGTAGCGAGCTTGACTGCCAATAGTGGAATGGGATTCTCGGATATTGATTTAACTCCAGCCAGAAGAAATTACAACAAGGCTTTGCATGTCTCTATTGAATGCAAAGGAACCACTATATCCCATGTATTTGTGGATACTGGGTCCTCTCTAAATTTCTTACCCAAGGGTGCCCTAGATCGGATGGATTGCGAAGGTTTGGTGTTGAATCTAAGTGACATAGTGGTAGGGGCTTTCGATGGATAAAAAGGATGGTACATGGAGAGGTTGACCTACCCATAAAAGTTGGTTCACAAACTTTCAACTCAACTTTCTATGTGATAGACATCCGTCCTGCCTACTCTTGTCTACTTGGACGCCCCTGGATACATGGGGCCGGAACAGTAACTTCTACACTTCATCAAACACTAAAATATCTGGTCAAGGGAAAGATTGTTACCGTCTATGGTGAAGAAGAGTTTATGGTTAGCCATATGAATTCATTTAAGTATGTTGAGATGGATGGTGATTTCATAGAAACTCCTTGTCAAGCCTTCGAAGTGGTTTATCCCATGGTTGTTGCTGCCAAGGCCATTCCTGATGTTCCAAAATATGTTAAGTATGTGTCGGGGATGGCTTCCCTCAAAGATGCTCGTGCTGTGATTGAAGACGGAGGTTGTACCATTTGGGAACAACTCCTTGACATCCCTTTCAAATCAGACAAAAGTGGTTTGGGTTTCAGTGCCAAAGCTCAAAAGGAGGTCAAACGTGCTCACATAGGAAAGCCACCTCTTTGTGTCAGTAATCATGAAGTGAATTCTCTTGAAGACTCCGACAACGACTGAGATTTTAATGACTAGATCTACCCGAATGTCGGTGAAGGACTCAACAACTAGTGTTCTAAGGATTTCATTCTCATCTCCTTCAACACGGAGTAATTACCATTTACTATTTTATTAATTTAAGAAATTTGTCTATAATTTTATTGAAACAATGACTTTAAGCCATGTGCCAGGCCCGGGGCACCATGGTCCATTTGTTAAGGGTTTGTTCACTTCCATATGCCATATGATCATTTAATGAAAAACATTGGACTCTTTTGCATTCAAATTTTGTGCTCATTATCTTTCTTTCACTATATTTCATTTTCAAAATAGCCATGTATCTTACATACACACACATACACGCATTTGCAGATCCTCATCCACTCCAGATCTCGTTGACAACGATTTGGATATTGCCATCTATAACTTTAAACATCCAATCTACCAAGCCGAAGACGGAGTCGGAGAAGATTGTGAAATACCTGGGGAATTAGTGAGACTTCTGATACAAGAGGAGAAGGCCATTCATCCACAAGAAGAACCAGTTGAAGTGATCAACCTAGGTGCTAAGAAAGATAAGAAAGAGGATAAGATCGGCGCCAACTTGGAAGACGGTATCAAAGAAAGATTAATCTAGATGTTGCATGACTATATTGAGGTGTTTTCTTGGTCATATGAAGATATGTCGGAGCTTGATATTGATATTATGGTTCATCGTCTACCAACAAAGGAAGATTGTCCTTCAGTCAAGCAAAAAGTTCATCGTATACGGCCTGACATGTTTGAAAAGATAAAAGATGAGGTAATGAAGCAATTCAATGCAGGTTTTCTAGCAGTGATGTCATATCCCCAATGGGTGGAAAATGTGGTCCCTGTGCCAAAGAAGGATGGAAAGGTTCGTATGTGTATAGACTATAGAAATTTGAATAGGGCAAGCCCCAAAGGTAATTTCCCACTACCGCATATTGACGTTTTGGTCGACAACACTACTCAACATAAAGTCTTCTCCTTCATGGATGGCTTCTCTGGCTATAATCAAATCAAAATGGCTCACGAAGACATGGAGAAAACCACTTTTGTTACACAGTGGGGCATTTTTTGTTTCAAGGTCATGCCTTTCGGCTTGAAGAACGCAGGGGCAACCTATCAACGAGCTATGGTAGCCCTATTCCATGACATGATCCATCATGAAATAGAAGTGTACGTTGATGATATGATTTCAAGGTCGCAAACTAAGGAACAACACCTTGATCATCTTCACAAGTTGTTTGAGAGGTTGAAGAAATACAAGCTAAGGCTGAATCCCAACAAATGCACATTCGGGGTAAGATCTGGAAAACTCTTAGGGTTTGTCATTAGTGGAAAAGGTATTGAGGTTGACCCTGCATAGGTCAAAGCCATACAAGAAATTCCAGCTCCCTGTACCGAGAAAGAGGTCAGAGGTTTCTTAGGTCGACTCAACTACATTGCTCGATTCATATCTCACTTGACTGCTACTTGTGAGCCAATCTTCAAACTCTTGAAGAAAGATCAAGTAGTCAGATGGAACGACGACTGCTAAGAAGCCTTTGATAAGATTAAGGAATATTTACAAGAACCTCCCATCCTGATGCCTCCAGTTAAAGGAAGACCTTTTATTATGTATTTGACTTTATTAGAGAATTCAATGGGGTGTGTGTTGGGCCAACATGACGATTCTGGACGAAAAGAGCAGGCAATATACTACCTGAGCAAAAAGTTTACCGACTGTGAAACAAGATATTCACTGCTCGAGAAAACTTGCTGCACTCTGGCATGGGCTGCTCGCCGGCTAAGACAGTATATGTTGACTCATGCCACTTTATTGATTTCTAAGATGGACTCTATCAAGTACATCTTCGAGAAACCAGCTCTCCCCGGATGAATAGCTAGATGCCAAATGATCCTGACTGAATATGATATCCAATATACTACATAAAACACCATCAAAGGAAGTGTGATGGCAGATCATTTGGCCCATCAAGTTATTGGTGACTACCAATCCATTAACTTGGAATTCCCAGACGAGAACATCATGCTGATAACTAATTGTGAAAAGCCTAGACCGTATGACAGATCTGAACAAGGATCCCGATGGACTATGGTTTTTAATGGGGCTTCCAATGCTTTGGGTAATGGAGTTGGTGTTGTGATTATTTCTCCTGAAGGTTGCCATACACCTTTCACTGCTAGACTATGCTTCGACTGTATAAACAACATGGCTGAGTACACTACGCCAACAGCGCACATTAGACAACACTTTTGTACAAAAGTGCTGCTATAAGTGAATTAAAAAAAACACGAAAACTGTATAAAATAATTAGTAAAAGTGCTGCTAAACATATGACCTTAGACAACGCTTTTAAAAAGCCCTGCTAAATAATTGCTTTAGAAAGCGCTTTATCATAAGCGCTGGTAAAGGTCCACTTTAGACAGCGCTTTAAGAAAGCGTTGTCTAAAGTCATAAAAAATTAAAAAAATATTAGAAAAGCGCTGCTAAAGGACACTATTATCCATCGCTTTTCAAAAGCGCTGCTATAGGTCCATATTAGCCAGCGCTTTTAGAAAGCGCTGTCTAAACCCTTATAAGTGAAAATTAAAAAAAAATAGAATTTGTGTATTCACAGATTCACGAATACAGAAGCTACTGAAACCATTTCCCTCATTCAACAGTGAGCGCAACCCATTTCCTCCTCCGTCTCAAATCCTTCGCTGTCGTACACCGTCCTCCACTATCTCGCTCGGTGTTCCTCCATCCACACCAGGCGGTTCTCAAGGTATGTTCTTTATTGAAAATTTCTTTATCGCCATTGATGTCCAAACTGAGTTATCCTCCTTGATAATGTAATATGCTAACATCTAAGACATTATCCTCCTATTGATGTCTAAACTGTGTTATATGTATGCATTTTAATTTTTGCGTTCTTGGTAGGGCTTGATATATAACAGCAACACTTTTAGCATTTAGAATTATTGCATTTTCTTTTGGTTCTATATTTTGGAATAAAAAAGATGATATATATGATGGGTTTTTTTGTTATTTTAATTGGTTTCTGAATTGTTTATCATGTTTATATTTTCCATAAACTAGTACTTTGTTACTAGTATTTTGAACACGTATATATATATATATATATATATATATATATATATATATATATATATATATATATATATATATATATATATATATATATATATATATATATATATATATATATATATATATATATATATATATATATATATATATATATATATATATATATATATATATATATATATATATATATATATATATATATATATATATATATATATATAACTTGTTTTTGATGATCCTAGTATTTTTGGCATTGTCATTTTATATATATTTAAATGACTATGGAATTTTATATTGGGTTTATGTTTATGTTTATTACAGGTTAGATGGCTACTAACGATGACGATCACCCACGTGATGATTCTGTACATGATGGAGATAAGGCCGTTAGTAAAACAGAAATGGAATATAGAAGATGAATAACAATAATGAAGAGAATAATTCGAGATAGAGACTAAGGCATAAAGTATGATGTGCAATGGAGCTAATAATGCCAACTCATTAAGCCTAACGGTTCACGTTGACGAGTTATCTCGGTTCGGTGGTAAGAAGAGAAATTCCAATCACATGTGAAGATTGGAGAGCAAGAGTGTTGGACGATGCTAAAGATAAAATATGGAGTGAGATACAGGTACCATATGTGATGTTAATTGTTTTTGATGACGATTATGTCTCTAAATTACTTATACTAACACACTTTGTGCATGATTTTCGTAGAGGTCGTTCATCATTGAGGATACGAGGAGAGATTATATTCTTAAATTGGCCGGGAAACTACATAGAGGGTTTAGAGCTTTCTTGTCAAACAAGTTTCTAAGGGATGCGGATAAAATTTTTGTTGATGCAGAGCTTCCAAAGAAATATGCTGATTTGATTACAGCTGAAGAATGGGAAACTTTTAAATCGAAAAGAAATACCCAAAAATTTGAGAGCTTAAGTGTCGTAAATCAACAACGAGCATCAAGTCCAGCATATCCATACAGAAAAGGTCGTATGGGATATGCACGCTTACACCAATCTATTGTAAGTATCTATAAATTGCAAAGTATCTATAATATATACACGCTTATATTTGATCATGTTTTTTGGCTTAATGTGTAGCTAACAAAAGAGAATAGTTCTGAAACATCTCTTCTGGAACACATTTTGTGGAAGGAAGCCCGTGTGTGTAAGGATGGAGCTGTTGAAGAAATATTTCAACAAATTTTCGAGAGACGTGTAAGTATAACATTATTTATTTAATTACATCATACTTTTATTTTTTTAATTACATCATTCTTTTATTAACATATCATTCTTTAATTACAATATTTATATGAATTTCAGGAGAGTCTTTCCCATTCTATACCTCCAGACGAAGATAATGATTGCAGGAGAATACTCTCACGAGCATTAGATATTCGTGAGTATTCTAGTCGGGTGAGGGGTAAGGGATTTGGGATCACTCTAACATCCTTGAAAAAAAATCAAAGACAAAAGCTCCAAGCAATAAAGAACTTAAGGAGAAGTTGGAAAAGTTACAACAAGAAGTATATGAGCTGAGAAAGGAAAAGGAAATCGATCAAGCTACAGGCTTTAAAGATACTAGTGACAAAGGTAGTATCAATGGTAACTTTGGACAAAATATTCCCGAGGTAATTATATACCATCTTTATAAATTATAAAACCATGTTTATTAATTATATAACCATGTTTATTAATTATATAACCATGTTTATTAAATTATAGGGCATTTCCCGGTGTCAACTCTATTTGTCGGCACCGACTTATCGGATGGTTGGCAAGGGAAAAGTGTATAATATTTCGGAGAAATGCTTCACCATAGACCGCTCCCAGGTGGATTTTTGAAAGTATCGATCGATGTCGTTTTAGAGGGGGGTGCATTGTTACCACTACCTGACGATGTGGCAGATGCAACATTGGTGGCAGATGCAATAGGATCGTTTGTTGCATGGCCGTCAAGCCTCATTTGCGTAGATAATGAGGTATGCCTAAAATCGTTTACTATTCAAATTTTTTATGGCAATTATACTTACATTTTGTTTACATGGTAATGTTAGACTCCAACAAAATCCATTCCCAAAGATAAGGGGATTAGGCGGGAGACCGAGTCAATTGCATCATTTGAGGTAACACAATTATATCATTTTCATACTTAGGAATTACATACTATTTTCATATTTTGTGTTTCTCATAAAATGACATATTGTTTTAACTAAATCACATACTATGTTATATTATTATATATGTATTACTTTGAGGAATTCAATTGTGTACATTACTCAAAAGATCAATTGGATGAACTTATGGAGGAATGGTGTCAATTCATTATCGGGTTGAGAATTTTATAAGCTAAGGTATATTGTCTTATTTCCTTTGATGAGAACTTTCGAGTTTTGAGTATAAATTAAATTCGAATAAAGTGCAACGTTAATATTATCATGTTATGAATTTAGATCATTTGGTTTTTTTTCCAGGTTTATAGGTACATGTGTAAAAGATAGAGCTAAGATATTCATGTTATTGTTGTTTCATGAGAATTCTCGAAGATAGAAAGATGTATAGATGTAAATTCAATTTTGAATTTTAGGCATTTTAACTTGTAGAATTTTAACTTGTATCATAAATTTTGTAATTGTTGTTGTATATATCATCAATTTATATATATGGGCAATTTTTATATATGTATATTTTATTGGAATGAAGCTACCAAATATGGTGTATAATATGGTGAAAACATGGATCAAATATGGTTAAAATTTGGATTAAAATGCATTATATATATTGGACAACACTTTTGTAAGTCAAAATAGATAATTTATTAAAAAAATATTGTGAATAATAGACAGCGCTTTAGGAGAAAAGCGTTGTAAAAACTTTAAAAAAAAAGGGCTGCCTAAAGTCTGAAAGCGCTGTCTAAAGTAGGGGAATAGACAGCGCTTTCAAAGGAAAGCGCTGTCTAAAGCCTATCTTAAAAAAATAACAAAGCGTTGTCTAAAGCAGAAGCGCTACTAAAAGGTATAAGACAAAGCTTTTACATTGAAAAAAAGCGATGTCTTTTCTTTTAGCAGCGCTGTTAAAAGCCTAAAAAAGTGTTGTCTTTTCCCTTTATTGTAGTAGTGGTATGAGGCATGAATCTTGGGTCTTAGAGCTGTCATTGACTTAAGAATCAAATTCTTAAGCGTATATGGAGATTCAGCTTTAGTAATCAGTTAAGTCAAAGGAGAGTGGGATACCAAACATCCTAATCTGATCCCCTATAAAGAGCTTGTGTTAACCATGATCCCATACTTTGAGGAGGTTACCTTCGAACACTTTTCAAGAGAAGAAAATCAGTTGGTGGATGCCTCAGCAACAATGTCATCCATGTTCAAGGTCAAGTGGGACAATGAAGCTCCTAGAATTACGATTGAAAGATTTGATGAACCTGCACACTATTATGAGATTGACACTGACGAGGAGAAACCATGGTACCATGAAGTGAGGAGATATCTGGAAGCACAAGAATATCCTGAAGGAGATTCCATCAACGACAAGAAATTCATGTGAAGGTTTTCATCCAAATTCTTCCTAAGCAGTGGGATCCTATATAAGCCCAACCATGATTCGACTCTGCTCCGTCGTGTGGATAAGAAGTAGGCAGAGAAAATCATGGAGGACATGCATGATGGTATCTTTGGAACTCACTCTAGTGGGAACACTATGGACAAGAAGATTCTGAAGGCTGGTTACTATTGGTCGATTATGGAAACTGATTATTGTTGGCGGTAGAAATGTTTAAGACTAAGCCATTGGATTGACTAGACTTATACAAATCAAAATCAAAATCGCCACTGCGCTTTATTGTTTCCAAAGGAATGGGAAAAGAGCGAATAACCCAAAAAGAAGGGGAAAGATTCTAGGTAAGGGGGTTGGTTATGTAAAGGGAAGGTATTAGCACCCTAAACATCTACGGTACTTCGCAGGAACCTCTTTGAAAAATCTGTATATTTTTCTATGAAAAATGTTGTACAAAATAGATGGTGGAGCTGGGAAAAGAAACATATTTTTTATGATTTTTGCACCCGCCGCGGTTGCGAACCTTTAATGCCTACGTACCACCTTTTCATGCAATAGGGGATCAGGGTACACTTAGTTTCTCTTTTAAAAATTTTAAAACACAAATGTGTTGGTCAATTTTATGAGATAAAACATCATCGTCATTGTCTGTGTGGAAAACATACCTACTACCCACAATCATGAGAAAGGAGAATTTGCATCATCTCAAAGTGGAGGATATGACTTGGATTTTAAAATCAACAATGCCTCACTTAACACCCAAGTGGAAAATATCTCTCTTTACTACATATTATAGAAGTATAGTTGTTTGCATCACTACAAGGATTAACAAGAGTTCAATCTTTTGTAAAAAGTTTAAAGATAAAAGACAAAGTGGCAAGATGGTTTAAAATGATATTGATTGACTTTTAGTCTTCTCACAAAAATGTCAAAGTATTATTAAGTTTATTGGAGTTTATTTATAAAAATGTTTGAAAATGCATGGACCTAAGTCCAAGTTTATTATAAAAGTAATTCAAGTTTAAAACAAGAAGATTTTTCAAAAGGGGGAGAAGATTTTTTGAAATTAAAGAAGATGGGAGGAGAATAAGAGGATATCCTAAAGCATAAGGTAAAAGATAGGGATAAGAACCATCTAACCAACACGTAGATAATACTTGACAGTATGAGCCAAAATAGAATTCCAATTCTTTGGATTGAAACCAAACAAGCAAATGATACTAGACCTCTTGGGAAAACCAAACTTCAAGTGTATTAAGTATTCACAAAAATTGGGCAGAGTAACGGTTGTATACGGGTGAATTCCATATTACAAACCAAGGGTGTAATCACAATAACCTGCACGCAAAACAAACAAACAACCCAATGTCTTGAGGTAAACCTCAAGAGCTCCAGACAAAATAATCAGATAAGATCACAAGGTCTGCAATCATAGGCCAAGGTTTCTAATCCTAAGTCCAAAAAAAAGTCCAATGCTCCATAAGGCCAAGGATAGTAACCAAATAATCCAAGTATCATTAAAGGTTTTTAGGGTTTATGTTAATTATTAGATGTTTTGAAAAAAATAAAAGTAAAGCCCAAATGAGCAAAAATAAAAATGACAAGAAAGTAGATGCTTAAATGAGCAAAGAAAAAAAATGACATGAAATGTAAATGCTAAAAAAAATAGTGCATACAAATAAAAGGGACATATAAAAGAATAAAGGATAAAGTCAATTATTAGTGATTAGTGGTTAGTTGGATGATCATCTTGAAACTTGCATTTAGAACTCATTAGAGGATTGGTAGAACCAAAGCCTCCACACAACAAGTTGCATTTGCTTTTTGTCAAGTATATCATCCATTTGGAATCCTTATGAATATCATTTAATGATCAACGATGTTTAAGTGATCCGCGTTGATCAAAGGTGTTGTAGATCCATTAGAGGATTGGTAGAACCAAAGCTTCCACACAATGAATCTCAAGGTTATTGGATCAAAGAGATCAAATTAACATACTTGGGCTTGCAAACATAAGTTTGGGCCACGAATGATTATTTATTCGAATCGGGACAAAATTTAGCATTATGTTAAGCAATTGTAAGTGGACTTATATAGAAGTCGTACCTATTTTGAGGCCGGTCAATAGCAATCTATGCACCATTTGTTTTGAGACATGATATAGAGATTATGCTCCAACAACATTTAGTGCAATAAGAAGGGGATGAGATGAAGAGGGATGAGAGAGAATATACAAACCACTTTTGAATTAAATTTAACCAAACTATTATTAAAATCATTCATCCATTTTTGTGGAGTTAGACTCAACACTATGGATTCAATGATGTTAATAAAGTTCATGATCAAAAATTAAATTCAAGATCAGCCAGAAAATAATCACAAGATAATATTACATTTTAATTTATACAAAAAGGTTTAAAAATAATGTTTAAAAATATAAATAAAAGAGAAAAATATCAACTATGTCTAAATTAATCAAGAAATAAAAAGTAAGACCATGGAAAAATCAGAAATGAACTAAAATAATTTTATAAATTTTTTTGGAAAATTTTTAAAGTCAGAAACTATTTTTAAAATTAAAAGAAAGGGGTAAAATAAACCAAAAATGATTAAAAAATAGCAAAGTCAGAAACAAAAATAAAATAAGATCACCAATATTTGTCACAATATCATTGAATCATTCCATAATTTTTTTCAGAGTTTAAAAATGCATAAAAGTATTTTTAAACATTTAAAACAAATCAAATAAAGTGTAAATTTATAAAAAAAATATCAAAACACAAAATTAAATTGTGAAAATTTAAAAATCAGAAAGAGAATAATCAAAAATATTTTTCATGATTTTTTCAGATTTTTTGGACTTAAAATGAATTTTCTATGATTTTTTGAAGTTTAAAACAATTAAATATAAAAAATCAGAAAAGAAAATAAAAGTCAAAAATATGTGGACCATTGGATGAGAGTCAAAACGCGTTAGTAATCAAATCCAAGGGATCTGGAGCGTTGTGCATATCATGCTCATTAGTAAATAAAGCACTGAATCAATTATTAAATCAGAATTCAAAAATAACAAGGGTGTGCCATCATTGGTTGGAAGATGACACGTTGGTCATCTTCAACCTCCAACCATCGTGAATTGCAGGTCTCTCAAACTTTAAAATCAGAAGCTCAGACTTATGCCATTCGCTTCGTCTCTTCAAGACGAAGATAACCGCACCCTCGCGCCAAATTTATATAAACTGTAGCTCAAGCAATTTGGAAAGAAAGTTTTGAAAAGGGATTTGAACCTTCATGGTCAAAATGTGTTTCCAGTAAAAAGCAAGTGTTGCAAATAGAACCAGGGAAATGATAGCATCGCAATGATATCAAAGTTTTGAAGAATTGGTGAAGGAATATACCTATTGAAGTTGAGATGCAGAGCTCTGAAACTGGACTTCTATGGAGCAATATAGGGCACGATTCTTGAATGTAATTATATGGTTAGCTTCAGGGAAGATCAAGGAAGGTGAATTGATGAAAAAATTGGATTGAAAAAGGCTTGTATATGGATTACGAAGTTGCTAAATTATGAGTTATGGAACAGGTTTGGCAGGGTGATTCTGGCTATCGAAGCTTTAGAAAATGAATGGGATTGTTCATGTATTTATAGGAGAATAAAATGGGATCAAAAGGAAGAGTGAATGATGCATTTTGGAGGGAATTCGTGCAAACCTGATGCACGAGTGAAGTGTGATCTAATTTTCACCAAAACTCATTCAATCGTTGCGTTTTCAGGTGCTAAACAAATCTGGAACTTCACTAAACATGTTTATAGGCAAAAACATGTAGAAAACTTGTGATTAGAGGCCATATTATGGATTTCAAAAATTCTGACTTGGTGAGAAATTCAGTTTCAAAGTGACAACTTCTGACCAATGGCATTTTCAGGTCAAAGGGTCTTACGACATGATTCTTGATGCTTCATAAAGATGAGGTTACAAGCTTTGAAATGGAAAAAGAATGGAATCAAATGGATGCTTGAGCTAAAAGTTGTGTTGAGTCAAATTTGTAGAAAAAATGTTGACTTTCCATACTTCGAAATATTTCAAATTCTTCTTCAAAAGTGACCTATAATGTCTTGCATCCAAACATAACTTTCTACTTGGAATTTGCTCTTGATCAAAAAAGATGGCATGAAGTAGATCTCTTGAATAAAATTTTGGAACTGGAACCATTCAAAATATCCAAAAATTGAGAGAGTTATGAATTGTTGAAGTGGGAAAAAAAATCATGAAATGACCTATAATCTTTTGTATCCTTAAGGAAAATTACATTCATTTTCTCACTTTGCACATAAAATAAGGCATAAAGTTCACATCTTCAAGATCATTATGGAAAAAGAATGGGCTCAAGGTGATAAAAATTGACCAAGTTATGCTCATTTGAAGTCACACATGGAAAAATGGGGATTCATCTGGAGGACTTGTAATCTTTCTTCATCATCAAGTTTCTTCCACATGAAAACTCCTTGTAACTTTTGAAGTTATTTGTTAACAACCCTTTGAAGAGAAGGATTCCTTTGGAATCACTCAAAAATACCAAAAGATGAGCAAGATATGCTTCTTTGAAGTTCAAAACCCTAGCTCCTAGATTAAGAAACATGCTTCGAGGAACTTTGACAATTTTGAACAAACTTCTTGTACCAAAAAAAATGTTTTGCAAATATAAATTGTTGAGGATGATAATGAGAACTCATAGCAACCACAACCACTTCTATATCTTGAGAGTTGAGAGAAATATGCACTTGTGATCAATGGGAACAAGGCCTTGTCCAAGCATGACAACTCCTTTAATCAACCCCTTGTACTTTTGAATCAATCTTAATAATTTGGAAATATAGTGAACCAAAATAACCTTGCCATGCCATCCCTTCCAAAACAACTTCCATGGTGAGGTTTGAACTTCTCAAGCTTCATTGACTAGGTCATGGAAATAAACTCATGAACCCATGGATCAACTTGCTAAGCCCCATTGCCTTTACCTACATTGTTGACAACTAAGACAAACCAACATTGCATTTTATTAATTAAAAGGAAAGTCAAAACAAAAACATGAATGATTACACAATAAAAAAAAGTCAAGGTGCTTGGTGATTCCTCAAAGAGCAAAGCTAAAGATAGGAAGGAGAACCAAAAGCCCTAATGTGATCTTGTTGTGATTGAATCAATATGGTATGGTAAGGGGATCTTAGGGGCAAAAATTGGGGTACAAAAATTATCATCATCACTCGAAGACTTGCCATAAGTGTCAGATATATGCCGACAAAGTTCATGGGCCTCAAATACCTCTAAATGTCATGACTGCTCTGTGGCCATTTAAAATGCAGGGCATTGACATGATTGGAGAGATCAAGCCCACAACTTATAATGGACATTATTTCATCCTCGTTACCATTGACTACTTCACAAAATGGGTCAAAGCTGCCTCATTTGCCTTAATAACCAAGATAGTTGTGGCCCGTTTTATCAAGCATAACCTCATTTGCTGTTACGGTATCCCTGAAAGGATCATCACTGACAACAGAACCAATCTCAATAAGGCTATGATTACAGAACTCTTCTCAGTTCAAAATCAAGCATCACAACTCTTCTTCATACAGACCTAAGATGAATGGCGTAGTGGAAGCTGCCAACAAAAACATTAAGAAAATTATGGAAAAGATGGTGATGACCTACAAAGACTGGCATGAGATGCTACCGTTTTCTCTTAATGGCTACCGTACTTCGGCTCGAACTTCAACTGGGGAAACCCCTTTCTCTTTTGTATATGGCATGGAAGTTGTCCTGCATGTGGAAGTTCAAATTCCTTCCTTAAGGATTATGAAAGAAGCATATTTAGGAAAAAGTGTCCAATTACTAAAAATTGAATGAACATATGCATATGAACATGATTAGCTTTTAACAAATGTATGCATAAAAATAATGATAAGCATTTCCTTAAGGATTTGGGATATCCCCACAAAGTTACTTCAATAAAACTCTCCCCACTGAGTTAAATTTGTACATCCAGAGTTCCAATATCTTAGAAACCCTCTCCCCAGTTGAGTTGGTCTTAAAAAAGAAGTCTCGTGGAGTTATTCCTAACGAATTCACTTCCCCATTAGGTCGCCAAATATTCTCTTCAATAGGGTTTATTTCCCCAACAAACTAAAAATTCCCCAATACAAGTCTTTTCCTTAGACCATTATAAATCAAGGGACAAGACCTCTAATCCCCAATGGAGTCGTTACTATCCCCAAAAGTTGTTGCGAAGCCTGGAATGCGGCCAGATAACAGTTAACTTTCATCCTCCCGAGCAAGTTGCTGCGAAGCCTGGAATTCGACCAGATAACAGTTATCTTTCATCCTCCCGAGCAAGTTGCTGCGAAGCCTGGACTCCAACCAGATAACAGTTTAACTTCATCTAAGTTGCTATGAAGCTTGGAAGCCAACCAGATAACAGTTTAACTTTATCTAAGTTGTTGTGAAGCCTAGAATCCGACCAGATAACAATTTAACTTTGCCTAAGTTGCTGCGAAGCCTGGAATCCAACCAGATAATAGTTTAACTTCATCCAAGTTGTTGCGAAGCCTGGAATCTGACCAGATAACAATTTAACTTCATCTAAATTGTTGCGAAGCCTGGAATCCGACCAGATATCAATTAATTTCAGTTGCTGCAAAGCCTAGAATCCTACCAGATAACAGTTAACGTCATCCTCTGAAGTAAGTTGCTGTGAAGCCTGGAATCTGTCCAGATAACAGTTAAAATTCATCTTCTCCAGTAAGTTGCTATGAAGTTTGGAATACAACCAAATAACAGTTAGCTTTATTTTCCCTAGCAAGTTGCTGCAAAGCCTAGAATCCGACCAGATAACAATTAACTTTTATTCTCTCAGTAGAGCAATGGACAATTAAAACTCCTGAACTCTATTCCCCAAGAAGAAATCAACACTCCTCACAGAGTTTCCGCAAGCAAAGTCAATGTTACCCAACGGAATTATCCTCAAACAACAATGCAGGAATCCCCAGCAGAAACACTCTAAACAGGGTTTGAAGATGCACATACTCTTCATCCCCAACAATAATCCAGGATTTAACTTCCCAAAACTCCCCATAATTTATCAAGGATTTATTTTCCATACAAAGATACGCTTCAACAATATTTCATATTCATACAACATAATCTCATTTATTTTGAGAACATCATTACGCCATGCATACATCTGCATGCAACTAATCCTCTTCCTTGTAGGAAAAGTCAATTAACAAAATAAAAGACCTCTTTTGGGAAGATTTATTTCTTCCAGATTAAAGATAGATGAACAAAGACCTTTTCTGGTTAGATTCACTTCTTCCAGTTAAAAGTAGGCAATCAACAGACCTCTTCTGGTTGTGATTATTTCCCCAGTGAATTCGCCAAACAATAGACCTCTTCTGGTTTAGATTTACTTCTTCCAGTTGAAAACAGGCAAAAGACATATGATGTTTCAGTATAAGTCGACCAAAGATTTATTCTGACACTTCTCCCAATTTCTATCAATGGTCACTCTAGATGGAATATGTAAGCCCATCTCCGACAAACTCTTCATCACTTCTCCAAATGGAATCTTTAAGCCCATTCCCAACACCAACAACTAACACATGGTCGAGTGCAAATTTCTGGGCACTTTAGTGTTTAATCATCTTCCACCTTCAAGTCACGAATGGCGGACTCGCCAATCTAACTGTTCAAGTTTAAGAAGATTGAACAGAGGAAGCTATTGTACCCCAAAATTTTCTCTCTCTTTTCTCAAGATATTTCTCACAAGGATCTTCAAAACTTCAAGCTTGCACAAGTATTGACTAGGTCAAGCCATCTCTTCAACACTAATGCCTCAAATTAGGATTTGAGTTTTCACAAGGAAAATTGTACTTTTAATTCCTCATATGACTTTCATGGATCATTATGGACTTTCAATATTGCTCATGTCAAGTTTCAAGTCTTCCAGTTCAAGTTTGTTCAGTCAATTGATCAGATGACCTAAAATTAACTGTATTGGGTAAAAAAAGTCAATTATGGTCAACTCACAGTCAAACTTCAATATTTTTGACCCATATCAACATTTTGAACTCATATGTATCATTTTATCAAGTTTGGATCATAATTCCCCAAGAAAATTACTCAGATCATCAAAAGGGAAAAATTGTCAAAATTAGGGTTTTGACTGAGAAGGCTTGATTTTTGACTTTTGACCTAATACATGACTTATTGGTTTGAAACATGATATCAAGGATTCAAATGAATCATCTTGACTTGATTACATGGTTCAATTCATTTCCCAATATCGATTGATTGATAATTGAAATTCAGTCAACTGATGAAAAGTTAACTAATACACCAAAAGTCAAACTTTGACTTTTTTTAATCGAATTTGAGTTCCAAAGATCTTATTTCATCAATACATTCAAAAATATGAAACTTGATGATCAAGAAATCAAGAAAGTCAAAATTCATCTTAAAAAGTCAAACTTTTCGAGACTTAGAATTTTTCTAAGTGTTTTTAAGTCTTATTTTTTCATGACTTCAAAGGAAATTTTCAACATGAAAGTTGTAGATCTTGATGAGATCTACAACTTTTCTTTACTGATCAAGTTCTATAAATTCTTAGATTTTGAGTTATAAATTCACAAAGTCATGCACTTTTGATAAAAACACTGAAAACTTGACTAGTTTAGACAAAAAAATTTACCTAACTTCATGGCAACTTTTCATATAGTTCCAATTGGATTATTCAAAAATTAAAAACCTGAAAGTTTTAGATGATGTTCCAAGATTTTCAAAATGTCCAAGAACTTAGTGAGATAATTTTTGAGCTAAGATAATCGAAGAGATGAAGTTAGGGTTTCAAACTTGAATTATAGGTCATCTTTGTGATGAACAAGAATTCAAATCTCAAGCCTATGCTGCACAATCTTGTTCTAGTAGGCTTCTAACTTGTAAATCACTCCATAATTAATTTTTTACACAATTGATTGAAGTATGATCCAAGTGATTAATCTATTATCCAAAGCAATTTGCCATATTTGGAAGAAAGGTACCATTCTATTCTCATAAAGCAAGCTTTACGCAAAGTCAACTTGTATTGAGCTTTTCACTTGTTCCTTCTGCACAAGCTTCCTCAAGAAAGTCAGATAAGCATGTTTAAAGTTGGTAACCACTCTAGATATCCTTGTACCTTGCCTTGAAACCATACTTGTTAAGCTTGCTTCAAAAACAAGTCAAAATCCCATAACTTGTGATCTTGTGATTCAGACCACCTCAAGTCTCCAAACCTTTTTCTATGTATTAAGATACTCTATGCAACTTAATACAAGAGATTACAAGCCCTAAAAACACCCTCAAACTCCCTTGTGATACGGTGGCAGAACCGACTGTTTAATACTGATTTTGCGTTTGTGTTTGCAAATGTTACGGTATGCAAGAGTCGCCACTGATTTTTCTTTTATCCAAATTAAGGAAAGGGTGAAAACAACAGAAAAAGACCTTTTTCTAGATTATTCTGAGTAAGGGGTGTAGATTATGGAAATGTAAGGTGTTAGCACCATTTCCATCCGTAGTTATCTACGGGCTCTTAGAGGTTTGCTCATTTTGAAATACTTTTGTGCTTTGTGTGTTTGAAGATGTTTTGAAAATGCCTTAGTATGGCGAACTTTGTAATGTTTCTCAGGATAGTGGAAAAAGTATACAAAGTGTTTTGGAAAGTGTTTTTGAAAAGTAGTATTTGTGTAAGTACAAAATGTTTTGAGCAAACTTCTAACAGCTATCTACTTTTGTACTCGAAAAAGGTCATTATTTTTCTCTTTTCCTTTAGCCAATACTATCCTACTATTAGTGAGTAGGTAGCCTTGTCGTTGGATGTATAAGGGACATTCAAAGGGACGCTACAGTCACGAAGGCAACTTGTGGAGACGCTTTAACAATTTTGTTTAGGGACTAGATCATTTATCGAGAGGCAACTGTAGGGTCATCGAGGGACTATGATCTTTTTGATTTACGGATCTTTGCTAAAGCGTCCCTGTTTCGAGGGACATGACTTCTTTATTTCCAAAGGCAACATAAGTGGCGTACCCTAGAGGTGTATATGTGCAATTGTGTTTAGTTCAAGTATTTATCTTGCGTTAAGTTTTCTAATCGTTTAATTATTAAGCTCTTGTCATGCATTTCTATTAACATACATCTAACAGTTAACATATGTACATGAATTTAAATGTGGAAATTAAATCTATGCTATTAGAAGTCTTTGTGAGAAGTACATTGGAGAAATATGGAAAATAAAGTCCTAGTTACTATTACAGACCATGAGCAAGTACATTAATAATAAAAATGTGAAATTAAATAAACGCACGTGAAATTGAAAATAACGTCTAAAACATCCTAAGAAATAAAAATCTTTTTGTTTGTTTCTGATTTTGTTGATTTAAGAAAATAATTAATTAATCCTAAAATCTATTTAGAAAATTAAATTAAATTTAGAAAAATAGTCTAAGTTCTTTTTGGTTTTATTATGAAAGGAAAATGATTAAAACATAAATTAAATCCTAAATTCTAACTCATTTTAAATTAAAGAAAATAGTTAAAATATTTATTTAATTTATTTACAAAATTAGTTTAAATAAAAAAAATACTAACTAAATATTTTGTGATTTTTCTGACTATTTAGTTGATTAAATAATTAATAGAGAAAAAACTAAAACAGATAAAAGGAATACAAAAATGGACCTGATAACAAAATAAAATAGGGGGGTGAGATTGAATTTTCTCTAGGCCCAATGTTGAAGAGAGCCCAGGTCTATCCTTTGATCCAGGGATCAATGTGGTTCTTCGATCTAGGGAGGGGTATGATTTTTTTTCGATCCAAGGAGGGAGTTGTCTTTCGATCTGGATCTGCAAGACAAATGCTGGCAAAAATAAAGAAGCGGTACCTGGGTATCAAACCCAGGTCTTTCTCCCTAATTCGAATCTTTTATCCTCTGGCCTAAGCTTATTTTGGCTTGAAATTGACTATACCATGGGTTTCGAAAGGCAAACCCAGATCATGCCTTTCGATGGCATGATTTTATTCCTACATGTTACCTTGCGTATGATATGTTCATATAAACACAAAATACATTAGCAACAAAGATATACCAACAACATGTATTTAAAGGGCCTAGAAGTACAGTTTCGACTTGGGTGAATCCTTACCAACTGGAAATGCTTCGATCTATGAATCTGGGCGTGGCTTGGCTTGGAGCAGACTCTTGGGAGTCTCAGGAACACAAGTATGGTCTTTGTCAGGGTCGAGGGTGCCTACAAAACTAGTTAGAATCTTGATATGTTTTCTGTGGCGGCATTAGTGTTCTTTTTTTTAAGTAATTTGTATCTCCGTGATGCAACACGTGTGGTCTCTTTATATAGAGGAGACGGAGGGGACAAGAAAACAAAGGTTTAAACAGCCATAAACAAGTGTTTTCAAAGCCATGAATAATTTTTTGTAACTTTGCCAAAGTCATGGAAACTTGTCTCTTTTTTAAATTTGAATGAATATGGACAATTTTGGCTTTCGAATATCTTCAGTCCCTGCCCTTCGATTGGACTCAAGTTGCCTCCTTCGACTGGGTCTTCTGAATGTACCTTCTATGTACCCTTCGACTGGGCCTTTGGTTTCCTCCTTCGAAGGGGTCTTTCATATGTATGCTTTGTGACCTCTTCGAATGGGCCACTAAGGTGTGTCCTTCGAATGGCTCAAATCTCATCCTTGGGGATTCTTCGATTGAGCCCCTCTATTTGCCTTAGCTGCTTGATTTGAATAACCCAGACGAAATACTTCATTCTGGCCAATCGAAGCCTCATTTGTCATGAATGTAATGGTGCATGAGGCTCGAGATGGGGCAGCATATAATCTCTTGTCCAGCAAGAAGCTTGAACCAAGCTTCATCAAAAGGAAAAATAAGTTTGTTTCTAAAAAATGTGTGTCTTTCGAGCATATCAAATGTATGTTCTTCGAAGGCACCATTTGTATGTTCATAATGTGGCAATCTTGTACTTGTGAAACAAAAGCAGGCATGAACATGGAACTTTTTGTCGTATGAATTGAACGCAAGTCTAGAGAAACCCTTTGCCTTGTAAATTGAAGGCAAGCATCTTAAAACAATATTCATCAAAAGGCAAAACAAACTTGTTTCCCACAATTATGTATCCTTCAATGGATCACATGTATGTCCTTCGAAGGCACCATTAGTGTGTTCTTCGAGTGGACCTTACTAGGTGTCAAAATATGGAAAAATGTGTGTTGATTATTGTTGTACCCCAAAATTTTCCCTCTCATTTCTCAAAGGATCATCCTGGACCCTCAGGTTTGTTCCCATCCCAATTTCAAGCCTTGAATTACAAATTTTCCAATAAAGTCATTCGCAAGGGAAAAATGGTTATTTGCACACTGAAAAGTCAAACTTTGACTTTTGGATCAAAATCAAGCTTCAAGAATCATATTCATCAAGACATGTTGGAATGTGAGATTTGTTTCGTCAAGAAATTCAAAAGTCAAATTTACTTTGAAAAAGTCAAATTTCTGAATACTTAGAATTTTTCTAAGTGTTTAAGAAATATGACAAGTTCAGAACTTCTTAACAGATTATTACCATGTTGCAAGTTGATTTTGGAAGAACTTCTAACACATAAGTTTTAGATCTCAATAAGGCCTAAAATATTCCAGAACAGAACTTCTCTTGGAAATGCTGGAATTTCAAGTTATAAGTGTTCAAAGACACGTCCATGAAACTGAAGCACTCAACAAATTTTGAACACTTTCAAGACAGAGTTTGGTTAGAACTTCTGGGCGAGTTTTCACATAGGTTCGGTCATAAGTTCCAAGATCAATTCAAAGAGGGTTTACAAAGCGTGTTGCAAGATTCCTTGAAAGTCTGAGAGCTCCTTCAGAACATGTTGGAGCAAGGAGATACAAAGATCAAAAGGTGGATGTCTATTCTAAGTTACACTGAAGCTGAACTTCTGATCTAGAATTAAGCAATGATGCAAAATCTCATACTGCAGGATTTCTTGTTTGAAGAATCTCATCGTCATTTAATGCTCACAACCACTTTTGGGTCTTTATCCAAAGGATTTCCCCACGTGTGGCATAAAAATACCATTACTGTCTTGGAAAAGCAAACTTTTGTACAAGATTGTGCTGGGCCCATACGTTGATTTTGCTTTTGAGGTTACCTTTCCTTAATTCCTGCTTACAAATCCAGCTTAGGCGCTGCTAAGACTGCTAACCACCGTACCTATTTGAACTTGCTTCAACAACAAGTCAGCGCCTAGCATATGATGGTTATATCATTGACCTCTCCAAACTACTAAACATTTGCCTATAAATTGAACTTCATTCGCCACTGTAACGAGGTCGGAAATTGGAGAAAGAAAAAGCTTTGAACCCCTGCCAAAATTCCAAGAGTCCAAAACTGCAAGCACAAAAATACAAAACCTGTTAGCTTTTAATTCTTGCATTCATACTCCATTTTTTCCTCAAGTGTTTCTTGACCAAAGCCATCCATACAATTTTTGATATACATTCAGATGCCATCCTAACTTTTATAGTCAAACTGTAACACACTCTCCATCTCATACCTCTCAAAGAAGTCAAAACTTTGCTCCTTGGCTGTTCCAGAATTTTCCAATCATTCATAGCCGAAGTTGAAAGCTTCCAGCCTGCTGAATACATGAAGAAGCTGTTCAGAACATCACCAGAGTTCAGAATCAGACTCTAGCTCACAGAGTATTTTCCAGCTGCAAGGTAAGCTTTTGCTGACTCTCATCATATTACTTAGGCATTTTCAGATTTGCATGTTCAAAAATACAATGTAGACATCATGATTCTGATGTTGTACGTATTCTGAGGTTTCACGTATTTGTATGCCTACGTAGGGAGTAAATTAGTTCAGAACTTCTTAAGGAAATTAGGATTAGAAAATTAATGATTGCTTATGATTTATTAGTTCTGATATCTCTTGTTTCTAAAACATTATGAAACCTGCCATAATTGTTATATGTGCATCTTCTATTCTGTTGAGAAATGACTAAGTTGCAGATGTTCTGACTAGCATGGAGGGGGAGATTAAATTCTGCCAGTGGCATCAGGACTTCTGAAATCAGTTTTGTTCCCAGCAGACCCAGAACTTCTGACTTTACCTATTTCTACTAATATGATTTCTGTTTTTGCAGCACGCTAGAGTCAAAACTTCTGATCTCTTTTAGTTCAGCAATGCGCTGATTATATTTTCTTTTTTCCTTACTATTTTTGCTATCACTTCTATTTTCACTAATCAAAAACATTTTACATTTTACATGCTTTATTTTATTTCTTAAAACAAAAAGATCAAAAATATTTTCTTAAACAAAACTTATTTCTTTTCTTAAACAAAACAAGTCCATTTCACATTTTCTTATACATTCTTATCCATTCAATATGGTTGTAATAGTAACTTAGCATTTAATTTTATTTGCAATCCCCATTTGTAAATCTGTACACCCCATCCCCCTAATGATTGTAATAGCGTAGGATATTTACTTTCCGCACTCTTTATTGCTTTCATATATTTCTAGTAATTAGGGTGTGTATGGAAAGACATGAAATCAACAAATAGAGAACCCTAATCAAGACAAAAATGCATGCAATCAAACACACTTTGCACATATGCACACCTTAGGGTAATCTCACTTGTTGCCTATCGGAAAAATAGTCATGTCCCTCGAACATGGGAGTTTTAGCAAAGACCCTCGACAAAAGATTGTAGTCCCTCGATGACCCTCGATGTTGCCTTCGGTAAACGATCTAGTCCCTAAATGACATTGCTAAAACATCCATAGGTTTCCTTCTATGACTATGCGATGACCCACGCCCGTCCCTTCACATCCAACGATGGGGCTTCTCACCAAATCAATGGTAAGATAACAACGCCTAAAGGAGGAGGAAAAGAACATCTAAGACCTTTTGAGTAGGTAGACTCGCTCCTAGTTGCTTGCTTGCTCACAACAAAAACATTCTATACACCAACACTCTCACTTTGAAACATTTTTAAAAGACAACACTTTGTATGCGTTCTTATAGAGATGATAATCATTACAAAGACACTTTTTTAAAATCACTTTCAAAAACACATCTCACAAACACTTTTTTGAATCATTTTCGAAACAAGAACTTTTGTATGCATTCTTATAGAAACAAGAATCATTACGAAGTTACATTTTCCAAATACTTTCAAAACCCACACCATCCAAAACACAATTTCCAAACAAAAGCAAGTGATCTAGCAAGTAACTAAGAGCCCATGGAAAACCATGGATGAAAAGGGTGCTAATACCTTCCCTTTTCATAATCTACCCCCCGAACTCAAGAAACAATCTCAAAGGTCTTTCCTGTGCTTTTTCACCTTTCCTTTTGGATAAAAGAAAAGTAGGTGGCAACTCTTGCTAACTGCAACATTTGCGATCAAACGTAAAACACCCAAGTCAGTTCTCCCACCGTATCACAGAACTGGCGACTCTGTTGGGGAATTTCTAAAAATGGGGTTACCTTAGGGTTAGATCATATTTACTTGCTTTCATTGTTTGACTTGTATGATTTACATTATGGTTCTTCGTTTGGGTTTGAATCCTTTACCCGGATTTGGGATACCCTATAGGTAAGTAACAATACGTTGTGGAAACGGTGCGGGGTATACCGACATGGTCTAAGCAATATCTACGTTAGTGCGACATATTTTTGGGTATCGGTTGCCCTTGAGTTAATCAAGGAGAATACGGGGCCGCTGAGTGGTGTCATGAAGCACTAATGAACTTTTAAAACCTTTACTTGACCAACTTGGCCTTTAGGACTTAGTGAGATAATCGGCTTTGGAGCAGTCTGAAGTTGGTAGATACTCGATACTACACTCATTGAGGTATGGTTTCTTGGGATATTTCGGTCTCCAATAAAGAGGCTCATGCTAAAACAATGACCAAGGAAACAAACCAGTGATATTGAGCTCCTTAGAACTCAGTTACTATTACTAGGACAGGTTTGAACCAACTAAAATTCAAGAGGGTACTTACCTATAAGACTCCATGCAAGCCTAAACCTAAGGACTTGTCTGTTTTGTGTGTATATGATTATTTGTATATAAACTTGCTTACTTTGCATATTTGTACATAACATCATAGCATCATACCATAGCATTTTCAGTAACTGTTTCAAGGATCTCAAGGGCCTATGTTACAGGGTCACATTGAACCAGACGTCTATCAGGGGGCAAGAGGATTTATTTTCCTCTAACCAAGCGACATCAAAGATCAAAGCACGACAACTTGAGTCAAGGGCTACAACCCACTTGGAAAGGTGAGCTTAATTCTCGTGGAAAGACATCCACCGATACAAAGTTCTCCAATCAAAGTTGTAAGTGACTACTAACATTTACCCTGCGAGATCCTTGAAAACATGCATCCACATATCATGCATCGTATCATGACAGGTTTCTCCCATACAGGTCTCTTTATCTTCCTACTGTTTATTTTAGTAATATGGATATGGAACAAACGGTGAAAGACATCCAGGCTCAAAATGCCCAACTTCAAGAGATGTTCTTGAATCTGTCCAAGGGACAAGAAGAGGTGAAAGCTCTCCTCACCAGAGGAATGATCATGGGAAATCCTGGGGACGATAGAGATGACTAGTTGGAGCGGCTAGAAACTGAGATAGCCACAATGAAGGTCCAAATGATGGGACAACTGGTGGGCCAGATGGATCTTATCCAAAATTTGGCTCAAGGATAAGAAGAGTTGAAAGTTCTTGTCAACCAACTTCTTCAAGATGGTTGCAACTGTACGGGGGAAAAAATAGGATTTGAAATCAAGTCACTACTCAACCTCCCATGAGACAAGAGGCCGGAAGACCTTCCCAATTTGCTACTACCTTACGAGTCCAACAATAACCTCTCCAACAATAACAAAAGAATCAGCGCAAGGAGGTCGCACCTAAGAGACAATTTACCAGGATTGACATGTCGCTAGCTCAGGTGCTACAACACCTATTGAAGACAGAGCTAGTTACATAAAAGGCTCCTCCTGGGAATCCTAACAATGTTGCTCCTAGTTATCGTCCCAAAGAGAGGTGTGCTTACCATTCCGACGGTCCCGGGCATGACACGAACGATTGTTGGGCTCTAAAGAACGGGATTCAAGACCTAATTGACGAAGGAGTGTTGGAGTTTAGACAAGAAGATTAGTTGGAACTCTTCTATCACCCCTCAAGAACATCCATATGAAGCAACGATCTGGGCGAGGAAATTTTCCATTCATTTGAATTTTCAATTGTAATCTCTTTTGTTATTCGAATAAATTATCTACTAATGTCAAACTTTTTTTCATTAATGCATCGCATATGTTTGTATTGAATTCATCCATTCGTTTTCATTACATTTAAACTATGCTTTTTACTCACTTTATGACATTCAACTCTTGCTAAAAGTTACAAGCCTTTAGAGGGAGGATGACGAAAACAATGTCATAATCTCATACAGTATGCTTTTGGACAGACCTTGCCAACGATGTACAAGCGTTATTTCAAATCCTAAACACTGGAGTTATAAGGAAGATAATCCCTAGTCAACCCCTTTGAGCCAAAGAAGTAGAAGTTTTCTTCTTCAAATTGAAACCTTTAATTAAAACCCGGGGCAGGGTAGTCTCTTACTTAATTCAAATGCGCGTTTAGCCGCAAACTCTCATCTCGTAATACAATGAATGGCATCAAAAACATTCCTTCCGAACCAAAAGATGGTGATTGGTTCCATATTAAATAGGCAGTCATTACCTCTCAAAAGAAAAGCCCACTGAGTCAAAACCTACGAAGGAGACTTAAAGAAAACTGGGGCATCCTGCTGACTGTAATCTTAAAAACAAGAACAGTCAGACAAAAATCAGGGATGATAAATCAAAAGAAAGAGGTCACTATAAATCCTCAACAACATGAAAAATGTGGCAAAAATGAATGCCTTCCGACAAACTTAACTTGTTTGAACCATCACTAAAGCGCCATTCCAGACTCAATTGGAGTTCAAACACACAATTAACTGAGTTTAAGACTGAAGAACATCACGAAGAACGGGTGGGTACAAATACACTTTGAGCCTTTATCCTTTGTTTCTTAAACCGTGAACCAAGCCATGTTACAACCCTTCAAAAGTCCTAATTGAAGCATGGGTTAGTTCGAAAGCATATTGTTACAAAAGGTATCCTGACTCCTGTAGGGCTTTATTCTAAATCCTAAGTTGAATTTTTCTTACAAAATCTCTTTACTTGCTAAAACGCATTTTCAAAAATTTCAAGATAAACATAAACTTTGCATTACTTGAATATCACTGTTTGCATATGGATATTTGTTTGACAGCAGAGAAATTCACACAATGAATATCCGGTGAATGAAATCCCTCTCAGTGAACAAAATCACTTCAATTGGGATGACATTTCCAATGACAAACCTCTCATGATCAAGGAGGCATGGCATGTCACTGTCCAAGCACACCTGGGACAGTCCAATCAAGATTCCAAGAAATCTCTCAAGAAGTACATAATAACCAGGGGCAGGTCTCCATCCCCATTACTTAGGGCATTGAACGCCAATCTCAGCAAAGGGTTATGTACAGTCAAACATTTCCTAGCAGTGCCACAAACACTCGCTACTAGGGGCAGTCACAAATCTCCCCAAAGTCCTTCTCAGAGAATGAGTCCCCAGCCATATTTTCAATCTCTGAAAACCTCTTCCCAACTGATTCGAATCCTCGAGGATTTCTGCCAGTGAAGTTGCCGCCTCTCCAACAGACTGAGCAACAGGGTTTATTTCCCTAACAAAGGGCAGGATTCCCCAGCTTGAGTTTGCCTCTTCAACTACTACAAATCAGAAGACCACAACTCCTCTTCCCCAAAAGAATACTCTATAGTCCCCAGCAAACACTGTGAAACCTGGATTTCGACCAGATAACAGTATAAGGTGCTGCAAAGCCTTGATAGTATTTCCCTTCTCCAAAAACACTGTGAAGCCTGGATTTCGACCAGATAACAATATAAGGTGTTGCGAAGCCTGGATTTCGACCAGATAGTAGTTCCCTTCTCCAAAGACACTATGAAGCCTGGATGTCTACCAGATAACAGTATAAGGTGTTGTGAAGCTTGGAATTCGACCAGATAGTAGTTCACTTCCTCAAACGACAAAACATGAATCCCTGGAAGAAACATTCCAAGCAAAGTTTGAAGACACACCAACTCTTCAACAGCAATCCATGATTTAATAACTCCCCAGCACTTGTCAAGGATCTATTTTCCAAGACAAAATTACATTTCAACAACATTCATAGCATATGCATACAAAATACATATAACACAAATCTCATTTATTTTGAGATCATCATTACGCAATGTATACATCATGACATTGCATACAACTAACTCTTTACCTTTTCAGGAAAGATCAATCAACAGACAAATATCATCATCTTTTGGAGTAGTAATCGTTAAAAATTCCTTCAACACTCATTCAAATACAGTCCAGATATGATCCAGATTCGGATGTCATTCTGTCACTCAAATACAGTCCAGATACAATCACCTTTAGATGGCATCTTTAAGCCCATCTCTAACAACTCTCCATCATTCCTCCAAATGGCATATATAAGCCCATTCACAATTTATCTTCGAGTGCAAATTTCTGGGCACTTTAGTGTCCAATCATCTTCCACCTTTAAGAAGATTGAATAGGGGAAGCTGTTGTACCCCAAAATGTTCCCTCTCATTTCTCAAAGGATCATCCTGGACCCTCAGGTTTGTTCCCATCCAATTTCAAGTCTTGAATTACAAATTTTCCAAGAAAGTCATTCGCAAGGACAAAATGGTCATTTGCATACTGAAAAGTCAAACTTTGACTTTTGGATCAAAATCAAGCTTCAAGAATCATATTTCATCAAGACATGTAGGAATGTGAGATTTGTTTCGTCAAGAAATTCAAAAGTCAAATTTAATTTGGAAAAGTCAAATTTCTAAATACTTAGAATTTTTCTAAGTGTTTAAGAAATATGACAAGTTCAGAACTTTTTATCAGATTAGTACCATGTTGCAAGTTGATTCGGAAATAACTTCTAACACAAGAGTTTTATATCTTAATAAGGCCTAAAATATTCCAGAACAAAACTTCTCCTGGAAATGCTAGAATTTCAAGTTATAAATGTTCAAAGACACGTTCATGAAACTGAAGCACTCAGCAAATTCTGAACACTTTCAAGACAGAGTTTAGTTAGAACTTTTGGGCGATTTTTCACATAGGTTCAGTCAGAAGTTCCAAGAGCAATTCAAAAAAGGTTTACAAACCGTGTTGCAAGCTTCCTGGAAAGTCTGAGAGCTCCTTCAAAAGATGTTGGAGCAAGGAGATACAAAGATCAAAAGGTGGATGTCTATTCTAAGTTACGTTGAAGCTGAACTTATGATCTAGAATTAAGCAATGATGCAGAATCTCACATTACAGGATTTCTTGTTTGATCAATCTCATCATCATTTAATGCTCACAACCACTTTTGGGTCTTTATCCAAAGGATTTTCCCACTTGTGGCAAAGAAATACCATTACTGTCTTGGAAAAGCAAACTTTTGTACAAGATTGTGATGGGCCCATACATTGCTTTTGCTTTTGAGGTTACCTTTCCTTAATTCTTGCTTACAAATCTAGCTTAGGCGCTGCTAAGACTTCTAACCACCATACCTATTTGAACTTGCTTCAAGAACAAGTCAGCGCCTAGCATATGATGGTTGTATCCCTGACCTCTCCAAACTACTAAACCTTTGCCTATAAATTGAACTTCATTGGCCACTGTAAGGAGGTCAAAAATTGGAGAAAGAAAAAGCCTTGAACCCCTGCCAAAATTCCAAGAGTCCAAAACTACAAGCACAAAAATACACAACCTGTTAGCTTTGGATTCTTGCATTCAGACTCCATTTTTTCCTCAAGTGTTTCTTGACCAAAGCCATCCATACAATTTTTTATATACATTCAGAAGCCATCCTAACTTCTATAGTCAAACTGTAACACACTCTCCATCTCGTCCCTCTCAAAGAAGTCATAACTTTTCTCCTTGGTTGTTCCAGAATTTTCCAATCATTCATAGCCCAAGATGAAAGCTTCCAGCCTGCCGAATACGTGAAGAAGCTATTCAGAACATCACCAGAGTTCAGAATCAGACTCCAGCTCGCAGAGTATTTTCCAGCTGCAAGGTAAGCTTCTACTGACTCTCATCATATTACTTAGGAATTGTCAAATTTGCATGTTCAAAAATACAATGTAGACATCATGATTCTGATGATGTACGTATTCTGAGGTTTCACATATTTGTATGCCTAAGTAGGGAGTAAATTAGTTCAAAACTTAAGGAAATTAGGATTAGAAAATTCATGCTTGCTTCTGATTTATTAGTTTTGATATCTCTTGTTTCTGAAACATTATGAAACCTGCCATAATTGTTATATGCGCATCTTCTGTTCTGTTGAGAAATGACTAAGTTGCAGATTTTCTGACTAGCATGGAGGGGGAGACTAAGTTCTGCCAATGGCATCAGAACTTCTGAAATCTTCTTTGTTCCCAGTGGACCCAGAACTTCTGACTTTACCTATTTCTACTAATATGATTTCTGTTTTTGCAGCACGCCAGAGTCAGAACTTCTTATCTCTTTTAGTTCAGTAATGCGCTGATTCTATTTTCTTTTTCCTTACTATTTTTTCTATCACTTCTATTTTCACTAATCAAAAACACCAAAAACATTTTACATTTTACATGCTTTATTTTATTTCTTAAAATAAAAAGATCAAAAATATTTTCTTAAACAAAACTTATTTCTTTTCTTAAACAAAATAAGTCCATTTCATATTTTCTTGTACATTCTTATCCATTCAATATGGTTGTAATAGTAACTTAGGATTTAATTTTATTTGCAATCCCCATTTGTAAATCTATACACCCCATCCCCCTAATGATTGTAATAGCATATGATATTTACTTTCCGCACTCTTTATTGCTTTCATATATTGCTAGTAATTAGGGTGTGTATGGCAAGACATGAAATCAACAAATAGAGAACCCTAATCAAGACAAAAATACATGAAATCAAACACACTTTGCATATATGCACACCTTAGGGTAATCTCACTTGTTGCCTATCGGAAAAATAGTCATGTCCCTCGAACATGGGCGTTTTAGCAAAGACCCTCGACAAAAGATCGTAGTCCCTCGATGACCCTCGATGTTGCCTTTGATAAATGATCTAGTCCCTAAACAACATTGCTAAAACATCCATAGGTTGCCTTCTATGACTATACAATAACCCACGCCCGTCCCTTCACATCCAACGATGGGGCTTCTCACCAAATCAATGGTAAGATAGCAACACCTAAAGGAGGAGGAAAAGAACATCTAAGATCTTTTGAGTAGGTAGATTCACTCCTAGTTGCTTACTTGATCACAACAAAAACATTATATACACCAACACTCTCACTTTGAAACATTTTTAAAAGACAACACTTTGTATGCGTTCTTATAGAGACGAGAATCATTACAACGATACTTTTTTAAAATCAATTTCAAAAACACATCTCACAAACACTTTTTTGAATCATTTTCGAAACAAACACTTTTGTATGTGTTCTTATAGAAACGAGAATCATTACGAAGTTACATTTTCAAAATACTTTCAAAACCCACACCACACAAAGCACAATTTCCAAACAAAAGCAAGTGATCTAGCAAGTAGCTAAGAGCCCATGGAAAACCATGGATGAAAAGGGTGCTAATACCTTACCTTTTCATAATCTACCCCCCGAACTCAAGAAACAATCTCAAAGGTCTTTCCTATGTTTTTTCACCTTTCCTTTTGGATAAAAGAAAAGTCGGTGACGACTCTTGTTAACCGCAACATTTACGATCAAACACAAAACACCCAAGTCAGTTCCCTCACCGTATCAAAATTATTTTGGAGGTGGAATCAAAGCTAGCATGAGGGAAGCCAACTTCTTAATGAACCGAAGCACATATGAAAGGGAGCCACTACTTTATGGGCACTAGCATAAAGGGAAACCATTTCCTTGCGCAATGGAGGCAAGCCCAGAGGAAGTCATTTTCTTGTGGGTCGAAAGCAAACACAAAGGCAAGTTGAAGGGGCCTTGGCCTTGTGGATCGAACGTAAGTCTGAGGCAGCCTTTTATCTTGTGAATCAGAGACCAGTTAAAGGGACCTTTTTCCTTGTAGATTAAAGGAAAGTTGATGGGCCCTTGCATTGTGAATCCAAGGAAAGCATAAGGAAGCTTTTGCCTAGTGGATCAAAGGC
Organism: Vicia faba; assembly: GCA_948472305.1. NCBI lineage: Eukaryota > Viridiplantae > Streptophyta > Magnoliopsida > Fabales > Fabaceae > Vicia > Vicia faba. Next base: position 831,552,981 of record OX451741.1, read on the forward strand.
AGATCTGAAGAAGCCTTTTCCTAAACGAAGCTTGCATGCAGGAGTCCACTGCTGGAGAATCGAAGCAAACTTGTAGGGGGTTCTTGCCTTGTGCGATGAAGGCACGTAGAGGGAGTATTTTCCTAGTACGTTGAAAGCACGCACATAGGGCACTGCTGGAATGATACTTGTGAGCCAAAGCTTGCTCGAAGGATGCCAAATATCCAATCTAAGCTTACTAATCAAAGCATGATCAAAGAGTTCCCAAACGCCCAATCGAAGCACCTTGCTCATATGCCAATCGAAAGACACTTGACTATCTTCAAAAAATTTATATTTTCTCTAAGCTAGTGTTTGTGACCACCCATGTAAGAGAAAACCTTGGAAAATATGATAAGGATAATTTTGGGGTACAACATCCCTCAAGACAGAAATTGCACAAAACCTCCATTCTTGTGTCATTTTTTATTTTGAACACCCAACTCACAATTCCCTCGTGCGTTTCTTGGCCAAATCATTTCTAAAGCTTCCTTACATGAAATATAAACCATCCCAATACCTGTTTTCAAACTGTAACACCATTTACACCATCCTCCATTTTCAAAAACAGAGGTCTTCATCTTGACTTCTCCAGGCCAGTTCAAGCACTCTCAGCTCAAGGTAACCATTGGAATAGCTTCCTAGGGACTCAAGGAAGCTAACCTGGTTATTATAGCAACTTGAATCAAGCTCATTTACAGAACATGATTTCCAATTTTGAGGTTAAAAAATTAACTTTCAATATCTTCATATAAGCATTGTTAGGCTTCCATTTTCAAAGATAAAATGTAGACATCATAGCCCTGAAGATGACCATGTCCTTAGATTTCATTAATGTTGACGGAGTAGTGAGAATTTTAGAGTTGAACTTTCTGAAAAAGTTAGGTCAAATTTTTTACCATTCAAAATTAATGTTTATCTTTGATTTATAGTTTTAGTAATTTACATTTTTGGAATCGTGAGGAAAATGGAGCAACTTTCATGTTTACAGTTTTAATTTTTGTTGACAAATGAGAAATTTAAAGATTTAAAAATGAGGCTTTGAACATGGCACGAGGAAGAAGATGAAGTGCATGTCTAGGAATAATTTTGTAATATAATGCAATGGTTTCATTTTTAATACCGGATGTATAGCCACCCCAGTGGGGAAGCGCGCGTGTATTGTTAAGGGTCTGGATATTCTTGAGCCTCGAGATACCTCTTGACTTCGTGAAACAAAGGTTGGTTCATTACTTCTTCAGTATTAATCTCGTGACAGTGTGTTGGTTCCTCCATTCACTCGATGGTGATCTGGGGAGCCTCGTTATCCCAGTTAAGTTTAAACATAGATGACATTGTGGCTAGTGTGTCTGCTAGCTGATTTTCTTCTCGCAGGAAGTGCTCAAAGGCAATCTCCTCAAAATGTGGGAGCAATGTCAAAACATGTTCTTTGTAAGGGATAAGGTTAGGGTGTTTGGTGTCCAATTCCCCTTTGATCTGGCTAATAACCAAAGTTGAATCTCCAAATACATTCAAAGATTTGATCCCTAAGTCTATGGCAGCTTTGAGACCAAAGATGCACGCTTCGTATTCCGCCATGTTATTTGTACAATTGAAGCAGAGTCTTGCCGTAAATGGAGTATGACATCCTTCCGGAGATATGAGTACAACACTAATACCATTACCGAGGGCGTTAGATGCCCCGTCAAAAACCAAGGTCAATCGGGATCCTTGTTCAGGTCCGTCATATGGTCTTAATTCTTCATAGTTGTTTACCATCATGATGTCTTCATCTGGAAATTCGAACTTCATGGACTGGTAGTGTTCTACAGCTTGGTGAGAAAGGTGATCAGCTAGTACACTGCCTTTTATTGCTTTCTGGGTAGTATATTGTATGTCATATTCCGTCAGGATCATCTTCCATCTCGCTATTCTCCCAGAGAGATCAGGTTTCTCGAAGATGTATTTTACTGGATCCATTTTAGATATCAATAAGGTAGTATGGGTCAGCATATACTGTCTTAGCCGGTGAGCAGCCCATGCCAGAGCGCAACAAGTTTTCTTAAGCAGTGAATATCTTGTTTCACAGTCGGTAAACTTTTTTCTCAGGTAATAAATAGCGTGCTCTTTTCGGCCAGACTCGTCATGCTGCCCCAGTACACACCACATTGAATTTTCCAAAATAGTCAGATACATGATTAATGGTCTTCCCTCAACTGGTGGCATCAACACAGGAGGCTCTTGCAAATGCTTTTTGATCTTGTCAAAAGAAGTTTGGCACTTATAATTCCACTTGACTACTTAATCTTTCTTCAATAACTTGAAGATTGGTTCACAAGTAGCTGTCAGGTGAGAAATGAATCTGGCAATGTAGTTCAAACATCCCAAGAATCCTCTTACTTCCTTCTCAGTACGAGGAGCGGGAATCTCTTGTATCGCTTTCACTTTGGTAGGATCTACTTCAATACCTTTATTTCTGACGACAAAACCTAGGAGTTTACCAGACCTTAATCCAAACGTGCACTTATTGGGGTTCAACCTCAGCTTGTACTTCTTTAGTCTCTCAAAGAGTTTCTGTAGATGGTCGAGGTGCTCTTCTTCTGTTTGAGATCTAGCTATCATGTTGTCCATATAGACCTCTATTTCGTGATGTATCATGTCGTGAAATAGAGCTACCATGGCACGCTGATAGGTTGCCCCAGCATTCTTCAGCCCGAATGGTATCACCTTGTAGCAGAATGTGCCCCACTGTGTGACAAATGTTGTTTTCTCCATGTCCTCAGACGCCATTTTGATTTGGTTGTGACCTTAGAAACCGTCCATGAAAGAAAACACTTTGTGTTGTACCGTATTGTCAAATAGGATGTCAATGTGGGGAAGTGGGAAATCATCCTTAGGGCTTGCCCTATTCAAATCTCTGTAGTCCATGCACATTTGTACCTTGTCGTCTTTCTTGGGCACAGGAACAACATTGGAAAACCATTGTGGATAGGAGGTGACGACCAAGAATCCAGCGTTAAATTGTTTCATGACTTCTGCTTTAATCTTCTCTGACATGTCTGGTTGCATTCGACGGGCCTTTTATTTTACTCGTGGGTAATCCTCTTTTGTATGTAGACGATGTACCACAATATATGCATCAAGTCCTGACAGGTCTTCATACAACCAGGAAAAGACTTCAACATACTCGTGCAACAATTGAATCAGCCTCTCCTTGACACTGGGTTCCAGATTGGCACCCACCTTGACTTCTCTTTTGTCTTCCTCGCTACCTAGGTTGATTGTATCCACGGGTTCCTCGTGGGGCTGAATGGTCCTCTCTTCTTGTTGTAGTAATCTGGCAAGTTCCCTGGTACTTCCCAATCTTCCTCACATTCGTCTTCGGCTTGGTAGATTAGATTTTCAGAGTCACAAAAAGCCATAGTAGAACCGTTATCCATGGGATCCCAAATGGATGTAGACCTGCATTGTGAGTGTGAATGTGTGTAAGGGTATAGCTATCTTTGAAAGAAATGAAAATGTAAAAAAAAAAAGAAAAACAATGAGCACAAAGTTTGTATGCAAAACGTCCATAATTCATTGATGTCATATGGAAATGAGATAACAACCCTTACAAATGGACCATTGTGCCTTGGGTAAGACACAAGATTTTAAGAGTTTGAATTGTTTTAATATTACAGATCCAACAAAATGTAAAGACAAATTATTGTGGGATAAAAGTGATCGGGACAAAATCCCTAGCCTCCCAGTTGCTGAGCCCTCCACTGACAGTTGGGAAGATCCAATCCTCTAGGTTGCAGCCATCTTCATCATCCTCTACCGTGTTGACTTCACATTTGCTGATCTTCAGGGGTGGTCCTCCAACACGAGCGCGGTGTACAGTCTTCTGAGCACCAGAAGTGTAACCCAGACCGAACCTGTCAGATTTGTATGGGATATCTGGGAGTTGTCCCTAAATAGTGCACCCGCCTTCTTCTATCACTGCCTTTGCATCCTTCAAAGATGACATTCTAAGTGGAGGCCTTGTGATCTTGGGAACTTGAGACACAACCTTGGTTACTGCAACATCTTGCGGGACTTCTTCAAAATGTTGGAATGGAGTTTCAATAAATTCACCATCTAATTCCACATATCTGAAAGAATTGAGATGGTTTATCATATACTCTTCTTCTCCATGAATGGTGATAATCTTCACTTGAATTGGATATTTCAGCATTTGGTGCAACGTAGAAGTAACAGAGCCAGCATTGTGAATCCATGGTCGTCCTAGCAAGTAGGAGTATGAAGGGCGAATATCCATTACATAGAAAGTTGAATCAAATGTTTGGGTTCCAACCTTTATGGGGATATACACTTCCCCATGCACCATTCTTTTCGAACCGTCAAAAGCCCTCACTACTATATTGCTTGGTTTCAATGTCAATCCTCGCAGTCAAGCCTATCAAGAGCCTTTTTAGGCAATACATTCAGAGATGATCCAGTGTCCACCAAAACATGATCCAAGGTTGTGCCCCTACATTCCACTGAGACATGCAATGCCTCATTATGCTTCCTTCCTCTTAGCGTTAAATCAGTATCCGAAAAACCTAGACCATTATCTGCAGTCAAGCTGGCTACACAATCTTGGAACTGATCGGCAGACGTTTCTTGGGGTACATGAGCAGTTTTTAGGAATTTTACCAAGGCTTTTGCATGCGCCTCGTAACATAGTAGTAAAGCCATCATGGAAATTTTAGATGGAGTTTGCCCCAGTTTCTCAACTACATCATAGTCGCTTATTTTTATGATCTTTAAAATTTCCTCCATCTCTTTCCGGGAGGTCTCAGTGATAGCCAATGATTGTGCCTTCGTCCGGACAGGCTCAATCAGAATACTTTTACCTCGAGTCTTGGTGAACCCGGTAGAAGGAATGTCAGTAGGAGTGATAACAGGGATTATAACAGCTTTGTCAGTTGGAGCATTGGTGGAGATGATTGTGGGACTGGGAATAGCCTTCAGAGGAGCAACAACAACAGGAATGATTACGGGTCCAGAAACTGCTTTTGGGGGAGAAATTTCTGGAGAGAATATCCTTCTGCTTCGGGTAATCTTGCTAGTCCCGGAAATGTTACTGATATTGGAGTCATCCTTCTCAGAACTTAAATCCTCGGCAGTTGACCAATCTTGCTTGATACCGTGGTAGTAGACGTCCCCTCCATAATTCCATGGTATGGTTTTGTCTGACAAATACGGGAATGGTCCAGGCATTGTAATTATCAAAGGAGCTACTTTTGGAACTGATGTTATTCTAACGGGTCTTTTGGTGGAGACCCTGGAAGAATTGTCGGAAATGGTCACAATGGAAACATCATTATAAGAAACAGGTGGAACAAAAGTCTTTTCAAACAAAATCTCCTTGTTATCTATTAGACACTGAACGCCTGATTTCAACAAAGGACAGCTGGCTGGTGTGGACAAACAGAAATGACAACTTTCATCACAGCCTAGGAAAACAATGGCATTCAATAAGTTCTTTTTGATAGTCAGGAGTGGGGTCATAAGTTCATCAACTGAAGTAACAAACATATCTTCCTCAATAGCATGGGCATTATGGCCATGTTTGGGCATAGGGGTAGAAATGACATTGGGCTTTTCTGGCGCATCAAATTCAATCTCTTTGGCTTCAAGGAGGTCTTGTACTTTGTTCTTTAAAGCCCAACAGTTGTTAGTGTCATGGACGGGACTCTCAGAATGGTATGTGCAACGGGCATTAGGATGATAGTGAGGAGATGTTGTGTTAGGGTTCTTTGGATCTTCTTTCAAGGTCACTAGATTGGACCTTAACAAATGTGGAAATACTTGAGATAGTGTCATATTAATTCGGGTGAATTGTATGACTGGTCTTTCCATTCTCGGTTGGTTGTTTCTTTGCTGATCAGATGCAGGTTTAGGAATCATAACAGCCCCCACCATTGGACGGCGTTTGGACCTATCTTGATTTCTCTGAGGATAAACAACAACCACTTTATTCTTTCCGATAAATGGCTTCCTTGCAGTAGCAGAAGATGTATCTTTTTGAATCTTTCCACTCTTTATCCCGGCTTCTACCCTTTCTCCGGTCAATATTAGTTCAGTAAAACCCATCTATGAACTCCCGATTAAGTGATTGAAAAAGGGACCAGACAAGGTGCCCAAAAACATGTCTACCAACTCTCTTTCAGATAGAGGAGGTTGAACTCTTCTAGCCAAATCTCTCCATTTTTGCGCATAGTCCTTGAAGCCTTCACTTGAAACCATGGCCATACTCTGGAGTTGAGTACGGGTAGGTGCAAGATCAGCGTTGTATTGGTATTATTTGTAAAAGGTTGCAGCAAGATCTTCCCAGTTATAAACATTGGCTCTTTCTACTGATAAAACCAATCAAGTTGAGTCCCGGACAGGCTGTCTTGAAAGAAATGTACCTATGAATCCTTGTCGGCAGTGTGAGGCTGTATTTTCCTCACATAGGACCGGAGATGCATTTTGGGGCATGAGACTCCGTCATAGTTAGCGAACACAGGTGCTTTGAATTTTGGAGGAATGATAATCCCTGATACTAAGCCCAACTCCTCAAAATCCAATCCAGGCACTTTTAGGATTTCCATTGCATTCAACCGCTCTTCTAGATGCTTATACTTATCATCAGCTGGAGGGTATTGTTCTTCAGAATAGTCTTCTTCTTCCTTTTCCTCTTCTGAATTAGACTGAACAACTGTTTCTTGAACTTCCCATCTTGACTGTCTTTCTCACCAGATGTCATAGCAAAGTCTAAGGCCCTTCTTGTCTGCCCTTGGAATCTTCTTCCCATGTTCAGAATTCCGGTTATTTTCTTCGTCTTCTTTTTCTTCTCTTCCACCAGCAGGGTCTTCAACTCTTTTTGTCCTTTGGCCAGCGTTAAGAACAACTGTTGAAACTGTGCATTTTGAGCTTAGAGGTCCTTTACCGTTTACTCGAGATCCATCTTACTGAAATAAACAGTAGAGAGATGAGGAGACTTGTTGCAAGAAACCTGCTTATGTTATGATGAATGGTAAATGCATATGCAATGATTTCAAGGATTTTAAAATTCAAATTTATTTTAGACAAAAAGGAAACACACGTTATATTAATAATTTAAAGTTTTGAGTACATCAATGCCTTCTTGGGCAAAACAAATACAAGAAACTCTAAGATAGAAAGGTAGTATGCATCCTTTTTGGTGCAATGTAGGCATTCAGAGTCTGCTCCTCAAGAAGTATCCTAGAGAGTTCCAAAACCTTCTTCTCGCTTGCGTACAATTGGGCTTCAAAAGTATCTCGCTCCCCCTTGAGTTGTATCCAATCTCTTTTCAAGTCTTCAAGAGAGGTGGGCATGTCAGGATGTAGGATAGTGTATGGAAAATCTCCTTCCATGATAGGCTCAATAATTACTGGGAGAATGGAGGGGTAAGGCATCATAAGGCCCTGAGCGCGAGTTCGCACCCATTTGAGGTAAGGCTCAAGAGGGATGGAATTCTTATGCCCCAAAGTTTTGTTATCTACCTTGTTCAACATCCTCCAAGCTCGGATAAATCTCTGGCGAAGACCTTGATCGTCGTTGTTGTAGTCAAATACCACACCTTGAGTTAGCATCTCGTGCGGGCCATCCCTTCGGGCATAACCAAACTGTCTTAAAGCTAAGCAGGGGTTGCAGGTGATACCTCCCCTAATTCCAAGTAAAGATACATTAGGAAATTCCCCATAACGGTCGAAAATAGTAACATTCTCTATGGATCGGGAGCACCAATGGATGTCTGAATATTTGAGCGTCATCAACCTTTGTGACCACCTTGATCCTTGCTCATTCTTTAATACAGATTGGGGAAGATGCGAAATAAACCATCTTGCCAAGAGAGGAGTGCAACACATGAGGACACCTCTTTTCCTCATTGTGCGAGTGTCAAAAGACTGTAGGATATCCCCTAGAAATGTAGGCACCGGGTTGCGGGATATGAAGATTTTGACGGTGTTCATATCTATGAGTTTGTCAGGATTTGGAAACAAAACCATCCCATAGATGAGGAGAGCCACAATTTCCTCAAAGGCTTGCAGGTCCAAAGAATTCCAACAGTTTTGGGCTTTCTCAAACAAGAACCTTGCTAGAAAACCTTTGACATCACTCCTTGTTTCCCAATGAGCTGTGACATCAGATGAGTGCAAGTGCAGAGTTTGAGAAATATCTTCTGGCTTTGGGTCTCTTTTTGTACCGTTGAAAGGTAGTTGATTGAGAATGGGAATTCTCAAGAGTCGGGAGAATTCTTCCAAAGTAAGCACAAGTTGATAGTCGGGAAATGTGAAGCAATGGTGTAAAGGATCAAAGAACTGAAAGAGCACCTTTGTCATGTCCTCATTTGTGTTAGAGGTGACCAAGTTGAGTAGGTGACCATGTCTCTCGGTGAATGGAGAGTTTTCTGGAATCCTTGAAGCTAGCTCTTTAAGTTGTGGAGGGATCCTTACAAGATTGACTTGAATGGTTTTCTGCGAAGAGAATCCATATCCTACAAAACAAGAACAAAGATGAATCTAAAAATCCTTGAAATAGTTAGTGAATGTGTATGATGTTATGATGTTCATGATGTTATGTACAAGTATGTATATAAAAACAAAGAAAACAAGTCCTTAGGTTTAGGCTTGCATGGAGTCTTATAGGTAAGTACCCTCTTGAAGTTTAGTTAGCTCAACCTGTCCTAGTAATAGTAACCGGGTTCTAAGGAGCTCAATATCACTGGTTTGTTTCCTTGGTCATTGTTTCAGCACAAGCCTTTTTAATGATGATCGAAATATCCCAAGAAATCAAACCTCAATGAGTGTAGTATCGAGTATCTACCAACTTCGGACTGCACCAAAGTCGGTCATCTCACTACATCCTAAAGGCCAAGTTGGTCAAGTAAGGGTTCTAAAAGTTCATTAGTGCTTCATGACATCACTCAGCGGCCCTGTATTCTCCTTGATTAACTCAAAGGCTACCGGTACCCACAAATATGTCACACTAACGTAGCTATTGCTTAGACCATGTCAGTATACCCCGCACAGTTTCCATAACGTATTGCTACTTACCTATAAGGTATCCCAAATCCGGATAGAGGATTCATACCCTAACAAAGAACCATAATGTAAAGCATACAAATCAAACAATGAAAGCAAGTAAATGTGATCTAACCCTAAGGTAACCCCACTTTTAGAATTTCCCCAACAGAGTCGCCAATTATGTGATACAGTGAGAGAACTGACTTGAAGGTTTTGTCTTTGATCGCAAATTTTTCGGTTAGCAAGAGTCGCCACCTACTTTTCTTTTATTCAAAAGGAAAGGTGAAAAAGCACAAGAAAGACATTTGAGATTATTTCTTGAGTTCGGGGGGTAGATTATGAAAAGGGGAGGTATTTGCACCCTTTTCATCCATGGTTTTCCATGGGCTCTTAGTTACTTGCTAGATCACTTGCTTTTGTTTGAAATTGTGCTTTGTGTGGTTTTTGAAAGTATTTTGTAAAGAGGCCATTGTTTAGGCAAACTTTGTAATGATTCTCGTTCGTAAGAATGTATACAAAGATGTTGATCTTTTGAAAATGTTTTCAAGTTTTGTAAGATGTTTTGAAAGTGTAGGTATTTGTTTTTGAAAATAGCAAGGATGTTTGTTTTGAAGTGGAGCAAGTAATTTGGAGCAATCTACCTACTCAAATTTCTTTCTTGTTCATTCTATTTTCCTTTGACATTGTTGTATTACCATTGATTTGGTAAACAACCCTATCTTTGGATATAAACGGGACGGGCGTGGGTCATCATATAACCATGATTAGCAATGTTGCAAGGTATCTTAGCATTCTTTTGGAGGGACTAAGATCATTTGTAAGGCAACTTAGGTAGCGTCATCGAGGGACTATGATCTTGTATTTGCTTGTTTTTTGCTAAGATACCTTACATGCGTAATATGGCCATTTTGTATAAGGCAACCAAGTGGAATAACCCTAGGGGTGCTTGTGTGCAAGTGTATTGTTTTTATGCTTGTTTTTGTCTTGAATTAGGGTTTTATAAGTATTGGTTTTAGTCTTTCCATACAAACCCTAATTACTAGCATGTTATATAAAAGCGATAAATTGCAAAATTTAAAGTTACTACGCTATTACAACATTTGTGGGGGGGGGGGGGGGGGTGTACAAATTCATGAATGGGGATTTCAAGAATTTAAACCTAATTAGTCTATTACAACCATTTTGAATTGATATGAATATACAAGGAATTGAGTAAATACAAAGTATAAAAATAAATAAATGTACAAGGATGCAAAATGTAGAGAAAATGAATGTTGTTTAGTTTTCATGAAAAAACATTTTGTCCTAACCTAATTAAATAAAGAAAATAGTTAGTTAAGTTTGAATTTATTAAGAAAAGATTTTTGAATAAAACCCTAATTCTATTTAGTTGATTAAAAGGAAATAAGTTTAAGAAAAGTATTTTTTTTGGTATTTTTTATCTTGAAAATATTTATAGTATTATAAATATTTTTAGTCTTTTTTATATATAAAATAATGTATTTTAAATGGTGTGAAAAGTAAATAAATAAAAACATAATATTAACTAAGTTTACAAGATTATTTAATAAAATAAATAAAGTATAATAAATAAAAATATTTTTTATGAGAAAAATAAAATGAAATAAGTCAAAATATAAATATATCATTTTTTGTATTTTATGTTTTTTTTGTATTTAGAAAAAAAATATATTTAAGAAAAGATAAATGAAATAAATAAATAAATAAATAAATTGGGCCAGGGGATGCCAAGAGTCAATATGGAGGTCAACTAGCAAACATAAAAAAAAATAAGCCAGGCACAAAGGGCCCAGCGCCTGCCAAACAAAAAAAAAGTCAGATCTGTAAAAACATGAGAAAAAAATGAAAAGGGTACCACTGGGGCTCGAACCCAGGTCCCATAGATTACAGGCACGCGCTTCTACCACTGAGGTGGCTATATATCCTTTAATACAAATGAAACAATAAATATGTAAGGCAAAACGTGTTCTGAAGACTTCATTTTCAACCTCCAGCCAGACCATCTGTAACTTTCTCATTTCTCATCAAAAATGAAAACTGTAAACATGAAACTTGTAGAAAACTTTCTCACGATTCCATAAATGTAAAGTATTAAAACTATAGATCAAAGATAAGCAAGAATTTTAATGGTCCTAATCTGAACCCTAAAAATTTCAGAAATTTCAGTTTCAAAACTCTCTAAGCTCAAGCAAAATTAATGGAAACTAAGGACATGGTTAGCTTCAGGGCAATGATATCTACATGTTTTATTCATAAATAAACTATTGATGATGCCTGTATGAAGAGTTTCAAGTTGAGAAAACTTACCTCAAAACTGGAAATAGTGTTTGGAGTTTGAGCTTGTTTCAAGTGATGGTGATGATCAGGTTAGCTTCCTTGAGGTCCTAGGAAGCTAATGCAATGGTTTGCTCAAGTTGAGAGTGGCTGAAATGACTTGGAGAAGTCAAGTTGCAGACTCTATTTTTTGGTTATGGAAGTTATGGTAAATCGTGTTACAGTTCTAGAATAAGGATAGGGATGAGTTGTATTTGATGTAAGGAAGCTTTTGAAACTAAAAGGCCAAGAAACTCATGAGGGAAATGGGAGTTTGATGTTCAAGGTTAGAAATTGTGCAACAATGGAGTTTTGGGGCAATTTCTGATTTGAGAGAGTTTTGGTGTATTTCAGGGTGTTCAAGCTCGTCCTCTAGCTCACAATTTATTTATAAGCAACAATTTTGGAATGCTCTAGTTGATCAGAATTCAAACTTATATGTTTATGCATAACATGTGATTTTTTTTTGTTGAGAAATTCAAGTTTCCATGCCTTGTACTTGGTTCATAAAGTTGTTACCACTTTAAAAACAATGCTTCTGACTTTGTGGATGGAGTGTAATCAAGAAAAACAAGTTGGGAGCTCAAGGAGCTGACTTTGTGCATAAAGCTTGCTTTACAAGAATGGATATGTTACTTTCTCCCTAAAATGGAAAATTGATTTGGACAAAGCTTGAAACCCTTGGATAAGGGCATAATCAGTTTTGTAAACCATTAATTATAGAGTGACAAACAAGTTTGAGACCTGCAAAGCAAGGATTATGCAGCCTAGCATGGATTTGGTTCATGTGTTCATCAAAAATGACTTGTAATTCAAGTGACAAAACCCTAACTTTATCTCTTTGATTATCCCTCCTCAAGAATGATTTCAAGGAGTTCTTGGAAATTTTGGAAAGCTTGCAATGTTCTCTACAACCCATATTTGAATTTCTTTTGAAGATTCCCCTTGGAACTATATGAAAAAGTGCCATGAAGTTAGGTCAAAATCCTGACCAAATTAGGGCAAAATTTTACTAAGTGTTTAGTTTCATGACCACATGTTCATAAAATTATAACTTGAGATCCAAGAATTTTTGGAAGGAGTTGGGTAAATAGAATTTTTAGATTTAATGGATATCTACAACTTTCATGTTGGAAGTTTCTCTTGAATCATCTTGCATCATGGTGAAAATTTGGCTCAAAGTTATGAAAAAATATGAAATTTCTAACACTTAGAAAAATTTCTAAGTTTAGAAATTGACTTTTCAAAATGAAATCTTGATTTTTTTTTTATTTCTTGATGAATAAGTTTCATATTTTGACATGTTTTGATGAATTGTGATCCTTGGCACTTGAACTTGACCAAAAAGTCAAAGTTTGACTTTTCAGTATACAATTGACTTTTGATTAGTTGACTGAAAATCAACTATCAATCAATTGAACTTGAGGAATGTTTTGAACCATGCCATTAGGTCAAAATGATGCATTTGAATCCTTGAGATCATGTCTCAAACCAATAAGTCATTTGCTAGGTCAAAAATCAGAAATTACACCTTCTCAGCCAAAACCCTAATTTTGACCATTTTGCCCTTTTGATGATATGATCAAATTTCTTGTGGAATTATGATCCATCAAATGACATATATGAGTTCATAATGTTGATATGGACCAAAAATTATGAATTTTGACAGTAAATTGACCACAGTTGACTTTTTCCTCAATACAACTGATTTTTAGGTCAATTGCTCAATTGACTGAGCCAAAATGTGATCCAAGTCTTGAAACTTGACATGAGTGATCTTGGGGGTCCATAATGATCCATGAAAGTCACATGGGACATTGGAAGTTCAAAAATCCTTGTGCAAACTCAAACCCTAATTTTGGTCATCAGTGTTTGAGGAGGTGTCTTGAGCTGATCAAACCCTAGTGCAGTCTTGAGCCCAAGGAGATCTTGTGAGTAAATTGTTGATAAGTGAGAGGGAAAATTTTGGGGTACAACAGATCCCAATTGAGTCTGGAATATTTGTTTTGATACTTGGTGAGGGTTTAGAAATTGAACGTTTGTTCGAGAAGGCAATCATTTTTGTAACCTTTTCTTTTGTGTTAAGGATTTATGGGACCTCTTTTTTTTCCGTTATCCCTACTTTTGCTTGAATTGTTACTTTGGTGATTACAGTCAGCGGGATGCCTAAGTTTTTTCCTTAAGTCTCCTTCATAGGTTTTGACATAACGGGCTTTTATTTTGAGAGATAATGACTGCCTATCTTGACGATAATGTGGAACCATCACCATTTTTTGGAGTGCATCTTCTACACTATTTGTCATGTATGAAGGTAGAGCTTACGGCTGAATGCACATATGAATTAACTGAGAAAACTACCCTGCCCCAGGTTATGATTAAGGGTTTTAATTTGTGTGAAAATAAAAAATCCTACTTCTTTGGCTCAAAGGGGTTGACTAAGGATTATCTTCCTTATAACTCCATTGTTTAGGATTTGAAATAACGCATGTACATCATCAACGGGGTCTGTTCAAAAGCACATTGTATGAGATTATGGTATATTTTTCATCATCCTCCCTCTAAAGGCTTAGAGCTTTTGATCGATAGTTGAATATCACAAAAAGAAGTAATAAAGCAGTTTAAATATGGTGAATACGAATGAATTGATTCAAAATAGACATATGTAATGCATTGATTAAATAACAAAGTTTGACATGAAATAAATGTTCAAACAATCAAAAGAAAATTACTACTTGAAAATTCTAATGAATAAAAGCCTTTTTGTCTGAACTTTTCATTTCAGATGATGTACCTTTGAGGGATGGCAGAAGAATTCAGTCTGGCCATCTTGTGTGAACTCCAGCACTACTTCGTTGATCAAGTCCTGAATCTTATTTTTCAATGCCCAACAGTCATTCGTATCATGTCCGGGACTATTGGAATGGTATGTGCACATTATATCAGGACGATATCTAGGAGCGGAGACATTGGAATTTCGAGGAGGATCCCTTAACGTAATCAACTCCATCTTCAACATGTGTTGTAATACCTCAGCCAAGGACATGTTGATTTTGGTGAATTTCCTTTTAGGATTGTCTTGCATTTACTGATTACCCCGTTGTGGTTTGCGAGGTCGTTATTGGACCCTTGGCGTAGCAGCCGTTCTGAAAGGTGCTTTTTCAACCAAATCCTCTTGTTTCAACTGTGGCTGATTAAAGACTTGATCCCCAACTCTCGTTGTTTACTCCATATGATTACATCCATCTTGATGATACTTGTTGACAAGGGCTCTCAGCTCTTCTTGTCCCCGAGCTAAGTTTTGGATAAGAGCCATTTGACTGATCATCTGAATTCTCATCCCTTCCATTTCAGCATGCAATTATTTCAACTAGTCATCCTGATTGTTGTCAGGATGCTTCTTGGTCAAGTTCCCGTTGAGGAGTGCTTTCAACTCTTTATGCCCCTTGTCTAGACTCAGGAACATTTCCTTGAATTGAGCATCTGGAGTTTGGAGATCTCTATTGTCTTGTTTGAAAGCCATTTCCCTTGCTGAAATAAATAGCGAGAAGATGAGAGACATGTACTGAAATACCTGTTATATAATGACATGCATGATGTGTAAATGTTTTCAAGGATCTCGCGGGGTAAACACAAGAAGATGTTAGAATCCAATTATAGTTTTGATGGAATAACTTCGTATTGTTGATCGTCCTTCCTTGAGAATCAAGCTCACCATATCAAGTGGGTCATAGCCCCTGACTCAAGTTGTCGTGTTTTGGTCTTTTAAAGGCATTTGGTTAGAGGAAAATAAATCCCCTTGCCCCTTGCTAAACGTCTGCTTTATCCCAACCTGCATCACAAGCCCTTGAGATCCTTGAAATGGTTAAGGAAATGATATGGCATGATGCTATGATGTGTATGCTATGCATTAAGCAAAAGTGTAAGGTGGCGTAAGCAAGTAAACCATGTAAGAAATCCAGGTTATTGGATGATGTCTGTAAACAAATCCTGCAAGGAAATCATGTTGTTAGATAATAAAACCCTGCAAGTAGTTCAAGTTGAAAGAAAACAAGTCACACAAGCAGCCTTAGGTTTAGGCTTGCATGGGGTTTGTGGGTAAGTACCCTCTTGAAGTTTAGTTGGCTCAAGCTGTCCTAATAATAGTAACTGGGTTCTAAGGGATCTCAATATCACTGATTTTTCCCACAAGTTTCATTCCGATCGACAACTGACTTGCCACCAAACAAAACTCGGGAGTCAAATCTCAATGAGTGTAGCATCGAATATCAACCAATCCCCATATTTACACCGAGGTCGGCTATCTCACTACTTTCTAATGGCCAAGTTTATTCAACTAAGGTTCAAAGGTCTGTTAGTGTTTCACACGGCAGCCCCGTATTCTCCTCGATTCAACACAAGGGGTACCAGTACCAACTAAAGTGTTACACAAACACAGCTATTGCTTCAACCATATCGGTCTACACCGTACAGTCTCTGCGATCTATTGTTGTTTACCTAAAAAGATGCCCCCAGATCAGGGTGTAGGATCTATAGTAACAACCAAAATAACCCTCCGAGGATAAAGCATACAAAGAAAGCAATTAAGATAGTTTTAAAATGAACTAACCCTAAGGTAACCTCACTTTTTATATTATCCCCAACAGAGTCGTCAGTTCTGTGATACGGTGTTAGAATCGACTATTATATTGGTTTTGCATTTTGTATTTGCAAATGTTGCGGTAAGCAAGAGTCGCCACTGACTTTTCTTTTATCCAAATTAAGGAAAGGGTGAAAAGAACAGAAAAATACATTTTCGAGAGTTTTCTGAGTAAGGGGGTAGATTATGGAAAGTGAAGGTGTTAGCACCCTTTCCATCCGTAGTTTTCTAAGGCCTTTTAGATGCTAGCTCATGTTTTGAAAATTGCTTGTGCTTTGTGTGTTTTGAAAAAAAAATTGGAATGCCTTAGTGCGGCGATTTGCTTTATGATAACTCTTGTATCAGTCCTCAAGAGTGTTGACAAAAAAAAATGTTTTTGAAAGTTGTTTTTGAAAATTAGTATTTATGTAAGTGCAAAATGTTTTGAGCAAACTTCTAATAGCTATCTACTTTATACTCGAAAAAGGTTATTCTTTTCCTCCTATCCTTTAGACAGCGCTATCCTACTATTAGTGAGTAGGCAGCCCTAGTCGTTGGATGTATGAGGTACATTCGAAGGGAAGTTACAGTCATGAAGGCAACTTGGCAAGAAGCTTTAGTAATATCTGTTTAGGGACTAGATCATTTACTGAAAGGCAATTGTAGGGTCATCGAGGGACTATGATCTTTTGATTTATGGGTCTTTGCTAAAGCATCCCTGTCTCGAGGGACATGACTGTTTTATTTCTGAAGGCAACCAAAGTGGGGTACCCTAGAGGTGTATATATGCAATGTGTGTTATGTTCAGTTATTTTTTATCTTTTGTGTTAGGTTTGCTAGTGTTTAATTTTAGTCTTTGCCATACAATTCTATTAATCATACATCTAGCAGTTAACATGAAAAGTAGTAAAAATGCATAAAGTAAGGGTCCTACGCTATTACAACCAAATCGAAAGACAAGAAAAATTTAAAAACAAAGCACAAAAATAAAGGAGAGAAATGAATTCTTCAACCCAGACCATGGATTCCTTTGATTTGCCCTTCTTTTGCCTTCTTTCAATTGGGCTTGAGAATTGATGTGAGCAAGCTTCGATTTTCACCTTTTCTGCCTCTTTCGACTGAGTTTGGGAATGGTATGGGCAGCCTTCGATTGCAGCCTTCTTTACTTCTTTCGACTGAGCCAGGGAGTGGGCATGAGTGACCTTCGACTGCAAACTCCTATGCTTCTTTCGATTTAGACTATGAAATAACATAGACCTGTGAAGCAGCATGAATGCATATCCTTCGTTCACACTCTTTTTGTCTTTCGTTTGAGTCTGTACAGGTTAGTTCTAACAAGAAAAGCAAACAAGCCTAAAGGGAAAAAACGAAGAACACAACTAAGAGGCTATCTATATATTATGCTGAAACAAAAAGTAAGTACAGGGATATTTACATGTCCTGCTGAAACGAAAGATGAAAGCTCAAGGGGACTTACCTTGCTTAAAACTGGAACTTGTGTGGGGCACTAGAGGTTCTGTATGCTCTTGGATTCGAAAGGGGAGAGAACAAGTGTGGTGTGATCTTGTTGAGTTTTGAGTCTTTTTTTGGTGTGCTTCTCTTAGGTTGTGTATGTGTGTAAAATAATCCGTGTGTATGGTTCCCCTGGGCTTCCGTCTCTCTCTTTGTGCATATGTATGTGGTCTCCTTATATAGAGGGGATGGAGGGGACAAGAAGGCAAAGGAGTAAATAGCCATTAAGTTGGTGTTTTAATGCCATGAATACCATTTTGAAATGTTGCAAAAGATGTGGAATTCTTGTCTCTTTTTGAATTTGAATGAATTAGGACACCTTTGGCTTTCGAATACCTTCAATCTCTGCCTTCGATTGGCCTCAAGTTGCCTCCTTCGATTGGCTTTGGTTTCACCCTTATAGTTCCTTCGATTGAGTTTGTCCACCTCAATTCGAATTGCTCAGGTCTTGATTCGAATTGTATAAGGCCTCAACATCCTGGCTTCTTCGATCAGCCCCTAAGCTCGCTTTTATCGATTGCCCTGACCTTACTCAACTAGCTCAATCGAAAGACTTTACTCTAGCTAGTCGAAACTACCTTTGGCAGGAATGTACCTGTACAGGGGCTTGGGCTTGGAAATATGCAGGATTTTGGCCAGCAAGCATCTAGGACCAAAAATCATCACAAAGACAACTTGTCTTCAATAATCATGTGTCCTTCGAATGAACCAGTGAATGCTTCTTCAAAGGGACCACATGAATATGCCTTCGAAGGGACTATCATATGTGTCAAAGTGTGAAAAACTGTTTCAAAGGGGACCCTTGCCCAGTCGAAGCTGGCACAAAGGCATTCAATGCCTTGTGGGCGCTAGCATGAGGCAGGTCAAAGCAAGCGTAAAAGAGGCCATTGCGTAGTGACTCAGATATACATGCAGGAGGCCTCTATTTGTGGACCGAAGGGAATTTGTAAGGGATTCTTGCCTAAATGAAACTTAGACCAATGCTTGCTCGAAAGGGGAACTAACACGCAATCGAAGCTGATGGGACAATTCTTGGTCGAAGGGTTTTAGGAGCCCAGTCGAAGCTTGCCATTATGCCAATCGAAGGACACTGCTCTGATGTGCCAATCAAAGGACACTACTCTGATGTGCCAATCAAAGGACACTGCTCTGATGTTCCAATCAAAGGACTTTATTCAGATGCCAATCGAAAGGCATTGTTGGCATGCCAATCGAAAGACCCTTTGCTATCATTCAAAAATTTCATTTTTCTTTAGGTAAGCGTTTGTAACCAACCATGTAAAAGAAACCTTGGGAAACATGAGGGCAAATTTTGGGGTACAACAGCGTTCATCTATTTTTATTCGCATTATTTTCATAAATTATGTAATTGTCCAAAGGTTGTAATAACTTAATTTAGGACCCTTTACATTTTTTCTTTCCCCATTTTTGGTTTGTAATTTCCCCCATCCTGAAGCTTTGTAATAGTGTAGATTCAATTTTCCGCACTTTATTTTCAGTACTTATATACAATTAACTGCTAGATGTATATTAATAAGCTTGTATAGAAAGACTTAAAAACAAATGTTAGCAAACCTAAAACTCAAGATAAACATAACTGAAACACAACACACTCGCGCACGCGCACCTCTAAGGTACCTCCACTTATTTCCTTCAGAAAAACAGTCATGTCCATCGAACATGGGACACTTTAGCAAAGACCCTCGACTAAAAAGATCATAGTCCATTGATGACCCTTCGATACTGTCTTCGGTATACGATCTAGTCCATTATGATAAAATTGCTAAAGTGCCCTACGGATTGCCTTTATGACTGTACGATGACCCGCACTTGTCCCTCAAAACATCCAATGATAGGTATACCCACCAACTAATGGTGGGATAGCACTATCTAAAGGAAAATAGGAAAAGAACAAAGATCATTCGAGTAGGTAGACCGCTTATAGTTACTTGCTTACAAAAACAAACAAAACAATTTTGCACACATACACAAACTCTTCTCTAAAATATTTTCAAATACAAAACACTTTGTATACGTTCTCCATGATATGAGGAACATTACAAAGTTCTCCGTACTAAGGCATCTTTCTAAAATATTTTCAAAATACACTTACACAAAAAAACATTTTCAAAGTGAGCAAGCAACTAAGAGCCCGTAGATAACTACAGATGGAAAGGATGCTAATACCTTCCCTTTCCATAATCTACCCCCTGAACTCAAAATCTTTAAAAAGGTCTTTCCTATTCTTTTCACACTTTCCTTTGTTGGATAAAAGAAAATTTGGTGGTGACTCTTGCTAACCGCAACATTTACGATAAAACGTAAAACCAGTAAAATCAGTTCTTCCACTGTATTATATATATATATATATATATATATATATATATATATATATATATATATATATATATATATATATATATATATATATATATATATATATATATATATATATATATATATATATATATATATATATATATATATATATATATATATATATATATATATATATATATATATATATATATATATATATATATATATATATATATATATATATATATATATATATATATATAGGGGATATATCAAGTAGGAGTGTTTTTAAAATAAGAGATGAGAGGATTAAATGCTAATTATTAGATTTGATAAATGGTCTTGAGGAATATTTATTGTCCTGACTTCATCAAGACCATTTATCAAATCTAATGATTAGTGTTTAATCCTCTTATCTCTTTTTTTTAAATCCTTATATTTGATACATTTCCTATCTTGACAATTAATTATTTTCAATCTAATGGTTAGTGATCGTACCTGACCAGAGTGATTGTCAAGGCCTTACATCGAGTTGAGGTTGAAAGGGAGATGGGGGGGTACCTGCAAGACACTCTGATGCAAAAGTAAGTTTCAGGGAGAGTGCAAGCAAGTGTGAGTATGAGTATGAGAATGAATACCCAACCCTCTTAAATGAGAGGGTATTTATAGCCCCCAGCGTTGGGAGAAGGTCCCCGTCGTTGGGCCACGATGAGGCCCAATAATGAAGACTTCCAGGGCCTACGTGTGTATGGAGTCCAGCAAGTGGACTCCCCCTGGTCAACTACTTCTCGAGAATAGGGGTTGGACCCATGAATTCTGAAGGGCAGTTAAGATTACAGTGACGTGGACATGTGGGCTACGTTCCCCAATGTATGCGCATGAAGTTGCCCAACGGCCCCTAGCATGGGCTGCTTGCCTTTGGGCCTTATACAAGGGTGTTGGATTGGGCCTCCCAACTGTGTAGCAAGTGCAGGCCCAGTCCAGATCAGGAGCCCCGCAAGTTATTTCCTTTAGGTGAAAGGGTGATGACTTAAGTTTAACTTTTATAGTCGGGGAGGATTCGCTCGAGAAGGAAGGTCGGAGTCCTCTGAAAGGAAGCGAGTTGTTGCTTGTGGCGAGGATAACCTGTTTGAACGTGTCGAGAATCTTGTGGACAAGCGAGCAGTGAGACTGACTGGGTCAGTTATTTTTCCGACAGGAGCGAATAAGTTACAGGAAGTTTCCACGAATTCTCTTTCGACGTGTCCGTCTTCAAGGGGTCGTCACGATGTCGAGCGCTATTTCGCCCTCGAGGTGGATTGCGACGATTGTGCCTGTATACATGTCTTAGCCTTGGTATCGAGCATTCCCCCATGTGAGGCGTCTGCCTCGTGCTCATGTAGGGAGTTTGTGTTAAAGTCGAGGACGTGTTCGTCTCTTGAGAATGGATATGTGGCTAATTGTTGGTCCACGTGGTTGTTGCTTTAGGGTGCCATCCCTTTATGGGGAGTCCAAAAGGCCCAATCCAATGATGAATTTTCGTGATGACTCTCGTGGGGTGTGAGCCACCTATAAAAGGGGACCCCCTGGGTTTCATTTGTCATTACTCAAGTTTTCCCCTTCAACTTCCCTTGCTCGCGCGTGAATCCTATCCTCTTAACTTTTCCAGATTTCTTTCAAGAATCCTTCGTCCAAGTAAGTCATATCTCCTTAACAATGTATTTCCTCAGTGTTTCTAGATTAAATACCTAGTTTTTGCCTTGACTGGATGAATTTTGGATGAACATTCATGAGTTCTGCTATGAACACTCATGATTGTTCTTTGAAGTTTATGAGTTTATGATGTCAGGGAAAATCTCCCCGAGCAGTGGCCATGATATCGGGGACGATTTCCCCCGAATAGTTAGGGTTGACTCGGGCTTTTTTCCCATTTGACTGGATATACCTAACAAAAGTATAGTTCGTTTTAGTGTGTAGTCGGGGGCTTGGGTCGAAGTTCACTCCTCGATCGCTTCATCGCCCTTTCACTTAATCTGCGGTGGAATGGTGAATTTGATAATATCGAATTCACTGTTTTCCCATGCTTTTCATGTATAATGGCACACTCGGTCGGGGATGGTGTCTTGTCCGCCAACTACGAAGACGAAACCAATGTCGAGGAGGACCCCTTGGCCTGGGTCGCACCTGAGCCTCGAAATAAAAGGTTGTGCTTTTCGCACGACACAACAAACGCGTTCAACTGTCCAGAGGTTCGGGATGAAGGGGCCCCCGCCAACTGGATTCTTTAAATTCCCCATCACAACCAGAGGATCTGCTCGACATATCTGGGCAAACGTTTTCCTATGTACGAGTTCGCGTTTAAAGAGGCAGGGATGCATTTTCCCTTCAACAATTTTCAAGTGGGGTTTTTCAGTGGCTTCAATTGGAGCCCTCTCAACTTCACCCAAACGCATTGGCATTCATGCGGGCGTTTGAGCTCATTTGTCAGTATCTGCAGATAGGCGCTAGGCTACCCCTCTTCTTCCGTATCTTTCACCTTCAAAGGCAATACATTGGAGGAGGGCAAGCGTGGGTGTCCTTCAAACAGTTTGGGAAGATTTTTAGGCCTTATCTAGAATCTTTCTGACACTTCAAAGAGAGGTACATTGTTGTGAAACCTTTGACGGATGCGGCCATAGACTCCCTATACACTCGCATGGAGGAAGTAGAGGATGGGTGACCAGTTACTCGGCTCGTGGCTAGATTTCTTCTCGAGTGGCAATGGAAACACTTCAAACAAAGGCCTGAGTATTATGTTGTAAAGCATGAGGACTTGGAAGCTCAGGGCCAGCTCTCCTATGAGAAGTTGGTGGTCTATGTTAGGAGCTTCTCCCCCGCGATGTGTGTGTACGTGAACAACAACCTCCTCTTCGACAACAACGGGGAATACCTCTTAGTTAATAGGTTCGTCAACATGAAGGCCCTGCTCGAATGTTCCTCAGACGAGGAAGGCGTGAGGCTTTTAGGTAGGGGACGCAGTCACGATGATGATTTTTGTTTATCTTTCATGCAGGAACGTGCCCGCGTTATTATCCTTGCTTAACCCGCGACTGACAGTTTCTTTTTTATTGCAGGTCGGATGACGTACGTCTTTGAGCGCTTATTGAAGTGGATACCCAAGAACGCGTCCACCTTGGGGCTAAAGAATAGGGTCGCCCAGCTCCAAGAGTAGGCCAAATCTGCTGCTCGAGCCAACAGTTCCCCCTTTTCATCAAAAACCCAAGTTCCCCCTGGCGAGCCCGCCCAGGTTCTCCTCGGCGAGGCCGCATCAAAAAGGAAACGCGTGGAGGATGTCGAAGGTGTCGTGCCAGAAGGTGACAAGGTGCCCACGGGGGTCTTTGTGTTTCCTCCTTGCTATCTAAACTGTGATCTTTTCAGCGGGGAGAGCTCCTTGGGCATTCACGAGGAGGAGAGGGAGGCGATTTTGTCCGAGGATAAGGAGGTATGTCGAAAGAAATTAGTGGAGGATGTGGTCTCTGTTATGAGGATGCTCGAGACGACCCTGATGCTAAATGACGAGGCCGCGAGCTCTCAGGCCTCCCTCGATGCAGCATATGCTAAGATTCAGAAGCTGAAGGCCAAGAATGAGAAATTAAAGTGCGACATCCTCAACCATGATTAAATGTTTGAGGCCCAAGTTCGACTTCTCAAGGATCTGAACAAGCTGCGGCCCCAACTAGAGGTTGTGACCAAAGGGAACGAGCGCTTGGTTGCCCGATCAAAAGAGTTAGAAGGAATCACGGCCCCAGCTGAAGAAGATACCGATGCAGAGAAGGGCATGGCATCTAGAGCAGAGCTAATTATGCGTATATGAGTGCTCGAGCAATATGTCATAGACACCTTCGGCTATGGTTTCAACATAGGCGTTGAGCAACTGAGGATTCTGAACCCGGGAGTCGATCTTGTGTTTGAAGGAGCCGGACCTTTCAACCAAGTGAATGATGGGAAAATCTTCTATCCTCCCGAGAATAGTGACAGGGAGGACGAGATTTGATTGTTTTTAGGGTCTGTGTGCCCGTTCTTGCTTTATTTTGGATTCGTGGTTATCATGCCTAATTTTGTAATTATTTAAATAGCGTCGGCCTTCGTGGTCGTCATTTATGAATGCCTTCATTTTGCTTTTATTCCTACTTGTTTATAAATAATTGTATGTCGTTGTTTTTTAATTGCTTAATATATAAAAGTTAGTATTTCTAAGGTTGGAGATTAGTGATCAACCTTGGTTGTGATCAACACATATCAAATGTGTCAAAGAAATGGAGTAGGGATTCGATGAGTTTAAGATCACGGTCGGGATCTTAAGCTTGTGGCATGAACTATCCATCGCGAGCTGGGTGTTCTGCCTTTTGGGTACTTCGACAGCAGAGCTCGGTTGAGGTGTCCCAGTCGGGCTAAGGTTCTGCTTGACAAATGAATAATAACCCGCTATCATTGACATTTGGAGGCCATGTCCGTACCTTAACATGCCTACATGGTCTAGCTCATCTTGTCATATATTTGAGACGACTTTTCGACTACCAATGCTCGTAGTAGGATAAGGACTTGGCTGTAATATTGTTTTAGTTTTGTAGCGTTCCATGGTCGAGGTAGTGGTTCTCCATTTAGGTGCTCGAGGTAGTATGCTTCGGTGCCCGTAGCACCACAGACATGGTATGGTCCTTCCCAGTTTGTGACTAGCTTCCCTTCACAGGAATCTTTATGATTTCTCTACAGGACTAGGCTGCCGAGATGGAATTCGCGCTTTTTAACTTTGTTGTCATGGCGAAGAGCTATTTGTTATTTCAGTGTGGCCTCGTGAAGAACTTATTCTGA
The DNA here is from genome assembly GCA_948472305.1 of Vicia faba. NCBI lineage: Eukaryota > Viridiplantae > Streptophyta > Magnoliopsida > Fabales > Fabaceae > Vicia > Vicia faba. Next base: position 831,577,650 of record OX451741.1, read on the forward strand.
ACAGATTTCCTCGACTAGGTCGAGCTATTCTCTTAGGGCCTCGTCATTTAGTTCCTCGTCTAGAGGGGCCTCCGTTCTTCTAGAAGGTTACAAGATTTCTATATGGATGACAACCTCGGTGCCATAGGTCATCCAGAACAGGGTCTCGCCCATTATTGAGTGAGGTGTTGTTCGGTACGCCCATAGGACGCTATGATACAGTGGCAGAATCGAGTGTTTAATACTGGTTTGCATTTTGTATTCACAAATGTCGCGGTAAGCAAGAGTCACCACCGACTTTTCTTTTATCCAAATTAAAGAAAGGGTGAAAAGAATAGAAAAAGACCTTTTCGAGAGTTTTCTGAGTAAGGGGTAGATTATGGAAAGGGAAGGTGTTAGCACCCTTTCCATCTGTGGTTTTTCACGGGCTCTTAGAGGTTTGCTCATTTTTGAAATACCTTTGTGCTTTGTGTGTTTGAAAATGTTTTGAAAATGCCTTAGTACGGCGAACTTTGTAATGTTTCTCGGGATAGTGGAGAAAATATACAAAGTGTTTTGAAATTGTTTTTGAAAAGCAATTTTCTGTGTAAGTGCAAAATATTTGAGCAAACTTCTAACAGCTATCTACTTTGTTACTCGAAAAGGGTGTTCTTTTCCTCTTTTCCTTTAGACAGTGCTATCCTACTATTAGTGAGTAGCTAGTCTTGTCGTTGGATTTTTGAGGGACAATTGGAGGGACGTTACATTCATGAAGGCAACTTATGGAGACGCTTTTAGCAATTTAGTTTAAGGGACGAGATCATTTACCGAAAAGGCAATTGTTGGGTCATCGAGGGACTATGATCTTTTAATTTTATGGGTCTTTGTTAAAGTGTTCCTGCCTCATGATTGTTTTATTGAAGGCAACCAAAATGGGCGTACCTTAGAGGTGTATATGTGCAAGTGTGTTATGTTCAATTTTTTTTTGTCTTTCTGTTAAGTTTGCTAACGTTTGATTTCACTCTTTTCATACATGCCTAGTTACTAGCAGTTAATATCTTGCAGAAATTAAAGTGCATGAATTTAAATTTACGCTATTATAATGCTTTGGGGAGGGGAATTACATTATACAAGGATGGGGGAGAATAAAGCACTAAATGTCCTAATTTTAATCTATTACATCCAGTAGGCAGATACAATAATGGTAAAAATACGGAATTAAATAAATGCGCATGAAATAGAAAAGACGTCTAAAAATCCTAAAGAAAAGAAATCTTTTTTTGTTGTTTTTAGTATAAAAGAAAATAAAGTCTAAGTCTATTTAATTTTAATTTTAAGAAAGAAATGTTAAAATAATTAATTTATTCATTTATAAATTAATTTAATTAGAAAAGAAAATTAGCCTAATATTTTTTAGTGATTTTTTATTTTAATATTAAAATAAAAAGAAGTCAATAAAGAAATGAACAAAAAAAGTAGAAATACAAATGGAGGCATCCTTTGATTGCAGGGAGAGGTGGGGGCTTCGATTTAGAGAATGTTGCCTTTCGATTCTGTGAAGGGTGTTACCCTTCGATCTAGTGGCAAGATGTGGCTTTCGATCCAAAGGGCATTGCTGGGAGGGCCTGATGGAGCACCTATGAAGGCACTGCATCTGCAAAGATATGGTAGAAAAACAAAAAGCATGACCTGGGTGCCAAGCCCAGGTCCTTCGATTCTGTGCGCACTGGCCTTATTTATGTTGGATCTGCAACAAGTGTTAGAAATAAAAGGAAACAAATACATGCCTGGGTACCACACCCAGGCCCTTCGATCATGGATGAAAATCGAATGACTATGATATGCAAAGAAAGTATAGAATTTGATTCCTTACATCTTTCTTACCAACAGTGTTGTATGAATCTATGGTGATGGGTGTGGGTACCCTTGTTTAAGGATTCCTTCGATTTGGCTTATGGGCATGGGGACACTTGCTTAAAGGGTTTCTTCGATTTGGGCCTTCTGGACGTGCGTTTACTTAGGGGCTGGTGATGATTGGCGTAGTTTCAGAAGAACTCCAAGAGTGTATTTGCAATTTCATGTGACTCTCTCTAGTTTTTCGTCCCCCCGGCACTGTGTCCTTGGCCTTGTATTTATAGGAGTGTGATGGTGCATAGTAACGACAAGAGACATCCATTTAACCAAGCCTTTAAAGCCATGAGACAAGAATCAGACATATTAAAAGATTTCCTTTTTGAAATATTCATGTCTCTTTTGAAATATTGGATGAACCTGGACACCTTTGATTTTCAAATGCCTTTAGGCCATGCTCTTCGATTGGCCTTGAGTTGCCTCCTTTGAATGGACTTCTTATGTATCCTTCAAGTGGGCCTTCTGAATGCTTCTTCGAATGGACTTTTACATGTTCTTCGAATGGGCCCTTTGAATGCTTCTTCGAATGGACCTTTACATGTTCTTCGAATGAGTCATTTACATGTTCTTCGAATAAGCCTATTGTTACTTCCTTCGAATGGCTTTCTTTAAAATCAAACCAATCGAAACATCAACTCTCCCTTTTAAATGGTCAAAGGTTGCTTCAGCTCTCTATTAATCGAAGGCTTTGAACTTGATTCGAATGACTCATATTCTCAGTATCAGAGTTTCTTCGATTAGCCCCTAAACATTATTCTTCTTGATGGCGCTGAGTCCTTATTCGAATTGCTCAAGGCTCCCCTTAGCGTAGTTTCTTCGCTTGAGCCATGGTTTTTATGGATTTGAATGCCCATCATCAGAGCTTTTGGAACCCTCTTAGTTCTTTCCCTTTTTATCTCATTTTATCTAACTTGGAAAATTATAATATCACCCTGTTGATATGCCAATCGAAACATCCCTTGGTTAACATTCCTGTCGAAGCTGCCTTGACACAATGCTAAATTGAAGGATCCCTTGCCATGCCAATCGAAAGGCTTGGCCCAAGGTGCTAAACAAAAGGGTCTTTCAGAATGCCAATCGAAGGCCTTGACACAGTTCCAGTCGAAAGGCTTGTTATGAGGCCAATCGAAAGGCCTTGTGTCCATGCCAATTGAAGGGCTTGGCCATAATGCCAATTGAAATATTTTCGGAATGCCAATCGAAAGGCCTTGTGACATGCCAATTGAAGGCCATTGTCCATGCCAATCGAAGGGTACTTAAAACACCACTCAAAAATTTTCTTTTTTCCTTGGGCAAGGATTTATGGTCAACCATGTAGGGGGAAGACCTTAGAAAACATGAGAGGGCAAATTCGGGGTACAACAGCTGCCCCTGTTCAATCTTCTTAGATCTGAAGATGTAGATTGGCTTGTCTGCCTTTCGTGATCTGAAGGTGGAAGATGATTGAACACTAGAGTGCCCAGAAAATTCCACTCGATGATGTGTTGGTTGATTGTGTGGGGAATGGGCTTATAGATGCCATTTGGAAAAGATGACAGAAGACTGTCAGAGATGGGCTTAAAGATGCCACCCAGAGAATATGATGGAGAGTCATCGGAAATGGGCTTAAAGATGCCATCCAGAGAATATGACGGAGAGTCGTCGAAGATGGGCTTAAAGATGCCATCCAGAGTATATGTTAACTTCATAAGAGGTCTCTTTATGGGGATTCATGTTTCTGTTGTCTAAGGAGGAGTCTACTGGGGGATGTTGATTTCGGTTGTTTTCCTGTTTGAGGAAAACTCTGTGGGGAATGGAGTCTAGGAACTTCAGTTATCCATGGCTCTACTGAGGGGTTATCTCTGGATTTGAGAGATGAAAGTTTGTTATTTTCTGGTTGAAATCCAAGCTTCGCAGTAATTTGCTGGGGAGAATGAAATTAACTGATATCTGGAAATGTATCAGAAGGAACCTGTGTAGGGCTGTTTGAGGATGAGTCTGGGTAAGACTTCATCTGGTAGTGTATGAGAAGGAACCTGCATAGGGATGTTTTAGGAGATATATGAGAGGGAGCCTGGGTAGAGCAGCTTCAGGATGAGTCAGGGTAAAACTGCATCTGAACATTTTAAGAAGGAACCTGGGTAGGGTTGCCTTAGGATGAGTCTGTGTAAAACTACATTTGGAAATTCAAGAGAAGGAACCTGGGTAGGTTACCTTAGGATGAGTTTGTGTAAAACTGCATCTGAAAATAGTGTGAAGGAAATTGGGTAGGGTTGCCTCAGGATGAGTATGGGAAAAACTGCATCTGGAAATTGTGAGAAGGGACCTGGTTAGGGTTGCTTCGGGATGAGTCCGTGTAAAACTGCATCTGGAAATTCAAAAGAAGGAACCTGGGTAGGGTTTCCTCAAGATGAGTCTGTGTAAAACTTCAGAAGGAGCCTGGGTAGGGATGCTTTGGGATAAGTCCATGTAAAACTTCAGAAGGAGCCTGGGTAGGGCTGCTTCGGGATAAGTTCGTGTGAAACTTCAGAAGGAGCCTGGGTAGGGCTGCTTCGGGATAAGTCCGTGTAAAACTTCAGAAGGAGCCTAAGTAAGGCTGCTTTAGGATAATTCCGTGTAAAACTTCAGAAGGAGCCTGGGTAGGGCTGCTTCGGGATAAGTCCGTGTAAAACTTCAGAATGAGCCTGGGTAAGGTTGTTTTAGGATAAGTCCGTGTAAAACTTCATAAGGAGCCTGGGTAGGGCTGCTTCGGGATAAGTCCGTGTAAAACTTTAGAAGGAGTCTGGGTATGGATGCTTTAGGATAAGTCCGTGTAAAACTTCAGAAGGAGCCTGGGTAAGGCTGCTTCGGGATAAGTCCGTGTAAAACTTCAGAAGGAGCCTGGGTAAGGCTGCTTCGAGATAAGTCCATGTAAAACTTCAGAAGGAGCCTGGGTAGGGCTGCTTCAGGATAAGTCCAAAACTTCAGAATGAGCCTGGGTAGGGCTGCTTCGAGATAAGTCCGTGTAAAACTTCAGAAGGAGCCTGGGTAGGGCTGCTTCGAGATAAGTTAGTGTAAAACTGTTTTTGGAAGTCAGAAGAAACACATGTAAGATTTCTTCATGATGAGCCCGTGTAAAGTTGTATTTGGTTGCACAGATAATTACTCTGTTTTGTTTCAGGAGCTAATCTTGGACCTGTTGAAAATTATTGATGATAAATATTTGTTGATTGATCTTTCCTGAAAAGGTAAAGCGTTAGTTGTATGCAATGTCATGATGTATGAAATGCATTGTGTAATGGTGTTCTCAAAATAAATGAGATTGGGATGTATGCATTTGTACTGCAGATGCTATGACGTTTGTAGAATGATGTATGAATGCAATATATGAACGTATCAGTTGTTCTATTGCAGCGTTGTTGAATTAGGGAAAATAAATCCCTGATTGCAGTTGGTGATGAAGAATGTAGGTCTTCAGATTTTGTTGAAGCTGAACTGTTGGGAGATGATCTTCCGTTGTTAGAGAAATAAACTTTATTGGGGAAGGAAAGCTTTGTGCACTGCCTGAGGATTTTGTGAAATCCTATTGGGGAATCCTGAGAAGTTTGACGACTTTACTGGGGAAAACCTGATGTCGGAACAATAGTTGGAAATTCATGTTCTGTCGGGGATACGAGAACACCTAACACCACTAGGTCATAAGCTGAGGATATGGCGGCGACTTTTTAGTAAGATGCCCCTGCCTATGTACCTGCTGGAGAAAGTATCTGCGGAGACTTTGTGGATGGTTTGAGTGTCATCCCAACTCCTGGGGTGCTTAGTAAATGCTTATCAGGATGATAAGTCTTCTACTGATTAGGCAAGTGACGAGATGACGAGACGTAGTCGTACGCTTTAATCCCTAACTTTTGCCTGGACTGTCTTTTCAGATTTTCAGTCCACCGGGATACCCTTTTTTGCTCAAGCCGCCTTTTCAGGTTTTCAACTTGTTTGGTGTATAATTTTTTGCCCGAACCCTTTTGGTTCGCCGGGATGCCCTTATTTTTTCCTAGGCCAGTTAACCTGCTGGGTCTTTGTTCATGCGTAGTATTTTCCGACTACGTCCATGTTCATCGGGTACGGAGAATTGTCACTGTCTATAGTAGTAAGTGTTGCCAAACTTCCAGGAGATGTTTGTTTGATCGTACAGGATTCTTTGCTAAAATTTATGTCTAATGCCCCAAGTGATTCAGATGGAGATCTGCGTCTGGCTATTTGGAATTTTTGAGAGATTTCTTGAACCTTGACTTAACTGCCCCGAATCAGCTGGACACCATGCTATGCCCCTTGATTATGAATGGCCTATCACTGGAATGTCTTTCCACCTGAGGTGATTCTATTCACTGAGAGGATTTCTGTTCATTGAATATTCGTCTGCGAATTTCTCTGTTGTTGAACAAATAGTCATATGCAAATAATGTCATTTAAAGAATGCAAAGCTTATGTCTGTCTTGAAAAAAAAATTGAAAATGTGTTTTTGTAGTAAAACAAAATTTGCAAGAATGTGATATCAACTCATGATTTATAGCAAACCTTACAGGAGTCAGGATACCTTTGTAATAGTATGTTCTCGAACTAACCTATGCTTCAGCTAGGACTTTTAAGGGTTGTAATAGGGCCTGGTACACGGTTTAAGAAACAAAGGATAAAGGTTTAAAGTTTATTTGTACCCACCCATTCTTCGTGATGTTCTTCAGTCCTATGCTCAGTTAATTGTGCATTTAGAATCCCAGTTGAGTTCTGGAATATCGGCCCCGGTGTTCCGGTGATGGTTCATAAATTGAACGTTTGTTTGAGAAGGCAGTCATTTTTGTGACATTTTCTTTGTAAGTACGAAGTGCACCAAAGAGGGAGGGGGGTGAATTAGGTACTTTTAAAAAAATTTGGTTTTAGTGATGATGGATATTATTTTTCTAGTTAATGGTGAGTTTAGGAAAGAGTAAAGTGCAGAAAAATAAAAAGACACGGGTGTGATCGGTGGATCTGGAACTGACTGTTTAACGCTGGTTCGCGAAATGTCGCGGAAGCAAGAGTCGCCACCGTCTTTTATTTTCTCCAAATGGAAAGGACAAAAGCACAGAAAAATTCCTTAAAGAGATTGCTCTCGGTTCGGGAGGTAGATTATAGAAAGGGAAGGTGTTAGCACCCTTTCTATCCATGGTTATCCATGGGCTCTTAGATACTTGCTCATTTGTGTTTTCAAAAATGTTTACTTGCTTTTCAATTGTGGGTTTAAAAAGTTTCTTTGAAAAATTTCAGTTCGACTCGTACGTCAGAGTGTTTGAAAAATTTGCTTTGAAAGCTTTTGAAAATGTGTTGGTGTGAAAAGTATTTCAGTTTGTTTTGAAGAGAGCAAGTATCCTTGAGAACCTACCTACCCTAAGGAATTCGTCTGTGTAAATGTCCTTTAAAGTAGTGCCATCCCACCATTGAGAGGTAGGTAGCACCACCTGTTGGAGGTGTTCGGGTCAATTCGAAGTTCGGGACATGGTGATCACCAGAGCAATGGGAAGACACCTTAGAAGCTACCCTCATGCCAGGTTCCCGGATCATGAGGACTTACTAAGACATCCTCTACCCGACGATCACCTTTCGAGGCAAGGCAACAGTGAGGCGTACCCTAGAGGTGGTGTGTGCGATTCGTGTGTCGTTTTCATTGATATTTGTCTTGTCATGTTTGTTGTGATCTACGCTTGATTTTATTTTTTAAAGCCATTCATTCTTGCATGCTTATTTAACAGTTTAAAAGTTTGCGAGGAAAATAAATCTACAACTATTACAAATGGCGCGGGTCCACATCGCCAAAATTAAACCGGACCCGATTTGACAGAAAATAAATAAAGCAAAGGAAAGTGCGAAAAATAAATATTACATAGCCTTGGGAGAATTACATAAATAATTAAAAGAAACAAAATAAAACGCGCGAATTGGAATTGAAAATTGGAAACGAGGGCGTTGGACCCTTTTGCAAAAAATTTAAAGTTAATGAAGGGTTGAAGTTAAAATTGAAAAGAAAATGTTTTTTAGTATTTTATGTTTTTTAAGATTTAAAAGAAGAAGAATTTATTAGAATGAAATTTGAAATGTTAAACCTAATTCTAATTATTTTTAAGTTATTAAGAAAAATATCGAATTTTTAACCTAATTTAAACCTAAATTATTTATATACAATTTAATTATGAAAATAAATAAATAATAATATTATGATAAAAAGGAAAAATTAAAAGGAATGGAAATTGTTAATTAAACCTAATTCTACCCTTTTTTTAGATTTATTAAAAAGAATTAAACTTGCAAAAATCCTAATTAAAACTAAATAATTACATGTTAATTTATTTACAAGAAAATAATTACAATAAAAATATTTATTATTTTTGGTCTTTTCTGATTTTTTAATGAAGTTTTTTTTTGTATTTTGTAAAAATAATGAATTAAATTAAAACAACAAGACAAGTAAAATAATAATTTAAAAATATATAAGAGAAATAAATAAAACTTGCAAACCAGGGTGGGGGTGTAGTCCCAATTTGTGAGGTGCTGGCCTTAGAATTCTGGCCCAATTAAGCATGAAATCCATTGACTTTTGCAAGCACTATGTGGCATGTTGACTGGGACGTAGGGTGCTCTTTGATTCTTGGCCATTGATCTGATTTTACTAAGCACGTGGACGTCTGGATGATGATGGAACATGGTGACCCATAGCGTTGTGCCTGCATAGGAATTGCCATTGCAAAATAATAAATGGAATTATACAGACCTGGGGTTCGAACCCAGGTCTTGGACGTGAATGCCTTCTTCGCTTGCCAACTGAACCACTTAACCAATTTGATATATAATATATAAACAAATATTAAAAAGAGAAAGTAACGCATTAGTGGAATTTTGGCGCGAGCTTTTGAATTAGCCAATCCTCGCTTGACATGGCATCGTCTTCTCCATCCCCTGAAACATGAAAAAACGAAGGCAACGGTTTTCCAGGTGTGGTGTTAGGCTGGCTATGGAAAAATAGCGAATAGGTTTTGGGCGCTCATAAATTGAGCGCGATGTGTTTTTCCTGTTCGTCCAGATGCGTTGAACTCAATGGCAATAGTCTTGAGTCCTAATTTTACTTGGTTTGGGAAACCCCAATTTTAACACCTGCAAACCCTAGAATCTCAAACATGGTGGAATCGAATATAACGTGTAATAATTCAATCAAAGGCATTGGTTAGCTTCAAAACATCACACTGAACAAGAATCCATAAATAAAAATGCAAAAGGATGCGTGAATTATGATATATGATTTCAAAAATTTCGTGACACAGTTCGAGTTTTATCTACCAATTCTTGGAGCTTTGGTTGTTGTTTGTGATTGGCACACGTTCAGAGAACTACAATGAAGCTATTGGGATCAAGATTAGGGCTTGAATCGTCTTGTAACCTTGAAATCAGATTTGAGTTTTTTGGACAATTTTTCAAGTTTGTATGGTATTCTTGAGCGCAGCTTTCAGTGTTCTTGGATTAGGTTTAGGTTCAGGCCTTTGTAGTGAGGCAATTAGGTCAAAAACATGGATCAAATCTCTTGGAATTTATTGTTTTGAATATTTGATTTCTTTAAGGATCTTCCATATCTTTTCCATGTGCATTTTTGTTCAATCATGCCAATCAGCTCCAAATCTTTCCCCATTTGTATTTACACGAAATATTGAGTATCAAACATGCATAAAAAGATTGGTTAAGGCAATTTTGATATTTTTCATGTATTTAATTGATTTAATTGAATTAATATAATTAAAAATCCAAATAAATAAATAAAAAATGAGAAAATACTTCCCTTTGGGCCAAGTGGTCGTGCATATGCTTAGAATGATGAACCATGGAAGAAAAATGGGCCCATTAGCAAATTTAGGTCATTTGAAGTAAAGTTGACTTTTCAAAATTCCCAAAAATTTCCCAACTTCCACAAGGCATAACTTGCTCAATTTTTAAGCTTTTCACATGTTCTTGGACATTTTGGAAAGGTCTTTGAGTCCTCTAACCAATGCCTTTGGTCCCATGTCATTTGGATTTACCAATCTCAAGTTATGGCCTTTGACTTAAAGTCCCTTTTTGTTGACTTTTGAAAATGACCTATAATGTTGAAATTGATAACTTTTTGTGAGAGCATTTCTTGGACTTGAAGTATGAAGATGAGTTGTAGGAAATGTCTTTCTCTTAAAAATGAGCTTTGGATGGAATTTTTCTGATAATCCATGTGAAAGTTATGCCCTGGTCAATTTCAGTTGACTTTTTCAGCTGTCCAAATATAGTAACTTTTGCATCTTTGATGATTTTTGAGCCAAATTTTGAGAATCATGATCAAGCATTGATCAAATGATGTTTGTGGCTTCAAAATGATATGTTGACCAAAAATTTGAACTTTTGACTGCCAAATGACCATTTTGCCCCTACAGTTGACTGCAGTGCAATTTAGGGTTTTGACTGTGCAATTTTGAGCTGAATGCCTTGAAACTTGATATGAGGATGCTTGACCACATTTGTAAGCATATGAGACTTGATTGGGCATTTGAAAACTTCATTTTCTTGATCAGAACACAAACCCTAGTTTTAACTGTATGGGAGACCTTTGCACTGTGCAACCCTTGGGGAATTTTGCAGCTTGACTTGGCAATTTCTTGGAGAATATGGGAGGGCAAATTTTGGGGTGCAACAGTTGCCCCTGTTCAATCTTCTTAGACCTGAGGATGCAGATTGGCGGACGTGCCTTTCGTAATCCGAGGGTAGAAGATGATTGGACACTAGAGTGCCCAGAAATTTGCGCTCACATAGTAGCAGTGATGGGGAATGGGCTTATAGATGCCATTTGGAGATTGCTGGGTAGGATGATGGGCTTATAGATGCCATCTGGATGTTGATCGCGTAGGAGATTCCTTCGCGAGAACCTGCATACCTGCCAAAGAAAAATGAGTACCTGACACGTTGCAGGAGCTGATTTTTAGATGTTTGGTATAGATATGTCCTGGCTGGTTGCAGGAGTTGAGTCTGGAGCTTCAAACGGCGATGAATGAACCAGGGATGGTTGTTGCTTTGGCATGAATGGTAAGAGAACCTTGGGCGACTTTAACTTCAACAACGCTCGTTGAGAAAAATCTTGGCGGGAATTACCATCTTTGCAATAACGAGAACCATAGGCTATTATAAGCTGAAAGGGAATCACCTCACTCGCCGTCGGAGAGGGAATCATAGGAAAAGGAATTGTCACCTCACACACCGTCGGAGAGGGAAACATAAGAAAAGGACTTATCACCTCACACACCGTCGGAGAGGGAACCATGGGAGACTATCACCTCACACTCATCGTCGGAGAGGGAAACATCTGAAAAAGGAATTACTACCTCACACACCGTCGGAGAGGGAACCATAGGAAAAGGAATTGTCACCTCACACACCGTCGGGGAGGGAAACATGAGAGACTATCACCTCACGCTCATCATCAGAGAGGGAAACATCTGAAGAAGGAATTACTACCTCACACACTGTCGGAGAGGGAACCATAAGAGACTATCACCTCACACTCATCGTCGGAGAGGGAAACATCTGAAAAAGGAATTACCACCTCACGCACTTGTCGGAGAGGGGACCGTAAGTTCTGCTGAGTCTTTATCAGAAAAATCTGTTGGGAATCGATTTAGCTGGACTAGAGGAGGTCTTGAAATATCTTCAACTGGAATAAGTGTCAGAACGTTGCCATATCTGGTTTACATCTGGACTATATCTGGAAGGAGATCTGGAAGCAGCATCAGAACGTCACCATATCTGGGTCATATCTGAAACTATATCTGAAGGATACCTGGAAGCAGCATCAGAACGTCACCATCTCTGGGTCATATCTGAAACTATATCTGAAGGATACCTGGAAGCAGCATCAGAACGTCACCATATCTGGGTCATATCTGAAACTATATCTGAAGGATACCTGGAAGCGGCATCAGAACGTCACCATCTCTGGGTCATATCTGAAACCATATCTTAAGGATACCTGGAAGCAGCATCAGAACGTCACCATCTCTGGGTCATATCCGAAACTATATCGAGAAGGAATTCTGGAAGCAGTATCAGAACGTCACCATATCTGGATCATATCCGAAACTATATCGAGAAGGAATTCTGGAAGCAGTATCAGAACGTCACCATATCTGGGTCATATCTGAAACTATATCTAGAAGGAAATCTGGAAGCAGTATCAGAACGTCACCATATCTGGGTCATATCTGAAACTATATCTAGAAGGATATCTGGAAGCAGTATCAGAACGTCACCATCTCTGGTTTACATCTGAAACTATATCTGGAAGGAAATCTGGAAGCAGTATCAGAACGTCACCATATCTGGGTCATATCTGAAACTATATCTAGAAGGAAATCTGGAAGCAGTATCAGAACGTCACCATATCTGGGTCATATCTGAAACTATATCTAGAAGGATATCTGGAAGCAGTATCAGAACGTCACCATCTTTGGGTCATATCTGAAACTATATCGAGAAAGAATATCTGGAAGCAGCATCAGAACGTCACCATCTCTGGATCATATCCGAAACTATATCTAGAAAGAATATCTGGAAGCAGCATCAGAACGTCACCATCTCCGGATCATATCCGAAACTATATCTAGAAGGAAATCTGGAAGCAGTATCAGAATGTCACCATCTCTGGATCATATCCGAAACTATATCTAGAAAGAATATCTGGAAGCAGCATCAGAACGTCACCATCTCTGGATCATATCCGAAACTATATCTAGAAAGAATATCTGGAAGCAGCATCAGAACGTCACCATCTCTGGATCATATCCGAAACTATATCGAGAATGAATTGCGATAGTTGATAGTAGTCATTTTTGTATTGATCTTTTTCCTGAAAAGGTAGAACATAATTGTATGCAAAATCATGATGCATGAACTGTATGTCTTCAAAATCAATGAGATTCGTGTAATATGATGCATATGCATGCTATAATGATGTATGTGACGTTTTATGAATGTATGTTTGTCTAAGAAAATAAATCCTTGACGGGTGCCGGGAAGTCGTATCCTGGGCTGACGTTGAGGAACAGTTGCAAGAATTCCAATAGGCGGAGATAACTTCGTTGGGGAATAAACTTGGCGAATGGAGGATTCTGCGGGGAGAAAAGATACTCTGGCGGCCATGCTGGGAAGTAATACTCTGTGGGAAGAGGGATGCCTTGCTGATTGTTGATAGCTTTGCTGAGGATACCCTTGTTGTTGGAAGTATTGATGGACTTCGCTGGGGTAAGAAGACTGTATCGAGAGCGCTCTTTCCGTGGCTTTTGGCTGAGGATAACCCAGTTATATCCTATTAAGGAAATAACTCTTTAAATCAAGCCGGACGACGCGTTCGTGCTCTGCGGGGGGATAAGCTTCCAGAATCAACTGGGGATACGCTTACTGCTTGGGGAGATGGATTCCAACTTTCCTGGGGAAGCTGGGTTGGACTCTCCTGGGGAGGTATTGAACTGTATTGGTTATGTTCTTCAATAGGACCTACCCTGATACCTTGGAGGATAGAACAATCAGACTGCTCAGACCAACCTTTATTGCCCCTGTTTCTTGCGGGGTGCTGATAGTTGTTGATGGACAAACCTTCTTCTGGTAGACAGATGGCAGGACATAATTGTACGCTTTAATCCCTAACTTTTGCCTGGACCGCCCTTTCGGGTTTTCAGTCCACCGGGATACCCATTTTTTGCCCAAGCCGCCTTTTCGGGTTTTCGACTTGCCGGGTGTACAGATTTTTTTCATTTCATCCCTTCATTTTGCCCGAACCCTTTTGGTTCGCCGGGAAGCCCTTATTTTTGCCTAGGTGTGGCAACCTAGCAGGTCTTTGATTTTGCGTAGTATTTTTCCGACTATGTCCATGCTCTCAGAATGTAGGGAGTTGCCCCTGTTTAGAAGTGTTTTTGTCATGCCACCAGAAGGTGTTTGGTCAGGCAAGATTCGTTGCTGGATTGCCCCAAGTGACTCAGGCAGAGATTTGCCCCAGGCTTTTTGGCCTTTCGAGAGACTTATCTGCCCTAGATGGCAGCTCATGATCATGCCGTGCCCCTTGATTGGAGATACTCTTGTTCATTAGGCATTCATTGTGCGAATTTCCCTGTTGTTCAAACAAAAAGTCATATGCAACAACGTTATGTTAAAAATGCAAAGCTTATGTCTGTCTTGAAGATTTTGAAAATGCATTCTTTTTTCATAAAACAAGTGAATGTTTGTAAAACGTGATGTCAACTCCGTATTTTACCGTAGGCCTTCAGGAGTCAGGATACCTTTCGTAACAGTATGCTTTCGAACTAACCCATGCTTCAGCTAGGACTTTTGAGGGTTATAACGTGGCCTGGTTCACGGTTTAAGAAACAAAGGATAAAGGCTCAAATTTTATTTGTACCCACCCGCTCTTCGTGATGTTCTCCAAACCTAAACTCAGTTGATCATACGTTAGACCTTGTTTGAGTCTTTGCTCTGATTTTCCGGTGATGATTCGGATGTTGATAACTTATTTTGAATAGGCAGTCATTCCTTTTGTTGAGGGTTTGTAAGACCTCTTTCTTTTTGATTTTGTTATCCCTGTTTTTTGCCTGAGCTGTTTCCTTTTTTGGAATTACAGTCAGCGGGATGCCCCAGTTTCATAAGTCCCTTTTTATAGGTTTTGACTTCTTGGGCTTTTCGTTTATGATTTTTTGATAATGACTGCCTTTCTTTATTGATTATTCGGAACCATCACTGTCTTTCTTCGTTTTGTAAGGATCTCTTTGGTGCCATTTGTTGTGCACTTGGATCAACTGAGAGACTACCCTGCCCCAGGTTATGATTAAGGGTTTTAAATTTCGAAAAGAAAAACTCCTACTTCTTTGGCTCAGAGGGGTTGACGAGGGATTATCATCCTTATAACTCCAGTGTTTAGGGATTGAAACAATGCCTGTACCTCATCAGCGGGGTCCGTTCTAAAGCATACTGTAAAGATTGCGGTATCGTTTTCGTCATCCTCCCTCAAGAGGCTTAGAATTTTAGATCCAGAGTTGACATCAGAAAAAATATGAAAAGAAATTTGAACATAATGAAAACAATTGTATTAATTCCCAAAACAGACGTATGCGATGCATTGATAGAATAAAAGAGTTTGCTATGACATTAATTGTTTGTATAAGCAAAGAAAAATACAACTCAAAAATTCAAACAAACAAAAGGCTTCAATGATTGGGCAACGGAGCAGTGATTATGTTCGGAGTCTCAGGCACTTCAAACTGAATCTCCCCGGCGTCGATCATGTCTTGAATTTTGTTCTTGAGAGGCCAGCAGTTGTCTGTAGTATGCCCCGGGCTATCTGAATGATATGCGCACCTATCGTTGGGATGATAGTTGGGAGCAGAAGTGTTCGGATTCCGAAGAGGAGCCCTTAAGGTGATCAGCCCTGCCTTCAACATTTGTTGCAGTGCTTGATCCAGCGACATGTTGAGTTTGGTATACTGTCGTTTCTCCTTTCGTTGCTGCCCCTGTCCTTGTTGAGCAGGTCCGGGATTGGAGATCTGGATTGCCCCTACCTCATGACGGCTCTTTTTACCGTGCACAGCATTGGATTCTTTCTTTCCATGATGAGGCTTTTTATCAGAAGGTGCAGCCTCTTGAATTTTCCCAGACCGGATGCCGGCTTCAATTCTCTCCCCAGTCAAGATAAGATCTGTGAACCCAGCAGAAGAATTCCCGATGAGATGGTTGAAAAATGGCCCAGATAGGGTCCCCAAGAACATATCGACAAGTTCCCGATCAGTCAGAGGTGGTTGTACCCTTCCAGCAAGATCCCTCCATTTCTGAGCGTACTCCTTAAAACCTTCGCTTGCACCTAACGACATACCCTGGAGTTGGGTACGTGTGGGGGCAAGGTCGGCATTGTACTGGTACTGCTTATAGAAAGCAGTTGCCAACTCCTCCCAGTTACGAACTTTGGTCCCATCCAGTTGATAGAACCATTCGAGGTGAGTCCCTGAAAGACTTTCCTGGAAGAAGTGGATCCACAAGTTTTTATCTGCTGAGTATGGCTGAATCTTCCGAACATAGGACCTGAGATGTAACTTGGGACAAGACGCCCCGTCATATTTAGTGAATGATGGTGCCTTGAACTTCCGAGGGATGATCACACCAGTAGACAAACCCAGATCCCCGAAATCCAGCCCAGGTACTTGTTGTATTTCCATAGCCTTCAGCCTATCCTCCAACTGTTTGTACTTGTCCTCAGCCGGAGGGTATTGTTCGTCGTCAAAATCTGTCTCGTTGTCGGAGACCACTAGACTAGGAACCCTTTCCTCTTGGTGACTGCTCTTCCCCACAGATGGAGTTGTCCTCTCAGTTTCAATCTGCGGTGTATTCCCAGATCTGCGTCTAGGGCTGAACAGAACAGTCCTCTTCTTCTTCTTTTCTTTTTTCAAGAGCAAAGCCTTCAGATCTTGTTGCCCCTGGGTCAAATTCATGATCAGCTCTTGGAACTGGGCATTCTGAGCTTGGAGGTCCTTGATAGTCTGCTCGGCTGATGATTCAGGATTCATGACGATCGGCTGAAATAAACAGCGGAGAAGGGTAAGCAACCTGTCAAAGGGATACCTGCAATGCAATGAGATGTATGACATGCATGTAATGTTTTCAAGGACCTCGCGGGGTAAACAGAGAAACTTTGTTAGCATTTGGAACCGGTAGCTTGATTGTAAGAACTTCATTTTGTTGAGAGTCCTTCGTCAAGGGTCAAAGGCTCACCATATCCAGTGGGTCATAGCCCCTGACACCCTTGGCTAGAGGAAAATAAATCCTCTTTGCCCCTGGCTAGATGTTTGATTTATCATGACCTGCATCACAAGCCCTTGAGATCCCTGAAATGGGTTAGGATGTATGCAATGGTATGCGATGGTATGATGTCATGCTATGCATGGGGTGATGTAGGTAAACCATGTTATGAGTCCCAATTAAGGACTATAAACAAACCCTTCAAGAAATTCAGTATACTTTGTTATGAGTCCCAATTAAGGACTATAAACCAAAACCTGCAAGAAATTTAGTAAACCCTGTTATGAGTCCTAGTTAAGGACTATAAACAAAACCTGCAAGAAATTTGGCAAACCCTGTCATGAATCCTAGTTAAGGACTATAAACAAAACCTGCAAGAAATTTGGCAAACCCTGTCATGAGTCCTAGTTAAGGACTATAAACAAAACCTGCAAGAAGTTCACGTGTCAGCTAACAAGCATGCAAGTAGGCAAGTACAAAGGCACACAAGTCACACAAAAGAGCCCTTAGGGTTTAGGCCAGCATGAGGTCTAGGTATTACCCTCTTGAAGTTGGTGGGTTCAACCTGTCATAATCAAAGTAACCGGGTTCTAAGGTTCCCAATATCACGGGATTGCTTTCATTGTTCATCGTTTCGATTTAGCCACTGAACTGGCGACCGAAATATTCCAGGAAAGCAACCCTCAATTGAGTGTAGTATCGAGTATCAACTAACCTCGGACTGCACCAAAGTCAGTTATCTCACTACCCTAAAGAGGCCAAGATAGTTCAATTAAGGTTCCTAAGGTCTGTTGATGCTTCACGACACCACGCGGAGGCTCCGTACTCTCCTTGACTGAACTCAAGGGTTACCGGTACACACCAAAGTGCCACATCAACGTAGCAGACTGTTTCAACCATGTCGGTATACCCCGCACAGTTCCCTCACAGCCTTGTTGCTACTTTCTAAGAAGGTATCCCCCAGATCCGGGTTAGGATCTATAGAACTCCCAAGACAGTCCCACAGTTTAAAGCAAACAAGGAAAGCAATTGAAAACACAGTTATGAACTAACCCTAAGGTACACCTCACTTTAAGTTATCATTCCCCAGCAGAGTCGCCAGTTCTGTGATCGGTGGATCTGGAACTGACTGTTTAACGCTGGTTCGCGAAATGTCGCGAAAGCAAGAGTCGCCACCATCTTTTATTTTCTCCAAATGGAAAGGACAAAAGCACAGAAAAATTCCTTAAAGAGATTGCTCTCGGTTCGGGAGGTAGATTATAGAAAGGGAAGGTGTTAGCACCCTTTCTATCCATGGTTATCCATGGGCTCTTAGATACTTGCTCATTTGTGTTTTCAAAAATGTTTACTTGCTTTTCAATTGTGGGTTTAAAAAGTTTCTTTGAAAAATTTCAGTTCGACTCGTACGTCAGAGTGTTTGAAAAATTTGCTTTGAAAGCTTTTGAAAATGTGTTGGTGTGAAAAGTATTTCAGTTTGTTTTGAAGAGAGCAAGTATCCTTGAGAACCTACCTACCCTAAGGAATTCGTCTGTGTAAATGTCCTTTAAAGTAGTGCCATCCCACCATTGAGAGGTAGGTAGCACCACCTGTTGGAGGTGTTCGGGTCAATTCGAAGTTCGGGACATGGTGATCACCAGAGCAATGGGAAGACACCTTAGAAGCTACCCTCATGCCAGGTTCCCGGATCATGAGGACTTACTAAGACATCCTCTACCCGACGATCACCTTTCGAGGCAAGGCAACAGTGAGGCGTACCCTAGAGGTGGTGTGTGCGATTCGTGTGTCGTTTTCATTGATATTTGTCTTGTCATGTTTGTTGTGATCTACGCTTGATTTTATTTTTTAAAGCCATTCATTCTTGCATGCTTATTTAACAGTTTAAAAGTTTGCGAGGAAAATAAATCTACAACTATTACAAATGGCGCGGGTCCACATCGCCAAAATTAAACCGGACCCGATTTGACAGAAAATAAATAAAGCAAAGGAAAGTGCGAAAAATAAATATTACATAGCCTTGGGAGAATTACATAAATAATTAAAAGAAACAAAATAAAACGCGCGAATTGGAATTGAAAATTGGAAACGAGGGCGTTGGACCCTTTTGCAAAAAATTTAAAGTTAATGAAGGGTTGAAGTTAAAATTGAAAAGAAAATGTTTTTTAGTATTTTATGTTTTTTAAGATTTAAAAGAAGAAGAATTTATTAGAATGAAATTTGAAATGTTAAACCTAATTCTAATTATTTTTAAGTTATTAAGAAAAATATCGAATTTTTAACCTAATTTAAACCTAAATTATTTATATACAATTTAATTATGAAAATAAATAAATAATAATATTATGATAAAAAGGAAAAATTAAAAGGAATGGAAATTGTTAATTAAACCTAATTCTACCCTTTTTTTAGATTTATTAAAAAGAATTAAACTTGCAAAAATCCTAATTAAAACTAAATAATTACATGTTAATTTATTTACAAGAAAATAATTACAATAAAAATATTTATTATTTTTGGTCTTTTCTGATTTTTTAATGAAGTTTTTTTTTGTATTTTGTAAAAATAATGAATTAAATTAAAACAACAAGACAAGTAAAATAATAATTTAAAAAAATATAAGAGAAATAAATAAAACTTGCAAACCAGGGTGGGGGTGTAGTCCCAATTTGTGAGGTGCTGGCCTTAGAATTCTGGCCCAATTAAGCATGAAATCCATTGACTTTTGCAAGCACTATGTGGCATGTTGACTGGGACGTAGGGTGCTCTTTGATTCTTGGCCATTGATCTGATTTTACTAAGCACGTGGACGTCTGGATGATGATGGAACATGGTGACCCATAGCGTTGTGCCTGCATAGGAATTGCCATTGCAAAATAATAAATGGAATTATACAGACCTGGGGTTCGAACCCAGGTCTTGGACGTGAATGCCTTCTTCGCTTGCCAACTGAACCACTTAACCAATTTGATATATAATATATAAACAAATATTAAAAAGAGAAAGTAACGCATTAGTGGAATTTTGGCGCGAGCTTTTGAATTAGCCAATCCTCGCTTGACATGGCATCGTCTTCTCCATCCCCTGAAACATGAAAAAACGAAGGCAACGGTTTTCCAGGTGTGGTGTTAGGCTGGCTATGGAAAAATAGCGAATAGGTTTTGGGCGCTCATAAATTGAGCGCGATGTGTTTTTCCTGTTCGTCCAGATGCGTTGAACTTAATGGCAATAGTTTTGAGTCCTAATTTTACTTGGTTTGGGAAACCCCAATTTTAACACCTGCAAACCCTAGAATCTCAAACATGGTGGAATCGAATATAACGTGTAATAATTCAATCAAAGGCATTGGTTAGCTTCGAAACATCACACTGAACAAGAATCCATAAATAAAAATGCAAAAGGATGCGTGAATTATGATATATGATTTCAAAAATTTCGTGACACAGTTCGAGTTTTATCTACCAATTCTTGGAGCTTTGGTTGTTGTTTGTGATTGGCACACGTTCAGAGAACCACAATGAAGCTATTGGGATCAAGATTAGGGCTTGAATCGTCTTGTAACCTTGAAATCAGATTTGAGTTTTTTGGACAATTTTTCAAGTTTGTATGGTATTCTTGAGCGCAGCTTTCAGTGTTCTTGGATTAGGTTTAGGTTCAGGCCTTTGTAGTGAGGCAATTAGGTCAAAAACATGGATCAAATCTCTTGGAATTTATTGTTTTGAATATTTGATTTCTTTAAGGATCTTCCATATCTTTTCCATGTGCATTTTTGTTCAATCATGCCAATCAGCTCCAAATCTTTCCCCATTTGTATTTACACGAAATATTGAGTATCAAACATGCATAAAAAGATTGGTTAAGGCAATTTTGATATTTTTCATGTATTTAATTGATTTAATTGAATTAATATAAATAAAAATCCAAATAAATAAATAAAAAATGAGAAAATACTTCCCTTTGGGCCAAGTGGTCGTGCATATGCTTAGAATAATGAACCATGGAAGAAAAATGGGCCCATTAGCAAATTTAGGTCATTTGAAGTAAAGTTGACTTTTCAAAATTCCCAAAAATTTCCCAACTTCCACAAGGCATAACTTGCTCAATTTTTAAGCTTTGCACATGTTCCTGGACATTTTGGAAAGGTCTTTGAGTCCTCTAACCAATGCCTTTGGTCCCATGTCATTTTGATTTACCAATCTCAAGTTATGGCCTTTGACTTAAAGTCCCTTTTTGTTGACTTTTGAAAATGACCTATAATGTTGAAATTGATAACTTTTTGTGAGAGCATTTCTTGGACTTGAAGTATGAAGATGAGTTGTAGGAAATGTCTTTCTCTTCAAAATGAGCTTTGGATGGAATTTTTCTGATAATCCATGTGAAAGTTATGCCCTGGTCAATTTCAGTTGACTTTTTCAGTTGTCCAAATATAGTAACTTTTGCATCTTTGATGATTTTTGAGCCAAATTTTGAGAATCATGATCAAGCATTGATCAAATGATGTTTGTGGCTTCAAAATGATATGTTGACCAAAAATTTGAACTTTTGACTGCCAAATGACCATTTTGCCCCTACAGTTGACTGCAGTGCAATTTAGGGTTTTGACTGTGCAATTTTGAGCTGAATGCCTTGAAACTTGATATGAGGATGCTTGACCACATTTGTAAGCATATGAGACTTGATTGGGCATTTGAAAACTTCATTTTCTTGATCAGAACACAAACCCTAGTTTTGACTGTATGGGAGACCTTTGCACTGTGCAACCCTTGGGGAATTTTGCAGCTTGACTTGGCAATTTCTTGGAGAATATTGGAGGGCAAATTTTGGGGTGCAACAACGGGCGATATATCCTGGTTCCCCTCACAGTCCGAGAGTACTCCAGTCCCCTTTCAATATGAAATAGACTTTCTTATTGTGGAAAACTTAAATAAGAATTACCAAAAAGCCAAGAACAATCCTCTTGGACCAAGAACAATCCTCTTGGATTTTAAATATGTCAACTATGAGAACAATCCTCTCAAAGTGACTACACTTGTGTCCAACAATCCTGGAAAGACAAGATTTAAAAACACTTAAACTTATTTCCAACAATCCTGGAAAAATAAGTAAGTAACTATCAATATTTGATTTTGAGTGAGTTGAGTAGTATTAATCACATAGAGTGATTTAGCAATGAATGATCTTCTCTTCCAACAATAATATTATACAATGACTCAAGATATAATTGCCCAAAGTTTTTTTTTTAACAATGTATGAAAATGTATAGAAAACTTATGTATGAAAATGAAGAAAAGCTTGAGTTTGTATTTTCAAAATTCAGAAAAATATATTTGGAAGAGGTGTTGAAAATGATTTTGAAATTGAATATTTATATGTTCATAACACCCTTTTGAAACATCATAAAGTTCTGACAATGAATCATGAACAAATGCCAAGATTGAGTGAAAAGTTTCAATGAAAAGGTATTATGAACAAGCATGTGCAAAGCTACTATTTTTCAAAATCGTGCAACATGCAATCGATTGCACCCTTTGTGTAAATCAATTGCACGGGGTTTCAACAGCTATACTTTCAAAAGTTTTAAGTGTGCAATCGATTGCACAAGCAATGTCAATCGATTGCATGTAAAGTCAGTAGCAAAAAATAAGTGAGTGCAATTGATTACACAAGCAATGTAAATTGATTGAATGAGAAACAGAAGCAAACGTTTTGAAAATTTTAAGTATGCAATCGATTTCACAAGCAATGTAAATCAATTTCACTGAGAAACAGAAGCAAAAGATCTAAAAAATTGAAGCATGCAATCGATTGCACTAATATGCAAATCGATTGCAATCAAGTAAAAAATGAATTTTAACTTTGAAAAACTTGAGTAATGATTTATAAAAAATTTATTATTCACCATTGAGCATTTATATCTTAAGATCAAAGTAAATAATATCATTATACCTTGAAAGTTGTTAAGAGCTTTGAACTGAAGATTTTGTCCATAGATGCTTTGAGCTTGACCATAAATCTTTGCCTTCTTTGTCAATCATGGTTTGTCTTCATCAAAACAAAAGCTCATTTGAGAAGCTTGATTTTACATTCTCCCCCTTTTTGATGATGACAAACAATCTTTCTTTATGCAATCTAGTTTCCAGAATGAGCTTTTCTCCCCCTAAGATGCAAAACTCCCCCTATGTATGAGAAGGTTGGAATCCTTTGTATTTGTTCATCTTGGTTGGAGAGTACCTTTAAAAATTAAGACAAGGAAAAATACAAGCATAAAGTACCACATCTTTCTCCCTCTTTGACATTATCAAAAAGAAGGGAAAGATGCAGAAAAACAAATAGTAATAAAGCAATATATCGAGAAAACTTTAATTAAACAAGCAACACAAATTGTTTAACAATTACACAAACATTTAACAAACAAAACATAGAATAACAAGACAAGGACATAACAAAAAAAATAGAGTTGGCCAGAACTTCAACGGTGATGCATGTTCTGGTGGTTATATGACCAAGAGCCTTGATTCGGAAATTGTTGTTGAAGAGGGGGTTCTGTGTAGTGTTGAGGAGGTGCAGCTGGATTATTTAGATCATATGGTGGAATATGAAGATGAGAGTAAAGGTAAGAAAATTGTTGATTCACATCCGTGCGGAAGTCATTAATCCGGGTTGTCGTAGAATCATTGAGCGCATTCCACTGGTTATTGATGTTGGTGTTCATGGAAGCAAATTGTTGAGACATGTAATCCATAAGCTCTTGATTGTTTGGACCAGAGGGAGCAGTAGGTGGAGGAGGCATAGCTTCACCGCCTTCGACTTCTTGGTCGTTCCCTTCATCGCCAACAACATCTTCACCAATGTAAGTGATAGTTTTTGTTTCCGGATTGTAATGCACGCCCATTCTGGAGTCAACATTCTTGATGGAAATCTTATTCAGATTTGGATCCATATGCACTTTTTCAAACCCAGCAAAATCCACTCCAAATTCCTCCATAATTAAAGTAACAAAATAAGCATATGGAATAAATTTAGATTTTGCATCGACTCTCAGCATATGCACCATTATAAGTCTTGCCCAGTTAACACTTATCCCCTTCTTTCTTGCATAAATCAGCTGCATTTCTAGGTCGGTCACAGTGCAGTGGTTTCCAACTCTTGGAAACATGATATAGACCATAAAGTAATGAAATAGGCGATCGTCTATATAGAAGTTACCTGCACTCTAGGAGTCTCTGGATGGAATTACTCCGCCTAGACCACGAATCTGTTTGGCACGGAATTCAGCTTCACTTAACCTCCCAATGCTGTAAAAGAAATCCTTTTTCTGGTAGTCATCCCATATCTCGTTTTCAGGGTCATACAGGGAAATTCCAGTGTAAGGAATATGAAGAATCTCACCAACAACCTGAGGAGTTAGAGAGATACGAGTACCCAGCACATATGTCACCATTTTTCCTTTTTGTGGAGTTAAATTTCTGAAAAACACTCTTACCAAATCCGGATAATATGGACCGAACGATGAAATTAATGGTTCTAGACCATAAGCAGCTAAATCATTTTGAAAAGAGAAGCATTCTTGTGGAAAGGATGATAGCATACCATATTTGGGATTGGATACTATTTTCCTTTGAAAGTCCTTTGTGAATTTGGCTTCTTGTTCTTCGGTGAGAGATGAAAGTAATGGATTAGTTGATGAATCAACCTTCTTCTTCCCTTTTTTTGAAGCTGCCGCCTTTCTTTTTTGTCTTGAAGCCATGGGTAAGGATTTTAGGGTTTTGAGGATTTTAGGTTTTTGAGAGAGAAAGGTGTTTGAGAGCTGAGATTTGGAAATGATTTGAGTAGATAGGGAATGATTGGATTGTATTAAAGTGTATTTGGCTTGGGAATATGAGAGAGAGGAATTCTGACCAACACAATTTTCTGTCATAAAAGAAAGTTACAGTACGTGCAATCGATTTGCACACGGGTGCAATCGATTTGCATGCAAAACAGAATTAAAATAAAACTGAAACGCACAGAGTGAAATCGATTTGCATTGATGGTGCAATCGATTTGCACTTGAAACAGAAAGGTCAGAATTGAAAATACTCAGTGAGCAATCGATTTTCACTCTTTGTGCAATCGATTTGCATCAACCAAAAATGACCACAAACAATTTTTTCTTAAAAATTAAATACCACTTAACATATATTCACATATAGCATATTTAAAACATATATATATATATATATATATATATATATATATATATATATATATATATATATATATATATATATATATATATATATATATATATATATATATATATATAATCATAACAAGGATAGAAGGCACCTTATATGTCATGTTCGTCAAGTATGCCAAGCTCTCGTCGAATCTTGTAGAACGGTTCTCTTGCCAAAGGTTTAGTGAAGATATCGGCAAGCTGATTATGAGTATCTACAAAGGTTACCTCGACATCTCCTTGAAGTACATGATCACGGAGGAAATGATGTCGTATGTCTATGTGTTTAGTTCTTGAATGCATGACGGGATTCTTCGTAATGTTTATTGCACTTGTATTATTGCACCATAGAGGAATGCATCCTAGATCGCGTCCGTAGTCACGAAGTTGTTGTTTGAGCCACAAAATTTGAGCGCAACTACTACCCGCTGCAATATATTCAGCTTCAACCGTGCTAAGAGCAACACATGCTTGTTTCTTGCAGGCCCATGATACTAATGCATTACCAAGGATGTGACAAGTACCACTTGTTCTTTTTCTATCCGTTTTACAACCTACATAATCCGCGTCAGAATAACCAACTAAGTTGCAAACACTACCTTTAGGATACCACAATCCGACATTTATTGTTCCTTTGAGATACTTCATGATCCTCTTTACCGCCGTGAGATGAGATTCCTTTGGATTAGCTTGGAAGCGAGCACAGAGACAAACACTAAACATTATGTCAGGACGGCTTGCCGTCAAATACAATAAGGAGCCAATCATACCTCAATACTTTGTGATATCGATGGAAACACCTAATTAATCTTGATCAACATATCAACCGAAACCCATTGGTGTAGACATTGCCTTACAGTTATCCATGTCAAATCTTTTCAAGAGTTCCTTGCAATATTTGGATTGGTTGATGAAGATGCCATCTTTTAGTTGTTTGATTTGAAGTCCAAGAAAATAGTTCATTTTACCCATCATGGACATTTCAAATTCTCCTTGCATCATTGCTGAAAATTCTTCACACATTTCTTGATTTGAAGAACCGAAAATGATATCATCAACATAGACTTGAGCTAGCAAAGTGTCATCTTTGATTTTCTTGATAAACAGAGTCTTGTCAACTTTGCCCTTTTCAAAACCTTTTTCGCATAAGAATTTTCTTAAACGATCATACCATGCTTTTGGTGCTTGTTTCAATCCATATAGAGCTTTTCTCAATTTAAATACATGAGATGGATTCTTGAAATCTTCGAACCCCGGGGGTTGCTTAACATAGACTTCAAGAATGCACTTTTGACATCCATTTGGAAAAGCTGAAAATTTAATGAACAAGCATAGGCAAGTAAGAGACGAATAGCTTCTAACCTTGCAACCGGAGCGAAAGTTTCTTCAAAATCTATTCCTTCTTCTTGATTGTAGCCTTGTGCTACCAGCCTTGCTTTGTTGCGAACAATTATTCCATTCTCGTCAAGTTTGTTTTTAAACACCCATCTTGTTCCAATAATGTGTTTGTTGCTTAGCCTAGGGTCAAGTTCCCAAACTTGATTCCTTTCAAATTGATTCAATTCTTCTTGCATAGCGATAATCCATTGGTCATCGCCTAAGGCTTCATCAACTTTGGAAGGTTCAATTTGAGAGACAAAATCCATGTTTAGGCAAGCATCTTTGAGATTTAATCTTGTTGTCACACCTTGACTTAGATCACCAATTACTTTATTGATAGGATGATCTCTATGAGTTCTCCATTCTTTTGGTAGATCATTGAGATTTGACTCTTGTTGGAGTGATTCTTCGTGTTGAATTGGTTGATCTTTGGAAGAATTTTATTGAGGAACTTCTAGTATTTCATCATCATCATTATCACAAACAATATTATCCTCCTTGGAGGGGTTAGTTTCATCAAAAGATACATGCATTGATTCTTCAATTGTTAAAGTTCTTTTGTTGTATATTATATACGCCTTACTAGAAAGAGAGTAGCCAAGAAAAATACCTTCATCGGATTTTTCATCAAACTTACCAAGGTTATCTTTGTCGTTGTTTAAGACAAAGCATTTGCATCCGAAGATGTGAAAGAAAGCAATGTTTGGTTTCCTCCCTTTGAAGAGTTCATATGTAGTTTTCTTCAAGATTGGTCTTATGTTAACTCTATTGCTAACAAAACATGTCGTGTTCACCGCATCCGCCCAAAAGTATTTTGGAAGATTTGAATCCCTAAGCATTGTTCTAGCAAGTTCCACAAGAGACCTATTCTTTATTTCTACCACTCCATTTTGTTGAGGAGTCCTTGGTTCCGAGAAGTTATGAGATATTCCATGTTCTCCACAGAATTCTTCAAATAGAGCATTTTGAAATTCTTCGCCATGATCACTTCTTATGGAGGCAATTGTTAGAGACTTCTCATTCTGAATTTGTTTAGCATACTTATTGAACGCCTTGAATGCATCACTTTTCTGCACTAAAAAGAATGTCCAAGAATATCTAGAGAAATCGTCAACAATAACCAAAGCATATACATTACCTCTGAAACTTCTTATTCTTGATGGACCAAATAAGTCCATATGTAACAATTGTAGTGGCCTTGTAGTGGACACCACATTCTTAGATTTGAAAGTTGATTTTTTTTGTTTCCCCTTTTTACAAGCATCGCATAGTCTATCTTTAACGAAATTTATCTTAGGCAATCCAATGACAAGATCATGCTTGATTAGTTTATTCAAGTGTTCCATGTGAATATGAGCAATTCTTTTGTGCCACAGCCATAAATCATCGTTGTTCGCCATGAGACATTTAACCTTCAAAGATGGATCATCAAGGGAAATCATGAATATATAATTGATTCTTTTACCTTTAAGTATAACCTCATGTGCGACTTCGTCTTCTATCAAGCATTCATCCTTGGTGAACTTGATCTTGAAGCCTTTGTCACAATGTTGGCTAATACTAAGAAGATTGTGCTTTAGTCCTTCAACATAAAGAACACCTTCAATGGATGTGAAATGTGCAGCACCAACTTTTCCTTTGCCAAGGATTCTTCCCTTATTATTGTCTCCATAAGTGACAAAACCCTTGGCCTTTATCACTAGATTTGAAAATTGGTTTAGGTCTCCTGTCATATGCTTTGAACAACCACTATCAAGATACCAAAGATTGCATGTGGTCTTCAAGCATACCTGCAAAACAAATTAGGCTTTGTTAGGTATCCAAGTTGCTTTGGGTCCTTCATAATTAGTGCCTTTATTTACCCACACATAATGCCCACTTGCCACACTAAAGGTTCTAACATATCAAGCATTAGGTGTATGGCCTTTAATACCATAATAAAAACAAGTTGGTTCAAAGTTACTTCTATATCTAGAAGGATAAGATTTCTTCTTAGGAAATGGTTTCTTTTTAGGATAGCGATGAACTATTTTAGGTTTGTTCACTTTCTCTTTAGATGATTGATCACTAGCCTTAACAAAGATAGTTTTATTAGAACTTGGTTTTGAAAACTTTGAATATCCAAGACGACTTTTGTCATTGGAGTATCTTTGTTAGCTAAGAACACCTTCCAAACCAATTTGGCCTTTTTCATATCTTTCAATGACTCTTTTTAATTGGACAATTTGGAAAGAGAGTGATTCACAATTTTTACATATAAAATTTTGTTTTTGTTCATCATTTAATTTTTGTTTTTCTTCTTTGAAATCTTTTTCCATAGATTCACATTTTTCTTCTACGGATGAAATTTGTTTCTTTTGTGATGAAATAGTTTTATACAGAATTTTGCATTCATTCAATAGTTCATCTATAGCACCTTGTGCATCACTATCAAAAAGAGAAAATTTGTTACTAACTGCATTGTCTTCATCATCGGAATGGTGTGAGGCCGTCAATGCTAGATTTGCACTTTCATCACTATTGGAATCGAATGAGGAACTTATCTCATTATCTTCCCATGCAACATAAGCCTTTTTGTTCTTGAATCCCTTTTTGCTTTTGAAGCCACCTTTCTTGGAGAGTTTTGGACAATCTGGCTTGATATGACCTTGCTTACCACATTCATAACATGTGACTTCTTGTGTTGATGTGGAAGCTTCCTTTTTCTTAAATTGTTTCTTTCCTTTTGAATGAGAAAACGGTTTATCATTTCTACCAAAGAACTTACCAAGCCTTTTAACAAGAAGCATGAAATTACCATCTTCTTCCGGATTGTCTACCTTTTCAACTTCCTTGGAATCTATCTTCAAGGCAATATTCTTGGATTTCTTCTCTTGATTTTCATGTTTTTCAAGTCTTCCAAGTTCCGTTTCATATTCTTGAAGTTTCCCAAATAATGTTGCGGACGTCATGGAGGAGAGACTTTTCTTTTCTGAAATTGTCGTTACCTTTGGTTGCCATTCCCTAGTTAAGGACCTAAGTACTTTTAGATTTAGTTCATCATTCGTCAAAGTCTTACCAAGAGCACTTAGATGATTTGTCAAATGCACAAATCTCTTTTGTAGGTCAAGAATGGTTTCTCCGGGCTGCATTCGAAATAATTCGTATTCTTGACTCAGGGTATTTAGTCTTGATCTTTTTACTTCAACCATTCCTTCATGAGTTTGTACCAAGGTATCCCATATTTCTTTTGTTGTCTTGCATGTCGAGACACAGAAGAATTCATTCATGCTAAGTGCACCTTGAAGAAGGTTTATTGCCTTTTATCATAGAGAAATTTCTTCTTATCATCATCGTCCCATGCAGTTTTAGGATTTGATGAGCCAACACCATTGATTATCGTTATAGGGATAAATGGACCATTATCGACGGCATCCCATACTTCTTCTCCTTGTGCTTCTAGATGTGCCTTCATGTGTATTTTCCAGAATTCGAAATATTCACTACAAAATAAAGGAGGCTTGTTGTTACTACCACCATCTCTGAAAACGGGATTTTGATTTGCGGTAGCCATTCTGGATCTTTTTGGAACAGGTTACCTATAACCTGCTCTGATACCAAATGTAAGTACGAAGTGCGCCTAAGAGGGGGGGGGTGAATTAGGTACTTTTAAAAAATTCTGGTTTTAGTGATGATGGATATTATTTTTCTGGTTAATGGTGAGTTTAGGAAAGAGTAAAGTGCAGAAAAATAAAAAGACACGGGCGATATATCCTGGTTCCCCTCACAGTCCGAGAGTACTCCAGTCCCCTTTCAACATGAAAGAGATTTCCTTATTGTGGGAAACTTAAACAAGAACTACCAAAAAGCCAAGAACAATCCTCTTGGATTTTCACTATGTCAACTATGAGAACAATCCTCTCAAAGTGACTACACTTGTATCCAACAATCCTGGAAAGACAAGATTTAAAAACACTTAAACTTATTTCCAGCAATCCTGGAAAAATAAGTAAGTAACTATCAATATTTGATTTTTAGTGAGTTGAGTAGTATTAATCACTTAGAGTGATTTAACAATGAATGATATTCTCTTCCAATAATAATATTATACAATGACTCAAGATATAATTTCTCAAAGTTTTCTGTTTAATAATGTATGAAAATGTACATAAAACTTATGTATGAAAATGAAGAAAAGCTTGAGTTTGTATTTTGAAAATTCAGAAAAATATATTTGGAAGAGGTGTTGAAAATGATTTTGAAAATGAATATTTATATGTTCATAACACCATTTTGAAACATCATAAAGTTCTGACAATGAATCATGAACAAATGCCAAGATTGAGTGAAAAGTTTCAATGAAAAGGTATTATGAACAGGCATGTGCAAAGCTGCTATTTTTCAAAATCGTGCAGCATGCAATCGATTGCACCCTCTATGTAAATCGATTGCACGGGGTTTTAACAGCTATATTTTTAAAAGTTTTAAGTGTGCAATCGATTGCACAAGCAATGTCAATCGATTGCATGTAAAGTCAGTAGCAAAAAATAAGTGAGTGCAATCGATTGCACAAGCAATGTAAATCGATTGCATGAGAAACAGAAGCAAATGTTTGGAATTAAGTATGCAATCGATTGGACAAGCAATGTAAATCGATTGCACTGAGAAACAGAAGCAAAAGATCTGAAAAATTGAAGCATGCAATCGATTGCACTCAAGTAAAAAATGAATTTTAACTTTGAAAAACTTGAGAAATGATTTATAAAACATTTCTTATTCACCATTGAGCATCTATATCTTAAGATGAAAGTAAATATTATCATTATACCTTGAAAGTTGTTAAGAGCTTTGAACTGAAGATTTTGTCCATAGATGCTTTGAGCTTGATCATAAATCTTTGCCTTCTTTGTCAATCATGGTTTGTCTTCATAAAAAAAAAAGCTCATTTGAGAAGCTTGATTTTACATTATTTTTGTTGAGGATTTGTATGACCTCTTTATTTTTTTATTTTGTTATCCCTGTCTTTTGCCTGAACTGTTTCTTTTGTGATTACAGCCAGTGGGGATGCCCCAGTTTTTTTTTAAGTCTCCTTCATAGGTTTTGACTTAATGAGCTTTTATTTCGAGAGATAATGAATGCTTGTTCTTAATGATTATGTGGAACCATCACCCTCTTTTGGAGAGCATCTTCTACACTATTTTTCGTGTATGAAGGGAAAGCTTGCGACTGAATGCACATCTTAATTAACTGAGAAAACTACCCTGCCCCGGGTTATGATTAAGGGTTTTAATTTGTCTGAAAAGAAAACTCCTACTTCTTAGGCTCAAAGGGGTTGACTATGGATATCTTCCTTATAACTCCACTGTTTAGGATTTGAAACAACGCCTGTACATTGTTAGCGGGGTCTGTTCAAAAGCATACTGTAGAGATTGTGGTATTATTCTCGTCATCCTCCCTATAAAGGCTTACAGCTTTTAATCAAGAGTCGAATATCACAAAAAAGGAAGTAAGAATGCAGTTTTGAAATAGTGATTACGAATGAATTGATTCAAGACAAACATATGCAATGAAATGATGAATTAACAAAGTTTGACATAAATAAGTGTTCGAACAAATAAAAAGACAATTACAACTTGAAATTTCTAATGAACGAAAAGCCTTCTTGTCAGAACTTGTCACTTCAGATGGTGTGAATTGGAGGGATGACAGAAAAATTCCAATTGACCATCTTGTGTGAATTACAATGCTCCTTCATCAACCAGGTCTTGAATTTTGTATTTCAACGTCCAACAGCTATTAGTGTCATGCCCCGGACTGTTGGAGTGATATGCACATATTGCATCAGGATTATAAGTAGGAGCAGAAGTATTAGGATTCTGAGGAGGATCCTTCAATGTGACTAAATTCAACTTCAACTTGTGTTGCAAGACTTGCAACATTGGTATGTTGATTTTGGTATATTTCCTAGTAAATGAATCCCGCTTACATCGATTACCCAGTCGTTGCTGGCAAGGTTGTGATTGGGCTCGTGATGTAGCAGCAATTTGGAAAGGTCCATTCTCCACCAAGCCAATTTCTTGTATCATCAGGGGTTGATTAATGACTTTATCCACAGCCTCGACCGTTTTTTTTACACAGTTGCATCCATCTTGAGGAAGTTTGTTGATAAGGAGTCTTAACTCTTATTGCCCCCGAGCCAGGCTTTAGATAAGTTCCATTTGAATGATTATCTGGGTCCTCATCCTTTCCATCTTAGCTTGCAGTTGTTCAACCTGGTCATCCTTGTTGTTGTCAGAATGTTTCTTAGTAAGATTCCCAGTGAGGAGTGCTTTCAATTCTTCCTGCCCCTTGTATAGGTTTAGGAACATTTCCGTGAACTGAGCCTCTTGAGTTTGGAGATCTCTGTTGTCTTGTTTGAGAGCCATTTCTGAAATAAACAGCGAGAACATAAGAGACTTGTACTGGAGACTACATGTTATGAAATGACATGTATGATATGCAAATGTTTTCAAGGATCTCACGGGGTAAACAAGAAAAATGTTAGGCGTTGAACTTTACAGCTTTGATTGAAGAACTTTATATCGTTGAGTGTCCTTCTACAAGAATCAAGCTCACCATATCAAGTGGGTCATAGCCCCTGAATCAAGTTGTCGTGTTTTGGTCTTTTGATGGCATTGGCTAGAGGAAAATAAATCCCCTTGCCCCTTGTTAGACGTCTTATTTATCATAACCTGAATCACAAACCCTAGAGATCCTTGAAATGGTTAAGGAAATGTTGTGGCATGATGTTATGATGTGTATGTTATACGTTAAGCAAAATTGTAAGGTGATGAAGACAAGTGAGTCTAAGAAGTTCAGGTTACTGGATAATGACTATAAACAAATCCTACAAGGAGATCATATTGTTAGATAAAAACCCTGCAAGTAGCTCAAGTTGAAAGCAAACAAATCACACAAGCAGCCTTAGGTTTAGGCTTGCATGGGGTTTATAGGTAAGTACCCTCTTGAAACTTAGTTGGCTCAACATGTCCTAGAAATAGTAACCGGTTTCTAAGGAGCCTCAATATCACTGACCTTCCCTTCAGAAATTGTTTCAGCTCCGCACCAAAGTATTGCGGCCAAAAAATCCTGAAAGTCCAGCCTCAATGAGTGTAGTATCGAGTATCAACCAATCTTTAGTCGAAACCAAAGCCGATTATCTCACTACTTCCTAATGGCTAGGATGAGTCAATTAAAGGTTCTAAAGGTCAGTGTGATGCGGTGGGAGAACTGACTTGAGGTTTTGCGTTTGAGCGCAAATGTTGCGGTTAGCAAGAGTCACCACCGACTTTTCTTTTATCCAAAAGGAAAGGTGAAAAAGCACAGGAAAGACCTTTGAGATTGTTTCTTAAGTTCGGGGGGTAGATTATGAAAAGGGAAGGTAATAGCACCCTTTTCATCCATGGTTTTCCATGTGCTCTTAGTTACTTGCTAGATCACTTGCTTTTGTTTGAAATTATGCTTTGTGTGGTTTTTAAAAGTATTTTGTAAAGAGGCCATTGTTTAGGCGATCTTTGTAATGATTCTCGTTCGTAAGAATGTATACAAAGATGTTGATCTTTTGAAAATGTTTTCAATTTTGTAAGATGTTTTGAAAGTGTATGTGATTGTTTTGAAAATAGAAAGGATATTTGTTTTGAAATGGAGCAAGTAATTAGGAGCAATCTACCTACTCAAATTATTTCTTGTTCATTTTCTTTTCCTTTGACATTGTTGTCTTACCATTGATTTGGTAAGCAACCCTATCTTTGGATGTAAACGGGACGGGCGTGGGTCATCGTATAGCCATGATTAGCAATGTTGCAAGGTATCTTAGCATTCTTTTTTTTTAGGGACTAAGATCATTTTGTAAGGCAACTTTGAATAGCGTCATCGAGGGGCTATGATCTTGTATTTGTTTGTTTGTTTTGCTAAGATACCTTACATGCGTAATATGGCCATTTTTGTAAGGCAACCAAGTGGGATAATCCTACGGGTGCTTGTGTGCAAAGGGTGTCATTTTCATGCTTGTTTTTGTCTTGGATTAGGGCTTTCTATTTGATTGGTTTTATTCTTTCCATACAAACCCTAATTACTAGCATGTTAGCGATAAATTGCGTAATTTAAAGTTACTACGCTATTACAACATTTTGTAGAAGGGGGTATACAATTTATGAATGGGGATTGCAATAATATAAACCTAATTTATCTATTACAACCAAATTGAATTATTGTACAAATAATTGAAATAAACATTATGTACCAGAAATGGAATATACAAATAATGATATAATATATAAATAATGATATGAATATAATGTACAAGTAATGGAATGAATATAGAGTGTATATTTGTGTTAAAGATTTTGACTTAATTAAAATAAAATAATTAACTAAAATAAAAATGAAATTAATAAAAGAATTAATTTATCAAAGAAAACAAGTTTTTTAGGGTTTTTTTGTGAATTTAATTAAATTAGTAAATAAATAAAATAATTAACTAAAATAAAATAATTAACTAAAATAAAAATGAAATTAATAAAAGAATTAATTTATCAAAGAAAACAAGTTTTTTTAGGGTTATTTTTGTGAATTTAATTAAATTAGTAAATAAATAAAATTAATGAAATAAAAGTTCTAAATTCTAATTTAATTTTTATTAAAATAAACCTAAGTTTAAAAAGAGCTAAATTTATTTCAAAAAGAATATATTTATTGTCTTTAATCTAGAA
This sequence comes from Vicia faba, assembly GCA_948472305.1. NCBI lineage: Eukaryota > Viridiplantae > Streptophyta > Magnoliopsida > Fabales > Fabaceae > Vicia > Vicia faba. The sequence continues at coordinate 831,612,660 of OX451741.1, forward strand.
AGTAATGAAAATAAATACATATATTACTAACTATATGATAAATAAATATTTTTATTATTTTTCTTATTAATAAAAATAAAAATAAAATTAACATTATTAATAGTAAAAAGTAAATAATAGAAAAAATGAAAAATATGAAAAGGAAAGTATGGGGTGTAAAAATTAAATTATGGTGTGTGAGTGAAGTAAAAATTTGTGGTTAGGCCCATATTTCCTTTTTGTACACAGCAAACAAAAACAACAAAAATTGAAATTGGGCCTGCGTGGTATATGGGAAATGGGGGGATGCGTGGTAGTGAAAGAGATTTTGGGCCTGGCTTATTGGAAGGCCTGGAGCTGAAGGGGGAGGGGGGTTTACACGCAAAATGGGAGGAAGAATTGGATAAAGGGTTTGGGCCTGGCTAATGAATGGCCTGGTTGTTTTAAACAAAACAACCAGGTTATGAGACCAAGTCTCATTTGGCCAAAACATTTCTCTCTCTCACTTCTATGACTCTCTCGCTCTCTCTCTATGATTCCTTCACCGGAGAAGAAATAGAAGTCGCGTCGGAAATCACCTCACGGCGGTGGCGGTGGCTGGGTTCAAAACTCTATTTTTCTTACATTATCTTACTCATCTTTCTCTCCTCTATCCTAATCTGGTGCTTATTTTTGTAGACGGTAACTGATTTCGCGTAGATCTTAAAGGGAAGCAACGAAACCCTAGGGTTTGGATTTCATAGAAACAGCTTTGTTTAGGTGAGATCGTTCCTTTTCTCTCTCTTTCTTACAAACTTCTGAAGGGATTTAGCTTTTGGAAAAATGATGGAAAATTTGTTTAGGGTTTTGCATGTTTCTGTATACTTGCTGATGAATGATTGTTGAGGGTTTTGGTTCTGTTTGTTGCGATTCTGGCTTTGTATATTTATGAATGGTGATGGCTCTGATGAACAAAGCTAGTTGTTTGTGTTATTTTCTGGGTTTTCAATTTTCTCTATACATCTTCTAAGACAAAGATTTATTGTTAATTTGGGGTTTGGAAACTCTGTATGTTTTTCTGGGAGAAAATGATGTTTGGCCCTTTGGTGACAATGGGGTTTACTGATGATTTGGGGTTTGGAATCTCTGTATTTTTTATTTGTAAAACTGAAAAGAAAAATGATGTGGTTGCTGATCTTTTCTTTAGATAAATGAATGATGGCTTTGTGTTCACTTATGTTACAAGTTTTCCTGTCCCTATGTGTTCTATTTGGCTTTTAATTGACCATAAACTATATGTTTTGTAAAAGAAAGCTAAGAAAAAGTTTCAAAAGTTTTGTATATTTCTATGAAAAGAATCTGTAAACAGTTTGAGAAATTACCTATTTACTTTGTTGTTGTGTTTTGGTATCTGATAACGAGAAATCGTATCATATAATTACTACATTTTTTATCGATTTTCATAATGCATTAATCCATTTAACTCCCGATTGTTCCGAGTTTTTATGTCTTTTCACAGGTACAACATGTTTCAAGTCAAATTAGTGAAAAAGGATCACATGAAGAAAGCTAACCAAAAATCAGAAGAAAAAGAACTAAATCTGCAAAATCTGCAAAGTTTGATGTTATGACGGCCGTCACACCCCCATTACGAGCGTAACGCGCTCACAACTTGAAGGACGCTCGTCACACATCATTGACGAACGTAACGCGCTATTTAAGCGCATTACGACCGTCACCTCCTCATGACGTCCGTCACACGCGTAATTCAATGTTATGCATAACATGAGACGTGGGCAACGTAATGGATGTTTTCTTCTCCTACAATTTCTCAACTTCAGCAACGGACAGTCCGAGTCTTCCTCCACTCAAGCATGCAAGTCCACGTTCCTAAATTCTCTTAACTGCAAAAATCCTCTTCTATAAATAGGAGGCATATTAATGGAACAAAGGAGAGTTTTTGCTACAGATTTTTTTGCCGAAGCCCTGCCAAAATTAAATACTGCATTTTTTTGTTCTTGCTTTATTTTTTCCTTTTACCAATTAATAACTATTTCCAACATTAGGAAATTGTTATTGTAGTCAGAATTTATTTCTAGCCTCAGAATTTGTTTCAAGTTCCAATTTCGAAGTTCCAATCTTGTCGACATGTGGAAGAGGGAGCTTGAGGAATAATATTGTTATTCAGGTTTTTAATCGCATTAAATTTAAATATTATTTGTTTACGTTTATTTATTTATTTATTTTATCATGAATGCTTTATTCTTTCCCGATTATATTTTCTGTATGTCTATTTCGAGTACTATGACTAGCTAATTTTCTAGTGTCGGGATGTGATAATAGTAACCAAATGGATTAAATTGTGCCTAAGCTAAAATCTAAATTAACTTAATTCAGGCTGTGACTTTTTATAATTAAAATCAATCTTTTTGTTACGAGAGTAAGAAAAGTAGAATAGGTTAGGATCGAGACCACGAGAGTGTGAGGTTTTAACCGGATAGCTAAAGTTAGGCATTCGATTTAAATACAGCGAGAGCGGTTTAAAATGAATTAGATTTTATTAAGTTTTCAAAAAGTATTTTCTAAACACTTATGGACTAGCGAGAGCAGGCATAGGGCTTTAGGGGTATAATCCGAGATAAGACCACGAGAGTGTGAGTTGAGGGTTTTTAAACTGATAATTTCTACAGAACCATCTAAGTTAAACATCTTCATATGCTTAGGTTCGACTAGATCCACTCAGGTTCACTACATTACATACCGACCGTTTTATTATTATTATCCCATTAATTCAATTTATTTTTCCCTTACCTTAACCTCTAAAAACCAAGTGTGACAACATCCGCCTTAGCTAAACTAGAAAACCTTTATAGCACTAGAGTGATTACAAAGTCCCTGTGGGTTCGACATCTTTTTATTACTACCGTGATTGGCTGTGCACTTGCAGTTAAGATACCATTAGACACATTAGGTCGATCGCGAACATCATGTTTTTGGCGCCGTTGTCGGGGACTTTGATTTAGTCACTAGTGCACTCGTAAAGTAGTACTGTATAGACTAAGGCAACTATTTATTTTTCCCTCTGTTGCATGCCAAATACTCGCTCCCGAAGCGAGCCTTTGCATTTACAAATCAACGATATCGAGCACTATCTCATAGTAAGACGCAGAGTTCAAGAATACCATGATCTCAACAATCTTCCTCCGACTAAGCTCCCTGATATCTCAATCCCTGAATTAATTGAAGAATCTAAGATGGCTGACGTACCAAATCCACCTCGTGCTCTTAAGGATTATGCAGTTCCTTGTCAAGCGGAGCCTCACAACAGCATTGTCGCTCCTGCTATCACTCGAAACGATTTCGAGCTAAAACCTTCGCTTCTATCTGCCGTTCAGCAGAACCAATTTTCTGGATCTCCTACTGACGACCCTAACTTACATCTGTCATTGTTTATGCAGTACGCAGACACTGTAAAAGCGAATGGTGTAAACCCCGAGGCGATACGATTGCGCCTATTTCCCTTTTCTTTAAGAGACAGAGCTCGAGCATGGCTCCAATCTCTTCCTTCAAACTCAATCACCACATGGGATGAGTTAAAAAAAGTCTTTTTAGCTAGATATTTCCCACCAAGAAAAACTGCTATGCTTAGAGCCAACATCAATGGTTTCAGATAAAAAGATAATGAATCGCTTTTTGAAGCGTGGGAACGCTATAAGGACATGATCAGACTCTGTCCTCATCATGGTTTAGAAGAATGGCTGGTCATTCATACGTTCTATAACGGTCTCTTGTACAACATAAGAATGACTATAGACGCTGCTGCTGGTGGTGCATTGATGGATAAGCCGTATACCGAGGCAAATCAACTCATCGAAAACATGGCTCAAAACCATTATCAATGGGGAAGCGAAAGAGCTAACATGGAAAAAACCCAAACAAAAGGTGGCATGATTGAAGTGAATAGTCTGGATCAAGTCAACTCTAAAGTAGAAGTCCTTACCCAAAAGCTAGAAAATCTTACTACCGCTCTCGCAGCTACCGTAGCTGCGGTAGTTCAAGCTTGCGATCTATGTGGTCTTCAATCACATCCTGCTCCATAATGCCCACTTCTAACATGAGTTCCAGCTGAACAAGCAAATTACATGCAGGGAAACCCTTATAGCAATACCTATAACCCTGGTTGGAAGAATCATCCGAACTTTTCATATAAAAGCAACAACGCGTTATACGCACCTGGACAAGCTCCTGCCACACCACCTGGTTATCCAAAAGCTGCCCCAAATCACCCCAATAATGGACCTAATACATCCAATGCCCCTAGGAAGTCCAATATAGAAATCATGATAGAGCATTTCATTGCTTCCCAATCTCAAACTAATAAAGATGTTCTGAATCAAAATTTACATACTAATGAGCAGATTAAACAATTATCTAGTAAAGTTGACGCTTTAGCTACCCATAATAAGATGCTTGAAACTCAAATTTCACAAGTGGCTCAACAACAAGCATCTACTGCTGCCCCAGCTGGATTTTTCCCTGGTCAACCACAACCTAACCCGAAAGGATAAGCTAACACTGTAATACTGAGAAGTGGAAAAGAACTTAACGGACCTGTTGATCCAAGACTCGAAAATCCAGCCATGTACCAAAAGCGGAACAAACCAACTGAAATTGAGAATGAACCAAAGGAAAAGGAAAATGAGAACCAAGAGGCAGTGGAGAAAGATAAGCCTTATGTGCCTCCACCACCCTATAAACCGCCGATTCCGTACCCTCAGAGACTTACCAATTCCAAAACGATGGGCCAATTCAAGAAATTCGTTGAACTTCTGAAACAACTAAATATCACAATACCATTTACAGAAGCTATCACTCATATGCCCTCGTATGCTAAATTTCTCAAGGAAATCCTATATAACAAGAAAAAGATAGAAGATAACAGAACAGTTACACTTACTGCTAAGTGTAGCGCTATTATTCAAAATGATATGCCCCCTAAGTTAAAAGATCCAGGTAGTTTCTCTATACCTTGTAACATTGGAAACTTTATCATAGACAAAGCTCTGTGCGACTTGGGAGAAAGTGTCAGTGTCATGCCCCTATCCATTTGCAAAAAGCTAGAAATGGGAGAACTTAGACCCACAAAAATGTCTATTCAATTAGCTGAACGATCAGTAAAATACCCTGTAGGTATACTGGAAAACGTCCCAGTTAGAATAGGTCAATTCTATATCCCGACGGATTTCATAATCATGGACATTACTGAGGACTCAGTTACTCCTATCATATTAGGAAGACCCTTCCTAGCCACAGCTGGAGCTATAATTAATGTAAAGAAGGGCAGACTGACATTCGAAGTTGGAGAGGAAAAAGTGGAGTTCATCCTCACTCAATTCTTACAAGCACCAGCCATGAATGACACATGTTATCTAATCGACGTTATAGACGAGTGCGTAAGAGAGATGGAAGCGGAACAGACCACCTACTCTGAAATAATGAAAATCCAAACCCCTCTGATATTCGAAGACGACAATTGGCGTGAACAATACCAAGATAATAGTCTAAGCGGAAGTCTAGCACTTACACCTGATCATATGCCATGTCCGAAGAAACCAGGTTTAGAGTTAAAAACATTACCCAGGAACCTAAGATACGAATTCCTAGATACCAAATGTACGCGACTAGTAATAATCAATTTCAGTTTAGGAACACTCGAAACTGAGAAACTTTTAGACGTCCTAAGGAAGTACTCGACTGCATTAGGCTATAACATATCCAACTTAAAAGGAATATGTCCTTCAATTTGCATGCACCGTATTATGTTAGAAGAAGATTGCAAAACCTCTAGAGAACCCCAAAGAAGGACTAACCCAATCCTTAGCATTGTAGTCAGAGATGAAATCAAGAAGCTATTGGAAGCAGGAATCATATATCCGATCTCCGACAGTAAATGGGTTAGCCCAGTACACGTCGTACCAAAGAAGGAAGGTATCACTATTGTGAAGAACGCAAAAGGCGAACTGATAATGCAAAGAGTAGTAAATGGGCATAGAGTGTGCATTGATTATAGGAAACTAAACAAAGCTACTCGAAAAGACCATTTCTCTCTACCCTTCATAGATCAAATGTTAGAGCGACTAGCCAAACATTCCTATTTCTGCTATCTAGATGGTTATTCCGGATTTTTCCAAATTCCTATTCACCCTGATGACCAAGAGAATACTACATTTACATGTCCATACGGAACATTCGCTTATAGACGAATTCCCTTCGGACTGTGCAATGCCCCAGCAACCTTTCAACGATGTATGATGTCAATCTTTACGGATTTCATCGATAACATCATGGAAGTGTTTATGGATGACTTCTCTGTGTGCGGGCAAAGTTTTGAAGGATGCCTATCAAACCTAGAAAAAAATTTAGAAAGATGTGTGAAAGTAAACCTGGTGCTTAACTGGGAAAAATGCCATTTCATGGTCAGAGAAGGAATCGTGCTAGGACATGTTATATCTGACAAAGGAATTGAAGTTGATAAAGCCAAGATAGAAGTCATAAAAGAACTTCAACCACCTAAGATCGTTCGAGAAATACGAAGCTTTTTAGGACACGCCGGTTTCTACCAACGATTTATCAAGGATTTCTCGAAGATCACTAAACCTCTTACCGGTCTGTTAATGAAAGACGCTGAGTTCATATTCGACGAAGATTGTCTAAAAGCGTTTGAAACTCTAAAATCAACCCTCATCACCGCACCAATCATGCAACCACCCGATTGGAGATTACCTTTCGAAATCATGTGCGATGCGAACGACTATGCCATAGGCGCAGTTCTTGGACAAAGGAAGGACAAGAAACTTCACGCGATCTACTACGCTAGTAGAACGCTAGACTCAGCTCAAATGAACTACGCCACAACTGAGAAAGAACTGTTAGCAATTTTCTATGTGCTTAACAAATTCCGTTCTTACCTAGTAGGAGCGAAGATAATCATCTACACAGACCACGCTGCTATCAGATATCTACTAACTAAGAAAGATGCAAAACCAAGAATCCTTAGATGGATCCTACTTTTGCAAGAATTTGACCTAGAAATTAAGGATAAGAAAGGAACAGAAAACGTCGTAGCAGACCACTTGTCAAGATTAGAAGGTATAAAACCCGGCCAAGTACCGATTAACGATGATTTTCTGTATGAACAACTAATAGCACAAATAAGAAGCAATCTAGCTCAATTGGACCAAAACAAACCAAAAGCCAAAGAAGTCGTGGAAGCGATCCATACAACCATGGGACTGTCATGGTATGCCGACATAGTCAACTACCTAGCTGCAGGCGTGCTCCCACCAGACTTAACCTACCAACAGAAAAAGAAATTCTTCCATGATCTCAAGTATTATCATTGGGATGAACCTTTATTATTTAAAAGAGGATCGGACGGAATTTTTCGCCGATGCGTACCTGAAGAAGAAATGGAAGATGTTATCTCTCAGTGTCATTTATCTCCCTGTGGCGTACATGCCAGCACTTCCAAAACTTATGCAAAGATCCTACAAGCCGGCCTATTTTGGCCCAATCTATAGAAGGATGTCTAGATCGCTGTTAAAAACTGCGGTCCGTGTCAACGCACCGGTAATATTTCAAGACGCGATGAAATGCCTCAAAGAGGAATACTTGAAGTAGAAATATTTGATGTCTGGGGAATCGATTTCATGGGACCTTTCCCATATTCTTTCGGAAACAAGTATATACTCGTAGCTATCGATTATGTTTCAAAATGGATTGAGGCTATAGCCTCTCCTACAAATGACACACGAGTAGTAATTAAGCTCTTTAAGAATACAATCTTTCCAAGATTTGGTGTGCCTAGACTTGTCATTAGTGATGGTGGCTCCCATTTCATTTCGAAAATATTCGACAAACTGTTATCCAAGTATGGAGTAAAACACCGAGTAGCAACACCGTACCATCCATAAACAAGTGGACAGGTCGAAGTCTCGAACAGGGAAATTAAACAAATCCTAGAGAAAACAGTCGCCATATCTAGGAAAGATTGGTCATCTAAGCTTAACGAGGCTTTATGGGCTTATAGGACAGCCTACAAGACCCCTATAGGAACTACACCTTTCAAACTTGTATACGGAAAGTCTTGTCATCTCCCGGTAGAATTAGAACACAAAGCATATTGGGCAATCAAAACGCTCAACATAAACTACACAGCTGCTGGAGAAAAGCAAATCCTCGACTTGAATGAATTAGAAGAATTAAGACTAGACGCTTATGAAAATGCTAAAATATATAAAGAAAGAACCAAGAGATGGCACGATAAGCGTTTGACCCGGAAGGAATTCAGTGTAGGAGACGTCGTGCTATTATTTAACTCTAGACTTAGGCTTTTTCTTGGAAAAATGAAATCCAGATGGTCTGGTCCTTTTGAAATAACAAAAATATTCCCTAGCGGAGCAATAGAAATTAAGGGTAGGAATAGTGACCCGTTCACAGTGAACGGGCAGCGATTAAAGCAATATCATCATATCGAGAATAGAAATTATGCGAATAGTCTAAAACTCTTTGAATTACCCACTATTCCCCCTGAATGATCTACTGCTAGGCACTACGTCAGGCTTATGACGTTAAAAACAGCACTTAGTGGGAGGCAACCCACCTATTTATTTTTGTTATTATTTTCGTTTGTTTTTATTTTTTATTTTGATTTTCTATTCCGTTTCTACATTTATTTCTTATGAAGCATTATTTTCATTATTTTCTTTTTCATTTTTTTTCTAAAAATTTTTATACAACTGCTGCTGATTTTCAAACAACTTTACAGGTTTTTTAAAAAAAGTCTTTTTCTATCCTACCTTCTCCCCTGATTTGCTTTCCCCCTTTGCTATTTACTATAGAAACTACTTTTAGAGGCAGGAACCAAACGAGGAGGTTTGAGGAATTATCACACAGAAATATTGGTATGACATTATATTATGATGAACCAACAATGGATACTTTAGGCATTAAGGATAGTGTCCATTATCTGTTTAGCCAGCTGGGGTGGGAAAAAGCCCACATTAAATTTAGGTTTGTTACATACCACGAGCTCACCCTTGAATTTCTGAGCTCCTTAGTTCACATACCTGAGCGCGATTTCGGAACTAGAAAGGGATTCATAGCCTTCAGGTTATTTGGTATTGAATTTGCTTATACCCATAAAGAATTAGCCGACCTTCTAGGATTCCCTAGCGGACCTTTTGCTTTTTCCACCACCCAGGCAGAGTTAATGGATTTTGAGCTAGACTACTTTTGGGGGACTTTAACCGGAAACTACCACCCTGAGCCGGATAGCATGGATAATAATGAAATACACAACCCCGCTATCCTCTATTTCCATAAGATTCTAACACATACCATTTTCGGAAAAGAACAGAACCGCACTGCAGAATCCAAAGATGAGATATTTTTGCTGCAGTGTATGACCCAGGGACGACCTGTAAATGCAGTGCCATTCTTGATGCAGACCTTTTCCTGCATTGCTGAGAACCCTAGCGAGCCAATCATCATATGAGGCCTGGTTACCATGATTGCTAACGCCCTCGGACTTAGATACCAACTACATAGGTGCACACAATTTGGTTCAATCCGCCCTATGAACATTGATTTTTGTTTCCACCTACGAATAATAGGTAACCTAGGTCCTGCACCCTTCGAATACTTGATAAGGGATGAAGTAGTCACGGTATTTACACTTCCTAACCATACTAAAACAAGTGCCCACAATCGCGACAATTGGTTGTATGAGCTTAACCCTCCCGACCACCCTTCGACACCTGAGACACCACAATCCTACCGAGTTTATGATACCCCAATGTCTGATGAGAGTGACCCCGAGACCCCTCCTGGTTACCATGATGGTAACAACATCGTAGAGGATGCTGATGCCCCTACAATAACGAAAGGGGAATATGCTGAAAATTTGAATAAAATCTTTTCTACACTGGATGTTTATCAGACGGACATCAATGGGATCAAGAACAAGTTGAAGGGCATACGTATGGACGTCATAGGCTTAACTGATATAACTGTGGAGCAGTTTTATCACATAAATACAGCTTTCGAAGATTTGAAGACGCGACTGGGATGAAGCAGCAGAATCAGCACTTATTTTTACCTTTTGTTTTATGTTTCTAGGCAGTTTATGATTTCATTTTTAAACAAGTTTACTCTTTACAGTTTTTAAAGTCCTGTTAGAAACATACATTTATTTCAATTTCAGTTTACTTGCATTTTATTTCAATATCAGTTTATTTTCATTTTCATTAAATTTACTGTGTGTTACATCGAATATTAAATTCACTGTTCGTATTATCATTTTGCAAAAAAAATTTATACGATGTATGTTGGAAATACTCTGTATGTATTGAATTATTGTGTTATAATGTTTTGGAATTATACTGTTTCGTTCATTTCATAAATACAACTCTTTAAATCTGTAACAATCGTAACGTCCCCATGACGAGCGTAACACGCGTTTCACCGTGTTACGCCCGTCAGCCCACTGTGACAGTCATCACGCGCGCTCAATAGCAGATTCTGCTATTACAGAAGTCGTTCCATTTCCCATTCATTTGTCCCAAACCGAGATCGCACGGCTGCTCGGATTCAGCTTTGACGAAGATGTCCACCTCCGGGTGTTGGATAATTTCGGCGAGGAAGCTTTTAATTTATGGCACAGTATGACGAACATTCGTGCCGGATCTTACGACCACCTCAACGCCACACATATTCATAATCTGGCCATCTGATACTTTCACTGCATCCTCTGCAACACCATCTTCGCCCGAGACAGCAATCACAAGCTCAACTCCAAGGAGCTCTTCTTCATGCATTGCGCATTCACCGGCCAGAAGATCAACGCTGCCCAATTTTTATTGGCCCATATTCACGCCATTTGTGCTAGAGGCGGAAAACCCTTCTATTTCGGAGGGATTGTCACTTCTCTTGCCATAGCCCTGAATTATGGTGCCGCTCTCACAGATATGCCTTTTATGGCACCGACATTGGTGACTCTGGACCACTGCAAGGCCGCACACCTCATCTACGAGTGGGAGGATGGCAGATTCCATCCTGTGATCCGTAACATTGTTTATCATAACATTACTTTGCCTTGCAGGGACCGAATCGACCCACAAAACAGAGCCAACTGGTTATTTGATCCTGCAGCTCCCGAGGGCCGTGTTCCTACTCATGAAGACCAGCCTAATGCCCCCGCGGACGAGATGCAAGAAGAGCTGGAAAGTGCTGCCCCCATCCACGACATTCCAGGACCTTCATCTGCACCACCTCCTATTACTCTTGAAGAAGTTCTTCGCGCCATCCATCAGCAAAATCAAATGAGTGCCGCACTTGAAAGAAGACAATAGGAACAATATGACTATTTATATGCACAAAACACTCAGATTCTGACTGGCCAGCGAAGCATGAACGAGAGGTTAGACGAGGCCCTGTCTGAACTTAATGCCTTAAGATTGGACGTCAGCACCCTTGGCTACCAGGACACTGATACCGAAGCCACGCCCACCAGACGATCACGCACCAGGAGTAGAGGACGTGGCCATCAGTAGTTTTTCTTATTTTCTAAGTAGTTTACTTTTTCTGTCTCTTTTTCTTTCTGTTTGTACTTGTATTTCCCCGCTTTATACCGCAACATTGAGGACAATGTCGGATTTAGTGTGGGAGAGGTACCTTTCCATCTACCATAAACAAGTAAATTTTTACGTTATTTCTCAGTTTAAATTCTTTTCCGCTTTATTTAGCCATACTAAATTTTTTTGCTTTAGCTTCGCATTAGCCCGACATACCTATCTTAACGAAATCCTAGTTAAGGAAGCCGAGAATGATTTAACAAGATCGATACGGTTATGACACCTTAGACTTCCTACTTACGCGATCCATTGCAATAGCCATTATACCTATATCTTGAGTTTTAGTTCTAAAGTAACCCCTAGTAGTTTATACTAGCAGTCAGCACCGTCTTGACACAAACCACGTGGGGAACCGGTGAATATAAGTGTTTGATGCCTGATCAATGAAAAATCCTTCTTATCTCGCTTCTAAAAATAAAAAAATTTGCACCAAAATATAAGGTCGCATATAAGAGATGAGCAATTAATGAAGGAGTCCATTGTTGGTTGGTTTAGAGGTATCTGGTTCTGAACTTGGTAGGGCGTGCTACGGCTCGATCCCCCACAACATCCAATTTGGATAATATGTATAGGGATGCCACATTCGTGTACCAGACCCCGTGATAAAAGGATCAAAGTCACTAACCGGTTACTCCACTACGTGCGTGCTAGGACAAAGGACTTAATGTGATTGCGCTAGAACAAAACCGGGTGAAATAGATACGAGAAACTCTGGGCAGAATTATAACGGAACTATTGGACAGCTTGTTTGAAATGTAAGCCCATGACTTAGCTTATTGCTTGTGACATTAGAGTATCGGTAGTGTTTCACTTAAGTATCGGTCGAACTGACGAGGATTTCCCGTAATTACTTTAAAAATCAAAGGTATGTCATGCATGTGTGCTTGATGAAATTTGTCCGATCCTTCTAAATGATTATTTGCTTGAGGACAAGCAAAGGTTTAAGTATGGGGGAATTTGATAACAAGAAATCGTATCATATAATTACTACATTTTTTTATCGATTTTAATAATGAATTAACCCATTTAACTCCTGATTGTTCCGAGTTTTTATGTCTTTTCACAGGTACAACATGTTTCAAGTCAAATTAGTGAAAAAGGATCACATGAAGAAAGCTAACCAAAAATCAGAAGAAAAAGAACTAAATCTGCAAAATCTGCAAAGTTTGATGTTGTGACGGCTGTCACACCCCCATTACGAGTGTAACGCGCTCACAACTTGAAGGACGCTCGTCACACATCATTGACGAACGTAACGCGCTATTTAAGCGCATTACGACTGTCACCTCCTCATGACGACCGTCACACGCGTAATTCAACGTTATGCATAACAGGAGACGTGGGCAACGTAATGGATGTTTTCTTCTCCTACAATTTCTCAACTTCAGCAACGGACAGTCCGAGTCTTCCTCCACTCAAGCATGCAAGTCCACGTTCCTAAATTCTCTTAACTGCAAAAATCCTCTTCTATAAATAGGAGGCATATTAATGGAACGAAGGAGAGTTTTTGCTACAGATTTTCTTGCCGAAGCCCTGCCAAAATTAAATACTTCATTTTTTTGTTCTTGCTTTATTTTTCCCTTTTACCAATTAATAACTATTTCCAACATTAGGAAATTGTTGTTGTAGTCAAAATTTATTTCTAGCCTCAGGATTTGTTTCAAGTTCCGATTTCGATGTTCCAATCTTGCCGACTTGTGGAAGAGGGAGCTTGAGGAATAATATTGTTATTCAGGTTTTTAATCGCATTAAATTTTAATATTATTTGTTTACGTTTATTTATTTATTTATTTTATCATGAATGCTTTATTCTTTCCCGATTAAATTTTTTGTATGTCTATTTCGAGTACTATGACTAGCTAATTTTCTAGAGTCGGGATGTGATAATAGTAACCAAATGGATTAAATTGTGCCTAAGCTAAAATCTAAATTAACTTAATTCAGGCTGTGACTTTTTATAATTAAAATCAATCTTTTTGTTACGAGAGTAAGAAAAGTAGAATAGGTTAGGATCGAGACCACGAGAGTGTGAGGTTTTAACCGGATAGTTAAAGTCAGGCATTCGATTTAAATACAGCGAGAGCGCTTTAAAACGAATTAGATTTTATTAAGTTTTCAAAAAGTATTTTCTAAACACTTATGGGCTAGCGAGAGCAGGCATGGGGCTTTAGGCATATAATCTGAGATAAGACCACGAGAGTGTGAGTTGAGGGTTTTTAAACTGATAATTTCTACAGAACCATCTAAGTTAAACATCTTCATATGCTTAGGTTCGACTAGATCCACTCAGGTTCACTACATTACATACCGACCGTTTTATTATTATTATCCCATTAATTCGATTTATTTTTCCCTTACCTTAACCTCTAAAAACCAAACGTGACAACATTCGCCTTAGCTAAACTAGCAAACCTTTATAGCACTAGAGTGATTACAAAGTCCATGTGTGTTGTACCCCAAAATTTGCCCTCCCATATTCATCAAGAATTGTCAAAGTCAAGGTTACAAAATTCCCCCAGGGTTGTGCATCTCAACTGTCTCCTATACAGTCAAAACTAGGGTGTGAGTCCTGGTCAAGTAAATGAACTTTTCAAAGGCCCAATCAAGTCTCATATGCTTAAAAAGATGGTCAAGTATCCTCATGTCAAGTTTCAAGGCATTCAGCTCAAAATTGCACAGTCAAAACCCTAGATTGCACTACAGTCAACTGTAGGGGCAAAATGGTCATTTGACAGTCAAAAATTCAAAATTTTTGGTCAAGATATCATTTTGAAGCCACAAACATCATTTGATCAATGCTTGATCATGATTCTCAAAATTTGGCTCAGAAATCATCAAAGATGCAAAAGTTGCTATATTTGGACAGCTGAAAAAGTCAACTGAAATTGACCAGGGCATAACTTTCACATGGATTATCAGAAAAATTCCATCCAAAGCTCATTTTGAAGAGAAAGACATTTCCTACAATTCATCTTCATGTTCCAAGTCCAAGAAATGCTCTCACAAAAAGTTATCAATTTCAACATTATAGGTCATTTTCAAAAGTCAACAAAAAGGGACTTTAAGTCAAAGGCTATAACTTGAGATTGGTAAATCAAAATGACATGGGACCAAAGGCATTGGTTAGAGGACTCAAGGACCTTTTCAAAATGTCCAAGAACATGTGAAAAGCTTAAAAATTGACCAAGTTATGCCTTGTGGAAGTTGGGAAATTTTTGGAAATTTTTGAAAGTCAACATTGATGCAAAAGGCCTAAAAATGCAAATGGGCCCATTTTTCTTCCAAGTTTCTTCATGCCAAGCCTATGCACGACCATTAGGCCCAAAGGGAAGTATTCTCATATTTTTTAATTATTTATTTGAATTAATATTAATTTATATTCATTTAAATGATTTTAATATATGAAAAATATCAAACTAACCTAAAAAAATCTTTTCATGCACATTATAAGCTCAATATTTCGTGTAAGTCTTAAATAGGCAAGTTTTGGTATGATTGGCACATGATTGAACAAAAACACCATGAAAAAAGATTGTAAAAGATCCTTAACAAATCAAAGATTGAAAACAATTATGGAGATGGATTTTATTGAATCTTTTTAACCTAATTGCTTCCATATATGATCATCATCACAACCCTAATGCTAAAAGACTGGAAGCTGCGCCCCATAACTCCATTGCATATTGGAATTTTTCATAAAAAATTCAAAACTGAAATCTAGTTTCAAGGTCGATTCAAGCTCCAATTTTGATTCCAATAGCTTCCTTGAGTGATTCTGAACGCGTGCCAATCATTAACATCAACAAAAACACCTTGAACTGGTATCCATGGATGAAACTGTACCAAGAAAATTCTGAAATCGCATAGCATAAACCAAGCATTCTTTTGCATTTTTCTTCATGGATTCTTGTTTATAATCATGTTTCTATGCTAACCAGTAGGTTCAATTGTGTTTTTCTGTACCATAGGCGATTATGCCATGTATGTTTTCTAGGGTTTGCAGGTTTCGAATTTGGGGGTTTTTGCCCAAGGAAAAATTGATGCTTCAAACCAGGACCACTGAGTTCAGTACATGGAGACGAAGAAGAACATGTCCTCGCGCCTAATTTATAATGAGAAACGAGCTATTCGCTATTTTTTCGTTGCTTGCCTAAGACCACGCCTGAAAACCGTGGCCATACGTGTGTGTTTCAGACAAAAGGAAGAAGACAACCTCGTTGTCACCACGTGATAGGTCCTTTTGAAATTCGCGCGTGTTTCACCAATTAGCATTATGTTTCTTTTATATTGTTTATGTTATATTATATATTAAATGAACTTGCATAGCTCAGCTGGCCAGGGGACGCGTTGGTAACCTTCAAGACCTGGGTTCAAGTCCCAGGTCTGGCAAAAGTTTCACATTATTTTTCATAAAAAATTCTTATGCAGCGCGCTTGAGGACGTTCACCATACACACTCAATATTCATCGCCCACGTGTCCCAGGCAACCAAATCAAGGGCATGGATTCCAGGAGTGCAATGAATATCAGTCAACGCATGACACATGATCCAGAAAGTCAATGAAATTCCATGCTTATTGGGCCAGGCTTTCCAAATTCATACCTCCTAAATTGGGGATTACACCCCACTCTGGTTTGATTTCCTTTTTATTTCATTTATTTTAATTGATTGTTTATTTTAATTATTTGTTTTAATTAAGTATTTTTAACAAAAATCTAAAAACATTATAAAAATCAGAAAATACAGAAAAAACATAATATTTATTTTATTATAATTATTTTCATAAATAAGTTAGAATGTAAATTATGTAGTGTAATTAGGTTTTAATTTTAATTCCTTTTTTAATAAAAATCCAAAAATGTAGAATTTAGGTTTTAATTGTTAATTCTTTTTATTTCCCTTTTTTCCACAAGAATAATTATTATTTATTTATTTAGTTTTCTAATTAAATTGTACATAAATGAATTAGGTTTAATTTAGGTCATATTTTAATTCTTTCATAATAAATAAAAATATTAGAATTAGGGTTTGCCGTTTAATTTAATCTCAATTAATTTCTTTTTTCCATTAAATCTAAAAAACACAAAAATATCATTCTCATTTAATTTTAATTTTAAAATCCTTATTAATTTTAATTATTTGCAAAAAAAGGGTCCAACGCCCTAGTTTCGTTTTAATTATTTAATTTGCGCATTTATCTTATGTCGTTTAATTATAATTTTGTAAATATCCCAAAGCCATGTAATTTAAATTTCTCGCACTTTTATTTACTCGCTTTATTTATTTTCCGCTAAATCGGGTCCGGTTTAATTTTGGCGATGTGGACCCGCGCCATTTGTAATAGTATAGCTTTATTTCCTCGCAACTTATAACTGTTAAATATGCATGCAAGAATGAATGGACAAATTAAAATCAGGCGTAGAACACGACAAACATGACAAGACAAATAACTGAAACATGACACACAATTCGCACACACCACCCCTAGGGTACGCCTCACTGTTGCCTTTCGAAAGGTGGTCGTCGAGTAGAAAACGTCTTAGTAAGTCCTCATGATCCGGGAACCTGGCATGAGGGTAGCTTCTAAGGTGTCTTCCCATTGCTCCGGTGATCACCACGTCCCTAAAATCGAATTGACCCGAATACCTCCAACGGTGGTGCTACCTACCTCTCAATGGTAGGATGGCACTACTTTTAAGGACATTTACACAGACGAATTCCTTAGGGTAGGTAGGTTCTCAAGGATACTTGCTCTAATCTCAAAACAAACTCAAAAAGACTTTTCACACCAACACTTTTCAAAAGCTTTCAAAAGCAAATTTTTCAAACACTCTGACGTACGAGTCGAACTGAAATTTTTTCAAAGAAACTTTTTAAACCCATATTGAAAAGCAAACAAACCATTTTTGAAAACACATTGAGCAAGTATCTAAGAGCCCATGGATAACCATGGATAGAAAGGGTGCTAACACCTTCCCTTTCTATAACCTACCTCCCGAACCGAGAGCAATCTCTTTTAAGGAATTTTTCTGTGCTTTTGTCCTTTCCATTTGGAGAAAATAAAAGACGGTGGCGACTCTTGCTTACCGCGACATTTCGCGAACCAGCGTTAAACAGTCAGTTCCAGATCCACCGATCACAATGTGGGTTCGACATCTTTTTATTACTACCACGATAGGCTGTGCACTTCCAGTTAAGATATCGTTAGACACATTAGGTCGATCGCGAACATCAGTATCATGTGGCTTGTTGACAGTGATCTTTGAGGGTTTTTGAGTGTGATGAAAACAGCGGTTGTAATTTTATCTTTTCTGTATATTCTTCTTGCTGGCCAAAAAAACTCTCCTTCTTGCACAGTATTGTTGCCCTTTTATATTGGTTGATTTGTGATAAAATAGTGATAAAATACTGCTGGCTTTGTTGCTTGTACTGTTTTTTTGATAAATCAACTTTGCTAGTTGACTATGCTTGTTGGTTGCTGGTATAGTGTCTGTTGTACTGTCTTTTCCTTTTACGGTTTTCTGTACTTGTTGTTATACTTTTCTGACTTTGTTGGCTCTGCTGTGAACAAAATATTTACTTTAAGATATCACAAAATTGCAAAAGTTGTTGGTTCTAAATGAAATAAATTGGAAATGAAGAATGACATGGGCTTTTAAAATTGCAACTCTTAAAACTTGGAAAAAAATGATGAATTTTTTTAAAAGGTGTATTAGAACTTAAGATAAGAACTAATTGATTTATCTATAAAAAAAAAAGAAATGGTGCTTGAAGACCATTCTCATCTTTCTTCCATATCTCAAAAAAAATGCTTTGAATCCTTTTGATCTTTCATCTTAAAGCCTCATCTTTAAAAAAAATTAGAAATGATATCCAAAGAAACTTGCATGATGAGTAATAGAATTGGCCATGTAAACATTGCAACCTTGTAACTTGAAGATCAAAAAGAAAAATATAAACCATATTCCCAAACCTATCATGCACTTGAGTAATCTTGAGGGCCCATGATGATCCATGAAAGCCATATGAGGCATTAGAAGTTCAAAAATCCTTGTGCAAACTTAAACCCTAATTTCAGTCATCAGTGCTCAAGAAGGTGTCTTGAGCTGATCAAACCCTAGTGTCGTCTTGAGTCAAGGAGATCTTGTAAGTGAATTCTTGATAAGTGAGAGGGAAAATTTTGGGGTACAACAGCTGCCCCTGTTCAATCTTCTCAAGCCTGAAGAGTTAGATTGGTATGTTTTTCCATTCGTGACTTTGAAGGTGGAAGATGATTGGACACTAGAGTGCCCAGAAATTTGCACTCCGTGATGTGATGGTAGAGGAAATGGGCTTAAAAATGCCATTTGGAGAGGTGATAGAAAGTTGTTAGAGATGGGCTTGTAGATGCCATCTAATAATGATTATTGAATTGTAATTTGTAAGATGAAAGAATGAGTATTAGAATGGCATCCGTATCTGGAGCGTATCCGAACTGTATCTGAAAGCTGAATGAATATCATAATGGAGTCCGTGTTTGGAGTGTATCTGAGTTGTATCTGGAAGAGGCTTTAATTAAGTATCAGAATGGCATCCGCGTCTAGAGCGTATTTGAACTGTATTTAAAGACTAAATCTGAATGAGTATCAGAATGGCTTCCGTGTCTGAAGTGTATCTGTACTGTATCCGGGAGCTAATTTTGAATGATTATCAAAATGGCATCTATGTCTGGGGTGTATCTGAACTGTATTTGAGAAGTTGAAATTAAACGAGTATCAGAATGGCATCTGTGTCTGGAGCGTATCTGAACTTTATCTGAAGACTGTATCTGAACAAGTATCAAAATGAGTATCCGTGTCTGGAGCATATCTGACCTGTATCTGAAGATTGTATCTGAATGAGTATCCGAATGAGTATCAAAATGGTGTTCGTGTCTGGAGCGTATCTGAACTGTATCTGAATATTGTATCTGAATGAGTATCAGAATGGCGTTCATGTCTGGAGCGTATCCGAACTGTATCCGAGAGTGTGAACATTGTTAATGGTAGTTGTTTGATTAATCTTATCCTGAAACAGATAAAATGTTAGCTAATATGCAATGTTATGTTGTATGAAGTGCATAGTGTAATGCATTCGCGTTTATCAATGTGTATGATATATGGATGCAATGTATGCGTATGTGAGCTAGTTTGTTGCACTGCTGTTGGATTGGGGAAAATAGATCCCTGACTTCTGCTGAGGATATAGAGTATAAGTCTTCATGTTGTGAAGCCTAAGTGTTGATGAATTTCTTCTTAGAGAAATAAACTCTATTGTAAGGGAAATGACGTATACTGTTTGTAAAATTCCATTGGGGAATCCTGAAAAATTTGACGACTTCTACTGGGGATCGACAATTTGAAACTTTGTTCCGCTGGGGATTTAAACGATGTATTGCGGGGATTTCTTATGGAATAGCCCATAGGTATTTCCCTATCCATTCAAACCTATCAGTAATTGCCTTTTTTTTCATTTTGTTTATTTGTAAACAATAATTATATTCAAATGCATATGTTCAACAATGAATCATTGGACATTTTTGCAGACAAAACACAAACGTAAAGAAAAAAATAGATAGTTTTTACACTTTCAAAGAGATATATTTGTATTGACTTTGAGTAAGTTTTTTTGTACAAGGAGACAAACATTCTAGTAAGAGAATGTCGTCGTAAAAAAAAGAATGAAAATTTCGATATAAAGAAAAAATAGCTATGTGTAAAAAATCCCATGGGGTTTCCATTCTGCTATAGCCTTCAGTATCTCCGAGCGTCTTGTCTATTTGTTGCCTTGTTCGAAGCTGATTGAATTGATCAAAAACTCTGAGTTTGTCAGTGGAAGCCAAAGGTTGTCCGTAAAGTGATCCAACGGGACATAGTCATACGCTTTAATTCCCTAACTTTTGCCTGGACTGCCCTTTCGGGTTTTCAGTCCAACGGGAAACCCTTTTTTGCCCAAGTCGCCCTTTCGGGTTTTCAACTTGCCTGGTGTACAATTTTTTTTTTTTTTATCCCTAATTTTTTCCCGAACCTTTTTGGTTCGCCAGGATGCCCTTTTTTTGCCTAGGTATGTCAACCTAGCAGGTCTCTTATGCGTAGTATCTTTTGATTATGTCCGCGTTCGCAGGATGCGGTAGGTCGTCGCCATCCATGGTGGCCAAGATCATTTCTCCACCAGAGAAAATGTTTTTTATTACAAATGGTCCTTCATAGGTAGGAGTCCACTTACCCCTAGGATCACTGTGATAAGGTGGGAGAACTGACTTGAGGTTTTGCGTTTGTTTTTGCAAATGTTTCGGTTGAGCAAGAGTCGCCACCGACTTTTTATTTTATCCTAAGGAAAGGTTTAAAAAGCACAGCAAAAACCTTTGAGATGTTTTCTCGGGTTCGAGGAGTAGATTATAGAAATGGAAGGTATTAACACCCTTTCTATCCATGGTTATCCATGGGCTCTTAGTTACTTGCTTAGATCAACTTGCCTTTATTTTCAATTGTTTGAAATGGTGTTTTGTGGATGGGTTTGAAAATGTTTTGAAAAGAGGCCAATGTGGTGGCAACCTTTGTAATGATCCATGTTGTGATGTATACAAAGGTGTACGTCTTTTGAAAAGTTTTCAATGTTTTTTTGAAAGTTGTTTTGAAAGTGTGGTGATGTGTGGTTTTGAAAAATAGGCAAGTGTTTTTGTTTTGCAAGTTGGCAAGTAACCAAGAGCTATCTACCCTAAATTTCTCAAAGATCTTTGCTATGTTTTAACCCTTTTAACAATTTTGTTCCACCATTGTATTTGGTGGACAATCTTGTGTTAGGATGTGAACGGGACGAGTGCGGGTCATCGTTTAGACCATGATTGCAATGGTGCCAAGTATCTTTGGGCAATTTTTCCTTTAAGGGACTATGATCATTTTTAGGCAACTTTTGAAAGCGTCATCGAGGGACTATGATCATTTGATTGTTTTGTTTTTGCCAAAGATACCTAACATGCAATATGGCCCATTATTGAAGGCAACAAGTGGAATACCCTAGGGGTGCAAGTGTGATTAGTGTTGTCCATTTTCATGCTTGTTTATCTTGAATTTAGGTCAAACTATTTGTTGTTTTTGATTTGCATACAAAACCCTAATTCTAACATGGCATAATTAGAAAAATTTTAAAGTGCGGAATTTAAAGGTCCTAAGTTATTACAACACAAATATGGGATGGGGGGTACAAATGTTCAAATGGGGGGATATTTTAGCAAGAAATTAAACCTAAACTATTACATCCAAATTGAATTTTTACAAGATATTTAATTGCACAATAATTAAATAAAATAAAATAAATATGCAAGATGCAAAAATGATTTTTATATGTATGTAAAAAGTATTTTTTATGTGTCAAATAAACAAAAATAAAATGAATTAATTTTTGGCATTTTTATGTATTTAGGGCAAAACCCTAATTTTATAAATAAAAGGTATTTATTATATAATATATGCCATATTTATTAATTATGTACAAAAAAATAAATGAAAAGGAAGTATATTGTAAAAAAGTGATTTTTTAAGTTAAATATTAATAAAAAATAAAAATGTATTATTTTTATGTTTTTAACCTAAATATACTAATAAGTATATAAGTATTTACATTATTTATTAAATATATTAAATATGTACAAAAATAAAGATATTTAATATTTACAAGAAAAAAGTATATTTTTTTTACAAATTGTTTTCAAAAGGTAAAATAAAATAAAAATCAGAAAATAAAAGTGTTTGTATTATTTTTTTGTATTTTTAAATAAAAGGATATTTATGTTTATTTATGTACAAAACTCAAATGAAACCAAATAAATATCAAATAAAATGCAAAAAATGTGAGAAAAATAATTTTAATATTTTTTCATGCTTAAATAAAAATATAGAACCAAAATCAAAAGGAAAAAATTAAAAATGATAAATAAAACTCAAAATGGGCCAGGGGGTGCATGTGAAATGCAGTGGTGTGAAAAGGAAAAGCAAACTCAGGCCCAGCCCATGAAAGGTTGTCTTCAACCTCCAGACAAACGTTTGAAAAATGCGCGCGCTTTCTTGCTTCAACCACAACTCCTGATTCCTGGACTTTTAGCACAAACTCATGACATGAAAAGTGTCAAGCATCAAGCCACGATTCCATACATACCAAGAACTTGATCTAACTCTCAGAAATGAGAGAGAATTTCTCCATCCCTAATTCTTAACCTAAGTTTTGTCAATGTTCAGGTCTTAAATTCTCTCAACATATGCAATATAAATGGAAAGTGAGGATATGTATAGCTTCAGGGCCATGAGTAGAACATTTTTCATTCATAAACTTAAATCTAACTCTTCCTATATTGAGAGATAGAAGTCCATGAACTTACCTGTTCAGCTTGGATCGTGTCTGGCAATGGAGGCACTTTCAAGGCAAGGTGAGGATTGGTACAGCTTGCTTGAAGTCCAGGGATGCTATTCCAACCTTTAGCTTGCTTTGAAACCAAGTGAATCAAGCTATGGCAATCAACCTGCAAAACAGAAAAAGTGAAAATGGTGAAGTTGGTTAGAGGTGTTACAGGTCGTGTCCAATGCTTGGGATAGCTTGTATATGTGGTATGGAGTGTGTATGAACTGGTTTTAGCAAGAATGCACGAGTGGATTGAGTTATGGAAGTCCAACTGCAGAGGTGACTCTGTTTTTTGTAGTAGGAGGGTGTTTTGATGAATGATGAGGTTTGGAAGGTGTTTTGGTCGTGCCTTAGCTCAGTTATGTTGTTTGGGATGTGTCTAACAAGTTTGTCTAAGCTAGTTCTTGCAGCAATGAGAGTTTTGTTGAGTTATGCAAGGTTTTCTTCTAACTTAAGCAAGAAATGGCAAGTTGGTTTCTAGACTTGTGCAGGCCCCTCAAGTATGCTGCATTGAGTCTTGATCAGTGTGTTATCTCCATGAATCTTGTGTCCAAAGATATGCATTGTACCACTTGGATTGCAAATTTGACATAAAGTGCAACTTTACCAAAATGGATAAATTGCTTTTTCCATATTAAGGTTAATCTTTTGTGTAATGGCTTAATGGACAAGATAATGCTAGGACACAAAGGTTTTGCATTAAATTATTGAGTGTGGATGAGATAAAAGGCCTGTAATCTAGCTTAGAGCATGCTGAGTTCAAAAATGCAAAGTTATGGACATGGAAATGGCTCATGAACAAAGTGAGTTTTGCCCATATTGCTAAATTTGATTCTCCCTAACCACAAGTTTGTTTGATGAGTTCTTGGACATTTTGGAAAGCTTGGAATGTGTACTACAATCCATATTTGTAATGTAAGTTGAAATTCCCAGTGGAAGCATGTGAAAAGTGGCCATGAAGTTAGGCAAAAATCCTGCCTAGAATAGGTCAAAAATTTTCTAAGTTAAGAATGTTTTGCACCCTTGTTCCAAAAATCATAACTTGAGATACAAGCTTCTTTTGAGGAAACTTTGTGAATCAAAGTTGTAGATTTTGCAATGGACTACAACTTTCATGTTTTGACTTTTGTTTGAATCCAAATGCATCTTGGTGAAAAAATGGGACAAATTTAGGAAAAAATTAGGGATTTTCATAACTTAGAAAAATTCCAAGTTATGAAAATTCTTCATTTTAAACCCTAATTTTTTATTTTTTATTTCTTGATGAACAAGTTTCATATTTTGACATGTCTTGATGAAAAATGTGACACTTGATTTTGACCAAAAAGTCAAAGTTTGACTTTTCAGTATACAGTCAAAAATTGATCAATTGATTGGAAAATTCATCTGTCAATCTTGTGCATTTGGGATCTTTTGAACTTGTTGAACATGTCAAGACAATTCCATGGGATCCTTGAGTCCATATATGAGCTTGGTTGGCCATTGACTAGGTTAAACAGTCAAAAATTGCCTTTGTGCGGTCAAAACCCTAAAAATGACCATTTTGCCCTTTTGGTGATCTGATCAAATTTCTTGTGGAATTGTGATCCAAACTTGACCAAATGGTTTATATGAGTTCAAAATGTTGATGTGGGTCAAAAATCATGAGGTTTGACTGTCAATTGACCACAGTTGACTTTTTCCCCAATACAGCTGATTTCTAGGTCAACTGTCCAATTGGCTGGGCAAAGATTGGAATCAAGACTTGAAACTTGGTATGGATAAACTTGGGAGTTCAACATGAAACATGAAAGTCATCTTAGGCATTTTAGGTCAAAACATCTTTGTGCAAACACAAACCCTAATTTGGGTCATCAGTGCAAGGAGAAGTCTTGAGCAGAGGAAACCCTAACTGGATCTTGAACTCCAAGGGTCTTGGGATGAAAAAATGTTGAGGAAATGGGAGGGCAAATTTTGGGGTACAACTGTTGCCCCTGTTCAATCTTCTTGAACCTGAAGAGTTTAGATTGGCAAGTTTACCTTTCGCGACTCGAGGGTAAAAGGAGATTGGACACTAGAGTACCCTGAAATTTGCACTCGCATTCTGGAGTATCAGCAATGTGATGGTGGGAATGGGCTTATAGATGCCATCTGGAGGCGTGACAGAACTTTATCGGGAATGGGCTTATAGATGCCATTTGGAAGTGTTGATCGCATAAGAGATTCCTTAGCGAGAACTTGCGTACTTTGAGAAAGAAAGATGTTTTCCTGGCTTGTTACAGGTGTTGATCTTCAGTCTCTTCATGCAGATATGCCCTGGCTAGATACAGGTATTGAATCTACAATTGGTTGCTCACAGATGTGCCCTGGCTAGATACAGGAATCGAATCTGGAACTTCAAAAGGTTGTTTACAGACGTGCCCTGGCTGGATACAGGTATCGAATCTCTAAACTGTTCATGCAGATGTGCCCTGGCTAGATACATGTGTCGAATCCACAATCAAATATTCACAGATATGCCCTGGCTGGATACAAGAATCGAATATGGAATTGTCGTCTACAGATATGCCCTGGCTGGATACAGGTATTGAATCTGGAATTAGTTGCTTACAGATGTGCCCTGGCTAGATACAGGAATCGAATTTGGAATTGCAAAAGGTTGGTAGAGATATCTTTCCTGGCTGGATACAGGTGTAAGCCTCCGTCCTGAGAATAAAAGATAATTTCCTGGCCTGTTACAGGGGTTGATCTTCAAACTCTTCATGCAGATATGCCCTGGCTAGATACAGGAGTCGAATCTACAGTCAATCGCTCACAGATATGCCCTGGCTAGATACAGGAATCGAATTTGGAATTGCGATAGTTGATAGTGATCAATTTTGGAGTGTCCTTTTTCTTGAAAAGGCAAAACATCAGTTGTATGCGAAGTCATGATGTATGCGATGCATGATGTCATGATGCTTAAAATGAGGTAGTGTTGTATGCACTTTGTCATGTATGTAAGCAGGATGTATGAAATGTGAAATGTCTATGAATGTATTTTCGTCTAGGAAGATAAATCCTTGACGACCGACCGGGGAATCAAATCCAGGGCTGATGTTGAAGAGCGGAGTTCTTCGTTTCCGCTGGGGATGATGGTTGCAAGAATAAACCGGTAGTAGAAGATGACTCCATTTGGGAACAAACTTGTTGGAGAGATTACTCTGAGGGGAATTACTCTGTGGAGGAGATACCTCGCTGAGGTTTTGATGAGAGCTCCGTTGGGTATTTCAACGATAAACTCCGCTGGGGATTCCGCTGATAAGTTATGTTGGAGAATTTGATGAACTCCGTTGGGGGTAGGAAGAACTTCGCCGAGGACGGACTTTCCGTGGTAATTAGCTGAGGATAACCCAGTTATACCCTGGTGGGGAAATAACCTTTGAATGAAACCGGGGAGGGACGTTCGTACTCTGCAGGGGATAAGCTTCCAGAATCTACTGGGGATAAGCTCCAAGACCTGTTGGGGATATGGATTCCACTCTCCTGGAGAAACTTTAGGTTGTACTTGGGGATGATTCCACCGGGGAACAATCTTATATTAAGACTGTCGGGGATGCTTGTTGAGGAATATCTATACTCCGCTGGGGAATGTTGAGATCTTCTGGGGATACCCAACTTCCTTAAGGCTGACAGTAGACTAACTCTGCTTGAGGAGAGTATCGTTGACTTGCTGGGGGAATTGTGCCTTTTCAGGGTTGATAGGAAACCAACTCTACTTGGGGAAAGTATTGTTGAATCTTGCCTGACTCTGTGGGGAGTTGAGGTGACTTGGTTACGTTCTTCAGCCGAACCTACCTTGGTACTTTGGCAGACAGAGCAACTAGACTGCCTGGACAATTCTACATTGCCCCTGTTTCTGATGTCACCTGTAATCAGTCCTTTGTTTCTCATGCAACTAACCACGATTAGCAATTAATGTCAAATGCATATATCCAAAATGAACATTGGACGTTCTTCGCAAAACAAAACAGAAAAAAGGAAAAACAATGGATAATTTGTCTGAGAAATGTGAACTTGTATTGATTTTGAAATTTGCCTGTAAATAGGCGTTTTATGTACAAGAGGCTGACGTCCTAGTAAGAGAACGCCTCCGGGCAACATAGAGTTTATACAATTTTGTGAAAGGAAACAAAACAGCTATGTGAAAAATAAATCCCACTGGGTTCCAACTCTGCTATCGCCTTTATGTCTTCAAGCGTCTCATCACTTTGCTGCTTAGTTGAAGATGAAGTTGATTGATCAATGCCGTCCGAGCCCGATAGTTGATGCCGAATTCTGAACCCAATAGTTGAGGCCGAATACTGGATGCAAGGTGATCCAATGAGACATAGTGTTACGCTTTATCCCTAACATTTGCCTGGACCGCCCTTTCGGGTTTTCAGTCCACCAGGATACCCATTTTTGCCCAAGCCGCCTGTTCAGGTTTTCGACTTGCCGGGTGTACAGATTTTTTTCATTTTGTCCCTTATTTTTGCCCGAACCCTTTTGGTTCGCCGGGAAGCCCTTATTTTTGCCTAGGCGTGTCAACCTAGTGGGTCTTTGATTCATGCGTAGTATCTTTTTACTATGTCTGCATTGGCGGGGTGAGGAAGGTCGTCACCATCCATGGTGGTTAGAATCATGGCTCCTCCTGAGAAGATATGTTTAACCACAAATGGCCCTTCGTATGTAGGGGTCCATTTTCCCCTGGGATCACTTTAAGGAAGAATGATGCGCTTGATTACCATGTCTCCGACTCGATACTCTTGTCGTCTGACCTTCTTGTTAAATGCCCTGATCATCCGTTTTTGGTACGTCTGACCATGACAAATAGCAGTGAGTCTCTTTTCGTCAATTAGGTTTAATTGATCAAGCCGAGTCTGGATCCAGTCATCTTTGCTCAAGTCTGCGTCCTTTATTATCCGGAGAGAGGGTATCTGGACTTCGATAGGCAAGACTGCCTCCATGCCATAGACCAAGGAAAAGGGAGTTGCCCCTGTTGACGTCTGTGCTGAGGTACGGTACCCATGAAGAGCAAACGGTAACATCTCGTGCCAATCTTTGTAGGTCACTGTCATCTTCTGCACAATCTTCTTAATATTCTTATTCGCTGCTTCTACAGCCCCGTTCATCTTCGGCCGGTAAGGAGAAGAGTTGTGGTGTTGTATCTTAAATTGCTCGCAGAGCTCAGTGATCATCTTGTTGTTAATATTGGTACCATTATCCGTAATGATCCTTTCAGGTATACCGTATCGACAGATCAGGTTGTGCCGAATGAACCGTGCCACGGCGCTCTTGGTTACGGTGGCGTAGGAAGCTGCTTCAACCCACTTCGTGAAGTAATCAATTGCTACCAAGATGAATCGATGCCCGTTGGATGTTGTCGGTCTGATTTCACCGATCATATCAATGCCCCACATTGCAAAAGGCCAAGGTGATGTCAAGACGTTCAGAGGAACCGGAGGAATGTGCACCTTATCAGCATAGATCTGGCATTTATGACAAATTCGCGAGTGCTGATGACAGTCGGCTTCCATTGTGGACCAGAAATATCCTGCCCGAAGGATTTTCTTAGCCATGGTATGTCCACTAGAATGTGTCTCGAAGGTACCTTCATGTAGCTCTACCATGATCCTTTCTG
Source organism: Vicia faba (assembly GCA_948472305.1). NCBI lineage: Eukaryota > Viridiplantae > Streptophyta > Magnoliopsida > Fabales > Fabaceae > Vicia > Vicia faba. The sequence continues at coordinate 831,641,364 of OX451741.1, forward strand.
CCTCAGTCTTATCCACACAACGCAGTAAGGTTGAATCATGGTTTCGTTTGTACAGAATGCCGTTGCTGAGGAAGAACTTTGCCACGAACCTCCTCAGGAACTTCTTGTCATTAACAGATGCACCTTCGGGGTATTCTTGAGCTTCCAAGTACCTCTTCACTTCATGATACCAGGGTTTTTCTGCTACCTCCCCTATCTCGAGATCGTAGCAATATGCAGGTTCATCCAATTTCCAGATAATGATCCGGGGAGCCTCGTTATCCCATTTGACTTTGAACATAGAAGACATTGTAGCCAACGCGTCCGCCAACTGATTCTCCTCTCTTGGGAAGTGTTCAAAAGTTATCTCTTCGAAGTGGGGAAGAAATGTTAGCACATACTCCTTGTAAGGAATACGATTCGGGTGTTTCGTATCCCACTCGCCTTTGACCTGATTGATCACGAGAGCGGAATCTCCGAAGACACTCAGAAACTTGATCCTTAAGTCAATTGCAGCTTGAAGACCCATGATACATGCCTCATACTCCGCCATGTTGTTGGTGCAGTTGAAACATAGCCGAGCGGTAAGTGGAGTATGAGTGCCTTTAGGGGATATGATCACAGCGCCGATACCATTACCCAAAGCGTTCGAGGCTCCGTCAAAGTGCATAGACCATCGGGATCCTTCCTCAGGTCCTTCATCCGGTCCAGGTACTTCACAATCAGTCACTACCATGATATCCTTGTCTGGAAATTCAAAGTTCAATGACTGGTAATCGTCCACTGGTTGGTGTGCCAAATGGTCTGCCAATACACTTCCCTTGATTGCTTTTTGAGTCGTGTACTGGATGTCATATTCCGTCAAGATCATTTGCCATCTTGCTATTCTTCCGGACAGAGCAGGCTTTTCGAATATGTACTTGATTGGATCTATTTTTGAAATCAACAGAGTAGTGTGAGTCAACATATACTGTCTCAGCTGGCGAGCAGCCCATACCAGAGCGCAGCAAGTTTTCTCGAGCAGTGAGTACCGAGTCTCACAGTCGGTAAAATTTTTGCTCAAGTAATAAATAGCGTGCTCTTTTCGGCCAGACTCGTCATGCTGCCCCAGCACACACCCCATTGAGTTGTCAAGTACCGTCAAGTATAAGATTAGATGTCTCCCTTCAACCGGTGGCATAAGAATGGGTGGTTCTTGGAGATACTCTTTGATCTTTTCGAAAGCAGCCTGACATTCATCGTTCCAACGTACTACTTGACCTTTCTTCAGCAGTTTGAAGATTGGTTCACAGGTAGCAGTTAGATGTGAGATGAATCGGGAAATGTAGTTCAAACATCCTAGAAAGCCTCTGACTTCTTTCTCTGTCTTGGGAGTTGGCATCTCTTGTATGGCTTTCACCTTGGCAGGATCCACTTGAATACCTTTGTCGCTTACAATGAAACCTAGTAGTTTTCCAGATCTTACCCCAAAGGTGCATTTGTTCGGGTTCAACCTCAGCTTGTACAACTTCAGACGGTCAAACAACTATCTTAGATGGTCAAGGTGTTCCTCCTCAGTTTGGGACCTTGCAATCATATCATCGACATACACTTCTATCTCGTAGTGGATCATATCGTGAAATAAAGCAACCATGGCACGTTGGTAAGTTGCCCCAGCATTTTTCAACCCAAAAGGCATGACCTTGTAGCAAAAGGTGCCCCACTGAGTAACGAAAGTGGTCTTCTCCATGTCTTCAGGAGCCATCTTGATCTGATTATAACCGGAGAAGCCGTCCATGAAGGAGAAAACTTTATGCTGAGCAGTGTTGTCAACCAGGACGTCGATATGAGGCAGAGGGAAATCATCCTTGGGGCTGGCCCTGTTCAAATCCCTGTAATCAACACACATTCGGACCTTACCATATTTCTTCGGAACTGGAACCACGTTGGCAACCCACTGAGGGTAAGAAGTCACTGCTAGAAACCCGGCATCAAATTGTTTCATAACCTCAGCTTTGATTTTCTCGGACATTTTTGGACGCATACGGCGGACCTTTTGTTTTACCGGAGGGCAGTCTTCCTTGGTAGGTAGGTGATGAACCACAATATCGGTATCCAAACCAGGCATATCTTCGTAAGACCAAGCAAAGATTTCCATGTAGTCATGCAGCATCTGAATCAACCGTTGTTTCACACTGAGCTCTAGATTGGCACCGATCTTGACCTCCTTTCTATCTGTCTCAGTGCCCAGATTTACCGTTTCCACTGGCTCTTCATGTGCCTGAATGGCCCTCTCTTCCTGGAGTAGCAGCCTTGCAAGTTCACCAGGCACTTCGCAATCATCTTCACCTTCGTCTTCGGCTAAGTTGATCGGATTTTCGAAGTCATAACTGGCAGTAGCAGAGTCGTTACCAGTGAGATCCAGAGTGGATTGGAACCTGTATAAGTGAGTGTGTGTAAATATAGCTGTTTTGCAATATATAATAAAGAAAGAAAAGGAGCACAAGATTTGAAATGCAACAAACGCCCAATGTTTTGATTAATGATATATGAAAATGTCATACAAAAAGCCCTCACAAATGGAGCCACGGTGCCCCGGGTAGGACACCGAGCCATAAAAGTTTCAACATATTGTTTGATACAAATTGAAAACAAAAGAGTTCATTACTGAGTGACAAAAGTAATAGGTGTAAAGTCTTTGGCAGTCCAGTTGCTTGGTCCGCTGTCGGTTGTTGGGTAGATCCATCTGTCAAATTCAGATTCCTCCACGTCGTCCTCAATAGAATTTACTCCTGGGTTGGTGATAAACATAGGAGGTCTTCCAATCCTCGCTTTGCAAACAGCCCTCTGAGTCTCTACAGTGAAGCCCAAGCCAAACTTGTCAGTCTTCGAAGTAAAGTCAGGAAGTCGGCCTCAGTTTGCACATTCACCCTTCTCAATCACAGCCCGGGCGTACTTTAAGGAAGCCATCTTCAAAGGAGGGTCTTCAATCACATTTTCAGCCGACGCCAATGTCTGAGGCACCTCTTCAAAGTGCTGGAATGGAGTCTCAATGAATTCCCCATCCATCTCTATGTACCGGAACGAGTTTAAGTGGATGACCAAATATTCTTCCTCCCCCTGAACTGTAACGATCTTTCCTCTAACCGGGTACTTAAGCTTCTGATGTAGTGTGGAGGTCACCGCTCCAGCCTTGTGGATCCATGGACGACCCAGCAAACAAGAGTAGGATGGACGGATGTCCATCACATAGAAAGTAGAATCAAAAACTTGTGAACCAACCCTGATTGGAATGTCAACTTCACCATGTACCATCCTTTTCGAACCGTCAAAGGCTCGGACAACAATGTTACTGGGCTTGAGCTCCAGACCCTCACAATCCAATCTATCTAGGGCCTTCTTGGGCAATACGTTTAGTGAAGAATCGGTGTCTACCAACACATGGGCAAGAGTAGTGCCCCTGCATTCAATAGAGACATGCAGGGCATCATTATGGTTCTTTCCTTTTGCAGTCAGATCAGCGTCAGAAAAGCCCAACCCGTTATCAGCAGTCAAGTTAGCCACACAATCAGTAAATTGATCAACAGACGTTTCTTGTGGCACATGGGCCGTGTTCAGGAAGGAGATCATAGCCTTGGCGTGGGCTTCTGAACACAATAGCAGTGATAGCATAGAAATCTTTGACGGGGTGTGCCCCAACTGCTCAACTACATTGAAATCACTTTTCTTGATAATCTTGAGAATTTCCTCCATCTCTTGCTGGGAGGCTTCAACAGTGGTTGTCTTCGGCGCCTCCGTCAGGGCAGGCAAATCAGTAGCAATCCCTTTGCCCCGAGCGTCGGATGACTCGGCAGCAGGGGTAGAAACAGGAACTTGGTTAGGAAGTGGAACATGCACACTTGCAGGTGTGATGATAAGGGGTTTCTGAATAGCTGGTGGTGCGATATCTGGCGAAAACAACCTACCACTGTGAGTAATTTTGGCAGGCCCGGTGATGTTACTGACACTGGTACTTGTATCAAACTCTTGCTTTACTCCAAGAACATAAACATCTGCCCCATAATGCCATGGGACAACTTTGTCGGATGTATAAGGGAGAGGCCCCGGAACTGTGATGATGATAGGAGCAATTTTCTGAGTGGACATGGTTTGGACAGGCTTCTTTGAGGGCGCTTTAGGAGGTTTATTGAAAATAGTGACAATAGAAACTTCTTCGGCAGGGACAGCAGGAACAACAATCTTCTCGAACAAGATTTCTTTGCTATCCATCAGACTTTGGATACTTGATTTCAGCAAAGGACAACCAAAAGACGAAACAGCACATAGAAGGCAATCTTCACCACATCCCGGAAATAAACCGGCTAGCAACAGATTCCTTTTAACAGTCGATAACGGAGTAACAATCTCTTCCACGGAGGCTACATATCGGTCTTCTTCCACAGCATTCACTCCATGCTGGGGCATGGGAGCAGTCACAACATTGGGCCTTTCGGGCGCCTCAAACTGTATTTCCTTAGTATCAATAAGGTCTTGAACCTTATTCCTCAGAGCCCAACAATTGTCTGTAGTATGCCCAGGGCTATCAGAGTGATAAGCGCAACCGGCATTGGGGTTGTACTTCGGAGAAGCTGTGTTCACTACTTTCGAAGCTTCTTTGACAGTTACCAAATTGGTTGACAGTAGTTGCGGAAAAATCTGAGACAGGGTCATGCTGAGCCGAGTGTACTGCCTTTTGGGCCTCTCACCCCTTTGTTGATTATACTGCTGAGGAGCAGCATCAAGCTTTGAAATTACCAACGCATTGACGGCTTGGAGGCGCTCCGATTTAACTTGTCTTCTAGGACCATAAATAGCACTCGCTTCCTTCTTGAAAGGCTTCTTTTCAGTACTCGCAGCGGCACCTTTCTGTATCTTCCCTGACTTGATACCAGCTTCTATCCTCTCACCAGACAAGATCAAATCTGTAAACCCAGCAGAAGAATTACCAATCAGATGGTTAAAGAACGGACCAGACAAGGTCCCTAAGAACATGTCAACAAGTTCACGGTCAGTCAAAGGTGGCTGCACCCTGCCAGCCAAGTCTCTCCACTTTTGCGCATACTCCTTGAATCCTTCGCCCGTTCCTAGTGACATACCCTGGAGTTGGGTACGCGTAGGAGCGAGGTCAGAATTGTACTGATACTGTTTATAAAATGCGGTGGCCAAGTCTTCCCAGTTTCGGATACTGGCTCCATCCAGCTGATAGAACCACTCGAGTTGAGCCCCAGAAAGGCTATCCTGAAAGAAATGGATCCAAAGGTTTTTGTCGGCAGTGTAAGGTTGGATCTTCCTAACATATGATCTGAGATGCATCTTCGGGCAAGATAGCCCGTCATATCTTGCAAAAGCTGTCACTTTGAACTTCGGGGGGATCACAATTCCAGCAACTAATCCCAAGTCTTCGAAATCTAAGCCGGGCACTCTCTGCAGCTCCATAGCTACCAACCTGTCTTCCAAACCTTTGTACTTATCATCAGCGGGCGGGTATTGTTGATCAGAGTAGTCTTCGTCCTCTTCAGCCTCCTCTTCTTCAACCTCGGATTCGGAAGGTACTGCAGCCGCATTCCCTTTACTGGTTCCCTCTTCAAATGTAGGGGGAAATTCAAGCACTCTTTTGGCTTCACCCTCAAACCTTCTTCCTAGGGTAGCCACCCCGATTCTCTTCTTTTTCTTTTTCACTTGGTCTTTGTTCCCCAGTAGGGCCTTTAGATCCTCCTGACTCTTAGCCAAGGTCATCAGGAGTTGTTGAAACTGTGAGTTCTGAGACTGCAAGTCCTTGACCGTCTGTTCGAGATCCATCTTACTGAAATAAACAGCAGAAAGATAAGGAAACCTGGTGTGGAGACCTTCTTATGCACATGATGAATGGTATGCTTATGTATGCAATGCATTCAAGGATTTAGAAAGTTCAAAATTGTTGCAAACAAAAAGAACGCACGTCATATTAATAAGAAGAAATTTGTCAGTACATAAATGCCCCATGGGCCAAATATTACAAAAAAACTTCTCAAGGTAAAAAGACGTTGCGCATCCTCTTTGGTGCGATGTAGGTGTTGAGGGTTTCTTCCTCATGGAGTCGGCGGGTAAGCTCCAAAGCCTTCTTCTCGCTGGCGTAGAAGCTGGCTTCAAAAGTGTTTTGTTCCTCCTTGAGTTGGATCCAACTCTTCTGCATCTCCTCCCACGATGTAGGCATGTCAAGATATAGGACGGTGTAGGGAACCTCTCCTTCCTTAACGGGCTCTTTAATCATAGGGAGAACATGAGGATAAGGCATCATTAGACTCTGGGCTCGGGCTCGTACCCACTTGAGGTAAGGCTCAAGAGGGATGGAATTCTTGTGCCCCAGTGTCTTGCTGTCTACCTTATTAGGCATCCTCCAAGCTGTGATGAATCTTTGGCGAAGTCCTTGCGCATCGTTGTCGAAGTCAAAAACTAGGTCAGGAATCAACATGTCGTGAGGGCCATCCCTCCGTGCATATCCAAACTGCCTCAAAGCTAGGCAAGGGTTGTAGGTAATGCCTCCTCTAATGCCAAGTAATGGAACATTAGGGAACTCTCCATAACGATCGACGATGATGACATTTTCTCTGGACCGAGAACACCAATGTACATCAGAGTGAGTAAGGGTCATCAACCGTTGTGACCACCTTAAGCCTTGGTCATTCTTCAAGACAGATTGTGGAAGGTGCGAAATAAACCACCTTGCAAGGAGAGGAGTACAGCACATGAGAACACCCCTCTTTCTCATTGTTCGAGTGTAAAATGAGTGAATAATGTCCCCAAGCAATGTTGGTATTGGATTTCTGGATAAGAAGATTTTAACGGCGTTGACATCTACAAGCTGGTCAGGATTTGGGAACAAGACCAACCCATAAATAAGGAGTGCCACAATTTCTTCAAAGGCTTGTAGATTCAATGAATTCCAACACTCTTGTACATTCTCAAACAATAATTTTTCCAAGAAGCCTTTGACACCGCTTCTAGTTTCCCAATGCCCCTTGATGTCAGATGGCTGTAGATGTAGTGCTTGAGCAACATCTTCAGGCTTTGGTTCCTTTTCCGTACCGTTGTAGGGTAGTTGATTAAGGATAGGAATTCTCAGGAGTTGAGAAAATTCCTCCAAGGTGGGTACCAACTGGTAGTCGGGGAAAGTGAAACAGTGGTGAAGAGGGTCAAAGAACTGGAACAGCACCTTCATCATGTCTTCTTCAATGTTGGTGTTGACTAGGCTGAGCAGTCTACCATGTCTTTCACTGAAGGGAGAGCTTTCCGGAATTCTTGATGTGAGCTCCTTGAGTTGAGGAGGGATTCTCACAAGGTTGACTTGGATAGTTTTCCTGCGAGGAATTTCCATGACCTACAAAACAAGAACAAAGATGAAGATCTAAACCCTTGAAATGGTTAGTGTATGCATATGATGCTTTATGATGTTCATGATGTATGCACAAACATATGTACAAGAAAATCACACAAAACCCTAGTTTCAGGCTTGCATGGGGTTTCATAGGTAAGTACCCTCTTGAGTGTAGTTGGCTTAAAAACCTGTCCTATAAATAGTAACCGGGTTCTAAGGAGTTCAATATCACTGGATTGTTTTCATTGTTCATTGTTTTAGTTTAGCCACTTAACTAGCGACCAAAATATTCCAAGAAAACAACCCTCAATGAGTGTAGTATCGAGTATCTACCAACTTCGTACTGCACCAAAGCCGGTCATCTCACTACCCCTAATGAAAGGCCAAGATGGTCAAGTAAGGTTCTAGGTCATTAGTGCTTAGTGACATCACTCAGCGGCCCCGTACTCTCCTTGATTGAACTCAAGGGTTACCGGTACTCACAAATATGTCGCACTAATATAGCTATTGCTTCAACCGTGTCGGTATACCCCGCACAGTTTCCACAAGATATTGCTATCTATGAATGTTTCCCCAAATCCGGGTGTAGGATTGCAAACACAAACAAGAGAGCCAAGATATAAAGCAATCAAAGCAAACAATTAGTCATGCAAGAGGGTGATCTAAGCCCTAAGGTTACTCCACTTTAAAAGTTCTCCCCAGCAGATTCGCCAGTTCTGTGATACGATGGGAGAACTGACTTGAGGTTTTGCGTTTGTTTTCACAAATTTTTCGGTTGAGCAAGAGTCGCCACCGACTTTTTATTTTATCCTAAGGAAAGGTTTAAAAAGCACAGCAAAAACCTTTGAGATGTTTTCTCGGGTTCGGGGAGTAGATTATAGAAAGGGAAGGTATTAGCACCCTTTCTATCCATGGTTATCCATGGGCTCTTAGTTACTTGCTTAGATCAACTTGCCTTTATTTTCAATTGTTTGAAATGGTGTTTTGTGGATGGGTTTGAAAATGTTTTGAAAAGAGGCCAATGTGGTGGCAACCTTTGTAATGATCCATGTTGGGATGTATACAAAGGTGTACGTCTTTTGAAAAGTTTTCAATGTTTTTTTTAAAGTTGTTTTGAAAGTGTGGTGATGTGTGGTTTTGAAAAATAGGCAAGTGTTTTTGTTTTGCAAGTTGGCAAGTAACCAAGAGCTATCTACCCTAAATTTCTCAAAGATCTTTGCTATGTTTTAACCCTTTTAACAATTTTGTTCCACCATTGTATTTGGTGGACAATCTTGTGTTAGGATGTGAACGGGACGAGCGCGGGTCATCGTTTAGACCATGATTACAATGGTGCCAAGTATCTTTGGGCAATTTTTCCTTTAAGGGACTATGATCATTTTTAGGCAACTTTTGAAAGCGTCATCGAGGGACTATGATCATTTGATTGTTTTGTTTTTGCCAAACATACCTAACATGCAATATGGCCCATTATTGAAGGCAACAAGTGGAATACCCTAGGGGTGCAAGTGTGATTAGTGTTGTCCATTTTCATGCTTGTTTATCTTGAATTTAGGTCAAACTATTTGTTGTTTTTGATTTGCATACAAAACCCTAATTCTAACATGGCATAATTAGAAAATTTTTAAAGTGCGGAATTTAAAGGTCCTAAGTTATTACAACACAAATATGGGATGGGGGGTACAAATGTTCAAATGGGGGGATATTTTAGCAAGAAATTAAACCTAAACTATTACATCCAAATTGAATTTTTACAAGATATTTAATTGCACAATAATTAAATAAAATAAAATAAATATGCAAGATGCAAAAATGATTTTTATATGTATGTAAAAAGTATTTTTTATGTGTCAAATAAACAAAAATAAAATGAATTAATTTTTGGCATTTTTATGTATTTAGGGCAAAACCCTAATTTTATAAATAAAAGGTATTTATTATATAATATATGCCATATTTATTAATTATGTACAAAAAAATAAATAAAAAGGAAGTATATTGTAAAAAAGTGATTTTTTAAGTTAAATATTAATAAAAATAAAAATGTATTATTTTTATGTTTTTAACCTAAATATACTAATAAGTATATAAGTATTTACATTATTTATTAAATATATTAAATATGTACAAAAATAAAGATATTTAATATTTACAAGAAAAAAGTATATTTTTTTTACAAATTGTTTTCAAAAGGTAAAATAAATAAAAATCAGAAAATAAAAGTGTTTGTATTATTTTTTTGTATTTTTAAATAAAAGGATATTTATGTTTATTTATGTACAAAACTCAAATGAAACCAAATAAATATCAAATAAAATGCAAAAAATGTGAGAAAAATAATTTTAATATTTTTTCATGCTTAAATAAAAATATAGAACCAAAATCAAAAGGAAAAAATTAAAAATGATAAATAAAACTCAAAATGGGCCAGGGGGTGCATGTGAAATGCAGTGGTGTGAAAAGGAAAAGCAAACTCAGGCCCAGCCCATGAAAGGTTGTCTTTAACCTCCAGACAAACGTTTGAAAAATGCGCGCGCTTTCTTGCTTCAACCATAACTCCTGATTCTTGGACTTTTAGCACAAACTCATGACATGAAAAGTGTCAAGCATCAAGCCACGATTCCATACATACCAAGAACTTGATCTAACTCTCATAAATGAGAGAGAATTTCTCCATCCCTAATTCTTAACCTAAGTTTTTGTCAATGTTCAGGTCTTAAATTCTCTCAACATATGCAATATAAATGGAAAGTGAGGATATGTATAGCTTCAGGGCCATGAGTAGAACATTTTTCATTCATAAACTTAAAGCTTACTCTTCCTATATTGAGAGATAGAAGTCCATGAACTTACCTGTTCAGCTTGGATCGTGTCTGGCAATGGAGGCACTTTCAAGGCAAGGTGAGGATTGGTACAGCTTGCTTGAAGTCCAGGGATGCTATTCCAACCTTTAGCTTGCTTTGAAACCAAGTGAATCAAGCTATGGCAATCAACCTGCAAAACAGAAAAAGTGAAAATGGTGAAGTTGGTTAGAGGTGTTACAGGTCGTGTCCAATGCTTGGGATAGCTTGTATATGTGGTATGGAGTGTGTATGAACTAGTTTTAGCAAGAATGCACGAGTGGATTGAGTTATGGAAGTCCAACTGCAGAGGTGACTCTGTTTTTTGCAGTAGGAGGGTGTTTTGATGAATGATGAGGTTTTGAAGGTGTTTTGGTCGTGCCTTAGCTCAGTTATGTTGTTTGGGATGTGTCTAACAAGTTTGTCTAAGCTAGTTCTTGCAGCAATGAGAGTTTTGTTGAGTTATGCAAGGTTTTCTTCTAACTTAAGCAAGAAATGGCAAGTTGGTTTCTAGACTTGTGCAGGCCCCTCAAGTATGCTGCACACTTGAGTCTTGATCAGTGTGTTATCTCCATGAATCTTGTGTCCAAAGATATGCATTGTACCACTTGGATTGCAAATTTGACATAAAGTGCAACTTTACCAAAATGGATAAATTGCTTTTTCCATATTAAGGTTAATCTTTTGTGTAATGGCTTAATGGACAAGATAATGCTAGGACACAAAGGTTTTGCATTAAATTATTGAGTGTGGATGAGATAAAAGGCTTGTAATCTAGCTTAGAGCATGCTGAGTTCAAAAATGCAAAGTTATGGACATGGAAATGGCTCATGAACAAAGTGAGTTTTGCCCATATTGCCAAATTCGATTCTCCCTAACCACAAGGTTGTTTGATGAGTTCTTGGACATTTTGGAAATCTTGGAATGTGTACTACAATCCATATTTGTAATGCAAGTTGAAATTCCCAGTGGAAGCATGTGAAAAGTGGCCATGAAGTTAGGCTAAAATCCTGCCTAGAATAGGTCAAAAATTTTCTAAGTTAAGAATGTTTTGCACCCTTGTCCCAAAATTCATAACTTGAGCTACAAGCTTTTTTTGATAAAACTTTGTGAATCAAAGTTGTAGATTTTGCAATGGACTACAACTTTCATGTTTTGACTTTTATTTGAATCCAAATGCATCTTGGTAAAAAAATGGGACAAAGTTAGGAAAAAATTAGGGATTTTCATAACTTAGAAAAATTCCAAGTTATGAAAATTCTTCATTTTAAACCCTAATTTTTGATTTTTGATTTCTTGATGAACAAGTTTCATATTTTGACATGTCTTGATGAAAAATGAATCTTAACACTTGATTTTGACCAAAAAGTCAAAGTTTGACTTTTCAGTATACAGTCAAAAATTGATCAATTGACTGGAAAATTCATTTGTCAATCTTGTGCATTTGGGATCTTTTGAACTTGTTGAACATGTCAAGACAATTCCATGGGGTCCTTGAGTCCATATATGAGCTTGGTTGGCCATTGACTAGGTTAAACAGTCAAAAATTGCCTTTGTGCAGTCAAAACCCTAAAAATGACCATTTTGCCCTTTTGGTGATCTGATCAAATTTCTTGTGGAATTGTGATCCAAACTTGACCAAATGGTTTATATGAGTTCAAAATGTTGATGTGGGTCAAAAATCATGAGGTTTGACTGTCAATTGACCACATTTGACTTTTTCCCCAATACAGCTGATTTCTAGGTCAACTGTCCAATTGGCTGGGCAAAGATTGGAATCAAGACTTGAAACTTGGTATGGATAAACTTGGGAGTTCAACATGAAACATGAAAGTCATCTTAGGAATTTTAGGTCAAAACATCTTTGTGCAAACACAAACCCTAATTTGGGTCATCAGTGCAAGGAGAAGTCTTGAGCAGAGGAAACCCTAACTGGATCTTGAACTCCAAGGGTCTTGGGATGAAAAAATGTTGAGGAAATGGGAGGGAAAATTTTGGGGTACAACAATCACCTTGTGGAAGTATGATGTGTTTGATCACTATATCTCCAACTTGATACACTTGGCGTCTGACCTTTTTGTTAAAAGCCTTGATCATCCATTTTTGATACATTTGACCATGGAAAATAGCAGTAAGTCTCTTTTCATCAATCAATTTTAGTTGATCAAGTCGAGTCTGAATCCAGTCGTCTTCGTTCAGCCCCGCATCCTTCATAATCCTCAGAGAGGGGATCTGGACCTCGATAGGCAAGACAACTTCCATGCCGTAAACCAGAGAATAGGGTGTTACCCCGGTTGATGTACGAGCTGTGGTACGATACCCGTAGAGAGCGAATGGTAACATCTCATGCCAGTCTTTGTATATGACTGTCATTTTCTGTATGATCTTTTTAATATTTTTATTTGCAGCTTCGACAGCACCATTCATCTTTGGCCGATAGGGAGAAAAATTGTGATGCTGAATCTTGAACTGCTCACACAAGGCGGTGATCATAGTGTTGTTGAGATTTGTTCCATTTTTAGTGGTGATCCTTTCCAGGATACCATACTGGAAAATGAGATTTTGCTTGATGAAGCGGGCAACAACATTCTTGGTAACGGAAGCGAAGGAAGCTGCCTCCACCCACTTGGTAAAGTAATCAATGGCCACTAAGATGAAGCGGTGTCCATTGGAGGTTGTCGGCTTGATTTCCCCAATAATATCTATTCCCCACATAGCAAAGGGCCAAGGAGCCATCAAGATATTCAGAGGAACCGGAGGTACGTGCACCTTGTCAGTATAAATCTTGCATTTATGGCAGGTTTGAGAGTGTTGATAGCAGTCTACTTCCATGGTAGACCAATAATAGCCTACCCGTAGGATTTTCTTTGCCATCATATGCCCACTAGAGTGGGTGCCAAAAGTGCCTTCATGTAATTCAACCATGATCCTTTCAGCTTCAACCTTATCTACGCACCGAAGTAGCACAGAGTCATGATTGCGTTTGTACAGGATGATGTTACTAAGGAAGAACTTAGCAGAAAACCTCCTTAAGAACTTCTTATCATTGATTGAAGCTCCTTCTGCATATTCTTGAGTCTCGAGATACCTCTTGGCTTCATGAAACCAAGGTTGGTCCACTACTTCTTCATTATTAATCTCGTGAAAGTGTGTTGGTTCCTCCATTCGTTCAATGGTGATCTGGGGAGCCTCGTTATCCCAATTAAGTTTAAACATAGATGACATTATGGCTAGAGCGTCTGCTAGCTGATTTCCTTCTCGTGGGAAATGTTCGAAGGTAATCTTCTCAAAATATGGTAGCAATGTCAAAACATGTTCTTTGTAAGGGATAAGGTTTGGGTGTTTGGTGTCCCATTCCCCTTTGATCTGGCTGATAACCAAAGCTGAGTCTCTGAATACATCCAAGGATTTGATTCCCGAGTCTATGGCAGCTTTGAGACCGAAGATGCATGCTTCGTATTCCGCCATGTTGTTTGTACAATTGAAGCAAAGTCGTGCGGTAAATGGAGTATGACACCCTTCCGGAGATATGAGTACAACACCAATACCATTGTCGAGTGCATTATATGCCCCATCAAAGAACAGGGTCCATCGGGATCCTTGTTCAGGTTCGTCATATGGCCTGAATTCTTCACAGTTGTCTAATGTAATGATGTCTTCATCCGGAAATTCGAATTTCATGGATTGGTAGTCTTCTACAGCTTGGTGAGCGAGGTGATCAGCTAGTACACTGCTGTGATACGGTGGGAGAACTGACTTGGGATTTTGTGTTTGTGTTCGCAAATGTTTCGATTTAGCAAGAGTTTCCACCGACTTTTTATTTTATCCTAAGGAAAGGTCAAAAAGCACAGGAAAGACCTTTGAGATGTTTTCTTGGGTTCGGGGAGTAGATTATAGAAAGGGAAGGTATTAGCACCCTTTCTATCCATGGTTATCCATGGGCTCTTAGTTACTTGCTTAGATCACTTGCTTTGCATTTTCAGTTGTTTGAAATGGTGCTTTGTGTGTGGTTTTTGAAAGATATTTTGAAAAGAGGCCATTTGTGGCAACCTTTGTAATGATTCTTGTTTGAATGTATACAAAGGTGTATTGTCTTTTGAAAAAGTTTTCAATGTTTTAAATATTGTGTTGTGAGGTGTGTTTTTGAAAAGTAGCAAGGATGTTTTCTTTGCAAGTTTGATCAAGTAACTAAGAGTTGTCTACCCTATTTTACTCAAAGATTTTTCCTTATGTTTTTAACCCTTTTAACAGTGTTGTTTCACCATTGTGTTTGGTGAACAACCTTGTGTTAGGATGTAAACGGGACAGGCGCGGGTCATCGTATAGACCATGAAAGCAATAGTGTCAAGTATTTTGGCAATTTTCTTGAGGGACTATGATCATTTTTGTTTAGGCAACAAGATAGCGTCATCGAGGGACTATGATCATTTTGTTTGTTTTTGTTTTGTTTTGCCAAAATACTTGACATGCAAACATGGCCCATTTTTGAAGGCAACAAGTGGATGTAACCCTAGGGGTGTAAGTGTGCAAGTGTGTTTTGTTGCATGTAAGAGTTTATCTTTGAATTAGGATTTTCTATTTCATTGATTTTTTCTTGCCATACACATCCTAATTACTAGCATTTATATTTGAAAGCAATAAAAAGCAGAAATATAAAGTCCTACGCTATTACAGCAATTAGGGGGTGGGGATACATATTTGTACATGGGGTGGTTCAATGAGAAAAATAGGTAAGAAAAGAAAATAACAAAAACAAGATAGAGAGAAAGAGAGAGAGAGCCAGCGCGCTGCTGAGAGGCCATCAGAAGTTATGACTCAGGCCTGCTGCCAGATTATCAACCTTTTGGTTAAACTGTATGAGTCAGAACTTCTAACTCTGGCACTTGCAAAATAGAAACCTGTTAGTGGGAAGATCAGAAGTTCTGACCCCCATGCGCTGCAAGACAAAAATTTGTTAGTGGGGATATCAGAAGTTCTGATCCTGCTGGAGATACAATAATCTTCAGAAGTTCTGATATCATTGACAGCAGAACAGGCTTCAGATGTGCTAACGTCAAAGTCAGCACTTGGCTTCTCCCTATGCTAGTCAGAACATCTGCAGTTTTGTTATTGTTCCACAAAACAGAAAACATGTTTGGGACAGCTTCAGTAAATGTCAAAGCCTTTCAGGAGACAGAACCAAAAAGGTCACAGGCAGGTTCTACGCTGATTTACTTCCTACTCAAACATTCTGAGGTATGAAAATCCTCAGAACGCAAACAGCAGCAACATGATATTTACATTATGTTTATTTGAGCATGCAAAGCTGATAATGCTTAGCAGCGTGATGAAGGTCAGCAGGTGCTTACCTGGCTGTTGGAAACGTTTGTGAGTGAGAGCTAGCTTTTAGCTCTGATGGTGTTCCAGACAGGTTCTTTTTGAAGGGGTGGATGGAGAGTATATGTAGTTAGAAGCTGTAGGGGCGTATTTCTTTAATCAAGAAGCAATCTGGGTACAAATGAGGTTTTGAGACAGGAGATTCAAAGTTATGTTTGAGGCTCTTGAAACACCAAGATTTTTTGACAGAGTTTCAAAGTATTTTCTTGCTAAAAATTTTATGTTTCTCTTCTAGCAATTTTTCTGGTTTTTTTCTGTTGGGGCTTTCTTAGTGGTCAATGGTGCTCTATTTATAGGCAAAGCTCTTGTGGAATCTTGAACGTTAAAGGCGCCAATAGAGGTTAAATCGTTTTTTTTTAAAGAGGTTCATGGGAAGTTGTGATAATGTACAACTTTTCAGCCTAGGCTAGAATAGCAGGCAAGGATTGAGGAGAAGTGACCTCTATAGGTGGAAGGTGGCGCGTAGACCCATGCCTAAGCCTGCAGAAAGGTGTTTACCAAGCCACACGTGAAGAGACCTCTTGGATGAATGTTCAGGAGTGGTTGGGAGCATTAATGAGCATTAAATGGTGATGAGACTTATCAACACCAAAATTCTTGTAATAGGAGAAAACCTGAACCAGCAGTTCTGTTTTACCAAAAACAACGTGAACCAAGCTCTGATCTTGGCCTCTTGCTGTCTCAGTAAATTCTGGGGATTCTCCTGACTTTCTAATACGTTCCTTGGATTTGCTTCTGGAAATCTTGGACTTAGAGATTCTATGTCAGTGTAACTCTCACTCTTCTGACCTTTTCATCTTCTGATTCCAGCATGTTCTGAAGGAGCCTTCAGACTTCTTTGCTTCCTTTGCATTCCTCTAGCAAACTCTGGCTGAACTTGCGTAACTGCTGAAAGAGCCATGTTCTGTTTGAGGCTTATGTGTTGAACCATGTTTGCAACCTCTAACTGAGTTAATGTAGCTGCTGAAGAGCCAACTTCTGATTGCGTTGAGCCAAGCTTGCAACTTCTGACCGTTTCTGTCTGGAGGTTGGTCCAGAAGTTCTGAAGTGCTATTTTCTTCTTAAACACCCATTTTTTAGAGAAAAATTCCAAATGTTTAGAATTTAATTTTTATAGGTAAAAGCGTTGCCTTTAGAGCTTGTGTGATAATTTTGCTCTTGTAAATGGTTTGCTTGGGAAGAAATGATAATTCAGGACTTGGATTTGCTTCAGAGAGACTCTGGGAATACAGGATAATTTCCTGAAGAATGAGAGGGCAAATTTTGGGGTACAACAGCTGCCCCTGTTCAATCTTCTTGAACCTGAAGAGTTAGATAGGCAAGTTTGCCTTTCGCGACTCAAAGGTAAAAGAGGATTGGACACTAGAGTGCCCGTAAATTTGCACTCGTCCAAAGCATAGTTGAGGGAATGGGCTTAAAGATGCCATTTGGAGACGGTAGAATCTTGCTGGAGATGGGCTTAAAGATGCCATCCAAGAATCTTTGTTAACTTGCAATGTTGTAAGTCAAAAGAATGAGTATCAAAATGGTATTCGTGTCCGGAATGCATTCGAACTGTATCTGGAGACTGAATTTGTATGAGCAAAAGAATGGCCTCCGCGTCTGGGGCGTATCTGAGTTGTAACTGTGTTTGAATGTAGAATGAATATCAGAATGACTGTCGTGCCTGGAGTGTATCTGTATTGTATCTGGATGACAGAGGAATATCTGTGTATGGAGCAACTGTGTGCTGGAGATAAACCCTGAATGAGTGACAGAATGGCAACCGTGTCTGGAGCATATCTGGACTGTACCTTGGAGTTGAGATCTGTATGAGTAGTAGAATGACCGCCACGTCTGGGGTGTATCTGTACTGTAACTGGGATCTGAATAAGTGACAGAATGGCAACCGTGTCTGGAGCGTATCTGGACTGTACCTTGGAGTTGAGATCTGTATGAGTAGTAGAATGATCGCCGTGTCCGGGGTGTATCTGTACTGTAACTGGGATCTGAGTGAGTGACAGAATGGAAACCATGTCTGGAGCGTATCTGGATTATATCTGAAGTTGAGATCTGTATGAGTAGTAGAATGACCGCCGTGCCTGGGGTGTATCTGTACTGTAACTAGGATCTGAATAAGTGACAGAATGGCAACCGTGTATGGAGCGTATCTGGAATGTATCTGAAGTTGAGATCTGTATGAGTAGTAGAATGACCAGCGTGTCTGGGGTGTATCTGTACTGTAACTGGGATCTGAATAAGTGACAAAATGACTTCCGTGGCGACTGCACTAGGGAGAATCAAACTGCTGGTGTAAGGGCCAGAATGGCATCCGTGTTTGGAGTGTATCTGGACTGTATCTGAAGTTGAGATCTGTATGAGTAGTAGAATGACCACCGTGTCTGGGGTGTATCTGTACTGTAACTGGGATCTGAATAAGTGACAGAATGACTTCCGTGGCGACTGCACTGGGGAGAATCAAACTGCTGGTGTAAGGGCCAGAATGGCATCCGTGTTTGGAGCGTATCTGGACTGTATCTAAAGTTGAGATTTGTATGAGTAGTAGAATGACCGCCGTGCCTGGGGTGTATCTGTACTGTAACTAGGATCTGAGTAAGTGACAGAATGACTTCCGTGGCGACTGCACTGGGGGGAATCAAACTGCTGGTGTAAGGGCCAGAGTGGCATCCGTGTTTGGAGCATATCTGGACTTGAGGTTGATAAATGAATCTGAATGAGAGATAGAATGGCTGTCGTGTCTGGAGCGTATCTAGCCTGTATCCGATTGATGTAGTCTGAATGAGTAGTATAATGACCGCCGTGTCTGGGGTGTATCTGTACTGTATTTGACTTGAAATTCTGAATGAGTAATAGAATGACCGCCGTGTCTAGGGTGTATCCATACTGTATCTGACTTGAAATTCTGAATGAGTAATAGAATGACCGCCGTGTCTGGGGTGTATCCATATTGTA
Organism: Vicia faba; assembly: GCA_948472305.1. Taxonomy (NCBI): domain Eukaryota; kingdom Viridiplantae; phylum Streptophyta; class Magnoliopsida; order Fabales; family Fabaceae; genus Vicia; species Vicia faba. Next base: position 831,659,883 of record OX451741.1, read on the forward strand.
TCTGACTTGAAATTCTGAATGAGTAATAGAATGACCGCCGTGTCTGGGGTGTATCCATACTGTATCTGACTTGAAATTCTGAATGAGTAATAGAATGACCGTCGTGTCTGGGGTGTATCCATACTGTATCTGACTTGAAATTCTGAATGAGTAATAGAATGACCGCCGTGTCTGGGGTGTATCCATATTATATCTGACTTGAAATTCTGAATGAGTAATAGAATGACCGCCGTGTCTGGGGTGTATCCATACTGTATCTTACTTGAAATTCTGAATGAGTAATAAAATGACCGACGTGTCTGGGGTGTATCCATACTGTATCTGACTTGAAATTCTGAATGAGTAATAGAATGACCGCCGTGTCTGGGGTGTATCCATACTGTATCTGACTTGAAATTCTGAATGAGTAATAGAATGACCGTCGTGTCTGGGGTGTATCCATACTGTATCTGAATTGAAATTCTTAATGAGTAACAGAATGACCACGGTGTCTGGGGTGTATCCATACTGTATCTGACTTGAAATTCTGAATGAGTAATAGAATGACCCCCGTGTCTGGGGTGTATCCATACTGTATCTGACTTGAAATTCTGAATGAGTAATAGAATGACCGCCGTGTCTGGGGTGTATCCATATTTTATCTGACTTGAAATTCTGAATGAGTAATAGAATGACTACCGTGTCTGGGGTGTATCCATACCTTATCTGACTATTTGCTAGCGATAGCCTTTTAATCTTATCCTGGAAAGGATGAAATGTTAGCTAAAACACAAAGTTATGTTGCATGATATGTTTGATGCAATGAATTGCGTTTCATCAATGTTTATGATATATGAATGTAATGATTATGCATGTAAGCCGAGTAGCTGTCTTGCTGAGGAAGATAAATCCTGTACTGCTGCCGGGGATTTGAAAATCCTTTGATTGTTGTCGGGGAAATAAATCCATGACCAAAGCTGGGGATTCCAAGGATCTTTGATCACTGGAGATGAGAAATCTTTGCTGACTGTTGATTGCTGACTGCTTGGGGAGCAAGATCTTCAATTGTTGAGGGATCTTAGGACCACTGCTGGGGATTGAAAATCCTTGGTGACTTGTGGGGAATGAGAATTCTGATGATCGCTACTGGGGAATTTAAAACCTGGGAGACTTGTGCTGGAGAAGTGAGATTGAGAATCTTCAATCTGATGGGAAGTATCTCTGTGGGGAGAATGTTCATTGATCTGGTTCCGCTGGGGATTGATAGTTGGAGGTTTTAGCTCCGCTGGGGACTATCAGTCTTGGCTCCACCGGGGATCTTGAAACTCAACTCTGAGGGGAATTAAGTTCTGGAAGGCTCTCTTAGCTGGGGAAATCAGCTTTGAGAAAGCTTTTGCTCTGCTGAGGATCCTGAAGTTTAACTCTGTTTGGGGAATTAAGTTCTGGATTTTAACTCAGTTGAGGAACTTAGAGTTTAATTCTTCTGGGGGTTTCTTTTGAAAGGGCCTCAAGATATTTGTCTGTACCTTCAACTTATCAGCAATCATCTTTTCTTGATTTGTAAGCAAATGATTATGTTCAAATGCATATGCCTATTTAACAAAACATTGGACGTTTCTCAAATAAAACATAGGTGTAAAAAGAAAAGGAAGACAAAGCAAAAATTTTGTACTTGGAAAAGTATTTGTATTAACTTTTTATGAGTATCTTTGTACAAAGGAGACAGACATCCTAGTAAGAGGATGTTGTCGTAAACATTGAAAAATTTATACAAAAGAAAGATGGCTATGTGTAACAATTCCATGGGATTCCCATTCTGTTATAGCCTTCACAACTCTGAATATCTTGTCCATTCATTGCTTCGTGCGCCGATGATTGGATTGATCAGAAGCTCGAGGCATGTTGATGAAGAGATTGTTCTTTAAAGTGATCCGACGAGACATAGTCATACGCTTTAATTCCCTAACTTTTGCCTGAATCGCCCTTTCGGGTTTTCGATCCACCGGGAAACCCCTTTTTGCCTAAGTCGCCCTTTCGGGTTTTCAACTTGCCGGGTGTACAGATTTTTTTTTGTTTTATCCCTAATTTTTGCCTGAACCGCCCTTTCGGGTTTTCGGTTCACCAGGATACCCATTTTTTGCCCAAGTCGCCCTTTCGTGTTTTCGACTTGTCGGGTTGTTTCATGCGTAGTATCTTTTGACTATGTCTGCGTTCGCAGGGTGTGGAAAATCTTCGCCGTCCATGGTGGTCAGAATCATTGCACCACCAGAAAAGATGCTCTTAATTACAAATGGTCCTTCATAGGTAGGAGTCCATTTGCCCCTGGGATCACTTTGCGGAAAGATGATCCGCTTGATCACAAGATCTCCAACTTGATATACTTGACGTATGACTTTCTTGTTGAAATCCTTGATCATCCGTTTTTGGTACGTCTGACCATGGCAAACAGCAGTGAGTCGCTTCTCGTCGATCAAATTGAGTTGATCAAGTCAGGTCTGAATCCAATCGTCTTCACTCAAACCAGCATCCTTCATAATCCTTAGAGAAGGAATCTGAACTTCCATGGGTAGGACAGCCTCCATGCCATATACCAAAGAAAATGGGGTTGCCCCTGTCGAAGTACGTGTCGTGGTACGATATCCATGCAGAGCAAACGGTAACATCTCATGCCAGTCTTTGTAGGTAACTGTCATTTTCTGAATGATCTTCTTGATGTTTTTGTTCGTAGCTTCAACAGCACCGTTCATCTTCGGCCGATAGGGAGATCAATTGTGATGATAAATCTTGAACTGTTCGCATAGAGCGGTGATCATGGTATTGTTCAGATTTGTACCGTTGTCTGTGATGATCCTGTCGGGGATACCATACCGGCATATGAGGTTCTGCTTGATGAAGCGGGCAACCACATTTTTTGTAACAGAGGCAAAGGAAGCTGCTTCGACCCACTTGGTGAAATAGTCAATAGCGACCAAGATGAAGCGATGTCCATTGGATGCCGTGGGCTTGATCTCTTCAATCATGTCAATGCCCCACATTGCGAATGGCCAAGGGGCTGTCAGAATGTTGAGAGGAACAGGAGGAATATGAACCTTGTCGGCGTAGACTTGACATTTGTGGCAAGTACGGGAATGTTGATGGCAATCAGCTTCCATGGTAGACCAGTAATTGCCTGCCCTTAGAATCTTCTTAGCCATCGTATGTCCGCTCAAGTGAGTGCCAAATGTGCCACTGTGTATCTCAGTCATGATCAACTCTGCTTCAGCTTTTTCCACACAACACAGTAAAACACAATCATGGTTGCGCTTATAAAGGATGTCATTGCTTAGGAAGAACTTGGCGGCAAATTTCCTTAAGAACTTATTGTCATTTATTGAAGCTCCTTCAGGATATTCTCTAGTCTAGAGATACCTTTTGATTTCATGAAACCAGGGTTGTTCCACTACTTCTTCGGTATTAATCTCATGACAGTGCGCAGGTTCGTCCATTCGCTCGATGGTGATTTGTGAAGCCTCGTTATCCCAGTTGAGTTTAAACATGGAAGACATTGTAACCAGAGCATCTGCTAACTAATTTTCTTCTCGCGGGAAATGCTCGAAGGTGATCTGCTCGAAATGAGGCAGCAATGTCAAAACATGTTCTTTGTATGGGATAAGATTAGGATGTTTGGTGTCCCATTCTCCTTTGACTTGACTGATAACCAAAGCCGAGTCCCCAAATACGATCAAAGATTTGATCCCCAAGTCTATAGCAGCCTTGAGACCAAAGATGCAAGCTTCATATTCGGCCATGTTGTTGGTACAGCTGAAACAAAGTCGGGCCGTGAAAGGTGTATGGCCACCTTTTGGGGAAATGAGTACCGCACCGATACCGTTTCCAAGTGCATTTGAAGCACCATCAAAGTACAGGGTCCATCGGGATCCTTTTTCAGGTCCGTCATACGGTCTGTTACCTTCAATGTTATCCAATGTCATGATGTCCTCGTCTGAGAAGTCGAATCTCATGGATTGATAATCTTCGATAGCTTGATGAGCTAGATGGTCAGCTAGTACACTCCCTTTTATAGCTTTTTGGGTAGTATACTGGATGTCATACTCAGTCAGGATCATTTGCCATCTAGCGATTCTTCCAGATAAAGCAGGCTTCTCGAAGATATACTTGATAGGATCCATTTTGGAAATCATCAAAGTGGTATGAGTCAACATATACTACCTTAGTCGGCGAGCAGCCCATACCAAAGCGCAGCAAGTTTTGTCGAGCAGTGAGTAGCGAGTCTCACAGTCGGTAAACTTTTTGCTAAGGTAATAAATGGCATGCTCTTTTCGACCAGACTCGTCATGTTGGCCCAGTACGCACCCCATTGAGTTGTCCAAAACAGTCAGGTACATGATCAATGGCCTTCCTTCGACGGGTGGCATCAGAATAGGAGGTTCTAGCAAATACTCTTTGATCTTATCAAAAGTAAATTGACAACCATCGTTCCATTCAACTACCTGATCTTTCTTCAATAGTTTGAAAATTGGCTCACAGGTAGACGTCAGGTGAGAGATGAACCTGGCGATATAGTTCAAGCGTCCCAAGAAACCTCTAACCTCCTTTTCAGTACGGGGGGCAGGCATTTCTTGTATAGCCTTTACTTTTGCTGGATCGACCTTAATGCATTTGCTGCTGACAATAAATCCCAGAAGTTTACCAGACCTAACTCCAAAAGTGCACTTACTTGGATTCAGTCTGAGTTTGTACTCCTTCAGCCTGGCAAACAGCCTCCGCAAGTGTTCAAGGTGTTCTTCCTCTGTTTGTGATCGAGCTATCATGTCGTCTACGTAAACTTCAATCTCATGATGTATCATATCATGAAACAAAGCTACCATGGTGTGATCGGTGGGAATATAACTGACTGTTTTGGAATGCTGGTTCGCGTTTGCGTTTCGCAAAATGTCGCGGTAAGCAAGAGTCGCCACCGTCTTTTATTTTATCCAACAAGGAAAGGATAAAAGCACAGAAAAATTCCTTTTCGAGATGTTTCTCGGGTTCGGGAGGTAGATTATAGAAAGGGAAGGTGTTAGCACCCTTTCTATCCGTCGTTATCCACGGGCTCTTAGGTACTTATTCATTGTGTTTTCAAAAGGTTTTGCTTTTCTTGTGCTTGTGGGTTTTGAAAAGAGTTTTGTTTGAAAATTTCGATTTAACTCTTGTTTCTGTCCTCAAGAGTGTATGAAGTGTTTTTGAAAACTTTGTTTGAAAAGTGTAAGTGCAAAAAATTTGTTTTGTTTTGAAAGAGCAAGTACCTAAGAACCTCTACCTACTCAAAAGGAATTAAACTGTGTAAATGTCCTTTAGACAGTGCTATCCCACTATTGAGGAGTAGGTAGCACCGTCGTTGGAGTTTTCGGGTCAATTCGATTAAGGGATATGTGGTCACTAAAGCAATGTTAGGACGCCTTAGCGGTAACCCTAATGTCTTAGATCATTTTATCTAAGGCAACCGTTTCGAGGCAACTTATGATCTTTGGACAAGAGGGCGACCTCTAAAACTTCCTACACTCAATGACCACGTTCGAGGCAACCATGTGAGGCGTACCCTAGGAGTGGCATGTGCAAATGTGTCAATTTTCAGTTATGTTATCTTTATACATGTTATGGTGAGCTACGATTGATTTTAATTTAAGATAGATCTTGTCATGCATAGCCTATTATTCATACATCTAGCAGTTAATGGTTTGCGGAAAATAAAACTAAGTTATTACAAGGCGTCGGGTATTTACATCGCCAAAAACAAACCCTTGAAAAAGTAAATGCGGAAAAGTAAATAAAAACGGTAAATAATCCTAATTAAAACTATTACATCCTCGGAGCAAATACAATTATATGGATCAAAATATGAATAAAAAAAAATCACATGCGCGAGAAAAATGGAATCGGAGAGTTTTTAGGGTTTTGACCCTTTTTAGGAAAGAAAGAGATTTTTTTTGTTATTTCTTGCATTTAATTAAATTAAACCTAAACTAATTAATTAATTAAATAAAAAGAGAAATATTTTTGGGTTTTTGAATATTTAAGGAAATAAAAAATAAAATGATTAAATATATTAAAACCTAATTCTACACCAATTTTAATTTATTGCAAAAGTATTAATATTATGCCTAATTAAAACTAAACAAATTATGTTAATATTTATTTACAAAATAAACTAATGAAATTAAATTTAATAAATAAAAATATTATATTTTTTGTTTTCTGATTTTTTGTTATGAAAAAGGAAGTTAATTAGTTAATTGGTTAACTAAATAAAAAATAATAAAATTAAGTAAAAGAAACATAGGGAAAAAAAAGCAAACCAAAAAGGGGGTCTGGGCCTAGAAAGGGGGGTTCATTCATCAGAATTCCAGGCCCAAACGCAAGCATCCTTCGTTGACTTTCTTCATTCCATGTGCGCCTTTGACTGGGGAACGTGATGGTCCCTCACTCCTAGCCACTGGATTAGATCTGAAGCTACTTGGCCACCATCTAGATGAGGGCGTATGATAGGCCCTGCTTTGAGTGTTGCATAGAATTTCCTGAAACAAAATGATACAAATGCTTTGGGGGACCTGGGATTCGAACCCAGGTCCCATTGCTCATTGGACGTTCGCCCCTGCCACTACACCACTATGATGCTTTTGTAATAATAATAAACAACAAATAATATATATCAAATAAACACTTATGCCTGGAAAAAAATTAAAAAGCGCGCTGATTTCAAACCGGCCAATGGGAGGGCGACGTGTGGTCGTCTTCTTCCCCAAACCTTGTGTTTTTTCCTGCGGATTTGATTCCGCATCAAAATCCGTGGCTTATTTCTAAAATCCACCCTAGGCTATGAAAATACCATCTAAGGCCATGGCTGACCTCGTCTCTCCCTCTTGAGTATCCCTGTACCAATTATTCATCTTGATTTTGCCTGTATGAGAAACGCCTAAAACACAAGAACATGAACCCTAGGTTCGAACATCATGATACAGAGGCCAATAATGAAATCGAATAATGCAAAAATGTTCTAAATCAAATAACAAACATGAATATGCCAATATTTTGAAGAAAAAGTGCAAGAACTGGAAGTTGGGATTCCATGTTCAGAGGTCCATTCGTGACGACTTACAGTGCGATATAGGTGATGAAAAAGACTGGTTTTGATTGCTATAGCACCAATGGATGTCAAGGAAGGGAGCTACGTTCGTCTTTTTGTCTAAAAGTGTCTCCAATATCGTTCTTGATCTCACACTTTTCCAAGGATTTTTGCAATTTGCTCTGGCCGTTTTTAGCAGTTCCTAGGTCGTGAATTAGGTTTGTGTGGCTTGTGCATGTATAAGGCAATGATTTTAGGTCAAGAGTTGGGCCAATATCCATGAACATTCAAGGTTTAGGATTTGATTTTATCACCATTGTTAACCTTTCCAAAAATAGGCCAAATCTGAGATTTTGTGCACAAATAAGCCTTAGCACGAGTTGGTTGGTTGTCACATGATGTTTGCAAGCTGTACCAATCACAAAGATACCATTTCATTAATTTTTGGATTTTATTTGAATTAATATAGATTTAAATTGAATTAAATCAATAAAAATTAAATAAAATATAAAAATAAATGTTTGGTCATGAAATTAAAGATGGGACACGTGTGTGGTATGGCATGACCAAATCAAGTGGAAAAAAGTGGGCCCTTTTGTCAAAAATTGGAGTTTTGAGGATAGTTGACTTTTGGCAATTTTGGAAAAATGCCCAACTTCAACAATGCAGAACTTCTTCAATTTTGAACTTTTGGAGGTGTTCTTGGACTTTTTAGAAACCTTGAGATATCCTCTAATCAACCCTTTTTGTATCATCTCATTTTGATCTTCCATTCATAAGTTATAAGCTTGGGAAAAAAGGTGTTTTTGTTGACTTTCAAAAATGACCTATAATGTCCAAATTTGTAACTTCTTGTGAGTGCATTTTCTGATCTTGGGGTATGAATATGGATTGTAGGAAATTTCATCCTCTTCAAAATGAGCTTTGGATGGGTCATTTCTCATAAAGTATGAGAAAGTTATGCTTGGTCAAAGTTGAGTTGACTTTTCCTACAAAACCCTAATTTAGCAACTTTTAAATCTTGATGAATTTTGAGCAATCCTTGATGAATCATGATCAACCCTTTATCAAATGATTAATTATCCTTCAAAATGAGAATGTTGACAAAAAATCTTGAGGTTTGACTATATGTAGGCCACAATTGACTTTTGACCCAGCACAGTCGATTTTTGGGCCTCTTGAGCAATTGGCTGACCAAAGTTTCTCTGCAAGGCTTGAAATTTGTCCTGGATGGACTTAAGGACATATTAAGACATTGGGAAGCACTTGAGAACATTTGGATGTGAGGACCTTGATGCAACACAAAACCCTAATTTGGACTTGACTGCCTTAGGAGGTGATTTGACTGTCCAACCCTTGAGCTATCTTGAGCAATTTGAAGATCATTCTTGACCAATCTTGAGGAATATGTGAGGGAAAATTTTGGGGTACAACAGTTGCCCTTGTTCAATTTTCTTAAACCTGAGGATATGGGTTGGCTTTCGATCCTTTCGTGATCCGAAGGTGGAAGATAATTGAACACTAGAGTGCCTAGAAATTTGCACTCGCATGGTGTAGTATCAGCATTGTGATGTCGAGAATGGGCTTACAGATTCCATTTGGAGAGATGATGGATAGGAGGATGGGCTTATAGATGCCATTTGGAGATTGTCTGTTGAATTGTAGTTTTGTAAGTTGAAAGAAGGAGCCTGTGTAGGGTTGACTGAAGATGAGTCTGGGTAAAACTGCATCTTGGAAGGAAGGAAACCTGTGTAGGGTTGACTGATGATGAGTCCGTGTAAAACTGAATTTTGGAAAGAGAAGGAAACCGGTGTAGGGTTTCCTGATGATGAGTCTGTGTAAAACTTCATCTTGGAAATGAGAAGGAACCGGTGTAGGGTTGCCTGAGGATGAGTCCGGGTAAAACTGCATCTTGGAAGGAAGGAAACCTGTGTAGGGTTGACTGATGATAAGTCCGTGTAAAACTGCATTTTGGAAAGAGAAGGAAACCGGTGTAGGGTTGCTTCATGGTGGGTTGTCTTCATTGATGGGTTGTCTTCATTGACGGGTTGTCTCTATTGACGGGTTTGCATCAGAAAAATCTTTAGGAATCGATTTAACTGGATTTGTCTTCTTTGACAGGATTAGCATCAGAAAAATCTTTAGGAATCGATTTAATTGAATTTGTCTTCTTTGACTGGATTAGCATCAGAAAAATCTTTAGGAATCGATTTAACTGGATTTGTCTTATTTGACTGGATTAGCATCAGAAAAATCTTTAGGAATCGACTTAATTGGTTTTGTCTCCATTGACATAATTTGAGAATTTAACTGCATCTTTCCTGAAAGGTAAAGGTTAGTCATATGCAATGCATGATATGGATCGAGCAATGATGTTCTCAACATAAATGAGATTGTATGATATGATGCGTATATGCATGTATCATGATGTATGAAAATGTGATGTTTTAGCTGGGGAAAATAAATCTCGGAGTTGCTGGAGAATAGAGTTGAGTTCTTCGTTTCCGCTGGGGATAATGAACGAAGATGATGATGAGAATAAACCTGCGGGAGAAAATAAATCTGTTGGGGAATAACCTTGATGAAGAGATTACTCTGAGGGGAAATACTCTATGGGGGAGAGATGTTCTGCTGAGATTTTAACGATAACTCCGTTGGGGATTCCGTTGATAAGCTCTGTTGGGGATTTTGATGATGAACTCCGCTGGGGATAGAAAGAACTTCGTTGGGGATGATCTTTCAGTTGCAACTTGCTGAGGATAACCCAGTTAGACTCTTGTGGGGGTAACCTCTGAATTTGGCTGAGGAGATGCATTTGTATTCTTCAGGGGACAAGCTTCCAGAATCTACTAGGTAAGATGATTCAATTCTCTATTGGGGAAGCCCTTTTTTAGACTACGCTGGGGAAATGGCTCCACTGGGGGTATCTTGTATTCCACCGGGGAACATTCTTATATTTTGTTGAGGAATATTAAGTCCACCGGGGATTCCCCTACGCTTGCTGGAGAATGTCTTTATACTCCGCTGGGGAATATTAAGACCTTCTGGGAATACCGAGCTTTTTCGGAACTGATGGTAGACTAACTCTGCTTGGGGGAGAGTATTGCTGATTCTTCCATGGTTGCAAGTCTCAGTGGGGAGAGCTACCCTTACCGTCTTACTCTGCGGGGAGTGAAGGTATCTTGGTCATATTCTTCAGCTGAATTTACCTTGTACCTGGTGGACAGAGCAGCTTGTACAGTTCGGACAATTCTTATTGCCCCTGTTTCTGTGGGAGAAGGTGCCTGTGGAGGTGCTTGATAACTGCCGATTGACAAATCTTCTTCTGGTAGGCAAGTGACGAGATGACGGGACATAGTCGTACGCTTTTGATCCCTAACTTTTGCCTGGACCGCCCTTTCGGGTTTTCAGTCCATCGGGATACCCTTTTTTGCCCAAGCCGACTTTTCAGGTTTTCGACTTGCCGGGTGTACAGATTTTTTATTTTCATCCCTTATTTTTGCCCGAACCCTTTTGGTTCGCCGGGAAGCCCTTATTTTTGCCTAGGCCAGTCGACCTAGCGGGTCTTTGATTATGCGTAGTATTTTTTTTTACTATGTCCACGTTCTCAGAGTGCAGGGACTTGTCACTGTCAGTAGTGTTGTATTGCCATACTACCAGAAGATCTTCGTTTGATCATGCAAGATTCGTTGCTGGAATTCATGTCCAATTCCCCAAGTGACTCAGATGGAGATTTTCCCCTGGCTATTTGGCATCTTGAGAGATTCCTTGAATCTTGACTTGACTGCCCCAGATGATGGAAAATGATCATGTCTGCCCCTTGGTTGGAAGTGTTTTTTCCACTTGAGGTGACTCTTTTTATTGAGAAGGTTTTTGTTCACTAGATATTCGTCGTGCGAATTTCTCTGCTGTTTGAACAAATAGCCATATGCAAACAATGTTATTTTAAGAATGCAAAGCTTATGTCTGTCTTAAAGTTTTTTGAAAATGCAGTTTTCAATAAAACAAGTGAATTTTGTAAAATGTGATGTCAACTCAGGATTTTACAGCAAGCCCTACAGGAGTCAGGATACCTTTTGTAACAGTATGCTTTCAAACTAACCCATGCTTCAGCTAGGACGTTTTAAGGGTTATAACGTGGCCTGGTTCACGGTTTAAGAAACAAAGGATAAAGGCTCAAATTTTATTTGTACCCACCCGTTCTTCGTGATGTTCTTCGATCCTAAACTCAGCTAATCGTGCATCAGATCTTGTTTGAGTCTTTGCTCTGATATTCCGGTGATGGCTCGGATACTGACAATTTATTTTGAATAGGCAGTCATTTTTGTCGAGATTTTTTTTCTTTTCAGGACCTCTTTCTTTTTGATTTTATTATCCCTGTCTTTTGCCCGAACTATTTCTTTTGTAATTACAGTCAGCGGGATGCCCCAGCTTTGTAAGTCTCCTTCATAGGTTTTGACTTATTGGGCTTTTATTTCTGAGGGATAATGACTGCCTGTCCTTACGATTATTCGGGACCATCACCGTCTCTTGTTTTGGAAGGACTCCTTTGATGACATTCATTGTGCACCTGGATCAACTGAGAAACTACCCTGCCCCAGGTTATAATTAAGGGTTTTAATTTGTGAAAAGAAAAACTCCAACTTCTTTGGCTCAAAGGGGTTGACGAGGGATTATCTTCCTTATCACTCCATTGTTTAGGATTTGAAACAATGCTTGTACCTCATCAGCGGGGTCTATTCAAAAGCATATTGTAAAGATCGTGGTATCGTTTTCGTCATCCTCCCTCAAAAGGCTTAGAAATTTTTAAATCGAGAGTTTGAACATCACAAAAAGGAAATATGAGGCAATTTTAAGCATAGTGAAAACAATTAATTCAAAACAGACACGTGTAATGCATTAATGAAATAAAAGAGTTTGACATGATAATTGTTTGAATAAGCCAAGAAAAATACAATTTCAGAATTCAAATGAACAAAAGTGCTTTCAATCCTAGCCATGTTTTGGCAAGGGAGCAGTGATCACATTGGGAGTCTCAGGAGGCTCGAATTCGATCTCCTTAGCGTCAATCATATTCTGAATCTTGTATTTCAGCGCCCAACAATCGTTAGTATCGTGCCCCGGGCTACCGGAATGATAAGCGCACCTTGCATCTGGGTTGTAGTTAGGAGAAGAAGTCTTAGGGTTCAGAGGAGGGTTTATCACCGCAATCAGATTCATCTTCAACATGTGCTGCAATGCTTGTGACAATGGCATGTTGATGTTGGTGAATTGTCTTTTAGGCTCGTCCGACCTTCGTTGATTTCCCTTTTGCTGTTGTCAGTGTGACGCAGAACCAGAGATCCAGACTGCCCCTACGTGTTGGTCACGATGACTCTTTTGACTGTACACAGCATTGGACTCTTTGTTCCCACTGTAAGGCTTTTTCTGAGCATCAGAAGGTGTAGCTTCTTGAATCTTCCCACTTTTGATGCCAGCTTCAATTCTCTCCCCAATCAAGATAAGATCTGTAAACCCGGCTGAAGAGTTTCCAATCAGATGATTAAAGAATGGACCAGACAGGGTCCCCAGAAACATATCGACGAGTTCACGATCAGTTAAAGGTGGTTGCACCCTTCCGGCAAGGTCTCTCCATTTCTGAGCATACTCTTTAAATCCTTCACCCGTCCCTATTGACATACCCTGGAGTTGGGTACTTGTAGGAGCGAGGTCGGAGTTATATTGATACTGCTTATAGAACGCAGTAGCCAAATCTTCCCAGTTACGGACACTGGCTCCATCCAGCTGATAGAACCACTCAAGCTGAGTCCCTGAGAGACTGTCTTGAAAGAAATGAATCCACAAGTTCTTGTCAGCAGTGTAAGGTTGGATCCTCCTCACATATGACCGGAGGTGCAGCTTTGGACAGGAAGCTCCGTCATACTTGGCAAGGGCAGGTGCCTTAAACTTATGGGGAATCACCACCCCAGAGGATAGACCTAGATCTCCGAAGTCCAGACCGGGCACGTTCTGTATTTTCATAGCGCTCAAGCGGTCTTCCAGCTGTTTGTACTTATCCTCAGCAGGAGGATACTGTTCTTCATCATAATCCATCTCGTTGTCAGAGACTATAGGGCTAGGAACCCTGCTTTCTTATGGGTTGTCTTTCCCTCCAGATGAGGTGGTCAGACCAACTTCATTTTGCAGCCCGTTTCCAAACTTGCGTCCGGTGTTGAACATGACAGTCCTCTTCTTCTTCTTCTTACTCTCTTTTAGAATCAAGGTCTTCAGGTCCTGCTGACCCTTAGCTAGGATCATGACCAACTCTTGAAACTGGGCATTCTGGGCCTGGAGGGCCTTGATAGCTTGCTCAGTGGAAGGTTCGGTAGACATGATGATTGCTGAAATAAACAGCGAAGAAGATAAGATACCTGTAATGGTACCTGTAATGCAATGATATGTATGATATATGTATGTCGTGTTTTCAAGGATCTCGTGGGGTAAACAAAGAAACTTGTTAGAATTTGAATTTTGCAGCTTGATTGAAGGAACTTCATGTTGCTGAGAGTCCTTCTTCAAGAGTCAGGCTCACCATATCGAGTGGGTCATAGCCCCTGACTCAAGTTATCATGCTTGGATTTCTAGACAACCTCGGCTAGAGGAAAATAAATCCCCTTTGCCCCTTGCTAGACTTTTGATTTGCCATTACCTGCATCACAAGCCCTTGAGATCCTTGAAATGGTTAAGGACAATGCTATGGTATGATGTTATGATGTGTATGCTATGCGTGAAGTGATGTAAGTAAACCCTGCAATGAGTCCAAATTATTGGATAAGGACTGTAAACAAAACCTGCAAGGAACTCATGCTGTCAGATAACAAGAACGTGCAAGTAGTTCAAGTTTGAAGGCACACAAGTCACACATATAGCCTTAAGTTTAAGCTGGCATGGAGTTCGTAGATAAGTACCCTCTTGAAGTTAGTTGGCTCAAAACCTGTCCTATAAATAGTAACCGGGTTCTAAGGAGCTCAATATCATTGGATTGTTTTCTATGTTCATTGTTTTCATTTAGCCACTTAACTGGCGACCAAAATATTCCAATAAAACAACCCTCAATGAGTGTAGTATCGATTATCTACCAACTTCGGACTGCACCAAAGTCGGTCATCTCACTACCCCTAAAAAGGCCAGGATGGTCAAGTAAGGTTCTAAGGTCAGTTGATGCTTCGCGACACCACGCCGCGGCCCTGTACTCTCCTTGACTTTACTCAAGGGTTACCGGTACTCACCAAAGTGCCACATCAATGTAGCTACTGCTTCAACCATGTCGGTATACCCCGCACAGTTCCCTCACAGTTTATTGCTACTTCTAAAGGGTATCCCCAGATCCAGGTTAGGATCTATAGAACTCCGATACAAACCCACAAGTTTTAAAGCATACAAAACATACAATTGAAAACACAAGTGATCTAATCCTAAGGTACACCTCACTTATTTAGATAGTTCCCCAGCAGAGTCGCCGGTTCTGTGATCGGTGGGAATAGAAATGACTATTTTGGAATTTTGGTTCGCGTTTGCGTTTCGCAAAATGTCGCGGTAAGCAAGAGTCACCACCGTCTTTTATTTTATCCAACAAGGAAAGGACAAAAGCACAGAAAAATTCCTTTTTGAGATGTTTCTCGGGTTCGGGAGGTAGATTATAGAAAGGGAAGGTGTTAGCACCCTTTCTATCTGTGGTTATCCACAGGCTCTTAGATACTTGTTCATTGTGTTTTCAAAAGGTTTTGCTTTTCTTGTGTTTGTGGGTTTTGAAAAGAGTTTTGTTTGAAAACTTCGATTTAACTCTTGTTTCTGTCCTCAAGAGTGTATGAAGTGTTTTTGAAAACTTTGTTTGAAAAGTGTAAGTGTGAAAAATTTGTTTTGTTTTGAAAGAGCAAGTACCTAAGAACCTCTACCTACTCAAAAGGAATTAAACTGTGTAAATGTCCTTTAGACAGTGCTATCCCACTATTGAGGAGTAGGTAGCACCGTCGTTGGAGTTTTCGGGTCAATTCGATTAAGGGATATATGGTCACTAAAGCAATGTTAGGACGCCTTAGCAGTAACCCTAATGTCTTAGATCATTTTATCTGAGGCAACCGTTTTGAGGCAACTTATGATCTTTGGAAAAGAGGGCGACCTCTAAAACTTCCTATACTCAATGATCACGTTCGAGGCAACCAAGTGAGGTGTATCCTAGGAGTGGCATGTGCAAATGTGTCAATTTTCAGTTATGTTATCTTTATACATGTTATGGTGAGCTACGGTTGATTTTAATTTAAGATAGATCTTGTCATGCATAGCCTATTATTCATACATCTAGCAGTTAATGGTTTGCGGAAAATAAAACTAAGCTATTACAAGGCGTCGGGTATTTACATCGCCAAAAACAAACCCTTGAAAAAGTAAATGCGGAAAAGTAAATAAAAGCGGTAAATAATCCTAATTAAAACTATTACATCCTCGGAGAAAATACAATTATATGGATCAAAATATGAATCAAAAAAAATCACACGCGCGAGAAAAATGGAATCGGAGAGTTTTTAGGGTTTTGACCCTTTTTAGGAAAGAAAGAGATTTTTTTTGTTATTTCTTGCATTTAATTAAATTAAACCTAAACTAATTAATTAATTAATTAAATAAAAAGAGAAATATTTTTGGGTTTTTGAATTTTAAGGAAATAAAAAATAAAATGATTAAATATATTAAAACCTAATTCTACACCAATTTTAATTTATTGCAAAAGTATTAATATTATGCCTAATTAAAACTAAACAAATTATGTTAATATTTATTTACAAAATAAACTAATGAAATTAAATTTAATAAATAAAAATATTATATTTTTTGTTTTCTGATTTTTTGTTATGAAAAAGGAAGTTAATTAGTTAATTGGTTAACTAAATAAAAAATAATAAAATTAAGTAAAAGAAACATAGAAAAAAAAAAGAAAACCAAAAAGGGGGTCTGGGCCTAGAAAGGGGGGTTCATTCATCAGAATTCCAGGCCCAAACGCAAGCAGCCTTCGTTGACTTTCTTCATTCCATGTGCGCCTTTGACTGGGGAACGTGATGGTCCCTCACTCCTAGCCACTGGATTAGATCTAAAGCTACTTGGCCACCATCTAGATGAGGGCGTATGATAGGCCCTGCTTTAAGTGTTGCATAGAATTTCCTGAAACAAAATAATACAAATGCTTTGGGGGACCTGGGATTCGAACCCAGGTCCCATTGCTCATTGGACGTTTGCCCCTGCCACTACACCACTATGCTGCTTTTGTAATAATAATAAACAACAAATAATATATATCAAATAAACACTATGCCTGGAAGAAAAAAAAAGCGTGCTGATTTCAAACCGGCCAATGGGAGGGCGACGTGTGGTCGTCTTCTTCCCCAAACCCTGTGTTTTTTCCTGCAGATTTGATTCCGCATCAAAATCCGTTGCTTATTTCTAAAATCCACCCTAGGCTATGAAAATACCATCTAAGGTCATGGCTGACCTCGTCTCTCCCTCTTGAGTATCCCTGTACCAATTATTCATCTTGATTATGCCTGTATGAGAAACGCCTAAAACACAAGAACATGAACCCTAGGTTCGAACATCATGATACAGAGGCCAATAATGAAATCGAATAATGCAAAAATGTTCTAAATCAAATAACAAACATGAATATGCCAATATTTTGAAGAAAAGTGCAAGAACTGGAAGTTGGGATTCCATGTTCAGAGGTCCATTCGTGACGACTTACAGTGCGATATAGGTGATGAAAAAGACTGGTTTTGATTACTATAGCACCAATGGATGTCAAGGAAGGGAGTTGTGTTCGTCTTTTTGTCTGAAAGTGTCTCCAATATCGTTCTTGATCTCACACTTTTCCAAGGATTTTTGCAATTTGCTCTGGCCGTTTTTAGCAGTTCCTAGGTCGTGAATTAGGTTTGTGTGGCTTGTGTATTTATAAGGCAATGATTTTAGGTCAAGAGTTGGGCCAATATCCATGTACATTCAAGGTTTAGGATTTAATTTTATCACCATTGTTAACCTTTCCAAAAATAGGCCAAATCTGAAATTTTGTGCACAAATAAGCCTTAGCACGAGTTGGTTGGTTGTCACATGATGTTTGCAAGCTGTACCAATCACAAAGATACCATTTCATTAATTTTTGGATTTTATTTGAATTAATATAGATTTAAATTGAATTAAATCAATAAAAATTAAATAAAATAGAAAAATAAATGTCTGGTCATGAAATTAAAGATGGGACACGTGTGTGGCATGGCAAGACCAAATCAAGTGGAAACAAGTGGGCCCTTTTGTCAAAAATTGGAGTTTTGAGGATAGTTGACTTTTGGCAATTTTGGAAAAATGCCAAACTTCAACAATGCATAACCTTGAGGTGTTCTTGGACTTTTTAGAAACCTTGAGATGTCCTCTAATCAACCCTTATTGTCTCATATCATTTTGATCTTCCATTCTCAAGTTATAAGCTTGGGGAAAAAAGGTGTTTTTGTTGACTTTCAAAAATGACCTATAATGTCCAAATTTGTAACTTCTTGTGAGTGCATTTTCTGATCTTGGGGTGTGAAGATGGATTGTAGGAAATTGCATCCTATTAAAAATGAGCTTTGGATGGGTCATTTATCATAAAGTATGATAAAGTTATGCTTGGTCAAAGTTGAGTTGACTTTTCCTACAAAACCCTAATTTAGCAACTTTTGAATCTTGATGAATTTTGAGCAATCCTTGATGAATCATGATCAACCCTTGATCAAATGATTAATTATCCTTCAAAATGAGAATGTTGACAAAAAATCTTGAGGTTTGACTATATGTAGGCCACAGTTGACTTTTGACCCAGCACAGTCGATTTTTGGGCCTTTTGAGCATTTGGCTGACCAAAGTTTCTCTGCAAGGCTTGAAATTTGTCCTGGATGGACTTAAAGACATATTAAGACATTGGGAAGCACTTGAGGACATTTTGATGTGAGGACCTTGATGCAACACAAAACCCTAATTTGGACTTGACTGCCTTAGGAGGTGATTTGACTGTCCAACCCTTGAGCTATCTTGAGCAATTTGAAGATCATTCTTGACCAATCTTGAGGAATATGTGAGGGAAAATTTTGGGGTACAACACATGGCGCGTTGATAAGTTGCCCATGCGTTCTTCAGTCCGAACGGCATCACCTTGTAGCAGAAGGTACCCCATTGTGTAACAAAGGTTGTTTTCTCCATGTCCTCGGGGGCCATTTTAATCTGGTTGTAGCCCGAGAATCCGTCCATGAAGGAAAATACCTTGTGTTGAGTTGTGTTGTCAATCAAAATATCGATATGTGGTAGCGGAAAATAATCTTTAGGGCTAGCCTTATTCAAATCTCGATAGTCCACACACATTCTGACCTTGCCGTCTTTTTTGGGAACGGGCACAATGTTAGCAACCCATTGCGGATAGGATGTAACAGCCAGAAAGCCAGCGTTGAATTGCTTCATTAATTTAGCTTTAATCTTCTCAGACATGTCGGGCCTCATTCGGCGGACTTTTTGCTTAATCAGTGGACAGTCTTCTCTTGTAGGGAGACGGTGAACCACGATGTCTGTGTCTAACCCTGGCATGTCTTCATAAGACCAGGCGAAGATTCCAACGTATTCATTTAACAGCTGTATTAAGCGCTCCTTGACACTTGGTTCCAGATTGGCACCCACTTGTACTTCTTTCCTGTCTTCCTCTGTTCCTAAGTTGACAGTTTCCAACAACTCTTCATGAGGCAAGATGGCCCTCTCTTCTTGTTGTAGAAGTCTGGTTAACTCTCCCGGTACTTCATAATCTTCGTCGTCTTCGCACTCAGCCTGATTGACCAAATCTTCAGTGTTTTTGAAGGATAAAACAGAATAGTCACCCATGGAATCCGGAGTGGATGGGTACCTGCATTTATGAGTGTGGGTGTGTGTAAGGGATAGCCATCCTTAAACAAACAAAAATGCAAAAGGAAAGAAAATGAACACAGCAGTTTATAAATGAAAAACGTCCAATGATTCATTAAACATGGCATATGATTATGAAGAGAATCAAGCCCTTACAAATGGACCTGCATGCCCCGGGCAAGGCATGAGGTAAAAAGAAGTGTGCGGATTGTTTAAGAGTAATTATTACAGACCAACAGGAAATGTTCAGAAGATAAATTACTGATTGATGAAAGTAATGGGAATGAAGTCCTTCGCCTCCCAGTTGTTCAGCCCTCCTTCAATGGTTGGAAAGATCCAATCTTCAAAGTTAGCCTCTTCATCACTGTCTTCTAAAGCATTGATTCCATGAGGAGAAATCTTGATGGGTGCCTTTTCAATTTTGGAGCGACGCATAGCCTTTTGCCCCGCAGCAGTAAATCCCAACCCAAACTTGTCTGTTTTGTGAGGAAAATCAGGCAAATGTCCCCACACTGTGCTCTTTCCCTCCTTCATTGCAGCCTTTGCGTCTTTCAGAGATGCCATCCTGGCCACCTGCTTGGGTACCTCAGCTACTGCCTTCGTTATTGCAACCTCGGGAGAAACTTCCTCAAAGTGTTGAAAAGGTGTTTCAATGAATTCGCCATCCACTTCCACATACCGAAAGGAATTCAGATGATTGATCATGTACTCTTCCTCACCGTGTACAGTTATGATTTTACCCTTAACAAGGTATTTCAGCATCTGATGTAGAGAGGAAGTGATTGCCCCAGCATTATGAATCCAAGGTCTTCCTAGCAAGCAAGAGTTTGATGGGCGGATGTCCATCACATAGAATGTGGAGTCGAACACTTCAGTGCCTACCTTGATGGGAATGTCGACCTCCCCATGCACCATTCTTTTAGACCCGTCAAAGGCCCTGACAATGATATTACTTGGTTTCAGCTCCAAACCTTCACAATCCAACCGGTCGAGAGCCTTCTTAGGCAGCACATTTAAGGAAGAACCAGTATCGACTAAGACATGGGCGAGAGTGGTTCCTCGGCATTCAACTGACACATGCAGTGTGTCATTATGCTTTCTTCCCTTCGGAGTCAGGTCAGCATCAGAGAAACCCAGGCTGTTGTCGGCGGTAAGGCTGGCTACACAATCCTGGAATTGATCGGCTGAGGTTTCTTGGGGCACATGGGCTGCCTTCAAAAACCTTATCAAAGCTTTGGCATGAGCCTCCGAACAAAGCAGCAGGGCCAACATGGAGATCTTCGAGGGGGTTTGCCCCAGTTGCTCCACCACATCATAATCACTCTTCTTGATTATTTTCAGAATCTCCTCTATTTCTTTTTTAGAGGTTTCGGGGATGACCAATGGCTGAGCCCTCGTCCTGACGAGCTCTTCTTGGATCCCTTTCCCCTTATCAGTAGCATCAGGAGGGACAACCACATGAGTAACAGCTTCTTCAATCATTGGAGTTCTTGCAGATAGTTTTACCGGTGCAGGGGTAACCTTGGGAGCAGCTGAGGGTCCAAAGATTGCCTTTGGAGGGGCAATCTCTGGAGAGAAAATTCTTCCACTTCGGGTAATTTTGCTCGTACTGGCAATGTTTCCAATGTCGGCAGTTTCTTCGTCAGAGCTCTCTTCAGTTATCTCAATTTGTTTAACACCGTGGTAGTAGATTTCTCCACCATAATTCCATGGTATTGATTTGTCAGATTTGTAGGGGACGGGCCCAGGCATGGTTACTTTCAGAGGTACTATCTTCGGAGCGGATGTAATCTTAACAGGTCTTTTGGGGACCTTGGAAAGATTGGCGGAAATGGTTATTATTGAAACTTCATTGATATGAGTTGGAGTAACGGGAGTCTTTTCGAAAAGAATTTGTTGGTTGTCCATTAGGCGTTGGATGCCTATCTTCAGTAATGGACAGTCGGTTGGTAAGGCGGAACAAAGGTAGCAATCTTCTTTACAACCTGGGAAAATCCCAGCCTTCAACAGATTCAACTTGATTGTCGGTAGTGGAGTTATCAGATCATCAACAACGGCAACAAACAGATCTTCTTCAACAGCATGGACATTGTGACCATGCTTCAGAATTGGAGCGGAGATTACATTCGGCTTCTCAGGGGCGTCGAACTCAACCTCTTTAGCATCTATCAAATCCTGAATTTTATTCTTAAGCGCCCAGCAATTGTTGGTGTCATGCCCGGCGCTGTCAGAATGATAGGCACATTTAACATTTGGATGATAGTATGGAGATGTGGTGTTAGGGTTTTTCGGTGCCTCCTTTAGACCAGTCAGATTTAACTTCAACAAATGGGGAAGAACTTGTGCAGGCGTCATGTTGATGCGGGTGAACTGCCATTGTGGCCATTCTACCCGTTGCTGATTTGGTCTCGACTGATTGTTACGAGGTTGATCATTTGACGAATTTTGAATTATCACGGCCCCTACAGGTTGCCGGCGCTCAGTTCTTCCCATTCCTTTCTGAGAGTATATAACAGTCGCTTCCTTCTTTGCCGGGAAAGGTTTTTTGGCAGTTGTGGATGCAGAGGCATCCCTTTGAATCTTCCCACTCTTAATACCAGCTTCCACCCGTTTGCTAGTCAGAATCAATTCAGTAAACCCTGCAGAAGAGCTCCCGATCAAATGGTTGAAGAAAGGGCCAGATAGGGTTCCCAAGAACATATCAACTAGCTCCCTATCTGAAAGAGGTGGCTGCACTCTTCCGGCCAAGTCGCGCCATTTCTGGGCGTATTCTTTGAATCTCTCATTTGAGGCCATCCTCATACTTTGTAGCTGAGTACAGGTTGGCGCCAAGTCGGCGTTGTATTGATACTGGCGATAAAAGGCAGCTGCCAAGTCCTCCCAATTATGCACTTCTGATCTTTCAAGCTGGTAAAACCAATCTAGCTGTGTACCAGCCAGGCTGTCCTTGAAGAAGTGTACCCAGAGATTTCTATCGGATGAATGAGGCTGAATTTTTCTGACATACGACCTTAGGTGCATCTTTGGGCAAGACAGATTGTCGTATTTTGCAAAATTTGGTACCTTGAACTTGGGAGGTATAACAATCCCAGCAATCAATCCCAATTCTTCAAAATCTAGCCCGAGAACCCTTTGCAGCTCCATAGCTGCCAGTCTATCCTCCAGGTTTTTGTATTTGTCGTCCGCTGGCGGGTACTACTACTCTGAGTAATCTTCATCCTCCTCGACCTCTTCTTCTTCAGCCTTAGACTCAGAGGGTAATGTAGCTCCTTTTCCCTTACCGGTCCGCTCGTCAGATGTGGAGGGGAAATCACGAACTCTCCTAGCTTCATTCTCACATCTTCTTCCCAGTGTAGCTACCCCAACTCTTTTCTTTTTCTTTTTTCCTTTTTCTTGCTCTTTATTCCCTAACAGTGCTTTAAGATCCTCCTGACCCTTTGCTAAGGTCATGAGAAGCTGTTGAAACTGCGAGTTTTGTGCCTGCAGATCTTTGACCGTGTGCTCAATATCCATCTTACTGAAATAAACAGCAGAAAGATAAGGAAACCTGGTGTGAAGGCCTGTTTGTGCATATGATGAATGATATGTTTATTCATGTAATTCATTCAAGGGTTTAGAAGTTCAAAGTTGTTGCAAACAAAAAGAACACCCGTCATATTAATAAGAAGAAATTTTGTCAGTACATAAATGCCCCATGGGCCAAATATTACAAAACTTCTTAAGGTAAAAAGACGTTGCGCATCCTCTTTGGTGCAATGTAAGTGTTGAGGGTCTCCTCCTCATGAAGTCGACGGGTAAGTTCCAAAACCTTCTTCTCACTGGCGTAGAAGCTGGCTTCGAAAGTATTTCGTTCTTCCTTGAGTTGGATCCAACTTTTCTGCATTTCCTCCCATGATGTTGGCATATCAGGATGTAGGATGGTGTATGGAACCTCTCCTTCCTTAACAGGCTCTTTGATCAAAGGGAGAATGTGAGGGTAAAGCATCATAAGACTCTGGGCGCGGGTTCGTACCCACTTGAGGTAAGGTTCAAGAGGGATGGCGTTCTTGTGCCCCAGTGTCTTGATATCTACCTTGTTAGGCATCCTCCAAGCTCTGATGAATCTTTGTCGAAGTCCTTGCACATCGTTGTCAAAGTCAAAAAATAGGTCAGGAATCAGCATGTCATGAGGGTCATCCCTCCGTGCATATCCAAATTGTCTCAAAGCTAGATAGGGGTTGTAGGTAATGCCTCCCCTGATGCCAAGTAATGGAACATTAGGGAACTCACCACAGCGATCGATGATGATGACATTTTCTCTGGACCGAGAACACCAATGTACATCAGAATGTGTGAGGGTCATCAACCGTTGTGACCACCTTGAACCCTGCTCGTTCTTCAAAACTGATTGTGGAAGGTGAGAAATAAACCACCTTGCAAGGAGAGGAGTACAACACATGAGAACACCTCTTTTCCTCATTGTTCGTGTGTAAAATGAGTGTAGGATGTCCCCAAGTAATGTAGGTATGGGATTCTTTGACATGAAAATCTTGACAGCATTGACATCTATAAGTTGGTCAGGATTTGGGAACAAGACCAACCCATAAATGAGGAGTGCCACAATTTCTTCAAAGGCTTGCAGATCCAAAGAATTCCAACACTCTTGTGCCTTCTCAAACAAGAATTTTGCCAAGAAGCCCTTGACACCACTTCTGGTTTCCCAATGCCCACTAATGTCAGATGGTTGCAAGTGTAGTGCTTGAGCAACATCTTCAGGTTTTGGCTCTTTTTCCGTACCGTTGTAGGGTAGTTGATTAAGAACAGGAATTCTCATGAGTTGAGAAAATTCCTCCAAAGTAAGCACCAACTGGTAGTCGGGGAATGTGAAACAGTGGTGAAGGGGGTCAAAGAATTGGAACAACATTTTCACCATGTCTTCTTCAATGCTGGTGTTGACTAGGCTGAGCAGTCTACCATGTCTTCCACTGAAGAGAGAACTTTCCGGAATTCTGGATGTAAGCTCCTTGAGTTGAGGAGGGATTCTCACAAGGTTGACTTGGATAGTTTTCCTGCGAAGAATTTCCATGACCTACAAAACAAGAACAAAGATGAAGATCCAAACCTTTGAAATGGTTAGTGGATGCATATGATGCTTTATGATGTTCATGATGTATGCACAAACACATGTACAAGCAAGTCACACAAAACCCTAGTTTCAGGCTTGCATGAGGTTTCATAGGTAAGTACCCTCTTGAGTGTAGTTGGCTTAAAACCTGTCCTAAATAGTAACCGGGTTCTAAGGAGCTCAATATCATTGGATTGTTTTCTATGTTCATTGTTTTGGTTTAGCCACTTAACTAGCGACCAAAATATTCCAAGAAAACAACCCTCAATGAGTGTAGTATCGAGTATCTACCAACTTCGGACTGCACCAAAGTCGGTCATGTCACTACCCCTAATGAAAGGCCAAGATGGTCAAGTAAGGTTCTAGGTCATTAGTGCTTAGTGACATCACTCAGCGGCCCCGTACTCTCCTTGATTGAACTCAAGGGTTATCGGTACTCACAAATATGTCGCACTAATATAGCTATTGCTTCAACCGTGTCGGTATACCCCGCACAGTTTCCACAACGTATTGCTATCTATGAATGTTTCCCAAATCCGGGTGTAGGATTTCAAGCCCAAACAAGAGAACCAAAATGTAAAGCAATCAAAGCAAACAATTAGTCATGCAAAAGGTGATCGAAGCCCTAAGGTTACTCCACTTAAAAAGTGATCCCCAGCAGAGTCGCCAGTTCTGTGATACGGTGGGAGAACTGACTTGGGATTTTGCATTTGTGTTTGCAAATGTTTCGGTTTAGCAAGAGTTGCCACCAACTTTTTATTTTATCCTAAGGAAAGGTCAAAAAGCACAGGAAATACCTTTGAGATGTTTTCTTGGGTTCGGGGAGTAGATTATAGAAAGGGAAGGTATTAGCACCCTTTTTATCCATGGTTATCCATGGGCTCTTAGTTACTTTCTTAGATCACTTGCTTTGCATTTTCAATTGTTTGAAATGGTGCTTTGTGTGTGGTTTTTGAAAGATATTTTGAAAAGAGGCCATTTGTGGCAACCTTTGTAATGATTCTTGTTTGAATGTATACAAAGGTGTATTGTCTTTTGAAAAAGTTTTCAATGTTTTGAAAGTTGTGTTGTGAGGTGTGTTTTTGAAAAGTAGCAAGGATGTTTTCTTTGCAAGTTTGATCAAGTAACTAAGAGTTGTCTACCCTATTTTACTCAAAGATTTTTCCTTATGTTTTTAACCCTTTTAACAGTGTTGTTTCACCATTGTGTTTGGTGAACAACCTTGTGTTAGGATGTAAACGGGACAAGCGCGAGTCATCATATAGACCATGAAAGCAATAGTGTCAAGTATTTTGGCAATTTTCTTGAGGAACTGTGATCATTTTTTTTTAGGCAACAAGATAGCGTCATCGAGGGACTATGATCATTTTGTTTGTTTTTGTTTTGTTTTGCCAAAATACTTGACATGCAAACATGGCCCATTTTTGAAGGCAACAAGTGGATGTAACCCTAGGGGTGTAAGTGTGCAAGTGTGTTTTGTTGCATGTAAGAGTTTATCTTTGAATTAGGATTTTCTATTTCATTGATTTTATCTTGCCATACACATCCTAATTACTAGCATTTATATTTGAAAGAAATAAAAAGCAGAAATATAAAGTCCAACGCTATTACAGCAATTAGGGGGTGGGGATACATATTTGTACATGGGGTGGTTCAATGAGAAAAATAGGTAAGAAAAGAAAATAACAAAAGCAAGAAAGAGAGAAAGAGAGAGAGAGACAGTGCGCTGCTGAGAGGCCATCAGAAGTTCTGACTCAGGCCTGCTGCCAGATTATCAACCTTTTGGTTAAACTGTATGAGTCAGAACTTCTGACTCTGGCACCTGCAAAACAGAAACCTGTTAGTGGTAAGATCAGAAGTTCTGACCCCCATGCGCTGCAAGACAAAAATTTGTTAGTGGGGATATCAGAAGTTCTGATCCTGCTGGAGATACAATAATCTTCAGAAGTTCTGATATCATTGACAGCAGAACAGGCTTCAAATGTGCTAACGTCAAAGTCAACACTTGGCTTCTCCCTGTGCTAGTCAGAACATCTGCAGTTTTGTTATTGTTCCACAAAACAGAAAACATGTTTGGGACAGCTTCAGTAAATGTCAAAGCGTTTCAGGAGACAGAACCAACAAGGTCACAGGCAGGTTCTACGCTTATTTACTTCCTACTCAAACATTATGAGGTATGAAAATCCTCAGAATGCAAACAGCAGCAACATGATATTTACATTATGTTTATTTGAGCAAGAAAAGCTGATGATGCTTAGCAGCGTGATGAAGGTCAGCAGGTGCTTACCTGGCTGTTGGAAAAGTTTGTGAGTGAATGCTAGCTTTTAGCTCTGATGGTGTTCTGGATAGGTTCTTTTTGAAGGGGTGGATGGAGAGTATATGTAGTTAGAAGCTGTAGGGGCGTATTTCTTTAATCAAGAAGCAATCTGGGTACAAATGAGGTTTTGAGAAAGGAGATTCAAAGTTATGTTTGAGGCTTTTGAAACACCAAGAATTTTTGACAGAGTTTCAAAGTATTTTCTTGCTAAAAAATTTTTGTTTCTCTTCTAGCAATTTTTCTGGTTTTTTTCTGTTGGGGCTTTCTTAGTGGTCAATAGTGCTCTATTTATAGGCAAAGCTCTTGTGGATTCTTGAATGTTAAAGGCGCCAATAGAGGTTAAATCATTTTTTTTAAAGAGGTTCATGGGAAGTTGTGATAATGTACAGCTTTTCAGCCTAGGCTAGAACAGCAGGAAAGGATTGAGGAGAAGTGACCTCTATAGGTGGAAGGTGGCGCGTAGACCCATGCCTAAGCCTGCAGAAAGGTGTTTACCAAGCCACACGTGAAGAGACCTCTTGGATGAATGTTCAGGAGTGGTTGGGAGCATTAATGAGCATTAAATGGTGATGAGACTTATCAACACCAAAATTCTTGTAATAGGAGAAAACCTGAACCAGCAGTTCTGTTTTACCAAAAACAACGTGAACCAAGCTCTGATCTTGGCCTCTTGCTGTCTCAGTAAATTCTGGGGATTCTCTTGACTTTCTAATACGTTCCTTGGATTTGCTTCTGGAAATCCTGGACTTAGAGATTCTGTGTCAGTGTAACACCCACTCTTCTGACCTTTTCATCTTCTGATTCCAGCATGTTCTGAAGGAGCCTTCAGACTTCTTTGCTTCCTTTGCATTCCTCTAGCAAACTCTGGCTGAACTTGCGTAACTGCTGAAAGAGCCATGTTCTGTTTGAGGCTTACATGTTGAATCACGTTTGCAACCTCTAATTGAGTTAATGTAGCTGCTGAAGAGCCAACCTCTGACTGTGTTGAGCCAAGCTTGCAACTTCTGACCGTTTCTGTCTGGAGGTTGGTCCAGAAGTTCTGAAGTGCTATTTTCTTCTTAAACACCCATTTTTTAGAGAAAAATTCCAAATGTTTAGAATTTAATTTTTCAAGGTAAAAGCGTTGCCTTTAGAGCTTGTGTGATCATTTTGCTCTTGTAAATGGTTTGCTTGGGAAGAAATGATAATTCAGGACTTGGATTTGCTTCAGAGAGACTCTGGGAATCCAAGATAACTTCCTGAAGAATGAGAGGGCAAATTTTGGGGTACAACAACTGCCCTTTATAGCTTTCTAGATAGTATATTGTATGTCATATTCTGTCAGGATCATCTTCCATCTCACTATTCTCCCAGAAAGAGCAGACTTCTCGAAGATGTATTTTTATCGGATCCATTTTAGATATCAACAAGGTAGTATGAGTCAGTATATATTGTCTTAGTCGGCGAGCAGCCCATGCCAGAGCGCAGCAAGTTTTCTCGAGCAGTGAATATCTAGTTTCAGTGGGTAAACTTTTTGCTCAGGTAGTAAATAGCGTGCTCTTTTCGGCCAGACTTGTCATGCTGCCCCAATACACACCCCATTGAGTTTTCTAAAACAGTCAGATACATAATCAACGGTCTTCCCTCGACTGGTGGCATCAACATAGGAGGCTCTTGTAAGTATTATTTGATTTTATCAAAAGAAACTTGGCATTCATCATTCCATTTGACTACCTGATCTTTCTTCAATAGTTTGAAGATTGGTTCATAATTAGCTGTCAGGTGAGAGATGAATCTGGCAATATAGTTCAAACGTCCCAAGAATCCTCTGACTTCCTTTTTAGTGCGAGGAGCACGCATCTCTTGTATTTCTTTAACTTTGGCAGGATCTGCTTCAATACCTTTGTTGCTGACAATAAAGCCTAGGAGTTTACCAGACTGTACCCCAAACGTGCATTTGTTTGGATTCAACCTTAGATTGTACTTCTTTAGTCTTTCAAATAGTTTTTGTAAGTGGTCAAGATGCTCTTCTTCTGTTTGAGATCTGGCTATCATATCGTCCACGTAGACTTCTATTTCGTGATGTATCATGTCGTTAAATAGAGCTACCATGGCACGCTGATAGGTTGCCCCAGCGTTCTTTAGTCCGAATGGCATTACCTTATAGGAGAAAGTACCCCACTGCGTGACAAAGGTTGTTTTTTCTATGTCCTCAGGCGCCATTTTGATTTGGTTATAACTTGAGAATCCGTCTATGAAGGAAAACACTTTGTGTTGAGTTGTATTGTCAACTAGGATATCAATGTGGGGAAGTGGAAAATCATCCTTAGGGCTTGCCCTGTTCAAATCTCTGTAATCCACACACATTCGCACCTTGCCGTCTTTTTTGGGCACGGGAACAACATTGGAAACCCATTGGGGATAAGAGGTGATAGCCAAGAATCCAGCTTGAATTACTTCATGACCTCTACTTTAATCTTTTCTGACATATCCGGCCTCATTCGACGAACCTTTTTCTTTACTGGCGGACAATCCTCTCTTGTAGGCAGACGATGTACCATAATATCTTCATCAAGTCCTAGCATGTCTTCATACGACCAGGAAAAGACTTCGACATATTCATGCAACAACTGAATCAGACGCTTCTTGATATTGGGTTCCAGATTGGCACCCACCTTGACCTCTTTTTTATCTTCTTCGGTACCTAGGTTGATTGTATCCACAGGTTCCTCGTGAGGCTGGATGGTTCTCTCTTCTTGTTGTAGCAATCTGGCAAGTTCCCCTGGTACTTCACAATCTTCCTCACCTTCGTCTTCGGCTTGGTAGATTAGATTCTCAGAGTCACAAAAGGCCATAGCAGTATCGTTACCCAAGGGATCCCGAATGGATGTATACCTGCATTGTGAGTGTGGGTGTGTGTAAGGGTATAACTATCTTTGAAAGAAATTAAGATGTAAAAGAAAAACAATAAGAACAAAAGTTTGTATGCGAAAACGTCCATGATTCATTGATGTCATATGAAAAATGAGATAATAACCCTTACAAATGGACCATTGTGCCTCGGGTAAGACACAAGGTTTTAAGAGTGCGAATTGTTTTGAATATTACAGATCCAACAAAATGTAAAGACAAATTACTGAGGGATGAAAGTGATTGGGACGAAGTCTCTAGCCTCCCAATTACCGAGCCCTCCATTGATAGTTGGAAATATCCAATCATCTAGGTTACAGCCATCTTCACCATCTTCCACTGCGTTGACTTCACGGTTGCTGATCTTCAAGGGTGGCCCTCCAAAACGGGCACGGCGTACAGCCTTTTGAGCACTTGAAGTGAAACCTAGGCCAAAATTGTCAGACTTATATGGGATATCTGGGAGTTGTCCCCGGATAGTGCACCCTCCTTGCTCTACCACTGCTTTGGCATCCTTTAGCGACGACATCCAGAGTGGAAGCCTTGTAATCTTGGGAACAGTCTTGGTCACTGCCATGTCTTGAGGGACCTCTTCAAAGTGTTGAAATGGAGTTTCAATGAATTCACCGTCTAATTCCACATATCTGAAGGAATTGAGATGGTTGATCATATATTCTTCCTCTCCATGAACGGTGATAATCTTCCCTTGAACTGGATACTTCAACATTTGGTGCAATGTAGAAGTAACAACGCCAGCATTGTAGATCCATGGTCGGCCTAACAGGCAGGAGTATGAAGGGCGGATGTCCATCACATAAAAAGTTGAATTGAAGGTTTGGGTTCCAACCTTTATGGGAATGTCTACCTCCCCATGCACCATCCTCTTCGAGTCGTCAAAAGCCCTTACCACTATGTTGCTTGGCTTCAAAGTCAACCCCTCACAGTCAAGTCTATCAAGAGCTTTTTTGGGTAATACATTCAGAGATGAGCCAGTATCCACCAAAACACGCGCCAGAGTTATGCCCCTACATTCCACTGAGACATGCAATGCCTCATTATGCTTTCTTCCCCTCGGCGTCAGATCAGCATCTGAAAAACCTAAACCATTGTCCGCAGTTAGGCTGGCTACGCAGTCTTGAAATTGATCAGCAAATGTCTCTTGAGGTATATGGGCGGTTTTTAAGAACTTCACCAAGGCTTTTGCATGTGCCTCGGAACATAGTAGTAATGCCAGCATGGAGATCTTAGAGGGAGTTTTCCCCAGTTGTTCAACTACATCGTAGTCGCTTCTCTTTATAATTTTTAAGATTTCCTCCATTTCCTTCTTGGAGGTCTCAGGGATAGTCAATGATTGAGTCTTTGTCCGGATAGACTCAATCATAACACCTTTTCCTCGAGTCTTGGTTAATTCGGCAGCAGGAGTGTCAGTAGAAATGATTACAGGGGTTGTAACGGCTTTGTTATTTAGAGTATTTGCAGAGATGATTATGGGTGTGGGAGTAACCTTTAGAGCAACCACATGGATGATTATGGGTCCAGAAACTGCTTTTGGGGGTGCAATTTCTGGAGAAAAGATCCTACCACTTTCGGTAATTTTGCTAGTTCCTGCAATATTACTGATGTCGGAGTTGACCTTCTCGGAGCTTGAATCTTCGGTGGCTGGCCAGTCCTGTTTGATACCATGGTAATAGACATCCCCTCCATAATTCCATGGTATGATTTTGTCTGATGCATATGGGACTGGTCCAGGCATTGTGATTATTAAAGGAGCTGCTTTCGGGACTAATGTAATTCTAACGGGTCTTTTGGTGGAGACCCTGGAAGAATTGGCGGAAATGGTAATGATAGAAACATCTTCAAAAGGAACAGGTGGAACAGAAGTCTTTTCAAATAAAATTTCCTTGTTATCTATTAGGCGCTGAACACCTATTTTCAACAAAGGACAAACGGTTGGGGAGGACAAATAGAGATGGCAAACTTCACCACAGCCTGGGAACACGCCGGCATTCAACAAATTCATTTTAACAGTCAGAAGTGGGGTCATGAGTTCATCAATTAAAGTAACAAATAATACTTCTTCAACAGCATTGGTATTGTGACCATGTCTGGGCATAGGGGCAGAGATGACATTTGGCTTTTCGGGCGCATCAAACTCAATTTCTTTTGCTTCAATGAGGTCTTGTATTTTGTTCTTTAAAGCCCAACAGTTATTAGTATCGTGACTAGGACTTTCATAGTGATATGCGCAACGGGCATTGGGATGATAATGAGGAGATGTTGTATTGGGTTTTTTGGAGCTTCTTTCAAGGTCACCAAGTTGGATCTTAGTAGATGAGGTAATACTTGAGACGGGGTCATGTTGATCCTGGTGAACTGCCTGACTGGCCTTTCTACCCTTGGTTGATTATTTCTTTGCTGATCAGATGCAGGTTTTGGGATCATAACAGCCCCCACCATTGGTCGGCGTTCGGCCTTATCTTGGTTTCTCTGCGGATATATGGCAGACACCTCTTTCTTTCTGATAAAGGGCTTCCTTACAGCTGTAGAAGAAGATGTGTCTTTCTAAATCTTTCCATTCTTTATACCAGCTTCTATCCTTTCTCCGGTTAGTATTAGTTCAGTAAAACCTGCAGATGAACTTCCGATTAAATGATTGAAGAAGGGGCCAGACAAGGTGCCCAAGAACATGTCTACCAATTCTCTCTCAGATAGAGGGGGTTGAACTCTTCCAGCCAAATCCCTCCATTTTTATGTGTAGTCCTTGAAACCTTCATTGGAAACCATGGCCATACTCTGAAGTTGAGTACGAGTAGGATCCAGATCAGCATTATACTGATATTGTTTGTATAAAGCTGCGGAAAGATCTTCCCAATTGTGAACGTTGGCTCTTTCTAGTTGGTAAAACCAGCCAAGTTGAGTCCCAGACAACCTGTCTTGGAAGAAGTGCACCCATAAGTCTTTATCTCTATATGGGGTTGAATTTTCCTCACATATGACCGGAGATGCATTTTAGGGCATGAAACTCCGTTATATTTGGCGAATACAGATGCTTTGAATTTAGGAGGAGTCACAATCCTCGACACCAAACCCAATTCCTCAAAGTCCAAGCCTGGCACCTTTTGGATTTCCATCGCGCTCAAATGCTCTTCGAGATGTTTATACTTGTCATCAGCTGGAGGGTATTGTTCTTCAAAGTAGTCTTCTTCTTCCTCTTCTGATTCCGACGGGATAACGGTTTCCTTGCCTTTACCATCTTGGTTGTCTCTTTCACCGGATGTTGTTGCGAAGTCCAAAGTCCTTCTTGTCTTCCCATAAAATCTTCTTCCCATGTTTAAGACTCTGGTTACCTTCTTGGTTTTCTTTTTCCTCTCTTCAGCTAACAAAGTCTTCAATTCTTCTTGTCCCTTAGCTAGGGTCAAGAGCAACTGTTGAAACTATGTATTCTGAGCTTGGAGGTCTTTCACTGTTTGTTCGAGATCCATCTTACTGAAATAAACAGTAGAGAGATTAGGAGACTTGTTTCAAAAACCTGCTTATGTTATGATGAATGGTATATGCATATGCAATGTTTTCAAGGATTTCAAAGATTCAAATTTGTTTTAGACAAAAAGGAAACACACATTATATTAATAAGATAAAGTTTGAGTACATTAATTCCCCTTGGGTAAAATAATACAAAAGCTCTAAGATAAAAAAGTAGTGCGCATCCTCTTTGGTGCAATTTAGGCATTCAGAGTCTGCTCCTCATGAAGTAGCCTAGTGAGCTCCAAAACCTTCTTCTCGCTTGCGTAGAATTGGGCTTCGAAAGTATCTCGCTCCCCTTTGAGTTGTATCCAATCCCTTTGTGGGTCTTCAATATATTTGGGCATGTCAGGATGTTGGATAGTGTATGGAACATCTCCCTCCATGACAAGCTCAATGATTACCAGGAGAATGGAGGGGTAAGGCATCATAAGACTCTGAGCACGAGTTCGTACCCATTGAGATAAGGCTCAAGAGGGATGGAATTCTTGTGCCCCAAAGTCTTGCTATCCACCTTGTTTAACATCCTCCAAGCTCGGATAAATCTCTGGCGAAGACCTTGATCATCGTTGTCGTTGCCGTAGTCAAATACCAAACCTTGAATCAGCATCTCATGCGGGTCATCCCTTCGGGCATAACCAAACTATCTTAAAGCTAAACAGGGGTTGTAGGTGATACCTCCCCTAATGCCAAGTAAAGGGACATTAGGAAATTCCCCATAACGGTCGACAATGATAACATTCTCTTTGGATCGGGAGCACCAATGAATGTTTGAATGTTTGAGCGTCATCAACCTTTGTGACAACCTTGAACCTTGATCATTATTTAATATCGATTGGGGAAGATGCGAAATAAACCATCTTGCCAAGAGAGGAGTGCAACACATAAGGACACCTCTTTTCCTCATTGTGCGAGTGTGAAAAGAGTGTAGGATATCTCCTAGCAATGTAGGCACCGGGTTGCGGGATATGAAGATTTTGACGGCGTTCACATCTATGAGTTGGTCAGGATTTGGAAACAAAACCATCCCATAGATGAGGAGAGCCATAATTTCCTCAAAGGCTTGCGAATCTATGGAATTCCAACAGATTTGGGCTTTCTCAAACAGGAACTTTGCTAGGAAACCCTTGACACCACTCCTTGTTTCCCAATGAGTTGTGACATCAGATAAGTGTAAGTGTAAAGCTTGAGCTATCTCCTCTGGCTTTAGGTCTCTTTCCGTACCATTGAAAGGTAGTTGATTTAGAATGGGAATCCTTAAGAGTTGGGAGAATTCTTCCAAAGTAGGCACAAGTTGATAGTCGGGAAATGTGAAGCAATGGTGTAAAGGATCAAAGAACTGAAAGAGCACCTTCATCATGTCCTCATTTGTGTTGGAGGTGACCAAGTTGAGTAGGCGACCATGTCTCTCGGTGAATGAAGAGTTTTCAGAAATCCTTGAAGCTAGCTCCTTAAGTTGTGGAGGGATCCTCACAAGGTTGACTTGAATAGTTTTCCTGCAAAGTGAATCCATATCCTACAAAACAAGAACAAAGATGAATCCCAAAATCCTTGAAAAGGTTAGTGGATGTATATGATGTTAAGATGTTCGTGATGTTATGTACAAGTATGTATATACAAACAAAGCAAACAAGTTATTAGGTTTAGACTTGCATGGAGTCTCATAGGTAAGTACCCTCTTGAAGTTTAGTTGGCTCAAACCTGTCCTAGTAATAGTAACCGGGTTCTAAGGAGCTCAATATCACCGGTTTGTTTCCTTGGTCATTGTTTCAGCTCAAGCCTCTTTAATAGAGACCGAAATATCCCAAGAAACCAAACCTTAATGAGTGTAGTGTTGAGTATCTACCAACTTCGGACTGCACCAAAGCCGGTCATCTCACTACATCCTAAAGGCCAAGTTGGTCAAGTAAAGGTTCTAGAAGTTCATTAGTGCTTTATGACATCACTCAACAGCCCCGTATTCTCTTTTATTAACTCAAAGGCTACCGGTACCCACAAATATGTCGCACTAACGTAGCTATTGCTTAGACCATGTCGGTATACTCTGTACAGTTTCCACAATGTATTGCTACTTACCTATAATGTATCCCAAATCCAGGTAGAGGATTCAAACCCAAACAAAAGAACCATAATGTAAAGCATACAAGTCAAACAATGTAAGCAAATAAATGAGATCTATCCCTAAGGTAACCCCACTTTTAGATTTTTCCCCAGCAGAGTCGCCAGTTCCGTGATACGGTGGGAGAACTGACTTGAGGTTTTGCATTTGATCGCAAATGTTGCGATTAGCAAGAGTAGCCACTGACTTTTCTTTTATCCAAAAGGAAAGGTGAAAAAGCACAAGAAAGACCTTTGAGATTGTTTCTTGAGTTCGGGGGGTAGATTATGAAAAGGGAAGGTGTTAACACCCTTTTCATCCATGGTTTTCCATGGGCTCTTAGTTACTTGCTAGATCACTTGCTTTTGTTTGAAATTGTGCTTTGTGTGGTTTTTGAAAGTATTTTGTAAAGAGGCCATTGTTTAGATGATCTTTGTAATGATTCTCGTTCGTAAGAATGTATACAAAGATGTTGATCTTTTGAAAATGTTTTCAATTTTGTAAGATGTTTTGAAAGTGTATATGATTGTTTTTAAAATAGCAAGGATATTTGTTTTGAAATCGAGAAAGTAATTAGGAGCAATCTACCTACTCAAATGTCTTTCTTATTCATTTTCTTTTCCTTTGACATTGTTGTCTTACCATTGATTTGGTAAGCAACCCTATCTTTGGATGTAAACGAGACGGGCGTGGGTCATTGTATAGACATGATTAACAATGTTGCAAGGTATCTTAGAATTCTTTTTTTAGGGACTAAGATCATTTTGTAAGGAAACTTTGAATAGCGTCATTGAGGGACTATGATCTTGTATTTGTTTGTTGGTTTTTCTAAGATACCTTACATGCGTAATATGGCTATTTTTGTAAGGCAACCAAGTGGAATAACCCTAGGGGTGCTTCTGTGCAAAGGGTGTCATTTTCATGCTTGTTTTTGTCTTGGATTAGGGTTTTCTATTTGATTGGTTTTATTCTTTCCATACAAACCCTAATTACTAGCATGTTATGTAAAAGCGATAAATTGCATAATTTAAAGTTACTACGCTATTACAACATTTTGTGGAAGAAGGTATACAATTTATGAATGGGGATTGCAATAATATAAACCTAATTTATCTATTACAACCAAATTGAATTATTGTACAAATAATTGAAATAAATATCATGTACCAGAAATGAAATATACAAATAATGATATAATGTATAAATAATTATATGAATATAATGTACAAGCAATGGAATGAATATAGAGTGTATTTTTGTGTTAAAGATTTTGACTTAATTAAAAGAAAATAATTAACTAAAATAAAAATGAAATTAATAAAAGAATTAATTTATCAAAGAAAACAAGTTTTTTTTTTGTTTTTTAGGGTTTTTTTTTGTGAATTTAATTAAATTAGTAAATAAATAAAATTAATGAAATAAAAGTTCTAAATTCTAATTTAATTTTTATTAAAATAAACCTAAGTTTAAAAAGAGCTAAATTTATTTCAAAAAGAATATATTTATTGTCTTTAATCTAGAAAATAATGAAAATAAATACATATATTACTAACTACATGATAAATAAATATTTTTATTATTTTTCTTATGAATAAAAATAAAAATAAAATTAACATTATTAATAGTAAAAAGTAAATAATAGAAAAAATGAAAAAATATGAAAAGGAAAGTATGGGGTGTAAAAATTAAATTATGGTGTGTGAGTGAAGTAAAAATATGTGGTTAGGCCCATATTGTCTTTTTGTACACAGCAAACAAAAACAACAAAAATTGAAATTGGGCCCGCGTGGTATATGGGAAATGGGGGGGTGCGTGGTAGTGAAAGAGATTTCGGGTCTGGCTTGTTTGAAGGCCTGGAGCTGAAGGGGGGGGGGGGGGGGGGTTACACGCAAAATGGGAGGAGGGATTGGATAAAGGGTTTGGTCCTAGCTAATGAAGGGTCTGGTTGTTTTGAACAAAACAACCAGGTTATGAGACCAAGTCTCATTTGGCCAAAACATTTCTCTCTCTCACTTCTCTGACTCTCTCGCTCTCTCTCTCTCTCTCTATGATTCCTTCGCCAGAGAAGATACAGAAGTCACGCCGGAAAACGCCTCACGACGGTGACGGTGACGGTGGCGGATGGGTTTAAATCTCTATTTTTTTTACATTATCTTACTCGTCTTTCTATCCTCTATCCTAATCAGGTGCTTATTTTTGTAGACGGTAGTTGATTTCGCGTAGATCTTAAAGCGAAGCAACGAAACCCTAGGGTTTGGATTTCACAGAAACAGCTTTGTTTAGGTGAGATCGTTCCTGTTCTCTCTCTTTCTTACAAACTTCTGCAGGGATTTAGGTTTTGGAAAAATGATGGAAATTTTGTTTAGGGTTTTGCATGTTTCTGTGTACTTGCTGATGAATGATTGTTGAGGGTTTTGGTTCTGTTTGTTGTGATTCTGGCTTTGTATATTTATGAATGGTGATGGCTCTGATGAACAAAGTTAGTTGTTTGTGTTATTTTCTGGGTTTTCTGTTTTCTCTATACATCTTCTGAGACAAAGGTTTATTGTTAGTTTGGGGTTTGGAATCTCTGTAAGTTTTTCTGGGAGAAAATAATGTTTGGCCCTTTGGTAACAATGGGGTTTACTGATGATTTGGGGTTTGGAATCTCTGTATTTTTTCTTTGTAAAACTGAAAAGAAAAACAATGTGGTTGTTGATCTTTTCTTGAGATAAATGAATGATGGCTTTGTGTTCACTTCTGTTACAAGTTTTCTTGTCCGTATTTGTTCTATTTGGCTTTTAATTGACCCTAAACTATATGTTTTGTAAAAGAAAGCTAAGAAAAAGTTTCAAAAGTTTTGTATATTTCTATGAAAAGAATCTGAAAACAGTTTGAGAAATTACCTCTTTACTTTGTTGTTGTGTTTTGGTATCCTGTGGCTTGTTGACAGTGATCTTTGAGGGTCTTTGAGTGTGATAAAAACAGTGGCTGGACTTTTATCTTTTCTGTATATTCTTCTTGCTGGCCAAAAAAACTCTCCTTCTTGAACAGTATTGTTGCCCTTTTATATTGGTTGATTTATGATAAAATAGTGATAAAACACTGCTGACTTTGTTGCTTGTACTGTTTTTTTGATAAATCAACTTTGCTAGTTGACTTTGCTTGTTGGTTGCTGGTACAGTCTCTGTTGTACTGTCTTTTCCTTTTACAGTTTTCTGTACTTGTTGTTATACTTTTCTGACTTTGCTGGCTCTGCTGTGAACAAAATATTTACTTTAAGATTTGCAATACAGTTAGCCTATGACTTTACTATTGTAGTTCTGATTTTTGATTGAGACCAACAAATATGAGGCTTCTTTTTCTGATTTGTCTTTTGTGAACCAAGTTTTGATTGTGATTTGAAAAATATATTTTAGGCCAGTGATAGGATAATGTTTGTTTGAGGCTGTAGTGAAATTTTTGCCAAAACTTTTTCTTTCTTGCTTTTTTTTGCTGTGAACAAAACCTTTTGTTTGGAATTTGCAGTGAAACCCCCTAGGCCTATGATCTGATTTGTGAACTCTGGTTTTGAAATGAAACAACATGAAGCTTCTCTTGTTTGGTTGTAGAAATATGATGACAACTGATTTTCTTTAACTTTTGTGAACCAATTGTTAGGTTTTGCAGAAGATTACTTCTAGCCAATGATGGAGTTGAGGCTCCTACTGTTTTGTGTTGTCTTGCTTATGAATCAAGTCTTGTGATTTGCAATGTTTTCTTTTCTTTTAGGCCTATGATAGGACATTACTTTGAGGCTTTACAAGTTAGCTTTGCTGACTTATGGTGTGAATTCTGTTCGAGCTTGAAATCTGTTGGGCTGGGAATTTGTTCTGCTTTTTCACTTTCTGAATTAATCCATTGTGAACCAATTTATTTGTGATTTGCAATTTTTCAAGCCTATGATTAACTTCTTAGTATTAGGCTGTTTTGGGTACAAGAACATGGCTTAAAAACCTTTTCTGATTCCAATAACCAAACCCTCATGATGATTTAGAATAGCTTATTTGTAAATTTGAATTCGTTTGATCACTGATTTTTTGTGTTTTGTTTCAGGTAAAGGTAATGAAGAATAGAAGAAGATGGCAAGAAGACTGTGGCAAGACTTGAAAACACTTGAAGGCTAGGAACATGAAGACTTTGTATTCTGCCTTGTAATAGAAACATAGAAAAAATATATTGGACTTCTTTCTTTGTTTGATTTTGAATCTTGTAATAAACAAACTAATTTCGAGGAATGTATCATTTTAATTTTGAGAATGATATCACAAAATTGCAAAAGTTGTTGTTTCTAAATGAAAGAAATTGGAAATGAAGAATGACACAGGCTTTTTAAATTGCAACTCTTAAAAATTGGAAGAAAATGATGAATTTTTTTAAAAGGTGTATTAGAGCTTAAGATAAGAAATAATTGATTTATCTATAAAAAAAAGAAATGGTGCTTGAAGATCATTCTCATCTTTCTTCCATATCTCAAAAACAAAATGCTTTGAATCCTTTTGATCTTTCATCTCAAAGCCTCACCTTTCATCTCAAAGCCTCATCTTTCAAAAAAAATAGAAATGATATCCAAAGAAACTTGCATGATGAGTAATAGAATTGGCCATGTAAACATTGCAACCTTGTAACTTGAAGACCAAAAAGAAAAATGTAAACCATATTACCAAACCTAGCATGCACTTGATTAATCTTGAGGGCCCATGATGATCCATGAAAGTCATATGAGGTATTGGAAGTTTAAAAATCCTTGTGCAAACTCAAACCCTAATTTCAGTCATCAGTGCTCAAGAAGGTGTCTTGAGCTGATCAAACCCTAGTGCATTCTTGAGTCAAGGAGATCTTGTGAGTGAATTCTTGATAAGTGAGAGGGAAAATTTTGGGGTACAACAGTCAGTTAGCGCTTAGTGACACTATGAGGAAGCCTAATGTTATCCTTAACTTACTCAAGGAACATTAGTACAATCCAAAGTATCGCGCTAACGTAGCCACCACTTTGTCTGTATCAGTATACGCCGTACAACCTCCACGATTTATTACTAGTTACCTAATAAGGCACCCCAGATCTGGGTGAAGGATATTTTAGTAACAACCCAAGAAACCCTAAAAAATAAAGCAAACAAAACACACAATGTAAAGCATATTTAAGAAATGAACTAACTCTAAGGTAACCCCACTTTTTTTATTCCCCAACAGAGTCGCCAATTCTGTGATACGGTGGTAGAACTGACTGTTTAATATTGGTTTTCATTTTGTATTCGTAAATGTCGCGGTAAGCAAGAGTCGCCACTGACTTTTCTTTTATCTAAATTAAGGAAAGGGTGAAAAGAACATAAAAAGACCTTTTCGAGAGTTTTCTGAGTAAGGGGGGGGGGGGTAGATTATGGAAAGGGAAAGTGTTAGAACCCTTTCCATCTGTGGTTTTCCACGGGCTCTTAGAGGTTAGCTTATTTTGAAATACCTTTGTGCTTTCTGTGTTTGAAAATGGTTTGAAAATGCCTTAGTACGGCGAACTTTGTAATGTTTCTCGGGATAGTGGAGAAAATATACAAAGTGTTTTGAAATTGTTTTTGAAAAGCAGATTTCTGTGTAAGTGCAAAATATTTGAGCAAACTTCTAATAGCTATCTACTTTGTTACTCGAAAAGTGTGTTATTTTCCTCTTTTCCTTTAGACAGTGCTATCCTACTATTAGTGAGTAGGTAGTCTTGTCGTTGGATGTTTTGAGGGACAATTGGAGGGACTTTACAGTCACAAAGGCAATTTATGGATACGCTTTTAGCAATTTCGTTTAAGGGACGAGATCATTTACCGAAAAGGCAACTGTTGGGTCATCGAGGGACTATGATCTTTTTATTTTATGGGTCTTTGCCAAAGTGTTCCTGCCTCATGATTGTTTTATTGAAGGCAACCAATGTGGGCGTACCTTAGAGGTGTATATGTGCAAGTGTGTTATGTTCAATTTTTTTGTCTTTTTGTTAAGTTTGCTAATGTTTGATTTCACTCTTTTCATATATGCCTAGTTACTAGCAGTTAATATCTTGTAGAAATTAAAGTGCAGGAATTTAAATCTACGCTATTACAATGCTTTGGGGAGGGGAATCACATTATACAAGGATGAGGGGAATAAAGCAGTAAATGTCCTAATTTTAATCTATTACATCCAGTAGGCAGATACAATAATGGTAAAAATACGGAATTAAATAAACGAGCGTGAAATAGAAAAGACGTTTAAAAATCCTAAAGAAAAGAAATCTTTTTTGTTGTTTTTAGTATAAAAGAAAATAAAGCCAAAGTCTATTTAATTTTAATTTTAAGAAAAAAAAGTTAAAATAATTAATTAATTTATAAATTAATTTAATTAGAAAGGAAAATTAGCCTAATGTTTTTTAGTGATTTTTGATTTTAATATTAAAATAAAAAGAAGTCAATAAAGAAATGAACAAAAAAAGTAAAAATACAAATGAAGGCATCCTTCGATTGCAGGGAGAGGTGGGGGCTTCGATTCCGAGAATGTTGCCTTTCTATTTTGTGAAGGGTGTTACCCTTTGATCTAGTGGCAAAATGTGGATTTCGATCCAAAGGGCGTTGCTGGGAGGGCCTGATGGAGCACCTATGAGGGCACCGCATCTGGAAAGATATGGTAGCAAAATGAAAAGCATGACCTGGGTGCCAAGCCCAGGTCCTTCGATTCTGTGTGCACTGGCCTTATTTATACTAGATCTGCAACAAGTGTTAGAAATAAAAGGAAATAAATACAGGCCTGGGTACCACACTCAGGCCCTTCGATCATGGATGAAAATCGAATGACTATGATATGCAAAGAAAGTATAGAATTTGATTCCTTACATATTTCTTACCAATAGTGGTGTATGAATTTGTGGTGATGGGTGTGGGTACCCTTGTTTAAGGATTCCTTCGATTTGGCTTCTGGACGTGGGGACACTTGCTTAAAGGGTTGCTTTGATTTGGCCCTTCTGGACGTGCACTTGCTTAGAGGCTGGTGATGATTGGCACAGTTTTAGGAGAACTCCAAGAGTGTATTTGCAATTTCGTATGGCTCTCTTTGGTTTTTCGTCCCCCTGGCACTCTGTCCTTGTCCTTGTATTTATAGGAGTGTGATGGTGCATAGTAACGGCAAGAGACAACCATTTAACCAGACATTTAAAGCCATGAGACAAGAATCAGACATATTAAAATATTTCCTTTTTTAAATATTCATGTCTCTTTTAAAATCTTGGATGAACCTGGACACCTTTGATTTTCGAATGCCTTCAGGCCATGCTCTTCGATTGGCCTTGAGTTGCCTCCTTCGAATGGACTTCTTATGTATCCTTCGAGTGGGCCTTCTGAATGCTTCTTCAAATGGACTTTTACATGTTCTTCGAATGTAACCTTTGAATTCTTCTTTGAATGGACCTTTACAT
Organism: Vicia faba; assembly: GCA_948472305.1. NCBI lineage: Eukaryota > Viridiplantae > Streptophyta > Magnoliopsida > Fabales > Fabaceae > Vicia > Vicia faba. The sequence goes on from OX451741.1 coordinate 831,702,275, forward strand.
GTTCTTAGAATGAGTCATTTACATGTTCTTCGAATGGGCCTATTGTTACTTCCTTTGAATGGCTTTCTTTCAACTCAAACCAATCGAAATATCAACTCTCCCTTTTAACTCGTCGAAGGTTGCTTCAGCTCTCAATTAATTGAAGGCTTTGAACTTGATTCGAAAGACTCATATTCTTAGTATTAGAGTTTCTTCGATTAGCCCCTAAACATTATTCTTCTTGATGGCGCTGAGTCCTGATTCGAATTTCTCAAGGCTCCCCTTAGCAGAGTTTCTTCGCTTGAGCCATGGTTTGTATGAATTCGAATGCCCATCATCAGAGCTTCTGGAACCCTCTTAGTTCTTTCCCTTTTTGATCTCTGTTGTACCCAAAAATTTTCCCTCTCACTTATCAAGAATTTACTCACAAGATCTCCTTGGGCTCAAGACAACACTAGGGTTTGATCAGCTCAAGACACCTCCTCAAGCACTGATGACCAAAATTAGGGTTTGAGTTTTCACAAGGATTTTTGAACTTACAATGTCCCATGTGACTTTCATGGATCATCATGGACCCCAAGATTAATCATGCCAAGTTTCAAGCCTTGAATCACATTTTTGCTCAGTCAATTGAGCAATTAACCTAAAATTCAATTGTATTGGGAAAAAGTCAACTATGACCAATTTACAGTCAAACTTCATAATTTTTTATCCACATCAACATTTTTAAGACTCATATGTATCATTTAATCAAGTTTGGACCATAATTCCTCAAGAAATTTGATCAAATCTCCAAAAGGGCAAAATGGTTAAAATTAGGGTTTTTACTGAGAAAGGGCAATTTCTGATTTTTGACCTAGCAAATGGTCAATTGGTTTAAGGCATAATCTCAAGATCCCAATTGAATCATTTTGAACTAATGACATGGTTCAAAACATTGCAAGTCCATTGGATTGACAGATGAATTTTGCAGTCAACTGTATACTGAAAAGTCAAACTTTGACTTTTTGGTCAAATTCAAGTGCCAGAGATCATAATTCATCAAAACATGTCAAAATATGAAACTTATTCTTCAAGAAATCAAAAAGTCAAGATTTCATTTTGAAAAGTCAAAATTTCTAAACTTAGAAATTTTTCTAAGTGTTGGAAATTTCATATTTTTTCATAACTTTGAGCCAAATTTTCACCATGATGCAAGATGATGCAAGATGATTCAAGCGAAACTACCAACATGAAAGTTGTAGATCTCCATGAAATCTACAACTTTGCTTTACACAACTCCTTCCAAAAATGCTTGGATCTCAAGTTATAATTTTATGAACATGTGGTCATGAAACTAAACATTTAGTGAAATTTCGCCCTAATTTGGTCAGGATTTTGACCTAACTTCATGGCACTTTTTCATATAGTTCCAAGGGGAATATTTAAAATAAATTCAAAGATGGGTTGTAGATCACATTGCAAGCTTTTCAAAATGTCTAAGAACTCCTTAAGATCATTCTTGAGGAGGGAGAATCGAAGAGATGAAGTTAGGGTTTTGTCACTTGAATTACAAGTCATTTTTTATGAACACATGAACCAAATCCATGCTAGGCTACATAATCTTTGCTTTGCAGGCCTCAAACTTGTTTGTCACTCCATAATTAAATGTTTACACAATTGTTAGGGCTTTGATCCAAGCAATTGAGCTATTGTCCAAGTTGCATTTCCATTTATGGCACAAAGTTAACAATGTCATTCTTCTAAAGCAAGCTTTTTGAATAAAGTTCACATTGAGCCTCTAACTTGTTCCCTCTGATCACACTTCATCCACAAAGTCAGAAGCAATCTTTTTTAAAGCATAACCACTCTACCTTAGAAAGTACACAAGGCATGGAAACTTGTTTTGTCAAAAAATCACATGTTTAACTTAAACATGTAAATTTGAATTCTGATCAACTAGAGCACTCCAAACTTGTTGCTTATAAATAGAGTCACTATTTGTGAGCTAGGACACGAGCTTGAGCTCCCTGAAACACACCAAAACTCTCTCAAATCAGAAATTTCCCAAAAACTCCATTGTTGCACATTTTTTGACCTTGAACATCAAACTCACATTTCCCTGGTGCATTTATTGGCCTTTTTGTTTCAAAAGCTTCCTCATACCAAATACAGACCATCCCTATCCCTGTTTGCAAACTGTAACTCCATCTTCATCAACTTCCATAGCCAAAAATAGAGCATTGTAGTTGGACTTCTCCAGGATATTTCATCCACCCTTAACTCAAGCTAAGCATTGCATTAGCTTCCTATAGGTCCAAGGAAGCTAACCTGATCATTACAACTGCCTGAAACAAGCTCAAACTCCAAACACGATTTCCAGTTTTGAGGTAAGTTTTCTCAACTTGGAACTCTTCATACATGCAGCATCAGTAGTTTATTTGTGAACAAAACATGTAGATATCATTGCCCTGAAGCTAACCATGTCCATAGTTTCCATTAATTTTTCTTGAGCTTAGAGAATTTTGAAAATGAAATTTCTGAAATTTTTAGGGTTCAGATTAGGGCCATTAAAATTCTTGCTTATCTTTGATCTATAGTTTTAATGCTTTACATTTCTGGAATCGTGAGAAAATTTGCTACAAGTTTCATGTTTATAGTTTTCATTTTTGATGAGAAATAAGCAAGTTACAGTTGGTCTGGCTGGAGGTTGAAGATGAAGTCTTCAGAACACGTTTTGCCTTACATATTTATTGTTACATTTGTATTAACGGATGTATAGCCACCCCAGTGGTAGAAGCGCGCACCTGTAACCTATGAGACCTGGGTTCGAACCCCAGTGGTACCCTTTTCATTTTTCATATTTTTACAATTCTGACTTTTTTTGTTTGCAGGGCGCAGGGCCTATTTAGGCCTGGCTTATTATTTTTTGCTGACTGACCTCCCTATTTCCTCTTGGCACCCCCTGGCCTAAGTTTTATTATTTATTTATTTATTTCATTTTTCTTTTCTTAAATATATTTTTCTAAAATACTAAAAATCATAAAATACAAAAAAATGATATATTTATATTTTGACTTATTTTATTTTATTTTTCCACAAAAAAAATATTTTTATTCTTTATTTATTTTATTAAGTAAATCTTATAAACTTAATTAATATCATGTTTTTATTTATTTATTTTTCACACAATTTAAAAATAAATTATTTTAATATAAAAAAAGACTAAAAATATTTTATAATGCTATAAATATTTTTAAGATGAAAATACCAAAATACTTTTCTTAAACTTATTTTCTTTTGATTAATTAATAGAATTAGAGTTTTCATTTAAAATCTTTTCTTTACAAATTCATACTTAATTAAGTATTTTCTTTATTTAATTAGGTTAAGACAAAATCTTTTTTTCATGAAAACTAAACAAAATTCATTTTCTCTACATTTTGCATCCTTGTACATTCATTTTTATACTTTGTACTTATTTTATTCTTTGTATATTTTGTACCAATTCAATATGGTTGTAATAGACTAATTAGGTTTAAATTCTTGCAATCCCCATTTACAAATTGTACACCCCCTCCCCACAAATGTTGTAATAGCGTAGTAACTTTAAATTTCGTAATTTATCGCTTTTATATAGCATGCTAGTAAATAGGATTTGTATGGAAAGACTAAAACCAATACCTAGAAAACCCTAATTCAAGACCAAAACAAGCATAAAAATAATACACTTGCACACAAGCACCCCTAGGGTTATTCCACTTGGTTGCCTTATACAAAATGGATATATTACGCATGTGAGGTATCTTAGCAAAAACAAGCAAACACAAGATCATAGTCCCTCAATGACGCTATCTAGGTTGCCTTACAAATGATCTTAGTCCTTCAAAAACAATACTAAGATACCTTGCAACATTGCTAGTCATGGTTATACGATGACCCATGCATGTCCCGTTTACATCCAAAGATAGGGTTGCTTACCAAATCAATGGTAAGACAACAATGTCAAAGGAAAAGAAAATGAACAAGAAAGAAATTTGAGTAGGTAGATTGCTCTAAATTACTTGCTCCATTTCAAAACAAACATCCTTTCTATTTTCAAAACAAACACCTACACTTTCAAAACATCTTACAAAACTTGAAAACATTTTCAAAAGATCAACATCTTTGTATACATTCTTACAAACAAGAATCATTACAAAGATTTCCTAAACAATGGCCTCTTTTACAAAATTCTTTCAAAAACCACATCAAGCACAATTTCAAACAAAAAGCAAGTGATCTAGAAAGTAACTAAGAGCCCATGGAAAACAATGGATGAAAAGGGTGCTAATACCTTCCCTTTTCATAATCTACCCCCCGAACTCAAGAAATAATCTCAAAGGTCTTTCCTGTGCTTTTTCACCTTTCCTTTTAGATAAAAGAAAAGTCGGTGGCGACTCTTGCTAACCGCAACATTTGCGATCAAACGCAAAACCTTCAAGTCAGTTCTCCCACCGTATCACAGAACTGGCGACTCTGCTCGGGAAAATTTTAAAAGTGGGGTCACCTTAGTGTTATATCATATTTACTTGCTTTCATTGTTTGACTTGTATACTTTACATTATGGTTCTTTGTTTGGGTTTGAATCCTCTACCCGAATTTGGGATACCTTATAGGTAAGTAGCAATACGTTGTGGAAACTGTGCGGGGTATACCGACATGGTCTAAACAATAGCTACGTTAGTGTGACATATTTGTGGGTACCGGTAGCCTTTGACTTAATCAAAGAGAATACAGGGCCGTTGAGTGATGTCATAAAGCACTAATAAACTTCCCGAACCTTTACTTGACCAACTTGACCTTTAGGATGTAGTGAGATGACCGGCTTTGGTGTAGTCCGAAGTTGGTAGATACTCGATACTACACTCATTGAGGTTTGGTTTCTTGGGATATTTCGGTCGCCATTAAAGAGGCTTGTGCTGAAACAATGACCAAGGAAACAAACCAGTGATATTGAGCTCCTTAGAACCCGGTTACTATTACTAGGACAGGTTTAAGCCAACTAAGCTTCAAGAGGGTACTTACCTATAAGACTTCATGCAAGCCTAAGCCTAAGGACTTGTTTTTTTTGTTTGTATATACATACTTGTACATAACATCATGAACATCATAACATCAAACACATTCACTAACCATTTCAAGGATTTTGGGATTCATCTTTGTTCTTGTTTTGTAGGATATGGATTCTCTTCGCATGAAAACTATTCAAGTCAACCTTGTAAGGATCCCTCCACAACTTAAGGAGCTAGCTTCAAGGATTCCTGAAAATTCTCCATTCACCGAGAGACATGGTCGCCTACTCAACTTGGTCACCTCCAACACTGATGAGGACATAATGAAAGTGCTCTTTTAGTTCTTTGATCCTTTACACCATTGCTTCACATTTCCCGACTAACAACTTGTGCCTACTTTGGAAGAATTCTCCCGACTCTGGAGAATTCCCATTCTCAATCAACTACCTTTCAATGGTACAGAAAGAGACCCAAAGCCAGAAGAGATTGCTCAAGCTCTACACTTGCACTCATCTGATGTCACAACTCATTGGGAAACAAGGAGTGGTGTCAAAGGTTTCCTAGCAAAGATCTTGTTTGAGAAAACCCAAAACTGTTGGAATTCTTTGGACATGCTAGCTTTTGAGAAAATTGTGGCTCTCCTCATCTATTGGATGGTTTTGTTTCCCAATCCTTACCAACTCATAGATGTGAACACCGTTAAAATCTTCATATCTCGCAACCCGGTGCCTACATTGTTGGGGGATATCCTACACTCTTTTCACACTCGCACAATGAGGAAAAGAGGTTTCCTTGTGTGTTGCACTCATCTCTTGGAAAGATGGTTTATTTCACATCTTCCCCAATCTGTATTAAAGAATGAACAAGGTTCAAGGTGGTCACAAAGGTTGATGACACTCAAACATTCAGACATTCATTGGTGCTCCCGATCCATAGAAAATGTTATTGTTGTCGGCCGTTGTGGAGAATTCCCTAATTTCCCTTTACTTGGAATTAGGGGAGGTATCTCCTACAACCCTTGATTAGCCTTAAGACAGTTTGGTTACGCCCGAAGGGATGGCCCGCACGAGATGCTGATTCAAGGTTTGGTATTTGACTACGATAACGATGATCAAGGTCTTCGCCAGAGATTTATCCGAGCTTGGAGGATGTTAAACAAGGTAGATAGCAAGACTTTGGGGCACAATAACTCCATCCCTCTTGAGCCTTACCACAAATGGGTACAAACTCGTGCTCAAAGTCTGATGATGCCTTATCCTTCCATTCTCCCGGTAATTATTGAGCCTGTCATGGAAGGAGACGTTCCATACACTATCCTACATCCTGACATGTCCACCTCTCTTGAAGACTTACAAAGAGATTGGATACAACTCAAGGGGGAGCAAGATACTTTTGAAGCCCAATTCTATGCAAGTGAGAAGAAGGTTTTGGAACTCACTAGGCTACTTCATGAGGAGCAGACTCTGAATGCCTACATTGCACCAAAGAGGATGTGTACTACCCTTTTATCTTAGAGTTGTTCTATTATTTTGCCCAAGAAGGCATTAATGTACTCAAACTTTAATTTATTAATATAACGTGTGTTTCCTTTTTGTCTAAAACAAATTTGAATTTTAAAATCCTTGAAATCATTGCATACGCATTTATCATTCATCATAACATAAACAGGTTTCTTGCAACAAGTCTCCTCATCTCTCTATTGTTTATTTTAGTGAGATGGATCTCGAGCAAACAGTGAAGGACCTCCAAGATCAGAATGCACAGTTCCAACAATTGTTCTTAACTCTGGCCAAAGGACAAGAAGAGTTGAATACCTTGCTAGTTGAGGAAAAGAAAAAGAAGACAAAGAAGATAACCAGAATTCTGAACATGGGAAGAAGATTCCAAGGGCAGACAAGAAGGGCCTTAGACTTCGCAACAACATCCGGCGAGAAAGACAATCAGGATGGGAAGGGCAAGGAAACGGTTGTTCAGTCTTATTCAGAAGAGGAAGAAGAAGACTATTCTGAAGAACAATATCCCCCATCCGATGACAAGTATAAGCATCTAGAAGAGCGGTTGAGCGCAATGGAAATCCAAAAAGTGCCTGGCTTGGACTTTGAGGAATTGGGTTTAGTGTCGGGGATTGTCATTCCTCCAAAATTCAAAGCACCTGTGTTCGCCAAATACGACGGAGTCTCATGCCCCAAAATGCATCTCCGGTCTTATGTGAGGAAAATCTAGTCCCATACCGCTGACAAAGATTTATGGGTACACTTCTTCCAAGACAGTCTGTATGGAACTCAACTTGATTGGTTTTATCAGTTAGAAAGAGCCAATGTTCATAACTGGGAAGATCTTGCTACAACCTTTTACAAACAATACCAATACAACGCTGATCTTGCACCTACCCGTACCCAACTCCAGAGTATGGCCATGGTTTCAAGTGAAGGCTTCAAAAACTATGCTAAAAAATGGAGAGACTTGGCTGGAAGAGTTCAACCTCCCCTATCTGAAAGAGAATTAGTAGACATGTTTTTGGACACCTTGTCTGGTCCCTTCTTCAATCACCTAATTGAGAGTTCATCGGCAGGATTTACTGAACTAATATTGACCAGAGAAAGGGTAGAAGCCAGGATAAAAAGTGGAAAGATTCAAAAGGATGCATCCTCTGCTGCTGTAAGGAAGCCATTTATCAGAAAGAAAGAAGTGGTTGTTGTTTATCCTCGGAGAAATCAAGATAGGGCCGAACTCCGTCCAATGGTAGGGGTTGTCATGATTCCTAAGCCTGCACCTGATCAACAAAGAAACAACCAACCGAGAATGGAAAGACCAATCAGATAGTTCACCTGAATTAATATGACCCTATCTCAGGTATTGCCACATCTGTTAAGATCCAATCTGGTGACCTTGAAAGAAGCTCGAAAGAACCCTAACACAACATCTCCTCACTATCATCCTAATGCCCGTTGTGCATACCATTCTGAGAGTCCTGGCCATGACACTAATAATTGTTGGGCTCTAAAGAAAAAAGTACAAGACCTCCTTGAAGCCAAAGAGATTGAATTCGATGCGCCAGAAAATCCCAATTTCATTTCTGCCCCTATGCCCAAACATGGCCATACTGCCCATGCTATTGAGGAAGATATGTTTGTTACTTCAGTTGATGAACTTATGACCCCACTCTTGACTATCAAAAATAACTTATTGAATGCCAGTGTTTTCCGGGGATGCGATGAAAGTTGTCATTTCTGTTTGTCCTCACCAACCAGATGTCCTTTGTTAAAAGCAGACGTTCAGTGCCTAATAGATAACAAGGAGATTTTCTTCGAAAAGACTTTTGTTCCACCTATTTCTCGTAATGATGTTTCCATTGTGACCATTTCCGACAATTCTTCCAGGGTCTCCATAAAAAGGCCCGCTAGAATTACATCAGTTCCAAAAGTAGCTCCTTTGATAATTACAATGCCTGGACCAGTCCCGTATTTGTCAGACAAAACCGTACCATGGAATTATGGAAGGGACGTCTACTACCATTGTATCAAGCAAGATTGGCCAGCTGCCGAAGATTCAAGTTCCAAGAAAGATAACTCTGATATTAGTAACATTGTCATGACTAGCAAGATTACCCGAAGCGGAAGGATATTCTCTCTAGAAATTGCTCCCCCAAAAGCAGTTTCTGGACCCGTAATTATTCTTGTTGTTGTTGCTCCTCCGAAGGCTATTCCCATTCCCACAATCATCTCCACCAGTGCTCCAACTGACAAAGTTGTTACAATCCATGCTATCACTCCTACTGACATTCCTGCTGCTGAGTTCACTGAGACTCGAGGTAAAAGTATTCTGATTGAGCCTGTCTGGACGAAGGCACAATCATTGGCTATCCCTGAGACCTCCCGAAAAGAGATGGAGGAAATTCTAAAGATCATAAAAAGAAGCGACTACGATGTAGTTGAACAACTGGAGCAAACTCCATCTAAAATTTCCATGTTGGCTTTACTACTATGTTCCGAGGCGCATGCAAAGGCCTTGGTAAAATTCCTGAAGACTGCTCATGTACCCCAAGAAACATTTGCCAACTAGTTCCAAGACTGTGTAGCCAGCTTGACTGCAGATAATGGTCTAGGTTTTTCGGATGCTGATTTAACGCCAAGAGGAAGGAAGCATAATGAGGCATTGCATGTCTTAGTGGAATGTAGGGGCACAACCTTGGCTCATGTTTTGGTGGACATCGGATTGTCTCTGAATGTATTTCCTAAAAAGGCTCTTGATAGGCTTGACTGCGAGGGATTGACATTGAAACCAAGCAATATAGTAGTAAGGGCTTTTGACGGCTCGAAAATAATGGTGCATGGGGAAGTGGATATCCCCATAAAGGTTGGAACCCAAACATTTGATTCAACTTTTTATGTAATGGATATTCGCCCTTCATACTCCTGCTTGCTAGGACGACCATGGATTCACAATGCTGGCACTGTTACTTCTACGTTACACCAAATGCTGAAGTATCTGATTCAAGGGAAGATTATCACCGTTCATGGAGAAGAAAAGTATATGATCAGCCATCTCAATTTCTTCAGATATGTGGAGTTAGATGGTGAATTTATTGAAACTCCATTCCAACATTTTGAGGAAGTCCCGCAAGATGTGGCAATAACCAGGGATGTTCCCAAGATCACAAGGCCTCTGCTCAAGATGTCATCTTTAAAGGATGCAAAAGCAGTGATAGAAGAAGGTGGGTGCACTATTTAGGGACAACTCCCAGATATCCCATACAAGTCTTACAAGTTTGGCCTGGGTTTCACTTTAGGTGCTCAGAAGACTGTACGCCGCGCTCGTGCCGGAGGACTACCCTTAAAGATCAGCAACCGTGAAGTCAATGCGGTAGAGGATGATGAAGAGGGCTGCAACCTAGAGGATTGGATCTTCCCAACTGTCAGTGGAGGGCTCAGTAACTGGGAGGCTAGATATTTTGTCCCGATCACTTTTATCCCACAGTAATTTGTCTTTATATTTTGTTGGATTTGTAATATTAAAACAATTCAAACTATTAAAACCTTGAGTCTTACCCGAGGCACAATGGTCCATTAGTAAGGGTAATTATCTCATTTCCATATGACATTAATGAATCATGGACGTTTTGCATACAAACTTTGTGCTCATTGTTTTTCTTTTTTACATTTTTCATTTCTTTCAAAGATAGTTATACCCTTACACGCACTCACACTCACAATGCAGGTCTACATCCATTCGGGATCCCATGGATAACGGCTCTGCTATGGCCTTCTATGACTCTGAAAATCTAATCTACCAAGCTGGAGACGAAGGTGAGGAAGATTGTGAAGTACCAGGGGAACTTGCCAGATTGCTACAACAAGAAGAGAGAACCATTCAGCCCCATGAGGAACTCGTAGATACAATCAACCTAGGTACCGAAGAAGACAAAAGAGAGGTCAGGGTGGGTGCCAATCTGGAACCCAGTGTCAAGGAGCGGTTGATTCATTTGTTACACGAGTATGTTGAGGTCTTTGCATGGTCGTATGAAGATATGTCAGGACTTGATGCAGATATTGTGGTACATCGTCTACCTACAAAAGAGGAATGCCCACCGGTAAAACAAAAGGTTCGTCGAATGCGACTAGATATGTCAGAAAAGATTAAAGCAGAAGTCATGAAACAATTCAATGTTGGATTCTTGGTTGTCACCTCCTATCCGCAATGGGTTTCCAATGTCGTTCCCTTGCCCAAAAAAGACGGCAAGGTACGAATATGCATGGACTATAAAGATTGAATAGGGAAAGCCCTAAGGATTATTTCCCACTTCCCCACATTGACATCCTAGTTGACAATACTGCACAATACAAAGTGTTTTCCTTCATGGACGGTTTCTTAGGTTACAATCAAATCAAAATGGCGCCTAAGGATATGGAGAAGACAACCTTTGTCACACAATAGGGCACATTTTTCTACAAGGTGATGCCGTTCGGAATGAAGAATGTTGGGGCAACCTATCAGCGTGCCATGGTAGCTCTATTTCACGACATGATACATCACAAAATAGAGGTCTATGTAGACGATATGATAGCTAGATCTCAAACAGAAGAAGAGCATCTTGATCATTTACAGAAACTGTTCGAGAGATTAAAAAAGTACAAGCCGAGGTTGGACCCAAATAAATGCACATTTGGTGTAAGGTCTGGTAAGCTCATATGCTTTATCGTCAGCAATAAGGGTATTGAAGTAGATCCTGCCAAGTTGAAAGCAATACAAGAGATGTTTGCTCCTCGTACTGAGAAGGAAGTCAGAGGATTCTTGGGATGCTTGAACTACATTTCCAGATTCATTTCTCACCTGACAGCTACCTATGAACCAATCTTCAAACTACTGAAGAAAGATCAGGTAGTCAAATGGAATGATGAGTGCCAAATTTCTTTTGAAAAAATCAAAGAGTATTTGCAAGAGCCACCTGTTTTAATGCCACCAGTCGAGGGAAGACCATTGATCATGTATTTGACCGTTTTGGAAAATCCAATAGGGTGTGTGATGGGGCAGCATGACGAGTCTGGCCGAAAATAGCACGCCATTTATTACCTGAGCAAAAAGTTTACCGATTATGAAACAAGATATTCATTGCTCGAGAAAACTTATTGCGATCTGGCATGGGCTGCTCGCCGGCTAAGACAGTATATGCTGACCCATACTACCTTGTTAATATCTAAAATGGATCCAATAAAATACATCTTCGAGAAACCTGCTCTCTCTGGAAGAATAGCGAGATGGTAGATGATTCTGACAGAATATGACATACAGTATACTACCCAGAAAGCTATAAAGGGCAGTATACTAGCTGATCACCTTGCTCACCAAGCTGTGGAAGACTACCAGTCCATGAAGTTCGAATTCCTGGATGAAGATATCATGATGGTAAACAACTGTGAAGAATTCAGACCATATGACAGACCTGAACAAGGATCCCGATGGACCCTGGTTTTTGATGGGGCATCTAACGCACTCGGCAATGGTATTGGTGTAGTACTCATATCTCCTGAAGGGTTTCATACTCCATTTACCGTAACACTCTGCTTCAATTGTAAAAATAACATGGCGGAATACGAAGCATGCATCTTTGGTCTCAAAGCTACCATAAACTTGGGGATCAAATCCTTGAATGTGTTCGGAGATTCAGCTTTGGTTATCAGCCAGATCAAAGGGGAATGGGACACTAAACACCCTAACCTTATCCCTTACAAAGAACATGATTTGACATTACTCCCTATGATACGGTGGGAGAACTGACTGTTAGAACAATGTTTGAATCTACTACCCTATATTTAAGTTTTGATGATAACAAAGTGAAAAGATATAGTATTTAAATGTTTCATGTTTGAACTATCTGCTGCCTAAAATTATTATGCTCTGACTTGCAGATACTCTGATTGATATAAGCAAGATCACGTTTATTCAGCATCAGAATTTGATTTCATACACCAGCATCAGAAGTTGCTACATCAGAACGTCAAGATCAGATGATCAACTCCGTACATGCTGAAGCTTGATGAACAAGACTGTGCTCAAACACTCTGATACAGAAACACAATAGTTCATCAGCAGCGAAGCAGAATCAGAATGAGCCAAGCCAGAACGTGCATTGAAGAAGCAACGGTACTGTGCATTGAAAGCTAATTAATTCCAACGGCCTCATTCTAGACAAGATCTGCTCAAAAAGGAAAGCTTGTTATTAGCATTGAATCAAGAATATTGCATTCAACGTTCATCTTCTCAAGTGCTATATAAACAAGGCTTCGAAGATTATAATGACTAATGCTCTCCAAATCTCTACACGCACAAAGCTGAACCATAATCTTCATTCTACCAGTTTTGCTAAACCACAAACTCTGATATTCCATTTTTGTTTAGCAATCTAGTTTCTAAGCTTAATTTGTGTATACATCACAGTTGTGATAAAGTTTTGTAGAAAACATTCACACACATTGTTTTATACCTTTGTAAGAAAGTGTTGCCTTGACAAACCGGGTTGTGGTTTGAATCAAGAAGGCTTTAGCAGTTGTTAAAGCAGTCTGTAATATTCAGTTGAATATAGTGAATTAAGACCTCGTTGGAGAGAGGCGAAATCACCTTGACGGGTGGACTGGAGTAGTTTGAGATCAAACGAACCAGGATAAAAATATCTTGTCAATTGCTTTAGATTTCAGTTTTACAATTCAACCCCCCCCTTCTTGTGTTTTTCACCCCTTCAATTGGCATCAGAGCGCCTGGTTCTGAGCTAAAACACTTAACCGTGTCAGTACAAGATCCAGCGTCATAAAAACACAATGGCAGGAAACAATTCTCACTTCAGCAATGACAATAATGAGGGCAGAGACAGATTCAGCGGCAAACCTCCAGTCTTTGATGGAGAAAACTTTGATTACTGGAAAGACAGAATTGAAAGCTTCTTTCTAGCACATGATGCTGATCTGTGGGATATGGTGACAGATGGATACACGCACCCTGTGAATGCAAGTGGTCAGAAGATTGATAGAAAATCAATGACTGATCAACAAAAGCGTGACTTCAAGAATCCCCATAAGGCCAGAACCATCCTCCTCAGTGTCATCTCCTATACTGAGTATGAAAAGATCTCCAACAGAGACACAGCAAAGAACATCTTTGATTCTCTCAGAATGACGCATGAGGGCAACGTTCAAGTCAAAGAAACAAAAGCTCTGGCGCTCATTCAGAAGTATGAGGCGTTCAAAATGGAAGAATCTGAATCCATTGAAGCTATGTTCTCTAGATTCCAGATTCTGGTAGCTGGTCTCAAAGTTCTGGACAAAGGATACTCTACTGTTGACCATGTCAAGAAAATAATCAGAAGTTTACCCAAGCAGTGGAGGCCTATGGTTACTGCTCTGAAGCTAGCTAAAGATCTCAACAAAATCACTCTGGAGGAACTTATAAGCTCCCTCAGAAGTCATGAGATAGAGCTAGAAGCTGATGAGCCTCAGAAGCAAGGTAAGCCTTTAGCATTAAAATCTAACAGAAAATCTGAGTCTAAAGTTTTGCAGGCAGTTGAAGAAACATCTGATGGATCCTCATCAGAAGAAGACGAACTTTCCCTTCTCTCCAGAAGAGTAAATCAACTGTGGAAGCAAAGACAAAGGAAGTTCAGGAATCCCAGAAGATCTAATCAGAACGAGTCTTCTTCCAGATATAGAAGGACAGATTCTTCCTCTGGATACAGAAGATCTGAAGGCTCCTCCAGTAGCAAGAAGCCAAACACAAAATACATCATCTGCTATGAGTGCAATGAGCAAGGACACTACAAGAGTGACTGCCCAAAGCTTCAGAGGGAAAAGCCCAAAAAGAAGTTTGGAAGAGAGAAAAAGAAAAGTCTCATGGCTACATGGGATGACTCTGACTCGTCTGAAGCTGACTCAGAATCAGATGATGAAAGGGCAAACATAGCTCTCATGGCAAACATTTCAGAAGATAGTGAAGCTTCTGAATCAGACTCAGAATCAGACACAGAAGAGGTATTTCCTAACTTCGCTGTTAACTTTACAAAGGCTGAACTTGATGAAAGCCTTAATGAGATTCTGGAACGTTATCAGCAGATTAGAGCTAAATTCAGAGACCTGAAAAGGAATCTTGAATCTGACTCTAATAAGTCTGAGAGTCTCAAATTGGAAAATTCTGAGCTGAGAGATAAAATTTCAAAATTAGAAAACACTTTACAAAACTCTCAGAAGGAACCAATTTCTGAAACTCCCAGCAACGCTGATGAGATCATCAAGGAGTATGATCATAGTTTCCAGAAGTTCTTAGCTAAAAGCATAGATAGAAGCAGAATGGCTTCAATGATCTATGGAGTTAGCAGAAACGGCAGGAAAGGAATAGGATACCAAGGTAAGGTTCCTACACCTAAGAATGTCATGGACTTAACCATTAAACACACTCCTCTAAATTCACACTTTGTGTATGGTCACACACATGACATCAAATATACTAGCAGTAAGCACTCTGTGAAACCAAAATTCAACCAGAGTTTTGGTAAAACTAACAAATCAGGACCCAAGAAAATCTGGGTACCTAAGGATAAAATAATACATGTTGCAGATATCTTTAGCAGCAAGTCAGAAACACCAGTCATGGTACCTGGACTCTGGCTGCTCACGACACATGACGGGAAGAAGGCATATGTTCCAAAGCCTGGAACTTAAGCCTGGAGGCCACGTTGGCTTTGGAGGCAATCAGAGGGGAAAGATAATTGGCTCTGGAACTGTAGGTAATGGAAATCTTCCCTCTATTAATAATGTTCTGCTAGTAGATGGATTGATGCATAATCTGTTATCCATAAGTCAATTAAGTGATAACGGTTATGATATAATCTTTAATCAAAAATCATGTAAAGCTGTTAGTCAGAAAGATGGGACTATCCTGTTTAATGGTAAGAGGAAAAACAACATTTACAAAATCAAACTTTCTGAACTAAAGAGTCAGAATGTAAAATGTCTTCTGTCTGTTAACAACGAGCAGTGGATCTGGCACAGAAGATTGGGGCATGTTAGTATGAGAAGAATATCTCAGATTAACAAACTCAATCTGGTCAGAGGACTTCCTAATTTGAAGTTCAATTCAGATGCTCTGTGTGAAGCATGTCAGAAAGGCAAATTTGCAAAACCTTCTTTTAAATCCAAAAATGTTGTTTCCACCTCTAAGCCATTAGAACTTCTGCACATTGACTTATTTGGACCAGTTAAAACTGCTTCAGTCAGTGGTAAGAAGTATGGGTTAGTAATCGTAGATGACTATAGCAGATGGACATGGGTAAAGTTCTTAAGACACAAGGACGAGTCACACTCTGTGTTTGTTACATTCTGTAACCAAGTTCAGAATGAAAAAGATCTTAGAATCGTTAAAGTCAGAAGTGATCATGGTGGAGAATTTGAAAATAAAGATTTTGAGTCATTCTTTAATGACAAAGGCATTCTGCATGATTTCTCTTGTCCTAGAACTCCCCAACAAAATGGAGTTGTAGAACGAAAGAACAGAACATTGCAAGAAATGGCCAGAACCATGATCAATGAGACAAACGTTGCTAAGACTTTCTGGGCAGAGGCAATAAACACAACGTGCTACATTCAGAATAGAATCTCAATAAGACCTATTCTGGAAAAGACTCCATATGAATTGTGGAAGAACAGAAAGCCCAACATTTCATATTTTCATCCATTTGGATGTACTTGCTTTATATTAAATACAAAGAATTATTTGAACAAGTTTGATTCTAAGGCACAGAAGTGTATTATATTAGGATACTCTGAACGCTCAAGAGGGTACAGAGTATACAATACAGAAACACAGATTGTGGAAGAATCAATCAGTGTTCGTTTTGATGATAAGCTTGACTCTGAAAAGTCAAAGCAGAATGAAACTTTTGCAGGTATAGAAATTGAATTTGCAGGTTCTGAAGACAAGTCATCAGAAGCTCTCAACACAGACATTCCTTCAACGTCTGAAAGGAGCACTGCTAGAAATCCTACAACAGCTGCTGATCAACCTCAGAAGAGAGTGCCCAGAAGCAGTTTGGATCACCCAGAAGAGACCATCCTAGGAAGAAAGGAAGATCCAATCAGAACGAGAGCAAGCTTCAGAAACTCTGAAGAAACTCTTATGGGACTTGTGTCTCTGATTGAACCTTCTTCTATTGATGAAGCACTTCTGGATAATGACTGGATTCTGGCAATGCAAGAAGAGCTGAATCAATTCACCAGAAACGACGTATGGGATCTCGTTCCCAGACCAAAAGGATTCAACGTCATTGGAACAAGATGGGTGTTCAGAAACAAGCTTAATGAGCAAGGTGAAGTCATCAGAAACAAGGCACGACTGTTTGCACAAGGTTATAGTCAGCAAGAGGGGATAGACTATACATAAACCTTTGCCCCAGTCGCCAGGTTAGAATCTATCAGACTTTTAATTTCATTTGCTGTTAATAGAGGCATCACTCTGTATCAGATGGATGTCAAAAGTGCATTCTTAAATGGTTATATAGAAGAAGAAGTTTATGTTCACCAACCCCCAGGTTTTGAAAATACAAAACATCCAGAACATGTTTTCAAACTAAAGAAGTCACTGTATGGTCTGAAACAAGCTCCCAGAGCTTGGTATGAAAGGCTAAGTAACTTTCTGCTTGAAAATGAATTCACCAGAGGGAAAGTGGACACTACTCTATTCTGTAAAACAGTTAAGAGTGACATCTTAGTATGTCAAATTTATGTTGATGATATCATTTTTGGTTCTACTAATCCTTCTCTTGGAAGAAAATTTGCTAAGTGTATGCAGGCAGAATTTGAGATGAGCCTCATGGGGGAACTGAAATTCTTTCTAGGAATTCAGATCAATCAAACTCCAGAAGGAACTTACATTCATCAGAGCAAATACATCAGAGTTCTTCTGAAGAAATTTGACCTCTCAGAATGTAAGCCATCAAAGATTCCAATGCATCCCACGTGCATTCTGGAAAGAGAAGAGGTAAGCAAAAGTGTAGAACAGAAAGTCTACAGAGGTATGATTGGTTCTCTCCTCTATCTGACTGCTTCAAGACCTGACATATTATTCAGTGTTTGCATCTGTGCTAGATTCCAATCAGATCCTAGAGAATCTCACTTAACAGCTGTTAAGCGAATTTTCAAGTATCTGAAAGGTACTACTAATCTGGGTTTGTTTTATAGAAAATCTAGTGATTACAGCTTAGTAGGCTACTGTGATGCTGATTTTGCTGGAGACAGAGTGGACCGTAAAAGTACTTCTGGAAGCTGCCAGTTTCTGGGAGAAAATCTGATCTCTTGGTCCAGCAAAAGGCAATCAACAATTGCTCTGTCAACAGCAGAAGCTGAGTACATAGCAGCAGCAGGATGTAGCACACAAATGCTCTGGATGAAAAGTCAGCTTGAAGACTTCCAGATTTTTGAGAGTAACATTCCTATACTTTGTGATAATACTTCTGCTATTTGCTTAAGTAAGAATCCTATTTTACATTCTAGAGCTAAGCATATAGAAATAAAGCATCATTTCATTAGGGACTATATTCAGAAAGGTATTTTGAACTTAAAATTTATAGATACAGACCATCAATGGGCTGATATCTTTACTAAACCCCTTTCAGAAGATAGGTTTAATTTCATTCTGAAACATCTCAGCATGAAAGTATGCCCAGAATGAAAATGTTTTAATTCCATATATTTATCTTCAGAATGTAATTATTCTACTGTGAACTTCTGATCAATCTTCTTTCAGAAAGATAGAACATGCAGATTGTATCAGATGCAAGTCTAAAGATCTGAGAGTCTAATCTCAAAGACAGACGTGCTGATCACTACATCAAACAAGTGTCATCCAATCATCAGCATATCTCTGAAGCAGAACGCGTGCACGCTTCTGAGAAGGCAAAGCGCTGATTGGGTGCATTGAGACACATGTCTGGTAACCGTTTTTAAGTATCTTTCTCAAATCCCCCAAAATCAGCAAACATTTAATGAAAAGTAATCATTCTTTTAAATGGCAATCATGATTTTATTTTTTTTCTCTCTTAAAAACGTTTAACTTTTCAAAACAACTTTGAAAACTCTATTTAAGCACATTAATCTCTCATTTATTCTTTACGCTTTCTCACAATCACTCAAGCATTTTCTGCATATTTCTGAGTTCATCCCTTGCAAACCTTTTTCTCTCAATTCATTCTCAAAGCTTTTTTAGTGTGAACAATGGCATCCTCCAGCATTTCTGCAGGCAATCAGAAGAAAGCAACTTCTGAGCAATATCAGGTGCCACTCAGAACTCTCCTCACTCCGGTGAAGAACCTTGAAGTGCTTTCTGAGTTAATCATTGACTTTGAAAGCTTGAAGGAAAATGGTTTTGACCTAACTGAAGAAATTAGGGCTCAAAAGTGGGAAAGGTACTTCGATAGGTTGGTTGGACCAACATTCCCAGCGCTAGTCAAGGAATTTTGGATTCACGCCAAGGTTTCAAAACATCTAGTCATTTCTTCTGTTATGGGAAAGAAGATTGTGATTTCTGAAGATCTCATTGCAAGGCTAATCGGTCAAAGTGGTGGTGGAGTCCGTTGTGTGGACATGGCCGAAAGATGCGCTGATGTAGGTGTGGTAGCCAACAGGATTTTCACTCTTGGAATGCCCAGCAGCAAGATTAAGGATCTGAAGGATCACTGCAGAGTATGGGCTAAGATTGTTCTGGGATGCTTCAACCACAGGAAACCAACAAGTTCTCCTGATTATATAAATGTGGATCAGCAGTTTCTGATCTACTTTATTGATCAGAAGGTTAAGATCAATCTGGCTCACTTCCTGTTCAACCATCTCAAAACCAGTGTGAAAGAGACAAGAGAAGAAGAAAGAACCAAGAGGGACTGGATACCGTTTGGAAGGCTTATATCAGATATTCTGACAGAGAATAGGCTGATTGAACATCTGATTGAAGCTCAGGAGCTGAGCACTATTGAACCAACCATTGGGAAACCTCTGAACGCTAAGAATCTGAAAAAGATGAAGCTGATAGAAAATATTCAGAAGGAACCCAGAGCTACTTCAACTGCTGACATCTCCAGCAGAAGAGTGCCTCTGAGTGATTTTCCGGTATTTTCTGAAATGGAATCCAAACCAGAGATGTCTCTCAGGTACCCAGATGCGTACAAGGCAGAAGATACAGGTTCAAAGCTGAAGATCAAAGATCTGAGTCAATCCCAACCAGAAGTGACTCTGAAGAAGACAAAGAAGAGGAAAGTGCCATCAGAAGGATCGTCTCAGCAGACTCCAAAGAAAAGAGGTATTTCATCTGCTGCCCCTATTTCAAAATCTTTTACTATTCCAGCATCTGCTGCTCCTCAAACCTCCCATAGAATATCAATCCCAATCCCTACCATTGATGAAACCATACCAGAAGACCCTTCTGAGGCCTTACTACTCAGAAGACCCAGAACCAAACTCCCCAAACAACCAACAGTTTCAACAACACCAGCACTTGACCGAGTGCTAGCTTATATTGAGCGTGAACATGCTTCTGCTCAACCACACTCTGAACCACTAAATGTTCCTCCTCCACAACCAGAACAACAACAACAACCAGAACCAGAACCACAACAACAACCACTCTCAGAAGAACCTCTGATCCCTGAGCAATCAGAGATTCCACCTCCCTCTCCCCAACCAGAAATAAATCCACCTTCACCACAAACAGAGTTTCACCACTATGAAACCCCTTCTCCTCATCATTCTGACCCTCACTCACCTCAACCATCACCGTTGGCAATCCAGTTGCCATGTGGAACCACTGTTTTCAGGCCCCAGTTGCCATCCTCATTAGAATCGACACCTCCAAAAACTCCAACCACTCCAATCGAAATATCTGACTCTGATACCCCTCCTCCAAAACAAACAGCCTCTCAGAAATCCGCTGAAAACCCCAGCAGAACCTTCATTGACTTAACCAGTCTTGAACGTCTTGTTGATTTAAGACACAAAATTGCCATCCCAAAACCAAAGCAACCAGATGTTGGCTCTGGTATTTTGAATTTTGAAACAGGTGTGCTGCAATAGATTGCTTCTTTGAAGCAAGTCTGTCCTGGGATGATTGACCCAGCTGCTTCTGATCAGCTCTGGTCACAGTTCAGACTATGGGTACGTGCTGAAGCCCTCAAGTTGCAGGATGTCAACTATGAGCAGGCACAACAGAACTTCAGCAAGCTGCTGAAGGAAGTTGAAAGTCAGCTACCTCAGGAAGTTGTGCTCCCTCTGGACTCTGAACCTTGGTCTGAGAAACAGCAAGCTGCTAAGGTGCAACCATCAGAAGAAGACAAGACCATTCAGGCTGAAGAAAATCCAGCAGAAGATGTCGCTGAAAGTTCTGAGAAGCCTCCTCCTTCTGATGCTTCTCAAGCTGCCTTGGACAGGCAGACTCTAGAAGAATTAAGGCTGAATGACTTGCGTCTACAGCAGCGGATGGAAGAGAATGATCAGAAGATGAAAGCAAGAATGGATGTGCAGGACAGCAAGATTGACTCTGTTGTCAGCATGGTGCAGAAGCAAAATGAAACTTCTGAAAAGATTCAAGCAATGCTGGAGAGCCTGTTCACACGCATGCCTCCTCAACCTTAAATCTTTTTTCATGCATAACATTTTTCATGTTTTCTTCATTTTTCTGATGTACTGTTTTGATTAAGTTTTTGTAATATTTTCTTGCTCTGATTCTGAACTATCTTAATATAATTTGTTTTTCTGATCTTAATGGTTTTAGCACATCACCAACACTTTTTGATTGCTGACAAAAAGGGGGAGAACAAGAATGATATTTAAATCAATAACGGGCTAACTAGACAGAAACTCTCAAACATTCTAACTCTATTACTTGAAATGTTTTTCCGTTTTGTTTAAAGTCTACAGGCACAAGGAAGCTCCTGGACACTCTGAAGACTAGAAACTCTGAGCAAAATGTAGAAGCTCTGATCAATGTTGCTCTGATCAATATGAAGTTCTGATCGTCCTAAATACTCTGATCCAAAGCAAAGCTCTGACAAGAAAAGCTCTGAAGCTCTGCTCTCTGATAAGTCAAAGACTCTGATAATCTGATGTTCAAAGAAAGAAAAAGATCTGATCCTGAAGAACACGTATATCAAAGGGAAGTAATAAACTCAGGGGGAGTATCTCTTAACTCTGACTTCTCCGTACTTCTTACTCTGATACATTTTTCCAGATACCTTTTCACGTTATTTTTCATTTAAAATATCTAGTTTTTGTCATCATCAAAAAGGGGGAGATTGTTAGAACAATGTTTGAATCTACTACCCTATATTTAAGTTTTGATGATAACAAAGTGAAAAGATATAGTATTTAAATGTTTCATGTTTGAACTATCTGCTGCCTAAAATTATTATGCTCTGACTTGCAGATACTCTGATTGATATAAGCAAGATCACGTTTATTCAGCATCAGAATTTGATTTCATACACCAGCATCAGAAGTTGCTACATCAGAACGTCAAGATCAGATGATCAACTCCGTACATGCTGAAGCTTGATGAACAAGACTGTGCTCAAACACTCTGATACAGAAACACAATAGTTCATCAGCAGCGAAGCAGAATCAGAATGAGCCAAGCCAGAACGTGCATTGAAGAAGCAACGGTACTGTGCATTGAAAGCTAATTAATTCCAACGGCCTCATTCTAGACAAGATCTGCTCAAAAAGGAAAGCTTGTTATTAGCATTGAATCAAGAATATTGCATTCAACGTTCATCTTCTCAAGTGCTATATAAACAAGGCTTCGAAGATTATAATGACTAATGCTCTCCAAATCTCTACACGCACAAAGCTGAACCATAATCTTCATTCTACCAGTTTTGCTAAACCACAAACTCTGATATTCCATTTTTGTTTAGCAATCTAGTTTCTAAGCTTAATTTGTGTATACATCACAGTTGTGATAAAGTTTTGTAGAAAACATTCACACACATTGTTTTATACCTTTGTAAGAAAGTGTTGCCTTGACAAACCGGGTTGTGGTTTGAATCAAGAAGGCTTTAGCAGTTGTTAAAGCAGTCTGTAATATTCAGTTGAATATAGTGAATTAAGACCTCGTTGGAGAGAGGCGAAATCACCTTGACGGGTGGACTGGAGTAGTTTGAGATCAAACGAACCAGGATAAAAATATCTTGTCAATTGCTTTAGATTTCAGTTTTACAATTCAACCCCCCCCCCCTTCTTGTGTTTTTCACCCCTTCACTGACTTGAGGTTTTGCGTTTGTATTCGCACTTGTTCGGTTTAGCAAGAGTCGCCACCGAATTTTTATTTTATCCTAAAGGAAAGGTTAAAAAGCACAGGAAAAACCTTTTGAGATGTTTCGTGGGTTCGGGGGGTAGATTATGAAAAGGGAAGGTATTAGCACCCTTTTCATCCATGGTTATCCATGGGCTCTTAATTACTTGGTTTTAGATCACTTGCCTTTGATTTTCAATTGTTTGAAATGGTGCTTTGTGTGTGTGTGTGTGTGTGTTTTGAAAATGTTTTTGAAGAATATGCCTTGTCTTAGGCAACCAATGTAATGACTCGTGTTTGAGTGTTTTACAAAGGTGTGTATCTTTTCGAAAAGATGTTTCAAATGTTTTTGAGAGTTTGTTTTGAAAGTGTTTGTGGAGTGTGGTTTTGAAAAGTAGGCAAGTGTTTTGCAAGTTTGATCAAGTAACTAAGAGTTTGTCTACCCCTAAATTTACTCAAAGGTTTTTCTCATGTTTTAACCCTTTTTAACAATTTTGTTCCACCATTGTATTTGGCGGACAATCTTGCGTTTAGGATGTTTAACGGGACAGGCGCGGGTCATCGTATGGACCATGAATGCAATGGTGCCAAGTGTCTTTGGGCAATTTTGCTTGAAGGGACTATGATCATTTTGATAGGCAACTTTCGAAAGCGTCATCGAGGGACTATGATCATTTGAAATGTTTTTGTTTTGCCAAAGAAACTCGACGTGCAAGCATGGCCCATTTTGGAAGGCAACAAGCGGGATTACCCTAGGGGTGCAAGTGTGATTGTGTATTGATTTCATGTATTTGTCTTGTATTAGGTTATCTAGCGTTTGATTTTATGTACATACAAACCCTAGGTCTAACCATGGTATATTTGAAAGCGGTAAATTGCGGGAATTTAAAGTCTACGCTATTACAAATAAGTATCCGGGAGTGGGGGTACAAATTTACAAATGGGGATGAGACTTTAGGGAGAGTAGTGTCCAAATAATTACAACCAAATCGAATTGCGCAAATGTAATATGTAGCAATGTACAAAGAATAAAGGCAATGTAAAATGTGTCAATGTATAAAGATAATCAGATGTGTATTGTAAATGTGTAAGTGTATGATTTATTTACAAGTTGAGATGTGAACTTAATGAAAAAAATTAAGTGTTTTGTTTATTTAATTTTGTATTCTCGTATTTTGTTAATATGCACAAAGCAAAACAAGTTTTAATAATAGAAAAGGTGTTTTAAGTTCTATTTTTTATGTATTAAAATTAATGTATTTAATTAGTATTTTTATGTGCAAAAGTTTTAACTAAGAAAAATGAAATGTTTTAAGAAAATTAAGGTTTTATGTATGAAGAAAAGATTTATCAAAAGAGTTTTAGGATAAAATCTATTAACCTAATTATCTTTATGTATTTTTCATAAATGTAATAAAATAAAAGAAAAAAAGTTGTATAAAAGACTTAATGTACTATTTTATACACAAATGAATTAAATTATAAAAAAAAGAAAATAAGAAGAGTATTGTTAATTAAACTTAACATGAAAGATTAGTATGATATGATGTATATGTAAAAAAAAGTATTATGTGATAAAAAAAAGAGTTGATTTCTAAACAAAACAAAAAAGAGATTTAACATGGGCTTTAGGGGTATTTGGCCCAAACAGAATTTGTGGAAAAAAAGAAAAGAAAGGGGGGTGTGCTCCAAAAACCTGATGGGCTTAGGCGTTTGAAGGCATAGGCGGGCCCATGCGTTTTTTGACACAAATGGTTTTAGGGTTCTCCATGTTTTATTTTCATTTGGGAACTAGGGTTTGTGTTACAGAAGCGGCGCTCATCTTCCTTCGTCTTCCTTCGTCTTTCTCAAGCTATGAATCCTGAATACTTGTCTCCCTGCCTCAAGTTGCTAGGCGTTTCCTCTGTCTCCATCTTCTCAAGGTTAGGCCAGACGATGACAACATGAAAGGTAGGAGTCTGAGCTTTGTTGACTTAACGCTTTTTTTTTGTGGGGTTTCAGCTCATGTGTTTATTAGCTCTGATTGATTTTATTATCTATTTCTGTTTGACATGTGTGAAAAAGAATATAATACTATACCTTTGGGAGAATGGATTGAGGAGGACGGCGGCGCTTCCGGTGTCTTTACAGCGAGGGGATGATGATGATGAAGCTAGCTTTTCCTGGTATTTTTGTTTCACTTCTTTAGGCTTCGTGATGAAAAACTGAAAACCTTTTGTATAATGGCTTCCTTTTTCTCTTCTGTCTCTTTGCCTCGTATGCTTGACTCTATTGGCTTCTGTATGTTGGCTTCGCTTATGCTTATTCTGAGTTGTCTCTGAATATTTGTTTATTGCTGATATGCTTTCATCTGAGATGCTTCTAGATGCTTCTTTATCTTCTTCTTCTTGTTGGCTTCTGAGTTGCCTGTGTACCCTGAGATGCTTCTTTATCTTCTTCTTCTTGTTGCCTCGTATGCTAGCTTGATGCCTTGATGCCTTGATGCCTTGTATGCTTGCCCTGTGATGAGGCTTCCTCTGAGGGCCTCTTTGCCTCGAATGCTTGTTGGTATTGAGTTGAATGCTATTGTGTCTGATTTGTGTATTTTCCCAATGATGAAACCTTTCTGAGGGCTTCGAGTTTTGGTTGGATTTTGTGGATATGTTTAGGCTGTGCAGTTTGAAAGGCTTGGACAAGTTAGGCCGGTTTTTGAAGTGTTTGATACAGTTTGTATGTTTAAAGGGTTTTAGCAGGTTGATGGCCTTTTGTGAGGTTTTTATATGCTTGTTTAGAGGCAAAGTTTTATGCAGGTTTGGCTTTGATTTGAGGTTTGGAGCTTAGGCTTCAAGCTTGAGTTATGCAGGTCTAGGCTTTGGCTTGACAGGTTGGGACTTGGTGGTTCTGTTTGGTTTCAGCAGGTTGAAAGCTTTTGTTTGAAAGGCCTTTTGAGGTTTTGGAGGCAGCTCTATATGTTCTTTTTGAGTTTTTGTTTTCTGGTTATGTAACCCTGCCCCCTTACTGTGTTGATAACAGTTTTGTTTTTATATATTTCTTCTTCAAGCCTAAGCCTGTAATCTAGCTTAGAGCATGCTGAGTTCAAAAATGCAAAGTTATGGACATGGAAATGGCTCATGAACAAAGTGAGTTTTGCCCATATTGACAAATTCGATTCTCCCTAACCACAAGGGTGTTTGAGAAGTTCTTGGACAATTTGGAAAGCTTGGAATGTGTACTACAATACATCTTTGTAATGAAAATTGAAATTCCAAGTGGAAGCATGTGAAAAGTGGCCATGAAGTTGGGCAAAAATCCTGCCTAGAATAGGTCAAAACTTTTCTAAGTTAAGAATGTTTTGCACCCTTGTTCCAAAAATCATAACTTGAGCAACAAGCTTCTTTTGAGGAAACTTTGTGAATCAAAGTTGTAGATTTTGCAATGGACTATAACTTTCATGTTTTGACTTTTGTTTGAATCCAAAGGAATCTTGATGAGAAAGTGGGACAAAGTTAGGAAAAAATTAGGGATTTTTATAACTTAGAAAATTTCTAAGTTATGAAAATTCTTCATTTTAAAACCCTAATTTGCAATTTTTGATTTCTTGATGAACAAGTTTCATAATTTGACATGTTTTGATGAAAAATGAATCTTGACACTTGATTTTGACCAAAAAGTCAAAGTTTGACTTTTCAGTATACAGTCAAATTTGGCTCAGTTGACTGGAAAATTCATCTGTCAATCTTGTGCATTTGGGATATTTTGAACTTGTTGAACATATCAAGAAAATTCCATAGGGTCCTTGAGTCCATATGTGTGCTTGGTTTGCCATTGGCTAGGTCAAACAGTCAAAAATTGCCTTTGTGCAGTCAAAACCCTAAAAATGACCATTTTGCCCTTTTGGTGATCTGATCAAATTTCTTGTGGAATTGTGATCCAAACTTGACCAAATGGTTCATATGAGTTCATAATGTTGATGTGGGTCAAATTTCATGAGGTTTGACTGTCAATTGACCACAGTTGACTTTTTCCCCAATACAGCTGATTTCTAGGTCAATTGTCCAATTGATTGGGCAAAGATTGGAATCAAGACTTGAAACTTGGTATGGATAAACTTGGGAATCCAATATGAAGCATGAAAGTCATCTTAGGAATTTTAGGTCAAAACATCTTTGTGCAAACACAAACCCTAATTTGGGTCAACAGTGCAAGGAGGAGTCTTGAGCAGAGCAAACCCTAACTAGATCTTGAGCTCCAAGGGTCTTGTGGTGAGAAAATGTTGAGGAAATGGGAGGGCAAATTTTGGGGTACAACAGTTGCCCCTGTTCAATCTTCTTGAACCTGAAGAGTTAGATTGGCAAGTTTGCCTTTCGCATCTCGAAGGTAAAAGGAGATTGGACACTAGAGTGCCCGGAAATTTGCACTCGCATGCTGGAGTATCAGCAATGTGATGGAGGGAATGGGCTTATAGATGCCATTTGGAGAGATGGTGGATAGGGGGATGGGCTTATAGATGCCATCTGGAGATGTGACAGAACCTTGTCGGGAATGGGCTTATAGATGCCATTTGGAAGTGTTGACCGCGTAAGAGATTCCTTAGCGAGCACTTGCGTACTTTGAGAAAGAAAGATGGTTTCCTGGCTTGTTACAGGTGTTGATCTTCGAACTCTTCATGCAGATATGCCCTGGCTAGATACAGGTATCGAATCTGGAATTGTCGTCTACAGATATGCCCTGGCTGGATACAAGAATCGAATCTTCAAACTCTTCAGATATGCCCTGGCTAGATACAGGAATCGAATCTGGAATTAGTCGTCAATAGATATGCCCTGGCTGGATACAGGAATCGAATCTTCAAACTCTTCAGATATGCCCTGGCTAGATACAGGAATCGAATATGGAATTGTGACAGTTGATAGTGATCATCTTTGGAGTGTCCTCTTTCCTGAAAAGGCAAGACATCAGTTGTATGCAATATCATGATGTATGAAATGCATGATGTCATGATGTTCTCAAAAATAAATGAGATCGTGTGATATGCACTTTAACATGTATGTAAGCAGGATGTATGAAATGTGAAATATCTATGAATGTATTTTCGTCTAGGAAAATAAATCCTTGACGACTGGCCGGGGAATCAAATCCTGGGCTTATGTTGAAGAGTAGAGTTCTTCGCTTCCGCTGGGGATGATGGTTGCAAGAATAAACCGGTAGGAGAAGATGACTCCGTTAGGGAATAAACTTGTTGGAGAGATTACTCTGAGGGGAATAAACTAGGTGAAGAGATTACTCTGCGGGGTATTACTCTGCGGGAAGAGATACTTCGCTGAGGTTTTGATGAGAACTCCGCTGGGGATTCCACTGATAAGTTATGTTGGGGAACTTGATGAACTCCACTGGGGAATAGGAAGAACTTCGTCGAGGACGATCTTTCCGTGGCAATTAGCTGAGGATAACCCAGTTATACCCTGGTGGGGAAATAAACTTTGAATAAAGTCGGGGAGAGACGTATGTACTCTGCAGGTGATAAGTTTCCAGAATCTACTGGGGATAAGCTTCAAGACCTGCTGGGGATATGGATTCCACTTTCCTGGGGAAACTTTTCAGACTGTACTGGGGTGTTGGTATTCCGCCGGGGAACAATCTTATATTAAGACTGCCGGGGATGCTTGTTAAGGAATGCCTATACTCCGCTGGGAAATGTTGAGATCTTCTGGGGATACCCAATTTCCTTAAGGCTGACAGTAGACTGATCCTGCTTGGAGAGAGTCTTGCTGACTTGCTAGGGGAACAAAATGCCTTTTTGGGGCTGACGAGAGAGTATTGCTGAAATCTGGTCTTACTCTGTGAGGAATTGAGGTTACTTGGTTACGTTCTTCAACCGAACCTACCTTGGTACCTTGGTGGACAGAGCAACTAGACTGCTTGGACAATTCTATATTGCCCCTGTTTCTGATGTCACCTGTAATTAGTCTTTTGTTTCGCATGCAAATATTCATGATTATCAACCAATGTCAAATGCATATATCAAAAATGAACATTGGACGTTCTTTGCAAAACAAAACAGAAAAAGTAAAAACAATTGGCAATTTGTCTGAAACTTGTATTGATTTTGAAGTTTGCCTGTAAATAGGCGTTTTTGTACAAGAGGCTGACGTCCTAGTAAGAGAACGTCGCCGATCAAAATAGAGTTTGTACAATTTTATGAAAAGGAAACAAAACAGCTATGTGAAAAATAATCCCACTGGGTTCCAACTCTGCTATCGCCTTTATGTCTTCAAGCGTCTCATCACTTTGCTGCTTAGTTGAAAATGAAGCTGATTGGTTGAATTTATCTGAGCCCGATAGTTGATTCCGGATTCTGGATGCAAGGTGATCCAATGAGACATAGTATTACGCTTTATCCCTAACTTTTTCCTGGACCACCCTTTCGGGTTTTCAGTCCACCGGGATACCCATTTTTGCCCAAGCCGCCTTTTCAGGTTTTCGACTTGCCGGGTGTACAGATTTTTTTTTTCATCCCTTATTTTTGCCCGAACCCTTTTGGTTCGCCGGGAAGCCCTTATTTTTGCCTAGGTGTGTCAACCTAGTGGGTCTTTAGCTCATGCGTAGTATCTTTTTACTATGTCTGCATTGGCAGGGTAAGGAAGGTCGTCACCATCCATGGTGGTCAGAATCATAGCTCCTCCTGAGAAGATATGTTTAACCATAAATGGCCCTTCGTACGTAGGGATCCATTTTCCCCTGGGATCACTTTGAGGAAGAATGATGCGCTTGATTACCAGGTCCCCAACTTGATACTCTTGTCGTCTGACCTTCTTGTTAAATGCCCTAATCATCCGTTTTTGGTACGTCTGACCATGGCAAATAGCAGTGAGTCTCTTTTCGTCAATTAGGTTTAATTGATCAAGCCGAGTCTGGATCCAGTCATTTTCGCTCAAGTCTGCATCCTTCATTATCCAGAGAGAGGGTATCTGGACTTCGATAGGCAAGACTGCCTCCATGCCATAGACCAAGGAAAAAGCAGTTGCCCCTGTTGACGTCCGCGCTGAGGTACGGTACCCATGAAGAGCAAATGGTAACATTTCGTGCCAATCTTTGTAGGTCACTGTCATCTTCTGCACAATCTTCTTGATGTTCTTATTTGCTGCTTCTACAGCCCCATTCATCTTCGGCCGGTAAGGAGAAGAATTGTGGTGCTGTATCTTGAATTGTTCGTAGAGTTCAGTGATCATCTTATTGTTAAGATTGGTACCATTGTCTGTAATGATCCTTTCCGGGACACCGTATCGACAGATCAGGTTGTGCCGAATGAACCGTGCCACGACACTCTTGGTTACGGTGGCGTAGGAGGCTGCTTCAACCCACTTTGTGAAGTAATCAATCGCGACTAGGATGAAGCGATGCCCGTTGGATGTCGTAGGTCTGATTTCGCCGATCATATCAATACCCCACATTGCAAAAGGCCAAGGTGCTGTCAAGATGTTCAGAGAAACCAGAGGAATATGCACCTTATCAGCATAGATCTGGCATTTATGACAAGTCCGAGAATGTTGGTAACAATCGGCTTCCATTGTGGACCAGAAATATCCTGCCCGAAGGATTTTCTTTGCCATGGTGTGTCCACTGGAATGTGTTCCGAAGGTACCTTCATGTAGCTCTACCATGATCTTTTCTGCTTCAGTCTTATCCACACAACGCAGTAAGGTTGAATCATGGTTTCGCTTGTAGAGAATGCCATTGCTGAGGAAGAACTTTGCCGCAAACCTTCTCAGGAACTTCTTGTCATTAACAGATGCACCTTCGGGGTATTCTTGAGCTTCCAAGTACCTCTTCACTTCATGATACCAAGGCTTTTTTGTTACCTCTTCGGTCTCAAGATCGCAGCAATGTGCAGGTTCGTCCAACTTCCAGATAATGATCCGGGGAGCCTCGTTGTCCCATTTGACTTTGAACATAGAAGATATCGTAGCCAACGCGTCCGCTAACTGATTCTCCTCTCTTGGGAAGTGCTCAAAAGTTATCTCTTCGAAATGGGGAAGCAATGTCAGCACATACTCCTTGTAAGGAATAAGATTTGGGTGTTTCATATCCCACTCGCATTTGACCTGATTGATCACGAGAGCGGAATCTCCGAAGACACTCAGAAACTTGATCCTTAAATCAATTGCAGCTTGAAGACCCATGATACATGCCTCATACTCCGCCATGTTGTTGGTGCAGTTGAAACATAGCCGGGCAGTGAGTGGAGTATGAGTGCCTTTGGGGGATATGATCACAGCGCTGATACCATTACCCAAAGCGTTCGAGGCTCCGTTAAAGTGCATAGACCATCGGGGTCCTTCCTCAGGTCCTTCATCCGGTCCAGGTACTTCACAATCAGTCACTACCATGATATCCTCGTCTGGAAATTCAAAGTTCATCGACTGGTAATCGTCCACTGCCTGGTGTGCCAAATGGTCTTCCAGTACACTTCCCTTGATTGCTTTTTGAGTCGTGTACTGGATGTCATATTATGTCAAGATCATTTGCCATCTTGCTATTCTTCCAGACAGAGCAGGCTTTTCGAATATGTACTTGATTGGATCCATTTTTGAAATCAACAGAGTAGTGTGAGTCAACATATACTGTCTCAGCCGGCGAGCAGCCTATACCAGAGCGCAGCAAGTTTTCTCGAGCAGTGAGTACCGAGTCTCATAGTCGGTAAACTTTTTGCTCAGGTAATAAATGGCGTGTTCTTTTCGGCCAGACTCATCATGCTTCCCCAGCACACACCCCATTGAGTTGTCAAGTACTGTCAAGTATAAGATTAGAGGTATCCCTTCAACCGGTGGCATAAGAATGGGTGGTTCTTGGAGATACTCTTTGATCTTTTCGAAAGCGGCCTGACATTCATCATTCCAACGTACAACTTGATCTTTCTTCAGTAGCTTGAAGATTGGTTCACAGGTAGCAGTTAGATGTGAGATGAATCGGGCAATGTAGTTCAAACGTCCTAGAAAGCCGCTGACTTCTTTCTCTGTCTTAGGAGTTGGCATCTCTTGTATGGCTTTCACCTTGGCAGGATCCACTTGAATACCTTTGTCGCTTACAATGAATCCTAGTAGTTTTCCAGATCTCACCTCAAAGGTGCACTTGTTCGGGTTCAACCTCAGCTTGTACAACTTCAGACGGTCAAACAGTTTTCGTAGATAGTCAAGGTGTTCCTCCTCAGTTTGAGACCTTGCAATCATATCGTCGACATATACCTCTATTTCATGATGGATCATGTCATGAAATAAAGCAACCATGGCACGTTGGTAGGTTGCCCCAGCATTTTTCAACCCAAAAGGCATGACCTTGTAGCAAAAGGTGCCCCACTGAGTAACAAAAGTGGTCTTCTCCATGTCTTCAGGAGCCATCTTGATCTAATTATAACCGGAGAAACCATCCATGAAGGAGAATACTTTATGCTGGGCGGTATTATCAACTAGAACGTCGATATGAGGCAGAGGGAAATCATCCTTAGGGTTCGCCCTGTTCAAATCCCTGTAATCAACACACATTCGGACCTTACCATCCTTTTTCGGCACTGGAACCACGTTGGAAACCCACTGAGGGTAAGAAGTCACTGCTAGAAACCCGGCATCAAATTGTTTCATAACCTCAGCTTTGATTTTCTCAGACATCTCTGGACGCATACGACGGACCTTTTGTTTTACCGGAGGGCAGTCTTCCTTGGTGGGCAGGTGATGAACCACAATGTCGGTATCCAACCCAGGCATGTCTTCGTAAGACCAGGAAAAGATTTCCACATAGTCATGCAGCATCTGAATCAACCGTTGTTTCACACTGAGCTCTAGATTGGCACCAATCTTGACTTCCTTTCTGTCTGTCTCAGTACCCATATTTACCGTTTCCACTGGCTCTTCATGTGGCTGAATGGCCCTTTCTTCCTGGAGTAGCAGTCTTGCAAGTTCACCAGGCACTTCGCAATCATCTTCACCTTCGTCTTCGGCTAAGTTGATCAGATTTTCGAAGTCATAACTGGCGGTAGCAGGGTCGTTACCAGTGAGATCCAGAGTGGATTGGAACCTGTATAAGTGAGTGTGTGTAAATATAGCTGTTTTGCAATATATAATAAAGAAAGAAAAAAGGAGCGCAAGATTTTGAAATGCAACAAACGTCCAATGTTTTGATTAATGATATATGAAAATGTCATACAAAAGCCCTCACAAATGGAGCCACAGTGCCCCGGGTAGGACACCGAGCCATAAAAGTTCCAACATATTGTTTGTTACAAATTAAAAACAAAAGAGTTCATTACTGAGTGACAAAAGTAATAGGTGTGAAGTCTTTGGCAGTCCAGTTGCTTGGTCCACTGTCGGTTGTTGGGTAGATCCAGCTGTCGAATTCAGATTCCTCCACTTCGTCTTCAATAGCATTCACTCCCGGGTTGGTGATGAACACAGGAGGTCTTCCAATCCTCGCCTTACGAACAGCCTTCTGAGCCTCTGCAGTGAAGCCCAAACCAAACTTGTCGGTCTTTGGAGTAAATTCAGGGAGTCGGCCCCAGTTTGCACATTCACCCTTCTCAATCGCAGCTCGGGCATCCTTTAAGGAAGCCATCTTCAAAGGAGGGTCTTCAATCACAGTTTCAGCTGACGCCAGTGTCTGAGGCACTTCTTCAAAGTGTTGGAAGGGGGTTTCAATGAATTCCCCATCCATTTTTATGTACCGGAACGAGTTTAGGTGGCTGACCATGTATTCTTCTTCCCCCTGAACGGTAACAATCTTTCCTCTAACCGGGTACTTAAGCTTCTGATGTAGTGTGGAGGTCACAGCTCCAGTCTTGTGGATCCATGGACGACCCAGCAAACAAGAGTATGATGGACGGATGTCCATCACATATAAGGTAGAATCAAAAACTTGAGAACCAACCCTGATTGGAATGTCAACTTCACCATGTACCATCCTTTTCGAACCGTCAAAGGCTCGGACAACAATGTTACTGGGCTTGAGCTCCAGACCCTCACAATCCAATCTGTCTAGGGCCTTCTTGGGCAATACGTTCAGTGAAGAACCGGTGTCTACCAACACATGGGCAAGAGTAGTGCCCCTGCATTCAATAGAGACATGCAGGGCGTCGTTATGGTTTTTTCCTTTGGCAGTCAGATCAGCGTCAGAGAAGCCCAAACTATTATCGGCAGTCAAGTTGGCCACACAATTAGTAAATTGATCAGCAGACGTTTCTTGTGGCATATGGGCCGTCTTCAGGAAGGAGATCAGGGCCTTGGCATGGGCCTCTGAACACAACAATAGTGATAGCATAGAAATCTTTGATGGGGTGTGCCCCAACTGCTCGGCTACATTGAAATCACTTTTCTTGATAATCTTGAGAATTTCCTCCATCTCTTGCTGGGAGGCTTCAACAGTGGTTGTCCTTGGTGCCTCCGTCAGGGCAGGCAAATCAGTAGCAATCCCTTTTCCCCGAGCGTCAGATGACTCGGCAGCAGGGGTAGAAACAGTAACTTGATTAGGAAGTGGAACATGCACACTTGCAGGTGTGATGATAAGAGGTTTCTGAATAGCTGGTGGTGCGATATCTGGCGAAAACAACCTACCACTACGAGTAATTTTGGCAGGCCCGGTGATGTTACTGACACCGGTACTTGTATCAAACTCTTGTTTTACTCCAAGAACATAAACGTCTACCCCATAGTGCCATGGGACAGCTTTGTCAGATGTGTAAGGGAGAGGCCCCGGAACAGTAATGATGATAGGAGAAATCTTCTGAGTGGACATGATTTTGACAGGCTTCTTTGAAGGAGCCTTGGGAGGTTTGTTGAAAATAGTGACAATAGAAACTTCTTCGGCGGGGACAGCAGGAACAACAATCTTCTCGAACAAGATCTCTTTGCTATCCATCAGGCTTTGGATACCTGATTTCAGCAAAGGACAACCAAAAGGCGAAACAGCACATAAAAGGCAATCTTCACCATATCCCGGAAATAAACCGGCTAGCAACAGATTCCTCTTGACGGTCGATAACAGAGTAACAATCTCTTCCACGGAGGCTACATATCGGTCTTCTTCCACAGCATTCACTCCATGTTGGGGCATGGGAGCAGTCACAACATTGGGCCTTTCGGGAGCCTCAAACTGTATTTCCTTAGCATTAATAAGGTCTTGAACCTTATTCCTCAGAGCCCAGCAATCGTCCGTAGTATACCCGGGGCTATCAGAGTGATAAGCACAACGGGCGTTGGGGTTGTACTTTGGAGAAGATGTGTTCACTACCTTCGGAGCTTCTTTGACAGTTACCAGATTGGTTGACAGTAGTTGCGGCAAAATCTGAGATAGGGTCATACTGAGCCGAGTGTACTGCCTTTTGGGCCTCTCACCCCTTTATTGATTATACTGCTGAGGAGCAGCAGCAGGCTTTGAAATTACCAATGCATTGACAGCTTGGCAGCGTTCCGGTTTAACTTGTCTTCTGGGCCCATAAACAGCACTGGCTTCCTTCTTGAAGGGCTTCTTTTCAGTACTCGTGGTGGCACCTTTCTGTATCTTCCCCGACTTGATACCAGCTTCTATTATCTCACCAGTCAAGATCAAATCTGTAAACCCAGCAGAAGAATTACCAATCAGATGTTTGAAGAACGGACCAGACAGGGTCCCTAGGAACATGTCAACAAGTTCACGGTCAGTCAGCGGTGGCTGCACCCTGCCAGCCAAGTCTCTCCACTTTTGCGCATACTCCTTGAATCCTTCGCCTGTCCCCGGTGACATACCCTGAAGTTGGGTACGCGTAGGAGCGAGGTCAGAATTGTACTGATATTATTTATAAAATGTCGTAGCCAAGTCTTCCCAGTTTCGGATACTGGTTCCATCCAGCTGATAGAACCACTCGAGTTGAGCCCCAGAAAGGCTATCCTGAAAGAAATGAATCCAAAGGTTCTTATCTGCAGTGTAAGGTTGGATCTTCCTTACATATGATTTGAGATGCATCTTCGGGCAGGATAGCCCATCATATCTTGCAAAAGCTGGCACTTTGAACTTCGGGGGGGATCACAATTCCAACAACTAATCCCAAATCTTTGAAATCTAAGACGGGAACTCTCTGCAGCTCCATAGCTGCCAACCTGTCTTCCAAGCCCTTGTACTTATCATCGGCGGGCGGGTATTGTTGATCAGAGTAGTCTTCGTCCTCTTCAGCCTCCTCTTCTTCAACCTCGGATTCGGAAGGTACCGCAGCCGCATTCCCTTTACTGGTTCCCTCCTCAGAAGTAGGGGGAAATTCAAGCACTCTTCTGGCTTCACCCTCAAACCTTCTTCCTAGGGTAGCCACCCCGATTCTCTTCTTCTTCTTTTTCACTTGCTCTTTGTTCCCCATCAGGGCCTTTAGATCCTCCTGACCCTTAGCCAAGGTCATCAGGAGTTGTTGAAATTGTGAATTCTGAGACTGCAAGTCCTTGACCGTCTGTTCGAGATCCATCTTACTGAAATAAACAGCAGAAAGATAAGGAAACCTGGTGTGGAGACCTGCTTATGCATATGATGAATGGTATGCTTATGCATGCAATGCATTCAAGGATTTAGCAAATTCAAAATTGTTGCAAACAAAAAGAACGCACGTCATATTAATAAGAAGAAATTTGTCAGTACATAAATGCCCCATGGGCCAAATATTACAAAAACTTCTCAAGGTAAAAAGACGTTGCGCATCCTCTTTGGTGCAATGTAGGTGTTGAGGGTCTCTTCCTCATGGAGTCGGCGGGTAAGCTCCAAAACCTTCTTCTCACTAGCGTAGAAGCTGGCTTCAAAAGTGTTCCGTTCCTCCTTGAGTTGGATCCAACTCTTTTGCATCTCCTTCCACGATGTAGGCATGTCAGGATATAGGATGGTGTAGGGAACCTCTCCTTCCTTAACGGGCTCTTTAATCACAGGGAGAACATGAGGATAAGGCATCATTAGACTCTGGGCTCGGGCTCGTACCCACTTGAGATAAGGCTCAAGAGGGATGGAATTCTTGTGTCCCAGTGTCTTGCTGTCAACCTTGTTAGGCATCCTCCAAGCTCTGATGAATCTTTGGCGAATTCCTTGTGCATCATTGTCGAAGTCAAAAACTAGGTCAAGAATCAACATGTCGTGAGGGCCATCTCTTCGTGCATATCCAGATTGTCTCAAAGCTAGACAAGGGTTGTAAGTAATGCCTCCCCTAATGCCAAGTAATGGAACATTAGGGAACTCTCCACAACGATCGACGATGATGACATTTTCTCTGGACCGAGAACACCAATGTACATCAGAGTGAGTGAGGGTCATCAACCGTTGTGACCACCTTAAGCCTTGGTCATTCTTCAAGACAAATTGTGGAAGGTGCGAAATAAACCACCTTGCAAGGAGAGGAGTACAGCACATGAGAACACCCCTCTTTCTCATGGTTCGAGTGTAACATGAGTGAAGAATGTCCCCAAGAAATGTTGGTATTGGATTTCTGGATAAGAAGATCTTGACGGTGTTGACATCTACAAGCTGGTCAGGATTTGGGAACAAGACCAGCCCATAAATGAGGAGGGCCACAATTTCTTCAAAGGCTTGTAGGTCCAATGAATTCCAACACTCTTGTGCCTTCTCAAACAAGAATTTTGCTAAGAAACCTTTGACACCGCTTCTAGTTTCCCAATGCCCCTTGATGTCAGGTGGTTGCAAGTGTAGTACTTGAGCAACATCTTCAGGCTTTGGTTCCTTTTCCGTACCGTTGTAGGGTAGTTGATTAAGGATAGGAATTCTCAGGAGTTGAGAAAATTCCTCCAAAGTGGGTACCAACTGGTAGTCGGGGAAAGTGAAACAGTGGTGAAGGGGGTCAAAGAACTGAAACAACACCTTTACCATGTCATCTTCAATGCTGGTGTTGACTAAGCTGAGCAGTCTACCATGTCTTTCACTGAAGGGAGAGCTTTCCGGAATTCTGGATGTGAGCTCCTTGAGTTGAGGAGAGATTCTCACAAGGTTGACTTGGATAGTTTTCCTGCGAGGAATTTCCATGACCTACAAAACAAGAACAAAGATGAAGATCTAAACCCTTGAAATGGTTAGTGAATGCATATGATGCTTTATGATGTTTTATGATGTATGCACAAAACATATGTTCAAGCAAATCACACAAAACCCTAGTTTCAGGCTTGCATGGGGTTTCATAGGTAAGTACCCTCTTGAGTGTAGTTGGCTTAAAAACCTGTCCTATAAATAGTAACCGGGTTCTAAGGAGCTCAATATCACTGGATTGTTTTCCATGTTCATTTTTTTGGTTTAGCCACTTAACTAGCGACCAAAATATTCCAAGAAAAACAACCCTCAATGAGTGTAGTATCGAGTATCTACCAACTTCGGACTGCACCAAAGCCGGTCATCTCACTACCCCTAATGAAAGGCCAAGATGGTCAAGTAAGGTTCTAGGTCATTAGTGCTTAGTGACATCACTCAGCGGCCCCGTACTCTCCTTGATTGAACTCAAGGGTTACCAGTACTCACAAATATGTCGCACTAATATAGCTATTGCTTCAACCATGTCGGTATACCCCGCACAGTTTCCACAACGTATTGCTATCTATGAATGTTTCCCCAAATCCGGGTGTAGGATTGTAAACCCAAACAAGAGAGCCAAGATGTAAAGCAATCAAAGCAAACAATTAGTCATGCAAGAGGGTGATCTAATCCCTAAGGTTACTCCACTTTAAAGCATTCCCCAGCAGAGTCGCCAGTTCTGTGATACGGTGGGAGAACTGACTTGAGGTTTTGCGTTTGTATTCGCACTTGTTCGGTTTAGCAAGAGTCGCCACCGACTTTTTATTTTATCCTAAAGGAAAGGTTAAAAAGCACAGGAAAAACCTTTTGAGATGTTTCGTGGGTTCGGGGGGTAGATTATGAAAAGGGAAGGTATTAGCACCCTTTTCATCCATGGTTATCCATGGGCTCTTAGTTACTTGGTTTTAGATCACTTGCCTTTGATTTTCAATTATTTGAAATGGTGCTTTGTGTGTGTGTGTTGTACCCCAAAATTTGCCCTCGCGCTTTTCCACAAGAAATATCAGCTTCAAACATTTCCTGACTTTTCAAACTGGCTCAAGAATCGGACAAACGGACTTTTCTTGACAGTCAAGCAAATTAGGGTTTTTTACTGATTTTCAGAGCTTTGGATTGTTTCATACAGTTGGCTTAGGGTTTGGATGATTTTTGGTTCAATTGTGATCAGGCGAGCGTTATTTGGCATTTAATCAGGAATTAGGGTTTTATGGGCATATTCTCAGAAGAAT
The DNA here is from genome assembly GCA_948472305.1 of Vicia faba. Lineage (NCBI taxonomy): Eukaryota > Viridiplantae > Streptophyta > Magnoliopsida > Fabales > Fabaceae > Vicia > Vicia faba. Next base: position 831,741,369 of record OX451741.1, read on the forward strand.
TTAAATTCCACAGCACTTTGCGGTTTATTTCAAGATTCGGATTAAAATTCGCGTTATCTTGGTTTAATCAGTAAAAGAGGCAGTGGTTTGAATTCAGTACGTTTTGATTAGGCCAGTCAGATACAGTATGCAGTATTGGGTTCACAATGTTTATGGCAAATCAGTGAAGAAGGAATGCGCTTGGTCAGTTCAGTTTGGTTGACTGCTGCTTTGTTTTGGATATTGGATAAGACAGGTTTAATTGATCAATGTTGTTTTATTTAAGTTATTTATTATTCTGAAATTGAATGATTGAAATTTATTTTTCAATTGTTTTAATTCAAAGAATTTTAAATAAATAAATAAACAATAAAGAAGATTAGAATTAATTGGATAATTTAGATTTTATTGATAATTGAATTATTTGTACAAATTGTTGTTTATAATTTAAATTATGAACAATAATATACATTAATTTAAATATTACATAAAATTAAAACTATCCTATTTTCTAATATTCTTCATTCTTCACTCCGCTCCGATACTCCATTTTTATCTGCAAAAAGAAACAAGAAAAGTCAGAAGGCATTTAAAAGAGACAGATAAAATATTGCTCATCATTAGGGGCCACTGACTGGGATCAGTTGACCCTCTCTGCAAATCACGGGATTTCTCCCGGTTCACAGAGAGGGAATATTTTTTGTTCATGAAATGCAAATGCATAATTTCTAAAAATTCAAGCTGCATAAGAATCTCAAATCCAAAATCCAAACTAAACTGAAAAGATCCAATTTCAACTTTCTATCAAAAGCAAAAGGCAAGTTACTGTCAAAATACCAAAGTCCACTCAAAGAAAATCAAGAAAGTACTCAAAAGCTGTCAAAGAAGATTTTGGAAAGGATATCAAAGTGCAAAGTCAGATCAAAACTGTCAAAAGAGAGATAAAGAAAATGCAAAAAATGTAGGATGCAAGCAACTAAGATCTTTTCATCATTTCCCATCAGCATAGTAGGCCCCTTCAGAGCAAGTACAACATAAACATTATAAAAATTCTAAAGCTGTACTTTAGGAGAGAAGAAAAAGAGATAAAGCAAGCATAGGCAAGGGTTCAGGCATAGACAGTAGGACAGCAGAAAAGATATAACACAAAAATACAAAGCTCAGTTCAGCAGCAGGCAGGATAGAGAGAGGGAGAAACTGTCAAAACACATCAACTCTGCCTCAGTACAGGATATACACAAGCCAATACAGAAGTGAGGTTAGAGAGAAGAAAAATATACAAACTGAGGAAGAAAGCCTCATTACTGTCAAGGGAAGGAAACCTGCATAAACCTGCCTGTCACCCTTAAAGAACCAAAAAAAAGGCCATATCAACACGAAAGAAAAAGCTTCATACCATACATAAAAACCAGAACTACTAACCCCTGTCAAGGGATTTCATTTTTGATAGCACTACCAAAACCATTAGCCTCACAAACCAAAAAAGCATGTGAACAACCAAAGACAGTACCTACAAACCTCACAAGTTATCAAACACTTTTCAAAACTGATAACCAAAACCACCAATACCCTGTCATAACCAAACACTATCTAACCAATGCCATAACCATCAAACTTCATCAACCCTGCCCAAACACAAACCTCTCAAGCATATCCAAACCAACCTCCCAAGCATGTCAAAACATTCAAACCAACACTAAGCCTCAGAGCTTATCTTTCCTCATCATAGGCAAAACATTCGAGGCAATGTAAGCCAAGTTCTAGGCAAGCAACTCAAATCATTCAGAACAACAACTCAAAAGCATAACTTGTCAAAACCTACTGTCAAGCACGAAACCAATTCCTAAGCCCTCAGTACAAGCATCATTGGGCATTAAATCTCAAAAAGGCATCCAGTCCAAGGCAATAACTGTTCAAAAACGTTCAAGACAAGCAGAAGCAACTTAGGGACAGAAACAAAGGTAACACGAGAGAAGAAGAGAAAGATAACCCAGGCAACAATTCAAAACAGAGATTCAAAGGCAACCTAGGCCCTCAGATCTCTGAGATCATCACTGGGCATCTCAAAGCAACCATTCAACAATACTCAAGCAAACACTCAAGCAAATACTCAGGCAATCAACACACAGTGGCACAGAAGAAGGGATAAAGAAGTGAACATATTAGGGCTTCTCAGCATACATCATCATCAAAACCTAATATATCAAAAGAACGAAAATACCAGGAAAGCATCAAAAGCTCAAAGATTCATCCAAGCAAGCTCAAAGCTCCATCACCGAATCTCCGGCCTCCTAAAGCGTCACCCCTCTTCTCTCCTCCATCTCCAAAAATTAGGTAACGAGCCTTCTATCTCTTCTCCTTCACCTCATAAAAAATGAAAAATAAGAACTCAAAACAAAACACGCAAATTCAGAAAAGAAGCAGAAAACATAACAACAAAAGCGAACCTTGTATAGAGGACGCGAAACTTACGCCTTGGAGGGAAGAGAGTTTGAGAATAACGCTGGTGGCCGGAGGAAGCATTCAGGGAAGCGAAGTGAACGGAGAAGACGAACGCGCCGTCGCTGCCTTGCTAACCCTAAACTTTCATGACCAAACTGAACATACCAATTGCCTAACCCTAAATTTGTTTCCAGATCCATGGGCTTAACCCGTTCACATGTCCTCTGAAGCCCAAGTTAATATTTTTACACTTAACCACTTTTTATAATACTAACCATTCTTTCATTTTATAAAAACAATATTTACTTCTTTTTTATTTCTTGTAAAATACTAACTTTTTTTATTTTATTTTATAAACAAATGTTTACTTTTTTGTTTCTTGTAAAATACTAATTTAAATAAAATACATTTTTATCATATGGTTCAAACATCCTTTTTTGAAATATATATTTGTACATAAAAATAACAAAATACTTTTTATACACAATTAACTTAAAAACATTTTTAATACATATTGAAATACATTTGTATATATTATCTTTTCTTTTTTCATACATAATTAAAATTGAAACTTTTTAATTAACACATACATTTGTACATAACAATTTAAATACATTTTTTCTAATATTGAAATTCACAAACATTTGACTAAAAATACTTTTTAATTAAAACTTAACATTTAAATCAAAACGCTTTCTTTTTTTTCTTTTGTACATAAATCTACATACAAAAATCAAAGATTCATTTAAAAAACATTTCTCTAGGTCAAACCCTAATACGCTTCAATTCCATAAATTCGCACCTGTACATAATTACACGACTCATATACATATACACTTGTACACTTACACAATACATTGCCCTATACACATTTTATCTTATATTTGTATATTCGATATTTACATTTTGATCGCACATTCGATTTGGTTGTAACTTATTGGATACTATAAGTCTCATCCCCTTGTACATTTATACCCCCACTCCCGGATATTATTTTGTAATAGCGTAGATTTACATTCCGCAATTTACAGCTTTCCAATTATACCATGGTTAGACCTAGGGTTTGTATGTACATAAAATCAAACGCTAGATAACCTAATACAAGACAAATGCATGTAATCAATACACAAACACACTTGCACCCTCTAGGGTAATCCCACATGTTGCCTTCCAAAATGGGCCATGTTTGCACGTCGAGTATTTTTGGAAAAACAAAATCAAATGATCATAAGTCTCAAAGTGTTGCCTAAACGGAATGATCATAGTCCCTTCAAAACAAATTGCCAAAGACACTTGGCATCATTGCATTCATGGTCCATACGATGACCCGCGCCCGTCCCGAATAAACTTCCTAAACGCAAGATTGTCCATCAATTTCAATGGTGGAACAAAATTGTTAAAAGGGGTTAAAACATAACAAAAACCTTTGAGTACAATAGGGTAGACAAAACTCTTAGTTACTTGAGATCAACTTGCAAAAACACTTACCTTATTTTCAAAAACCACAATCCATAAAACTTTCAAACAAACTCTCAAAAACATTTGAAAACATCTTTTCGAAAAGATTCACACTTTTGTAAAACACTCAAACACGAGTCAAATACATTAGTTGCCTAAGACAAGGCATCTTTTTCCAAAACATTTTCAAAAGCACCCACACACACACCATTTTCAAAGCAATCGAAAAACAAGGCAAGTGATCTAAAAAACCAAGTAACTAAGAGCCCATGGATAACCATGGATGAAAAGGGTGCTAATACCTTCCCTTTTCATAATCTACCCCCCGAACCCGCGAAATATCTCAAAAGGTTTTTGCTGTGCTTTTTTAACCTTTCCTTTAGGATAAAATAAAAAGTCGGTGGCGACTCTTGCTAACCGCACAAGTGCGAATACGAACGCAAAACACTAGTCAGTTCTCCCACCGTATCACAGTGTGTGTGTGTGTTTTGAAAATGTTTTTGAAGAAGATGCCTTGTCTTAGGCAACCAATGTAATGACTCGTGTTTGAGTGTTTTACAAAGGTGTGTATCTTTTCGAAAAGATGTTTCAAATGTTTTTGAGAGTTTGTTTTGAAAGTGTTTGTGGAGTGTGGTTTTGAAAAGTAGGCAAGTGTTTTGCAAGTTTGATCAAGTAACTAAGAGTTTGTCTACCCCTAAATTTACTCAAAGGTTTTTCTCTTGTTTTAACCCTTTTTAACAATTTTGTTCCACCATTCTCCCACCGTATCACAGAACTGGCGACTCTGCTGGGGATTGAGTTTTTAAGTGGGGTTACCTTAGGGTTTAGATCACCTTTACTTTCAATTGATTGCTTTGTTTGCTTTACATTTATGGGCTTTGTATCGGAGTTTTGTAGATCCTAACCCGGATCTGGGGAAACCCTTTTAGGTAGCAACAAGGCTGTGAGGGAACTGTGCGGGGTATACCGACATGGTTGAAGCAGTCTGCTACGTTGATGTGGCACTTTGGTGTGTACCGGTAACCCTTGAGTTCAGTCAAGGAGAGTACGGGGCCGCCGCGTGGTGTCGCGAAGCATCAACTGACCTTAGAACCTTAATTGACCATCTTAGCCTTTTTAGGGTAGTGAGATAACTGACTTTGGTGCAGTCCGAGGTTGGTTGATACTCGATACTACACTCAATTGAGGGTTGCTTTCCTGGGATATTTCGGTCGCCAGTTCAGTGGCTAAATCGAAACGATGAACAATGAAAGCAATCCAGTGATATTGGGATCTTTAGAACCCGGTTACTTCTAATAGGACAGGTTGAGCCCACCAACTTCAAGAGGGTAATACCCAGACCTCATGCAAGCCTAAACCTGAGGCCTTGTATGCTTTGTGTGAATATGTTTGCCTGTATATACACTCACTTACTTGTGCATACATGTACATAACATCATAACATCATACCATAGCATTTTAGCATTTTCAATAACCATTTCAAGGATCTCGAGGGTTCTTTTGATGCAGGGTTACGTTGAACTAGACATCTATCAAGGGGAAAGAGGTCTCTCCTCTAACCAATCCAGTCAAAGTTCAAGTGCAACAACTTGAATCAGTGGCTATGACCCACTCGACATGGTGAGCTTGATTCTAGTGGAAAGACATCCGCCGATACAAAGCTCTCCAATCAAAAGTTCAAGAACGACAACTTGAATCAGTGGCTATGACCCACTCGACATGGTGAGCTTGATTCTCGTGGAAAGACATCCACCGGGGCAGAGATCTCCAATCCAAGAGCAGAGTTCAACCTCTAACATTTTCTTGTGTTTACCCCAAGAGATCCTTGAAAGCATGCATCCACATATCATGCATTTCATTTTGACAATCTTTCCTTTTTCAGGTTTCCTTACTCTCCTGCTGTTTATTTCAGCAAGAGATGGCTCTAGAAAGGTCTGTCAAAGACATCCAAGACCAGACTGCTCAGCTGCAGGAGATGTTCATGAACTTGTCTCTGGGGCAAGAAGAGATGAAAGATCTCCTCACCAAGGGCTTGGGGAATTCCAACAATACCAGGAGTGATCAGATTGCGGAGCTGCAGTTTGATCTGACAACACTGAGGACTCAAATGATGGGACAGTTGGTGGGCCAGATGGCTCTCATCCAAGACCTATCTCAAAGACAAGAGGAACTCAGAGTTCTTGTCCGCCAACTGCTTCCAAACAACCAACTGGGGCAAACATCTGAGGTCGAAGAGCAAATCACCGCTCAACCTCCATCAACTCAAGAAGACAAGGGGAAAGCTCCTTTGATAGCTTCAGGGTCACAAACCCATCAACAACCTCGCCAGCGTCAACGGGGCAATCGGCGTAAGCAAGAAAAGACGGGAAGACAGTTTACGGAGACTGAAATACCATCATTCTTCATATTGAAGCGCCTGTTGGAGGTCAATTTGCTCACCGTAAAGGACCCTCCTCAGAAGCTCAATATCTCCTCTCCTCACTTTAATCCCGACGCATTCTGTGTTTACCACTCCTGCAGCCCGGGACACAGTACCAACGACTGTTGGGCCTTGAAGAACAAGATTCAAGATCTGATTGACATTGGGGTGCTGGAATTCATGCCAGACGGCGAGATGAAGATCTTCCGTTAAAGGGTTCTCCGCTTGAAGTGACGAGGCTCAAACTGAAAGACTTTTGCTTCTTTTTGAATTTTCAAAGTTGTAATTTCTTTTGCTGTCAAACAATTATTTGTTGATGTTAAACTCTGTTTTCATTAATGCATTGCATATGTTTGTCTTGAATTCATCCATTCGTTTCACTACTTTTATGCTTTTCTTTATGATATTTGACTCTTGATAAAAAGCTGCAAGCCTTTAGAGGGAGGATGACGAAACAATACCGTGATCTTATACAGTATGCTTTTGAACAGACCTTGCTGATGATGTACAGGCATTTCTTTCAATTCCCAAACACTGGAGTTATAAGGAAGTTAATCCCTAGTCAACCCCTTCGAGCCAAAGAAGTAGGAGTTTCCTGTTCTAAACGATCAAAACCTTTGATATAAACCTGGGGCAGGGTAGTATCTCAGTTAATTCAAAAGAAAATGCGCATTGAAGTCGCAAACTCTCAGTTCGTAATACAACGAACGACGTCAAAAAAGAAAGCGTTCCTTCGGAATCAAAAGACAAGGGTGGTTCCCTATCACATAGACAGTCAATCTCTCAAAAGAGAAAAGCCCACTGAGCCAAAACCTATAAAGGAGGCTTAAGAAAGCTGGGGCATCCCGCTGACAGTAATCCCGAAAACGGTAACAGTCAGGCAAAAGTTAGGGATAACAAATCAAAATCAAAATAGTGAGGTCATTACAAAATCCTCAACAACATGAAAAATGTTGAAAAAGAAAAAGGAGATGATGACTGTCTCCCAAAATTCAAACTGGTGAACCATCGCCCAAAGGTCGTTCCAAATTCAAAACAGAGTGCGACGCACAATTAACTGAGCTTAGGTTGGAGAACATCACGAAGAGCGGGTGGGTTACAAATATACTTTGAGCCTTTATCCTTTGTTTCTTAAACCGTGAACCAGGCCACGTTACAACCCTCCAAAAGTCCTAATTGAAGCATGGGTTAGTTCGAAAGCATACTGTTACAAAAGGTATCCTGACTCCTGTAGGGCTTTGCTCTAAAATCTTGTGTTGACTTCTCTTGTGAAAAGTTTTCTGCTAAAAAACGCATTTTTCAAAACTTCGAGACAAACATAAACTTTGCATTATTCGAATGTCACTGTCTGCATTTAACCCCTTTTGTTTGACAGCGAAGAAGTTCATACAGCGAATGTTCGGAGGAACGAAAACTCTCTCAGTAAGTCAAAATCACTTCAAGAGGATAACACTTCCATCAAATCCCTTATCAACAAAGGGGCATGACATGTCACAATTCAATTAACCTGGGGCAGTCCCGTCAAGGTCCAACAGATCTTTCAAAGTTCAATTAACCTGGGGCAGTCCAGTCAAGATTTCAAGAAATCTCTCAATATGCAGGGTAATCTGATTCAAGATTCCTTCATCACCACTTGGGGCATTCGAATGTCAAAAGTGTTCAACAAATCAACTACAACATTTCCAGACTCGATTCCTGTATCTAGCCAGGGCACGTCTGGAGAGTTCGAAGATTCGATTCCTGTATCCAGCCAGGGCATATCTGTTAACAACTATTTCCAGATTCGATTCCTGTATCCAGCCAGGGCATATCTGTTGACCACATTTCCGGACTCGATTCCTGTATCTAGCCAGGGCATGTCTGAAGAGTTTGAAGATTCGATTCCTGTATACAGCCAGGGCATATCTGTTGACGACTATTTCCAGATTCGACTCCTGTATCCAGCCAGGGCATATCTGTTGACCACATTTCCAGATTCGATCCTGTATCCAGCCAGGGCATATCTGTTGACCACATTTCCGGACTCGATTCCTGTATCTAGCCAGGGCATGTCTGAAGAGTTTGAAGATTCGACTCCTGTATCCAGCCAGGGCATATCTATCAACTATCACCTTTCCAGATTCGATTCCTGTATCCAGCCAGGGCATGTCTGAAGAATTCCAGATCAACACCTGCAACAACCCAGGAAATATCTGTGAACGACCGTTTGTAGACCAACACCTGTAATAAGCCAGGAATTTATCTACATCACCACTTGGGGCATTCGAATGTCAAAAGTGTTCAAAACCGATGCAGTTTTACACAAGCTCATCATCAGGAAACCCTACACTGGTTCCTCTTCAAGACTTCTGAAAACAGTTCATGGATTCATCCCAACAACGGATGTTAATCTATCAACTTGTTCAGATGCAACCTTTGAATTTAGTTTACGGACGCTTCCCAACAACGGATGTTGTTCTATTGCTGATTCAACTTCAAGATTTCTGAAAACAGTTCCCGGGTCCTCCAAGTAAACGGATATTAACCTATCGCTTGTTCAGATTCTTCTCAAGCTAACCACCACGGAAGATCGCGCTTGCCAAAATTCTCCCTATCCCCAGCGGAGTTCATCAAAATCCCCAGCAGAACCAGACCATTGAACCTCCTCCCCGCAGGGTTTTGGAAGGGCAAATCTTGAGTTCCCCAGTGAAGTCTCCAGAGTTATTTCCCATCAAGCCGGAGATTCTCAATCTGACCTCCCCAGCATGAGTCTACTAGTTGGAACTCCCCAGTAGAGGTCATCAGGAATTCTCTTCCCCAGCGACAGCCAAGGATTTATTTTCCCCGGCAGCAGTCAAGATGCTTTTATCTTCAGCCATCTCGGATTCATGTATCCTCGGCAAGATTAGCTCATCAGCTTACATGCGCATTCATATTAATGCCACGTACATTGCATCATGCATCATAACATTGCATACAACTAACCCTTTGCCTTTTCAGGTAAGATCAGTCGACAGACACAGATCATCTCCCGAGATTCATCCAGAAATAGTTCAGATGTGACCCGGACACGGCGATATTCTGATACTTATTCCAGATTCATTCAGACGCATCAGCAGAAACCCTACACCGGTTCCTCTTCAACTTCAAGACTTCTGAAAATAGTTTACGGATTCTTCCCTACAACGAATGTCAATCTACCAACTGATTCAGACTCTTCTCAGCTTCTGAAACAGTTTACGGATTCTTCCCTACAACGGATGTCAATCTACCGACTGGTTCAGACTCTTCACAATTTTTTGAAAATAGTTTACAGACACGTCCCAACAACGGATGCTGCTCTATCGCTTACTCAATCTAAAATAGTTTACAGATTCTCCAAGACATGGACGTCAATCTGTTGCTTGTTCGGACCCCAATTCAGAGATGTCCCAAAACAGGGATGCCTTTCTGACACTTATCCACTCACTATTGACATACAGTCCAACATCACCAAATGGCATCTATAAGCCCATCCTCCTACCAGCAGTCGCCGAATGGCATCTGTAAGCCCATTCTCAGATGGCATCTCTAAGCCCATCCCCCGACAAAATTCTCTAGCACCAGGTGGCATCTTTAAGCCCATCACCAAATGGCATCTTTAAGCCCATTCACATTTACCATCACATCGACGAGCGCAAATTTTCTGGGCACATTAGTGTCCAATCTCCTTTTACCTTCAAGTCGCGAAAGGCAAACTTGCCAATCTAACTCTTCAGGTCAAAGAAGATTGGACAGGGGCAACTGTTGTACCCCAAAATTTGCCCTCGCGCTTTTCCACAAGAAATATCAGCTTCAAACATTTCCTGACTTTTCAAACTGGCTCAAGAATCGGACAAACGGACTTTTCTTGACAGTCAAGCAAATTAGGGTTTTTTACTGATTTTCAGAGCTTTGGATTGTTTCATACAGTTGGCTTAGGGTTTGGATGATTTTTGGTTCAATTGTGATCAGGCGAGCGTTATTTGGCATTTAATCAGGAATTAGGGTTTTATGGGCATATTCTCAGAAGAATTTAAATTCCACAGCACTTTGCGGTTTATTTCAAGATTCGGATTAAAATTCGCGTTATCTTGGTTTAATCAGTAAAAGAGGCAGTGGTTTGAATTCAGTACGTTTTGATTAGGCCAGTCAGATACAGTATGCAGTATTGGGTTCACAATGTTTATGGCAAATCAGTGAAGAAGGAATGCGCTTGGTCAGTTCAGTTTGGTTGACTGCTGCTTTGTTTTGGATATTGGATAAGACAGGTTTAATTGATCAATGTTGTTTTATTTAAGTTATTTATTATTCTGAAATTGAATGATTGAAATTTATTTTTCAATTGTTTTAATTCAAAGAATTTTAAATAAATAAATAAACAATAAAGAAGATTAGAATTAATTGGATAATTTAGATTTTATTGATAATTGAATTATTTGTACAAATTGTTGTTTATAATTTAAATTATGAACAATAATATACATTAATTTAAATATTACATAAAATTAAAACTATCCTATTTTCTAATATTCTTCATTCTTCACTCCGCTCCGATACTCCATTTTTATCTGCAAAAAGAAACAAGAAAAGTCAGAAGGCATTTAAAAGAGACAGATAAAATATTGCTCATCATTAGGGGCCACTGACTGGGATCAGTTGACCCTCTCTGCAAATCACGGGATTTCTCCCGGTTCACAGAGAGGGAAGATTTTTTGTTCATGAAATGCAAATGCATAATTTCTAAAAATTCAAGCTGCATAAGAATCTCAAATCCAAAATCCAAACTAAACTGAAAAGATCCAATTTCAACTTTCTATCAAAAGCAAAAGGCAAGTTACTGTCAAAATACCAAAGTCCACTCAAAGAAAATCAAGAAAGTACTCAAAAGCTGTCAAAGAAGATTTTGGAAAGGATATCAAAGTGCAAAGTCAGATCAAAACTGTCAAAAGAGAGATAAAGAAAATGCAGAAAATGTAGGATGCAAGCAACTAAGATCTTTTCATCATTTCCCATCAGCATAGTAGGCCCCTTCAGAGCAAGTACAACATAAACATTATAAAAATTCTAAAGCTGTACTTTAGGAGAGAAGAAAAAGAGATAAAGCAAGCATAGGCAAGGGTTCAGGCATAGACAGTAGGACAGCAGAAAAGATATAACACAAAAATACAAAGCTCAGTTCAGCAGCAGGCAGGATAGAGAGAGGGAGAAACTGTCAAAACACATCAACTCTGCCTCAGTACAGGATATACACAAGCCAATACAGAAGTGAGGTTAGAGAGAAGAAAAATATACAAACTGAGGAAGAAAGCCTCATTACTGTCAAGGGAAGGAAACCTGCATAAACCTGCCTGTCACCCTTAAAGAACCAAAAAAAAGGCCATATCAACACGAAAGAAAAAGCTTCATACCATACATAAAAACCAGAAATACTAACCCCTGTCAAGGGATTTCATTTTTGATAGCACTACCAAAACCATTAGCCTCACAAACCAAAAAAGCATGTGAACAACCAAACACAGTACCTACAAACCTCACAAGTTATCAAACACTTTTCAAAACTGATAACCAAAACCACCAATACCCTGTCATAACCAAACACTATCTAACCAATGCCATAACCATCAAACTTCATCAACCCTGCCCAAACACAAACCTCTCAAGCATATCCAAACCAACCTCCCAAGCATGTCAAAACATTCAAACCAACACTAAGCCTCAGAGCTTATCTTTCCTCATCATAGGCAAAACATTCGAGGCAATGTAAGCCAAGTTCTAGGCAAGCAACTCAAATCATTCAGAACAACAACTCAAAAGCATAACTTGTCAAAACCTACTGTCAAGCACGAAACCAATTCCTAAGCCCTCAGTACAAGCATCATTGGGCATTAAATCTCAAAAAGGCATCCAGTCCAAGGCAATAACTGTTCAAAAACGTTCAAGACAAGCAGAAGCAACTTAGGGACAGAAACAAAGGTAACACGAGAGAAGAAGAGAAAGATAACCCAGGCAACAATTCAAAACAGAGATTCAAAGGCAACCTAGGCCCTCAGATCTCTGAGATCATCACTGGGCATCTCAAAGCAACCATTCAACAATACTCAAGCAAACACTCAAGCAAATACTCAGGCAATCAACACACAGTGGCACAGAAGAAGGGATAAAGAAGTGAACATATTAGGGCTTCTCAGCATACATCATCATCAAAACCTAATATATCAAAAGAACGAAAATACCAGGAAAGCATCAAAAGCTCAAAGATTCATCCAAGCAAGCTCAAAGCTCCATCACCGAATCTCCGGCCTCCTAAAGCGTCACCCCTCTTCTCTCCTCCATCTCCAAAAATCAGGTAACGAGCCTTCTATCTCTTCTCCTTCACCTCATAAAAAATGAAAAATAAGAACTCAAAACAAAACACGCAAATTCAGAAAAGAAGAAGAAAACATAACAACAAAAGCGAACCTTGTATAGAGGACGCGAAACTTACGCCTTGGAGGGAAGAGAGTTTGAGAATAACGCTGGTGGCCGGAGGAAGCATTCAGGGAAGCGAAGTGAACGGAGAAGACGAACGCGCCGTCGCTGCCTTGCTAACCCTAAACTTTCATGACCAAACTGAACATACCAATTGCCTAACCCTAAATTTGTTTCCAGATCCATGGGCTTAACCCGTTCACATGTCCTCTGAAGCCCAAGTTAATATTTTTACACTTAACCACTTTTTATAATACTAACCATTCTTTCATTTTATAAAAACAATATTTACTTCTTTTTTATTTCTTGTAAAATACTAACTTTTTTATTTTATTTTATAAACAAATGTTTACTTTTTTGTTTCTTGTAAAATACTAATTTAAATAAAATACATTTTTATCATATGGTTCAAACATCCTTTTTTGAAATATATATTTGTACATAAAAATAACAAAATACTTTTTATACACAATTAACTTAAAAACATTTTTAATACATATTGAAATACATTTGTATATATTATCTTTTCTTTTTCATACATAATTAAAATTGAAACTTTTTAATTAACACATACATTTGTACATAACAATTTAAATACATTTTTTCTAATATTGAAATTCACAAACATTTGACTAAAAATACTTTTTAATTAAAACTTAACATTTAAATCAAAACGCTTTCTTTTTTTTCTTTTGTACATAAATCTACATACAAAAATCAAAGATTCATTTAAAAAACATTTCTCTAGGTCAAACCCTAATACGCTTCAATTCCATAAATTCGCACCTGTACATAATTACACGACTCATATACATATACACTTGTACACTTACACAATACATTGCCCTATACACATTTTATCTTATATTTGTATATTCGATATTTACATTTTGATCGCACATTCGATTTGGTTGTAACTTATTGGATACTATAAGTCTCATCCCCTTGTACATTTATACCCCCACTCCCGGATATTATTTTGTAATAGCGTAGATTTACATTCCGCAATTTACAGCTTTCCAATTATACCATGGTTAGACCTAGGGTTTGTATGTACATAAAATCAAACGCTAGATAACCTAATACAAGACAAATGCATGTAATCAATACACAAACACACTTGCACCCTCTAGGGTAATCCCACATGTTGCCTTCCAAAATGGGCCATGTTTGCACGTCGAGTATTTTTGGCAAAACAAAATCAAATGATCATAAGTCTCAAAGTGTTACCTAAACGGAATGATCATAGTCCCTTCAAAACAAATTGCCAAAGACACTTGGCATCATTGCATTCATGGTCCATACGATGACCCGTGCCCGTCCCGAATAAACTTCCTAAACGCAAGATTGTCCATCAATTTCAATGGTGGAACAAAATTGTTAAAAGGGGTTAAAACATAACAAAAACCTTTGAGTACAATAGGGTAGACAAAACTCTTAGTTACTTGAGATCAACTTGCAAAAACACTTACCTTCTTTTCAAAAACCACAATCCACAACACTTTCAAACAAACTCTCAAAAACATTTGAAAACATCTTTTCGAAAAGATTCACACTTTTGTAAAACACTCAAACACGAGTCAAATACATTAGTTGCCTAAGACAAGGCATCTTTTTCCAAAACATTTTCAAAAGCACCCACACACACACCATTTTCAAAGCAATCGAAAAACAAGGCAAGTGATCTAAAAAACCAAGTAACTAAGAGCCCATGGATAACCATGGATGAAAAGGGTGCTAATACCTTCCCTTTTCATAATCTACCCCCCGAACCCGCGAAATATCTCAAAAGGTTTTTGCTGTGCTTTTTTAACCTTTCCTTTAGGATAAAATAAAAAGTCGGTGGCGACTCTTGCTAACCGCACAAGTGCGAATACGAACGCAAAACACTAGTCAGTTCTCCCACCTTATCACAGTGTGTGTGTGTGTTTTGAAAATGTTTTTGAAGAAGATGCCTTGTCTTAGGCAACCAATGTAATGACTCGTGTTTGAGTGTTTTACAAAGGTGTGTATCTTTTCGAAAAGATGTTTCAAATGTTTTTGAGAGTTTGTTTTGAAAGTGTTTGTGGAGTGTGGTTTTGAAAAGTAGGCAAGTGTTTTGCAAGTTTGATCAAGTAACTAAGAGTTTGTCTACCCCTAAATTTACTCAAAGGTTTTTCTCATGTTTTAACCCTTTTTAACAATTTTGTTCCACCATTGTATTTGGCGGACAATCTTGCGTTTAGGATGTTTAACGAGACAGGCGCGGGTCATCGTATGGACCATGAATGCAATGGTTCCAAGTGTCTTTGGGCAATTTTGCTTGAAGGGACTATGATCATTTTGATAGGCAACTTTCGAAAGCGTCATCGAGGGACTATGATCATTTGAAATGTTTTTGTTTTGCCAAAGAAACTCGACGTGCAAGCATGGCCCATTTTGGAAGGCAACAAGCGGGATTACCCTAGGGGTGCAAGTGTGATTGTGTATTGATTTCATGTATTTGTCTTGTATTAGGTTATCTAGCGTTTGATTTTATGTACATACAAACCCTAGGTCTAACCATGGTATATTTGAAAGCGGTAAATTGCGGGAATTTAAAGTCTACGCTATTACAAATAAGTATCCGGGAGTGGGGGTACAAATTTACAAATGGGGATGAGACTTTAGGGAGAGTAGTGTCCAAATAATTACAACCAAATCGAATTGCGCAACTGTAATATGTAGCAATGTACAAAGAATAAATGCAATGTAAAATGTGTCAATGTATAAAGATAATCAGATGTGTATTGTAAATGTGTAAGTGTATGATTTATTTACAAGTTGAGATGTGAACTTAATGAAAAAAATTAAGTGTTTTGTTTATTTAATTTTGTATTCTCGTATTTTGTTAATATGCACAAAGCAAAATAAGTTTTAATAATAGAAAAGGTGTTTTAAGTTCTATTTTTTATGTATTAAAATTAATGTATTTAATTAGTATTTTTATGTGCAAAAGTTTTAACTAAGAAAAATGAAATGTTTTAAGAAAATTAAGGTTTTATGTATGAATAAAATATTTATCAAAAGAGTTTTAGGATAAAATCTATTAACCTAATTATCTTTATGTATTTTTCATAAATGTAATAAAATAAAAGAAAAAAAGTTGTATAAAAGACTTAATGTACTATTTTATACACAAATGAATTAAATTATAAAAAAAAGAAAATAAGAAGAGTATTGTTAATTAAACTTAACATGAAAGATTAGTATGATATGATGTATATGTAAAAAAAAGTATTATGTGATAAAAAAAAGAGTTGATTTCTAAACAAAACAAAAAAGAGGTTTAACATGGGCTTTAGGGGTATTTGGCCCAAACAGAATTTGTGGAAAAAAAAGAAAAGAAAGGGGGGTGTGCTCCAAAAACCTGATGGGCTTAGGCGTTTGAAGGCAGAGGCGGGCCCATGCGTTTTTTGACACAAATGGTTTTAGGGTTCTCCATGTTTTGTTTTCATTTGGGAACTAGGGTTTGTGTTACAGAAGCGGCGCTCATCTTCCTTCGTCTTCCTTCGTCTTTCTCAAGCTATGAATCCTGAATACTTGTCTCCCTGCCTCAAGTTGCTAGGCGTTGCCTCCGTCTCCATCTTCTCAAGGTTAGGTCAGACGGTGACAACATGAAAGGTAGGAGTCTGAGCTTTGTTGACTTAACGCTTTTTTTTTGTGGGGTTTCAGCTCATGTGTTTATTAGCTCTGATTGATTTTATTATCTATTTCTGTTTGACATGTGTGAAAAAGAATATAAGACTATACCTTTGGGAGAATGGATGGAGGAGGACGGCGGCGCTTCCGGTGTCTTGACGGCGAGGGGATGATGATGATGAAGCTAGCTTTTCCTGGTATTTTTGTTTCACTTCTTTAGGCTTCGTGATGAACAACTGAAAACCTTTTGTATAATGGCTTCCTTTTTCTCTTTTGTCTCTTTGCCTCGTATGCTTGACCCTATTGGCTTCTGTATGTTGGCTTCGCTTATGCTTATTCTGAGTTGTCTCTGAATATTTGTTTATTGCTGATATGCTTTCATCTGAGATGCTTCTAGATGCTTCTTTATCTTCTTCTTGTTGTTGGCTTCTGAGTTGCCTGTGTACCCTGAGATGCTTCTTTATCTTCTTCTTCTTGTTGCCTCGTATGCTAGCTTGATGCCTTGATGCCTTGATGCCTTGTATGCTTGCTCTGTGATGAGGCTTCCTCTGAGGGCCTCTTTGCCTCGAATGCTTGTTGGTATTGAGTTGAATGCTATTGTGTCTGATTTGTGTATTTGCCCAATGATGAAACCTTTCTGAGGGCTTGGAGTTTTGGTTGGATTTTTTGGATATGTTTAGGTTGTGCAGTTTGAAAGGCTTGGACAAGTTAGGCCGGTTTTTGAAGTGTTTGATACAGTTTGTATGTTTAAAGGGTTTTAGCAGGTTGATGGCCTTTTGTGAGGTTTTTATATGCTTGTTTAGAGGCAAAGTTTTATGCAGGTTTGGCTTTGATTTGAGGTTTGGAGCTTAGGCTTCAAGCTTGAGTTATGCAGGTCTGGGCTTTGGCTTGACAGGTTGGGACTTGGTGGTTCTGTTTGGTTTCAGCAGGTTGAAAGCTTTTGTTTGAAAGGCCTTTTGAGGTTTTGGAGGCAGCTCTATGTGTTCTTTTTGAGTTTTTGTTTTCTGGTTATGTAACCCTGCCCCCTTACTGTGTTGATAACAATTTTGTTTTTATATATTTCTTCTTCAAGCCTAAGCCTGTAATCTAGCTTAGAGCATGCTGAGTTCAAAAATGCAAAGTTATGGACATGGAAATGGCTCATGAACAAAGTGAGTTTTGCCCATATTGACAAATTCGATTCTCCCTAACCACAAGGGTGTTTGAGAAGTTCTTGGACAATTTGGAAAGCTTGGAATGTGTAATACAATCCATATTTGTAATGAAAATTGAAATTCCAAGTGGAAGCATGTGAAAAGTGGCCATGAAGTTGGGCAAAAATCCTGCCTAGAATAGGTCGAAACTTTTCTAAGTTAAGAATGTTTTGCACCCTTGTTCCAAAAATCATAACTTGATCAACAAGCTTCTTTTGAGGAAACTTTGTGAATCAAAGTTGTAGATTTTGCAATGGACTATAACTTTCATGTTTTGACTTTTGTTTGAATCCAAATGCATCTTGATGATAAAGTGGGACAAAGTTAGGAAAAAATTAGGGATTTTTATAACTTAGAAAATTTCTAAGTTATGAAAATTCTTCATTTTAAAACCCTAATTTGCAATTTTTGATTTCTTGATGAACAAGTTTCATAATTTGACATGTTTTGATGAAAAATGAATCTTGACACTTGATTTTGACCAAAAAGTCAAAGTTTGACTTTTCAGTATACAGTCAAATTTGGCTCAGTTGACTGGAAAATTCATCTGTCAATCTTGTGCATTTGGGATCTTTTGAACTTTTTGACCATATCAAGACAATTACATGGGGTCCTTGAGTCCATATGTGAGCTTGGTTTGCCATTGGCTAGGTCAAACAGTCAAAAATTGCCTTTGTGCAGTCAAAACCCTAAAAATGACCATTTTGCCCTTTTGGTGATCTGATCAAATTTCTTGTGGAATTATGATCCAAACTTGACCAAATGGTTCATATGAGTTCATAATGTTGATGTGGGTCAAATTTCATGAGGTTTGACTGTCAATTGACCACAGTTGACTTTTTCCCCAATACAGCTGATTTCTAGGTCAACTGTCCAATTGACTGGGCAAAGATTGGAATCCAGGCTTGAAACTTGGTATGGATAAACTTGGGAATCCAATATGAAGCATGAAAGTCATATTAGGCATTTTAGGTCAAAACATCTTTGTGCAAACACAAACCCTAATTTGGGTCAACAGTGCAAGGAGGAGTCTTGAGCAGAGCAAACCCTAACTGGATCTTGAGCTCCAAGGGTCTTGTGGTGAGAAAATGTTGAGGAAATGGGAGGGAAAATTTTGGGGTACAACATTCCCATATTTTGAAAAGATTACCTTCGAACATTTCCCGTGAGAAGAAAATCAGCTAGCAGACGCACTAGCCATAATGTCATCTATGTTTAAAATTAAATGGGATAGCGAGGCTCCCCAAATCACCATTTAACGAATGGATGAACCAGCACACTATCACAAGATTAATACTGAAGAAATAGTGGACCAGCCTTGGTTTCACGAAGTCAAGAGGTATCTCGAGGCTCAAGAATATCCAGAAGGATCTTCAGTCAATGATAAGAAGTTCTTAAGGAGATTCTCTTTTAAATATTTCCTTAGTAACGGCATTCATTACAAACGCAACCATGATCTGTGTTACTTTGGTGCGTAGACAAGGTTGAAGCTGAAAGGATCATGGCTGAGTTACATGAAGGCACTTTTGGCACCCATTCCAGTGGGCATACAATGGCAAAGAAAATCCTACGGGCAGGCTATTACTGGTCTACCATGAAAGTAGATTGATATCAACACTCTCGAACCTGCCATAAGTGTCAGATTTATGCTGACAAGGTGCACGTACCTTCGGTTCCTCTAAATGTCTTGACAGCTCCTTGGCCCTTTTCCATGTGGGGGATTGATATGATTGGGGAAATCAAGCCAACAGCCTCCAATGGACACCGCTTCATCTTAGTGGCCATTAAGTATTTCACCAAGTGGGTGGAGGCAGCTTCTTTCGCTTCTGTGACCAAGAATGTTGTCGCCCGGTTCATCAAGCAGAATCTCATATGTCGTTACGGTATCCCGGAGTGTATCATTAGATACAATGGTACAAAATTGAACAATACTATGATCACCGCCTTATGCGAGCAATTCAAGATCCAGCATCACAATTCTTCCCCTTACTGGCCGAAGATGAATGGTGTTGTCGAAGCCGCAAATAAGAACATTAAAAAGATCATACAGAAAATGATAGTCACATACAAAGACTGGCATGAGATGCTACCATTCGCTCTCCACGGGTATCGTACCACAACTCGCACATCAACTGGGGCAACACCCTATTCTATGGTTTACGGCATGGAAGTTGTCTTGCCTATTGAGGTCCAGATCCCCTCTCTGAGAATTATGAAGGATGCAGGGCTGAATGAAGACGACTGGATCCAGACTCGACTTGATCAACTAAACTTGATTGATGAGAAAAGGCTTACTGATGTCTGTCATGGTCAAATATATCAAAAACGGATGATTAAGGCTTTCAACAAAAAGGTCAGACGCCAAGTGTATCAAGTGGGGGATCTGGTGATCAAACGTATCATACTGCCGCAAGGTGATCCCAGGGGAAAATGGATTCCTACATACGAAGGACCATTTGTAATCAAAAACATTTTCTCTGGTAGAGCAATGATCTTGACCACCATGGATGGTGACGACCTGCCGCACCCTGCGAATGCAGACATAGTCAAAAGATACTACACATAAGAGACCCGCTAGGTTGACACACCTAGGAAAAACAAGGGCATCCCGACGAACCAAAAAGGTTCGGGAAAAAATTAGGGATAAAACAAAAAAATCTGTACACCCGGCATGTTGAAAACCCGAAAGGGCGACTTGGTCAAAAAAAGGGTTTCCCGGTGGACTGAAAACCCAAAAGGACGGTCCAGGAAAAAGTTAGGGAATTAAAGCGTATGACTATGTCCCATTGGATCACCTTACGGACAACCTTTAGCTTCAACTAACAAACTAAGAGGTTCTGATCAATTCAATCATCTTCGGACGAAGCAACAAATAGACAAGATGCTCGGAGATACAAAGGCTATAGCAGAATGGGACCCCCATAGGATTATTGCACATAGCTATCTTTTCTTTGTATTAAAATTTTCATTTTTTACGACAGTATTCTCTTACTAGAATATTTGTCTCATTCTACAAAAAGTACTTACTCAAAGTCAATACAAAGATATCCCTTTGAAAGTGCAAAACTATCTTTTTTTTCTTTACTCTTGTGTTTTGTTTGCAAAAACGTCCAATGATTCATTTTTGAACATATGCATTTAAATATAATTACTGTTTATAAATAAACAAAATAGAAAGACAATCATTGATGGCTGTGATGCGGTGGGAGAACTGACTTGAGGTTTTGCGTTTGTGTTTGCAAATGTTGTGGTTTACCAAGAGTCGCCACCGACTTTTCTTTTATCCAAAAGGAAAGGTAAAAAAGCACAGGAAAGACCTTTGAGATTGTTTTTGGGTTCGGGGGGTAGATTATGAAAAGGGAAGGTGTTAGCACCATTTTCATCCATGGTTTTCCATGGGCCCTTAGTTACTTGTTTTAGATCACTTGCTTTGCTTTTTCAATTGTTTGAAATGGTGCTTTGTGTTGTTTTGAATGAATTTTGAGAAGAGGCCTTTGTTTAGGCAATCTTTGTAATGATTCTCGTTCGTAAGAATGTATACAAAGATGTTTGTCTTTTGAAAAATGTTTCAATGTTTTGAAAGTTGTTGGAAATGTTTTGAAATGTGTGTGTTTGTTTGAAAATAGCAAGGGTTGTTTTGCAAATGATCAAGTAACTAGAAGTTATCTACCTACTCAAAAGTCTTTCTTGTACATTTTTATTCCTTTGATGTTGTTGACCTACCATTGTTTTGGTAGACAACCCTATCTTTGGATGTTTAAACGGGACGGGTGTGGGTCATCGTATGACCATGATAGCAATGGTGTCAAGTATCTTAGCTTGTTTGAGGGACCAAGATCATTTGTTTTTAGGCAACCTTGTCTAGCGTCATCGAGGGACTATGATCTTTTGTTTTGTTTTGTTTTGTTTTGTTTTGCCAAGATACCTAGCATGCATACCATGGCCATGTTTTAAGGCAACAAAGTGGGTGAAACCCTAGAGGTGCTTGTATGCAAGGTGTTGTCATTTTTCATGCATTTTGTTTGTCTTGAATTAGGTCATGCTATTTGTTTTGATTTGGTCTTATCATACAAACCCTAATTTACTAAACATGTATATAATGCAATAAATTGCGTAAAGTAAATCTAAGATATTACAACAATATTATGGGAGGGGGGATACAAGTTTTTGAATGGGGATATTTGCACAAAATAAAACCATAATTTACTATTACAACCCAGTTGAATTTATTGTACAATAAATAAATAAACAATAATTTAAATATGCAATAAAATGTATGTATGCAAAAATGTTTTTGTATTTATTTTTTATGTATGTGAAAAATAAATTATTTAAGTCTAAAATAAGAAAAAATATTGTGATTATTTTTGAAAGGGTGAAAAACCCTAATTTTTGTTTAAAAGAAAATATATTCTATATTATTCATTTTATTCATTTTTGTACAAGAAAATAGTAAATATATATACAAAATGTTAAAAAATTAAAATATGCATGAAAATAATATTTTAAGTGTATGAATAATAAAAATAAAAATATATGATATTTTTAAATTATTTACAAGTTATTTTAATAAAATGATTTCCATTAACTAAAATAAAACTATTTTATATATGAAAAAAATAATTAAAATAAAATAAAAATTGCAAAAAATTAGGAAAATATTTTTGGGATTTTTTTATGTTCAGAAAAAAATATTAAAGTCAATAAACATAAAAGAAATAAAAAAAATATGCAAAATATAGAAAATGGGCCAAGGGGGTCCAAAAAGGAAACAGGGAGGTGTGAAAAGAAACAGGCCCAAGGCTCCAGGCCCAGACAACCTTCATCCCTGACCTCTAGCTTCGTCCCAAACGCGTGCTTCAGTGTTCAAATCTTGTTCTTGCTCATGCTTGCATAAAATCAAAAATTCATAACACAAAAAAGGTAGCTCATGAACTCACGATTCCAATGATATAAAGAACATAACCTAACTCTAAAAGACCAAGGAGAATTTTAATGGCCCTAATTTCTGACCTAGTTTTTTCAGCATGTTCAACAACCAAATACTCTTAGCTCAGTTAATATAAATAAAAATATGCATATGTACAGTTTAAGCAAGTTAAGGATTACATTTTTGCTTCACAAATCATGACCTAAGGATGTCTAAATAGAAAGATAGAAACTTGAGAAATACCTTGTTCAATTGAGTTTGGATATGGCAACGTGGGAACTTTGAGTGAGGCCTGAAGGTCATGTGAGCTTCCTTGAAGTTCCCTCAAGCTTTTCCAATGCTCAGCTTGCCTTGTAGATGCTTGAATCTCCCTGTAGAAGTCAACATGCAAACCTTCAAAATGAAAATGGTGAAGTTTGAAACAGGGCACACAGTTGCAAGACAAAGGCCTGGATAGTTTAGGTAGGATGTATGGAAGATGTTTTAAGGTTTGAATCAAGAAATGCACGAGCCAATATTGATTTGGCTTGAGATTTGCAGAAGCTGCCCTGTTTTGGGCAGAAATATGGTTTTTTGTGTTTGAGAGTGTTTGAGGTGTTATGAATTTGAGTCTTAGGCTTGTTACAAAGTTATGAGGTCGTTTGAAATGAAGCCAAGGCTTGCTTTTATCAGATGGATGAGTTGTATTGACTTTTGCAAGTTTCTTGCTTTTGAAGAAAAGTTTGAGGTGACAATACCAAAGCTTGTACTTGCTAGCTCATGGACTGCATAGAGTTGGTACAAATTTCCTGATGTTTGTGGATCTTGTTTGCAACAAAAGATCAGGTCCATGGCTCAAGAAATGTAAAGTTGGAAAAAGCAAGCTTTATCAAAATGGTATTATGAACTTTATGCCATAAATGGATTAATTCATTGTGCAATGCTTCAAAGATCAGAATAAAGCCAATATCCAATGTGTTAGCATTCAATTATGGAGTGTAGAAAGGATTAGGACCTGTAATACCAAGTACAAGCATGTTTGAAACTGATTTGCAACTTGTAACATTGTGAAAATGCCTTGAACAAAAGTGATAAATTGCCATTTTCATTTCTTCGATTCTCCCTAACCACAAATGATCTTGGAGAGTTCTTGGACATTTTGGAAAGCTTGTAACATGCTCTACAATCCATAATTGAAATGCAACTTGAGATACCTCTTGGAACTAGGTGAAAATTTTCCATGAAGTTAGGTCAAAAATCTGCCTAAACTAGGGAAAAATTTTACTAAGTTAAAAAGTTTATGGACCCCTATTCAAAAAATCATAACTTGAGATCCAAGCATCTTTTAGGAAAACTTTCTGAATCAAAGTTGTATACTTCATGAAGGAATACAACTTTCATGTTGTAAGTTTTGTTTGAATCCAATTGCATCATGGTGAAAAAGTTGTGGATAGTTGGGAAAAAATAAGAAATTTCCATAACTTAGAAAAATTCTAAGTTATGAAAAATTTCAAATTAAAACCCTAATTTTCAATTTTAGGTTTCTTGGTCAATAAGTTTCACATTTTGACATATCTTGATGAATTATGACCCTTGGCACTTGATTTTGACCAAAAAGTCAAAGTTTGACTTTTCAGTGTACAGTTGACTTTTGATCAGTTGACTGCAAAATTCATTTGTCAATCCTATGCATTTGATATCTTTTGAACTATGTGATTAGGTCAAGATGATTCTATTTAGTCCTTGAAATCATGCTTGAACCCAATTGGTCATTGGCTAGGTTAAAAATCAGAAATTACCCTTTCTCAGTCAAAACCCTAATTTTGACCATTTTGCCCTTTTGATGATCTGATCAAATTTCTTGAGGAGTTGTGATCCAAACTTGATCAAATGGTTCATAGGATCCTATAATGTTGATTTGAATTAAAAATTATGAAGTTTGACTGTAAATTGGCCATGGTTGACTTTTTCCCCAATACAGTTGATTTTTAGGTCAACTGTCCAATTGACTGGGCAAAAATGTGATTCAAGGCTTGAAACTTGGTATGAGAAATCTTAGGGGTCCAAGATGGTGTATGAAAGTCACATGAAGCATTGATGATCCAAAATTCCTTGTGCAAACTCAAACCCTAATTTCAGGTCATCAGTGCAAGGAAATGTCTTGAGCTGAGCAAACCCTAATCCTGTCTGGAGTCCAAGAGGTCTTGTGAGGAAAAATCTTGATAATATGAGAGGGAAAATTTTAGGGTACAACAATGGCTTTAAGAGGTGGGTAAATCTCTCTATGCTATTTCCATAATCCCCCGCAATGTGTAGTTTAATCCCCAGCGGAACAGAGCTTCCAGTTATCAATCCCCAGTAGATGTCATCAAATTTCTCAGGATTCCTCAATAGGATTTTACAAGCAGTACACGACATCTCCCTTACAACAGAGTTTATTTCTCCAAGCAGAAATTCATCAACACTTAGACTTCACAACATGAAGACTTATACTCCATATCATCAGCAGCAATCAGGGATTTATTTTCCCTAATCCAACAACAGTGTGGCAGATTAGCTTGCATACACATATATTGCATCTATATATCATAAACATTGATAACACAAATGCATTATACCATGCATTTCATACATGACTTTGCATTTTTGCTAACATTTTACCCTTTTCAGGATAAGGTTAACCGCTACCATTGACATTGTTCAAAGTTTTCAGATACAATTCAGATACGCTCCAGACATGGATGCCATTCTGATACTCATTCAGATCCAAATTTCGGATACTGTTCAGATACGCTCCAGACATGGATGCCATTCTGATACTCATTCAGGTCCAGCTTCTCAGATACAGTTCGGATACGCTCCAGACACTAATGCCATTCTGATACTTATTCAGACTCAACTTTTGATACAGTTCAGATACGCTCCAGACACGGATGTCGTTCTAATACTCATATAGAGTCAACTTTTTAAGATACAGTTCAGATGCGCTCCAGACACGGATGTTATTCTGATACTCATTCAGATCTCAACTTCCCAAATACAGTTCAGATACGCTCCAAACGCGGACGCCATTCTGATACTCATTCAAAGTCTCCTTCAGATAAATGCAGATACGCTCCAGACACGGATGTTATTCCGATACTCGCTCAGACGTAATTCTCAAGATACAATACAAATACGCTTCAGACACGGACGTTATTCTGATACTCATTCTTTCAGCTTACAAATTACAATTCGACAATCACTCTTGGATGGCATCTACAAGCCCATCTCCAACAACTTTCTATTACCTCTCTAAATGGAATCTTTAAGCCCATTCCCTCTACCATCACATCGCCGAGTGCAAATTTCTGGGCACTCTAGTGTCCAATCATCTTCCACCTTCGAGTCACGAATGGAAAAACATGCCAATCTAACTCTTCATGCTTAAGAAGATTGAACAGGGGCAGCTGTTGTACCCCAAAATTTTCCCTCTCACTTATCAAGAATTTACTCACAAGATCTCCTTGGGCTCAAGACTGCACTAGGGTTTGATCAGCTCAAGACACCTCCTCAAGCACTGATGACCAAAATTAGGGTTTGAGTTTGCACAAGTATTTTTGAACTTCCAATGTCCCATGTGACTTTCATGGATCATCATGGACCCCCAAGATTAATCATGCCAAGTTTCAAGCCTTGAATCACATTTTTGCTCAATCAATTGAGTAGTTGACCTAAAATTCAACTGTATTGGGAAAAAGTCAATTATGACCAATTTACAGTAAAACTTCATAATTTTTTATCCACATCAACATTTTAGACTCATATGTATCATTTAATCAAGTTTGGACCATAATTCTTCAAGAAATTAGATCAAATCTCCAAAAGGGCAAAATGGTCAAAATTAGGGTTTTAACTAAGAAAGGACAATTTCTGATTTTTGACCTAGAAAATGGTCAATTGGTTTAAGGCATGATCTCAAGAGCCCAATTGCATCATTTTGACCTAATGACATGGTTCAAAACATTGCAAGTCCATTGGATTGACAGATGAATTTTGCAGTCAACTAATCAAAAGTCAACTGTATACTGAAAAGTCAAACTTTGACTTTTTGGTCAAATTCAAGTGCCAAAGATCATAATTCATCAAAAAATGTCAAAATATGAAAATTATTCATCAAGAAATCAAAAATTCAAGATTTCATTTTGAAAAGTCAAAATTTCTAAACTTATAAATTTTTCTAAGTGTTGGAAATTTCATATTTTTTCATAACTTTGAGCCAAATTTTCACCATGATGCAAGATGATTCAAGAGAAACTTCTAACATGAAAGTTGTAGATATCCATGAAATCTACAACTTTTCTTTACACAACTCCTTCCAAAAATGCTTGGATCTCAAGTTATAATTTTATGAACATGTGGTCATGAAACTAAACACTTAGTGAAATTTTGCCCTAATTTGGTCAGGATTTTAACCTAACTTCATGGCACTTTTTCATATAGTTCCAAGGGTAATATTCAAAATCAATTCAAAGATGGTTTGTAGAGCATATTTCAAGCTTTATAAAATGTCCAAGAACTCCTTGAGATCATTCTTGAGGATGGAGAATCGAAGAGATGAAGTTAGGGTTTTATCACTTGAATTACAAGTCATTTTTGATGAACACATGAACCAAATCCATGCTAGGCTGCATAATCTTTGCTTTGCAAGCCTCAAACTTGTTTTTCACTCCATAATTAAATGTTTACATAGTTTTTAGGGCTTTGATCCAAGCAATTGAGCTATCCAAGTTGCATTTCCATTTATGGCACAAAGTTAACAATACCATTCTTGTAAAGCAAGCTTTTTGCATAAAGTTCACATTGAGCCTCTAACTTGTTCCCTCTGATCACACTCCATCCAAAAAGTCATAAGAAATCTTTTTTAAAGCATAACCACTCTATCTTAGCAAGTACACAAGGCATGGAAACTTGTTTTGTCAAAAAATCATATGTTTAACTTAAACATGTAAATTTGAATTCTGATCAACTAGAGCACTCCAAACTTGTTGCTTATAAACAGAGTCACTATTTGTGAGCTAGGACACAAGCTTGAGCACCCTGAAACACACCAAAACTCTCTCAAATCAGAAATTGCCCAAAAACTCCATTGTTGCACAGTTTCTAACCTTGAACATCAAACTCACATTTCCCTCGTGCGTTTCTTGGCCTTTTTGTTTCAAAAGATTCCTCATACCAAATACAGACCATCCATGTCCCTGTTTGCAAACTGTAACTCCATCTTCATCAACTTCCATAGCCAAAAATAGAGCATTGCAGTTGTACTTCTCCAGGCCATTTCAGCCACCCTCAACTCAAGCTAAGCATTGCATTAGCTTCCTAGAGGTCCAAGGAAGCTAACATGATCATCACCACTGCCTGAAACAAGCTCAAACTCCAAACAAGATTTCCAGTTTTTAGGTAAGTTTTCTCAACTTGGAACTCTTCATACAGGTAACATCAATAGTTTATTTGTGAACAAAACATGTAGATATCATTGCCCTAAAGCTAACCATGTCCATAGTTTCCATTAATTTTGCTTGAGCTTAGAGAATTTTGAAACTGAAATTTCTGAAATTTTTAGGGTTCAGATTAGGGCCATTAAAATTCTTGCTTATCTTTGATCTATAGTTTTAATACTTTACATTTCTGGAATCGTGAGAAAATTTGCTACAAGTTTCATGTTTACAGTTTTCATTTTTGATGAGAAATAAGCAAGTTACAGTTGGTCTGGCTGGAGGTTGAAGATGAAGTCTTCAGAACACGTTTTGCCTTACATATTTATTTTTTCATTTGTATTAACAGATGTATAGCAACCCCAGTGGTAGAAGCGCGCGCCTGTAATTTATGGGACCTGGGTTCGAGCCCCGGTGGTACCCTTTTCATTTTTCATATTTTTACAATTCTGACTTTTTTTGTTTGCAGGGCGCTGGGCCTCTTTGGGTCTGGCTTATTATTTTTTGTTGACTGACCTCCCTATTTCCTCTTGGCACCCTCTGGCCCAAGTTTTATTATTTATTTATTTATTTCATTTTTCTTTTCTTAAATATATTTTTCTAAAATACTAAAAATCATAAAATACAAAAAAATGATATATTTATATTTTGACTTATTTTATTTTATTTTTCCATAAAAAAAATTATACTTTATTTATTTTATTAAGTAAATCTTATAAACTTAATTAATATCATGTTTTTATTTATTTATTTTTCACACCATTTAAAAATACATTATTTTAATATAAAAAAGACAAAATATTTTATAATACTATAAATATTTTTAAGATGAAAATACCAAAATATTTTTCATAAACTTATTTTCTTTTGATTAATTAATAGAATTAGGGTTTTCATTTAAAATCGTTTCTTAACAAATTCAGACTTAATTAACTATTTTCTTTATTTAATTAGGTTAAGACAAAATCTTTTTTTCATGAAAACTAAACAAAATTCATTTTCTCTACATTTTGCATCCTTGTACATTCATTTTTATACTTTGTATTTACTTTATTCTTTGTATATTTTGTACCAATTCAATATGGTTGTAATAGACTAATTAGGTTTAAATTCTTGCAATCCCCATTTACAAATTGTACACCCCCTCCCCACAAATATTGTAATAGTGTAGTAACTTTAAATTTCGCAATTTATCGCTTTTATATAGCATGCTAGTAAATGGGGTTTGTATAGAAAGACTAAAACCAATACCTAGAAAATCCTAATTCAAGACAAAAACAAGCATGAAAACAATACACTTGCACACAAGCACCCCTAGGGTTATTCCACTTGGTTGCCTTATACAAAATGGCCATATTACGCATGTGAGGTATCTTAGCAAAAACAACCAAATATAAGATCATAGTCCCTCGATGACACTATCTAGGTTGCCTTACAAATGATCTTAGTCCCTCAAAAATAATGCTAAGATACCTTGCAACATTACTAATCATGGTTATACGATGACCCATGCTCGTCCTGTTTACATCCAAAGATAGGGTTGCTTACCAAATCAATGGTAAGACAACAATGCAAAGGAAAAGAAAATGAACAAGAAAGACATTTGAATAGGTAGATTGCTCTAAATTACTTGCTCCATTTCAAAACAAACATCCTTGCTATTTTCAAAACAAACACCTACTCTTTTAAAACATCTTACAAAACTTGAAAACATTTTCAAAAGATCAACATCTTTGTATACATTCTTACAAACAAGAATCATTACAAAGATGTCCTAAACAATGGCCTCTTTTACAAAATACTTTCAAAAACCACATCAAGCACAATTTCAAACAAAAAGCAAGTGATCTAGCAAGTAACTAAGAGCCCATGGAAAACCATGGATGAAAAGGGTGCTAATACCTTCCATTTTCATAATCTACCCCCCGAACTCAAGAAATAATCCCAAAGGTATTTCCTGTGCTTTTTCACCTTTCCTTTTGGATAAAATAAAAGTCGGTGGTGACTCTTACTAACCGCAACATTTGCAATCAAACGCAAAACCTTCAAGTCAGTTCTCCCACCATATCACAATCTCATTTTCTCTAACTTGGACAATCAGAATATCACCCTGTTGATATGCCAATCGAAACATCCCTTGGTTAACATGCCTGTCGAAGCTGCCTTGACACAATTCTAAATCGAAGGATCCCTTGCCATGCCAATCGAAAGGCTTGGCCCAGGGGTTCCAAACGAATGGGTCTTTCAGAATGCCAATCGAAGGCCTTGACATAATGTCAATCGAAAGGCTTGTTATGAGGCCAATCGAAAGGCCTTGTGTCCATGCCAACCAAAGGGCTTGGCCATAATACCAATCGAAACATTTTTGGAATGCCAATCGAAAGGCCTTGTGACATGCCAATTGAAGGGCATTACCAATCCAATCGAAAGGTACTTAAAATACCACTCAAAAAATTTCTTTTTTCCTTAGGCAAAGATTTATGGTCAACCATGTAGGGGGGAGACCTTGGAAAACATGAGAGGGCAAATTTGGGGTACAACAGACGTTGTGGAGTTCCTCGACCCAACCTCTTTTAGCCTCGCCCAGCCTTCATTTGAGACCTCGTAAGATGACCCTATTTGCAGCATCAGTTTTCCCGTTAGTTTGGGGGTGCTCGACTGAGGTAAAGTGTTGCTTGGTATCGATTTTGGTGACGAAGCTTTGGAAACCTTGGTCGGTGAATTGGGTTTCGTTGTCAGTGACGAGCGCTTGTGTTATCCCAAATTGAGACAACACATTTTGTTTGTAGAAACAGAGGATTTCGTGTGAAGTGATTTTAGCTAGAGCTTCGGCCTCTATCCATTTCGTGAAATAGTCGACGGCCACTATAAGGAATTTGTTTTGGTACGTCCCTTGCACGAAAGCTTCGTGGATGTCCAGTCCCCACCAGGCGAATAGCCATAGGGAGGAGAGTGTAGTTAGCTCGTGCAGAGGCGTGAGGCGCATGTCCACGTGACTCTGGAACTTGTCGCATTTCTTGACGTGCTCCTTGGTGTCTTGTTGCATGGTCGGCCAGTAGTAACCTGCTCGCATCGCCTTTAGTGCTAGGGATCTTCTGCCCATGTGCTAGGTGTTGATTCCCTTGTGTATTTCTTGCAGTATCTCGGAGATTGTGGACTGCTCGACACATTTTAAAAGTGGTATGGAGAATCCCCAGCGGTAAAGCTTGTGTTCAAGTACCACGTGAACCTGCTCGTCATTTGGTCGTGGCTGCCTCTTTTTGATCCACGGGAAGTTCCCCCTTTGTCAGAAAGTTGAACATCGGGGTCGTCCAACATGAGCTTTCCTCGATGGCATTTACCTCAGGTGGCATAGTGGACTTTTCAATGCTCGGGAGAGAAAGGGATTCTCAGATGACGGATTTGTTCCCGACTTTCCTCTTTGTGCTCGTGAGTTTTGAAAGTATGTCAACCCGCATGTTCTGTTCGCGTGGCATGTGTGTGATTTCTGCCTGGTCAAACTTTTTCATATATTCTCTGACCAGGTTTAAATATTCGATGAGGTTGTTGTTCTTAGCCCGGTATCCCCCTTGAACTTGAGATGCGACAAGTTAGGAGTCAGTGGAAATCTGTATGTCCCAGGCACCCAAATCCTCGGCCAACCGTAATCCTGCGAGCAGTGCCTCGTACTCAGCCTGATTGTTTGATGTTGGAAAAGAAAGGGTGAGGGAGTGTTTGATCATGACACCCTCCTCATTTTCGAGGAGGATTCTGGCACCGCTTCCTATCGAGGTGGAAGCTCCATCCACAAACATGGTCCACTTGTGCTTTTTCCCTATAGGGGGGTCGTGGACGATCATCTCTGCGACAAAGTCGGCCAATGCTTGGGCCTTGAGGGCCTTCCTGCTCTCGTACTGGATGTCAAACTCCGAGAGTTTCAAGGACCATTTTAGCATTTGACCTGCCATGTCTGGTCGACATATGAGTTGTCTTACGGGTTGATTTGTCCTTATGATGATTGTGTGTGCTAGGAAGTAATGTCTAAGCCTCCTCGCCGCATTGACGAGGGCCAAGGCAACTTTCTCAATCTGTTGATACCTGACCTCGGGTCCCTGAAGTGCTTTGATCATGAAACACACTGGTTTTTTCCCGTTAGGAGTCCCGCGAACGAGGGTCGTGCTCACGGCCTCGACAGAGACGGCCAGGTAAAGGAACAAGGTTTCCCTATTTGCAAGTCGCAACAGTACGGGAACTCGTGAAAGGCTTTGCTTAAGATAGAGGAGGGCTTGCTTGCATTCCTTTGTCCACTCGAATGCTGCCTCTTTGCACAGAAGTTTGAAAAATGGAAGAGTGTGTTACGTGGACTTTGCCACGAAACGAGAGAGTGAGGTGAGCATACCGTTTAGGACTTGTATGGATTTCTTCGAATTAGGTGTAGTAAACTTAGAGAATGCCTGGCATTTGTTGAGGTTGGCCTCAATTCCCCGTTCTTTTAGATAAAAACCGAGGAACTTGCCTGCCTTGACCCTGAAAGTGCATGTCTCGGGATTGAACTTCATTCTGCATTGTCTCGCTTGGGAAAAGACCTTTTTGAGGTGGACAACATGGTCGGTGTCTGCTCGAGAATTTACGATCATGTCGTTAATATACACCTCGAGCATATCCCTGATCTCGTTACAGAAGAATTTATTCATCATCTACCGGTATGTTGCCCCTGCATTTTTCAAGCCGAAGGGAATTACATTGTAGTAGTTATTGCCCGAGCTGGTCATGAAAGCAGTGCAATACTTGTCACTCATCGCCATTGGGATTTGGTTGTAGCCCGAGTAGGCATCCATAAACGATAAAATTTTATAACCGAT
Organism: Vicia faba; assembly: GCA_948472305.1. Classification (NCBI taxonomy): domain Eukaryota; kingdom Viridiplantae; phylum Streptophyta; class Magnoliopsida; order Fabales; family Fabaceae; genus Vicia; species Vicia faba. The sequence goes on from OX451741.1 coordinate 831,774,212, forward strand.
CGAATTGTCGACCAACATGTCAATATTAGGCAAAGGAAAAATGTCTTTGGGACATGCCCGATTAAGATCAGTATAATGAACACACATTCTCCATTTTCCATTATTTTTCTTAATAAGTACAACATTTGAGAGTCAGGTTGAATACCTAACCTCGGAAATAAAATTAGCCTCTAGGAGGTCTTTTACAAAATTTTCAGCAACCCCCTCTTTCTCTGGAGACTGCCTACGTCTATGTTTTACTATTGCCCTAGCGGCTAGATCAATAGCCAGGTGGGGTCGAGTCTGTGCATCTCTGTGGCGCTCCACACGAACAGGTCTGCATTCTCCCTCAAGCAAGATTTGATCTGCTTCCTCACCAGGTCGGGGAGTCCGGTGCCGATCTTCACGCCTTTGTGAGGGTCTTCACTGAGGGGGACGAACTCAAAGTCTCCACCCGGGATTGGTCGGAGGAGTTCATGTTCGCTGTTGGGTGCTTCATCCTTGTCGAAGAGGGTTTCCAGCAAGATGGAGTCGACCTTGGGCAGAGATCTTTGCTCTTTTGTCTTAACGGGTTGCGACTCAGGTTGAGCAGTAGCAGCTCTCTTAGCAGGTCGGGCCCCGGTGTCGACTATACTCTGTCCCTTTAAAGTTGCGTTGAAACATCTTTGGACAGCTGAGAGGTCGCCGTGGATGGTGGCGACGCGTCCCCTCCTCGTGTAGAATTTCATCTTTAGATGGATAGTGGATGGGACAATGGTTAATTTGGCTAGCGTTGGTCTCCCTATGATGCAATTGTAGAGAGACGGGAAGTCGATGACCAGAAATCGCACCTTCATCTGTCGGGCGGCGGTTTCCTCCCCGAAGGTAACTAAGAGCTCCACATACCCCCATGGTTTGGAGGTCGAGCCATTGAAGCCCTGCAGGTCGGACCCCACATATGGTGAAAGGTTGGTGTCATCAAGCTGTAGGGTTCGAAAGAGATGGTTATACATAACATCGACAGAACTCCCTTCGTCGACCAAGACACGATGAACGTCAAAATTATCCATTCTTGCCCTTACCACAAGAGGTATGCTTGAGTTAAGGGGGCCTTCGGGAAACTCTTCAAGGTAGAACGTGATCGGCTCTTATCTACCCTTGACCTTCTCGAACGTTACTGCTTGAGTTAGGGTTGTGTCGACCAGCTCGTTGAGCTTCGTCTTTGTGGAGTTTATGGAAATATCGTTGAACCCCCCGACAGTTATAACCATGGCGGAGGGGAATCTTTCCCACCTACTGTGCATGGACAGAGATTCTTCTTCCTATTTGTCGGGGACATGGAAGTCCTTCGGCCTTGTAACGAGAAGACTATTTGGATGGGGACCATTTCATCCGATGGTCGGTGTCTTTCTCGATCTTTCTTATTTCGCAGGCATTCCGATGAGGGGCGTCATCGCGGCAATATTTCCTGAGCCTGCCACCCTTGATGAGGGTTTCAATGGCATCTTTGAGATGGACGCAGTCTTCAGTCAGATGCCCGTGGCTCCGATGGTACTGACAGTATTTTCTCCTGTCAGCCTCGAGCTCTACAGGGGCAGAGCAAGGACGTTTAACGCCGACGTCCTTGAAGTCGGTATTAGCATACTCTGCCAATTTGTGCTCGCGAGAAGCTGTTAGCTGAGTGTATTCGGTGAATCGGCTTACGGACCCCCTATGATCGCGGGGATCCCATGGTTTATCATCCCTCCTCTTCTCACCCCTTCGTCGAGGAGGGGCTGTGTCCTGGTGTCGTGGGGCGTTGGTTGGTCTGCGGTTCCTTGGGTCGCGGGCTTTGTTGGTCGCTTCCCTCTCCTTGTAGTCCATGTAGGCCCTAGCCTTTTTTAGGATAGCATCGAATGTCTGGGGTGGTTCGATGCCAACGACCTTCCTGAACTCCATGCCTGGGAGGAGCCCCCTCTCGAGAAGATACAGTTTCATGTGATCGGTATAGGGGACCTGGATGGCCTCACGATTGAACCGGTCTATGAACTCCCTAAGGGTCTCGTTACTTCTTTGGACGATAGCTTCGAGGGCGGCCTCAGTCTTCGGGTGTCAACGAGACGCTGTAAAGGAGGTGATGAGCTGGTTTTTCAAGTTCCTCCAGGAGGTGATCAACCCTAGGGGAGATTTTTATACCAGTCCATCTCAATTTTTATCAAATGTCATGGGGAACAATCGACACTTGACTGGTCCCCCGATGTTATGATAATGGAGCATTGCTTTGAACCCGTCGATTTGGTAGATTGGGTCGACAATGCCATCATAATCCTTCAGTTGGGGAGGCTTCTCCATTCCTTTTGGATTGGGCACCTACATGATTGCTTGTGATAAAGGACCGTGGGGTTCGTCTTCGTCGCTCCTGTAGGGGGAGTGGGAATGATATCGGTTGTAATGACGGTCATAGCAGTGTCCTTGGCCTCGGGGAGGATCCCTTGGTCGAGGATGTGTTTCTATGTTACCCCTGTTTCTATTTTCAGGGGAACATTGTTCTCTGCGTGGGGGGGTAAGGCCGCGTCTCCCGGTAGCCTCGGGCATGGTTCTCTCCAGCGTGGGGCATCGTCCAGTCCGTCGGAGAGAGAGGCTATGTAATATGTCTCGTCTGTGTCTCCACGAGGGAGATTGAAGACGATCTTCCTTCTGACGAGGAGGTGGGGGCTTTGTAACTTGTCCCGTCTATGTCTCCGCAGGGGAGATTGAAGACGGTCTCCATCCTGACAAGGAGGAGGGGAGTCGGGCCTCCTATATCTTCTGGGGGCTCGACAAGAGTCCTCAAGCACCCTTAGCCGCTCACCTTGCGCAAAGATTAGGTAATTCATCTGGCTAATTGCTGCGAACAGAGCCCGAGTCGTGGCATCAGCACCCGGAGGGACGGGGACCTCCTGGAAAGCGTTCGACTCTTAGTTCTGGGGTGGATGGGCGCCCTCGTATGGTCGAGTGCATGATGAGGATGAGGCATTCATGTCGTCTCAGTAATTCTGCATGAGACTGGCCATGTCGTCGTCGTTCCCATTGCTGTTGTTGTTGTTATTGCCCATGTGTTCGATAACATTGTTATTGGGGTCAGCGAGATGGGCGTCCAAGATGTTGTTGGCAGCTGGGTCGGCCATGATAATCAAGAATTTGGAGTTACTTTTGTCTTAGGTAAATGAAGACGAGGAAGCTAGTTTCCCACAGACAGCGCCACTGGTCATACCTAACCAGAGTGATCGTCAAGGCCTTACGTCGAGCTGAGGTTGAAAGCGAGATGGGGGGATACCTGCAAGATACTCTGATGCCAAAGTAAGTTTCAGGGAGAGTGAAAACAAGTGTGAGTATGAGTATAAGAATGAATACCTGACCCTCTCAAATGAGAGGATATTTATAGCCCCTAGTGTTGGGCCAAGGTCCCTATCGTTGGGCCACGATGAGGCCCAATAATGAAGATTGTCAGAGCTTACGTGTGTATAGAGTCCAGCAAGTGGACTCCCCTGGTCAACTGCTCTGCAAGAATAGGGGTTGGGCCCGTGATTTCTGGAGGGAAGTTAAGATGACAGTGACGTAGACACGTGGCTACATTCCCCAACAAATGCGTGGGAAGTTGCCCATCGGTCCCTAGTTTGGGATGCTTGCCTTTGGGCCTTATATAAGGGTGCTGGATTGGGCCTCCCAACTGTGGGGCAAGTGCAGGCTCAATTCAGATCAGTTAGGAATAATAAGTAATTAAATGTGGAGTGAGAAAACTATTATTTAATATTCCTAACCATTGGATTGAGAAGAATTAATGGTCAAGATGTGGCGTAAGTGTTAATAACTAACTCTTGAAGTAAGAATATTCCTCCTATATATATATATATATATATATATATATATATATATATATATATATATATATATATATATATATATATATATATATATATATATATATATATATATATATATATATATATATATATATATATATATATATATATATATATATATATATATATATATATATATATATATATATATATATATATATATATATATATATATATATATATAAAGTATGCATTGACAGTATAAAATGTTTTTATACTGTCAAACAATCACGATTGTATATCCCGTCAAATCACATTTTAAATTTTAAATTTATGTTGTAACATAGCTGAATATTATAATTATATTTAAATAATTGTTTAAAACTAATTTACATTGACCGACACTACCTTTCATATATATATAAATAATATTCTTTAACTCTTTAATTCTACTATAAGAATATATAATAAAATATGCGATATCTCACTTATTCATCTTCAATAAATAAAATTTCAAAGATCACGTAATTTTATTAGCTCAAAAGCAATTAATAATTTATTATATTTGTTTATGATTTATTTTAAATTTTAAATATATTTAATAGTTGATAATATAATTACGTGATTTGAAAATATCAAATAAAATTATATTAATAATAAAAATGAATACTTCTGCTAAATGTAGGCAATTGTGCATGAATATTTTACTATAGGAATAATAGTAAAATAATGCAATATCTCACTTATTCATCTTTAAGAAATAAAATTTCAAAGATCAAAATAAAAAATAATATTCTTTAATTCTTAATGTAAGAAAAATAAATTTATTTTTGAGTATATTTAATAGTTAATATACCAAAATTATATATGAATCATGATCAAATGACACCACAATGTTATATTTAATATTAGGATACATTCGATAAATCTTTACTGCATATTTGTATAATAAAATGAATCATTAGATTGAAATATACTATTGTATAGATTATATTCATAAACTTTAACATCAGTCTAAAATCATTTGAAATGTTAACATGATGCATAAAAGCTAATGTCTTATAAAATTCCATCAAAATTGTTAATTTTAATAATTCTCTTTAACATATTATATAATAATAACTTTCAATTCAATGGTAGATTTTATTATAGATATATGGTATAAAATTATCGGAAGTGTCATAATGATATTAAGTGTCATAATTTGGTGTCATTTGATTCTAATTTCATATATACTAGTAAGAAATATGTGTTATCGTTCGGGTTTCGTCTGAGTTCACATTACACGTCTATTAGACCATCATTTATAAAGTATGAATTCATTTTTCAATTGATTAACATTCACATAGTTATAAATATAGGTTAATAATATACAACAATTTTTAAACATTCATTCGTATTTATAATAAATCGTACAATCGATTCTCTAACTTCAATTATATAAACAGCAAAAAAAAATTTAAAGATAGACATTAAAATGGATAGTCTATAACTAGTATTTCATAGATACATTCACATCTATCTGTAAATAAATACTTTGATCATTGCCAACTTGACATTATTATTCAGCAAATTAACTATTCAACCAAAGCTAGAGGATAGAAAATATCATTACAAATCCACCCCAATAACATTATTTACACATCCAATCTATACAATATAACCATTCTAATAATAATAATAATAATAATAATAATAATAATAATAATAATAATAATAATAATAATAATAATAATAATAATAATAATAATAATAATAATAATAATAATAATAATAATAATAATAATAATAATAATAATAATAATAATAATAATAATAATAATAATAATAATAATAATAATAATAATAATAATAATAATAATAATAATAATAATAATAATAATAATAATAATAATAATAATAATAATAATAATAATAATAATAATAATAATAATAATAATAATAATAATAATAATAATAAATAATAATACTAATAATAGTAATAGTAATAATAATAGTAATAGTAATAATAATAGTAATAATAGTAATAATAATAATAGTAATAGTAATA